>CM029622.1:997019-1617019 GCA_017311315.1 Dendrocalamus latiflorus | reverse complement strand
CTAGCACGCCGCAGAAGAACTTCACCCTCAAGCCTGCCACCCAGGCCGCCACTTGAGGGTGTCCCATTCAAGCCTGCCACCCAGGCCGCCACTTGCACTACTGCCATGATGATGACTTTCAGGGTCCGGTAAATTTACTAAGTCCAGTTGTACTTTACAGACTTGTGGTTGTACTTGTTTTACACAGGAGGTCATGACAAGATTCAGTCCTTAGGGTTATCCGGGCGGTTCTACCACAAACCACACTCGTGCACACCTGCACCATACCCCCGAACCATCCGCCCAGATAATTAAGCAATTCGAGGTTTTTGGGAATATAAAATAACTATATCCAACATACACCAGTCATTACCACCATGACTGCCCAACCAATTTTTCTCAGGATTAAAAGTGATGCTTGGGCGCTCTCGCGCCCATGAGCACTACTAGATTTTTGGCCTAATGCCACGAAAGAAATTGCAACGCCACCAATTTGGTTGTAATAGGTAGGATTTATTGCAACGTTATTCCAAAACGGTGGCAATAGGTGGACTTTATTGCCACTATTATATTGCATTGCGATATTCGTGAATGTCGTTGCAATAGGTAGGTGTTATCGCAACCATTTCGAAAAGTGTTGCAATAGGTTGGATATATTGCCACGACACTCTTTTGTTGCGTTAGCGTTGATTTTCGTTGCAACTATTTGCTCCTATTGCAACCATATACAATTTCGTTGCTATTGGGTGATACTATTGCCACGATGTTTTTTCGTTGGGATAATCTTCAGCGGCGTTGCAGTAGGTAGGTGCGTATTGCAACGAAAAACTAAATCGATGCAATAACATATTTATATTGCCACGTGTAAATTTTGTTGCTATAGAGTAGTGTGTTTCGTTGCAATATGGTATTCTATTGCAACTCTTTTGTTTCGTGGGCTTTTGTTTAGCTATCCAGTTATGCAGCAAAAAAATTATGAAAATTGAAAAAATGGGAAGCCACCTAGGAATCAAAGTAGGGACCTCTTGATTAGTAGCCAACGCTCATACCACTAGGACACGAACACAGTTGTGATTATACGTGGAAAATTTTGTACCTAAACAATAATAAGTGTAGTCTCCGTGTTGGAGTTGAAAAGCCTGTAAGGCTTACGGCCGTTTTCTTTTTGGAGTTGGTGTCCGTGTAGGTGACCGGCTGTTGGTATGGGGTGACAGTCGGTTTTCTTCGTATGTATAAAAACATGGTGCAGGGGCTGCTAGAATTGTGAAGGCGTGCTGTGATTGAGCGAACAAGTATTAATGAGGACATCACGACTGAACCGATTACGCGAGCACGAGCTATAAAGATTAATCAACAGGTGAACTCGCTCTTAATTAAATTTGGCTTTAATTTATATGAGAATTGGCTAATACCTAATTCTAGTATTTTAATTGTTCTCAGGTTTGTATGGGAGACAATTAACAAAGGGAGCAGTGCAGAGAGAGGCAGCATGCAGCATCAAAAGTTTTAATTGAAAAGCAAAGGAAGAAATGTCAAGAAAAAAAAGAAGGAAAAAAACATGCATGCATGATCAAGCCAATGCATGCATGTACCTGGACGTGTCAACTTAAGCCAAATGAGTAGTTCAGCATATTTGTTACGGCCATATCTGGACGGCATGTGATTTGAGAGGGAAAAAAATAAAAAGAGCATGCGCAGGGAACTATTCTAAACGGCAAAGTCATGCACAACCCCATGAAGACTTCTAGTCGGTTGAGTACTTGTGTTATCTAGTCGGTCACGCGTTTTTGTTATTTTTCCTTCGAGTCGGACTGTGATTTGTTATGTTAACCGAATACGACTAGTTTCCTGCGTACGCTCGGTGGAGTCGGCCGGGGGATCCAGTCTCTATTTATTTTTGGCGCCATCAAAAAGATTGAAGAAGAAAAAGCGGAATTCAGAAATTCAGAATCCAGAATTAATATATGCATGTAGTTTGTTGAAGAAGAAAAAGATTTAAAGAAGGCGCATCTAAAAAGCTACGCATTCAGCAAGTAGTGTTCAAAGCCATCACGTGAAGGTAGTAGCACAAGGTATTTAATTTTCTAGTATTATTTATTTTGTTGACTAATTCTAGACCTATCCAAAAAAAAATGCAAGCCAGAGGCTAGTATACAATTCAAGCTAGGGAATTCAGGCAAACTTGCTCATTAGCTCTTCATCAAGTAGGATTTCAGACCAATTGGGCAACAGACTAGTGCTGCCATCGCAGTTTGAGGTGCTGATAGTATTACAAAGGCATCTGGTTATGAGGCACCTGCCCAGCTAAGTCTATGCCACCAATACCCTCAAGAACACTTGGAGAAGGCATCTGCAGAGGGCTCAGGAGGTCGATCTGCTCTAGGTCGGTGGTGAGGGTGTTGAGGCTGTTGATGGTAGTGGGGCTGGTGGCAATGGACGCTGCAGACTGAAGCAGTGACTGCATGTACTGGAGCTTGGCAGCCTGGACTGCCTCAGTCTCATTGTCTGTCCGTCCAGGGAGATGCTTTGCAATAGCTGACCACCTGGTTTGGTTACAGATTAGCCAAAACACATGATGTGAGTAGTATGCAATGGTAGGTTGGTGCAATTAGTACTTGTTGCCAAGGATGGAGTGCAGCTGGAGGATGGTTTGCTCTTCCTCCTGGGAGAACTTCCCTCTCTTGATGTCTGGCCGCAGGTAGTTGGCCCATCTTAACCTGCAGCTCTTGCCACACCTGTTCAGGCCTGCAAGAAAAACATGCTGAACTACATTTTCCGTGAAATACATGTGCATGTGGGAGAGAGTCAGAGAGAGATGTATGAATACCAGCAAGTTCAGGTAGGGCCTTCCAGCTTCCATGGCCATGCTTCTGGATGTAGCTCGTGAGCTTCTCGTCTTCTTCAGGAGTCCAGGGGCCTTTCTTGAGGCCATTCTCATCACAACAAGGGGGCCTCCCCATTGATGGATAAGAATAGGATAGGACAAAGCCGTTAGCCGGTAGGAGGGGTAAGATGATCTGCCTCCCCTTCGTCCTTGGGACTTCTTGTCTTTCAGATGGCTGCTCGCCAGAACATAGCTTTCATATATATAATGGCTTGGTGATCCCTATTTCCTATAGGAACAACACCATGCCAAACATAAGTTATTCAAGTAGAAAATACTGATATGCCCTTTGTACCATTTGAGTTCACTTTATGATAGATAGCTTGGTGCTGGTGCCTGCAATTGCATGAGCATGGTCTTGGGCAAGGGTCTTGGCTGTGTCCATACTAAAATATACATAGCCCTTGATTCTGTTGACCTGAGAATGCTGGGTATTTGGGCAATCAATAAAAATACACTGAGGTGATAGAAACCTCACCTGCTACTTTTTTCCTACCTTTGTCTTGTGTTCCTAGTTGTTTTCTGTGTGTAATGTTGTGCTTGGTCCTGTTAGATATAGATATTTAAGAAGTGTCATTAGAGCTTTTGCTTTTGAACAATCACCAACTTGATGGTCTAGATTTTATTTTCCTTTTTTATCTGAGGCAAAAAGGTATTATGGAATGAAAGGTAATCAAATGATAGAGCTGCAGCTTAGTATGACTTGAAAAATTGTATTCTTGGACTTTTATGCTTACTCTGTGTTTCCTTACTGAAACTGCAGCGGATAGGAAACGATAAAAGAGAGGTCAGAAGGAAGCAAGTGAAGGATCCATGTTCCAAGGCAAGGAATTCAATAAGTAACCAAGAAACTTAGTGGCTGCGAGCTACTAACCTGGCATATATTGCATTCATTTTGTTCTGTGAAAGTACATCTGCCCCAGCTTACTTGCCGCTGCCACTTGCAGGACATCGAATTGGACAAACAGCTGAATTGGACAAACAGCTGAACTAGGTTGCTGAACCGCGCCAAGTTTGAACCAAGTTTCTGGACAGCCTGGTTTCTATCAGTTTGATTGTTAAACTTTATTTGGAAGCATAATGTCACATGATGATAGGAGGTGGATGCGCATGGATAGGACTAAAGTTGAGTGGCAGCAGAAATTCCAGAAATTTATTGAAACCACATTTGCTGGCACGTCGAAAGGAGGAACTGCTGTGTGTCCATGTGCTAGATGTCGATGCATGGCATATAGAACGCAATGTGAGGTTCAGAATCATTTGCTTGTTAAAGGGTTTGATGAAAGTTTCATCCAAGGGGACGGTACAAGGGAAGGTTCAGCTGATGATGACAATACTGATATAGGATTAGACAATGATGACACTCCAGTTGATACTTCTGCCGCCAAAAATATGATTTCCTCACTAATCAGGGGTGCAATACATGGAGACATTAGTACTGATAATGAAGAGCCAAATGAAAGTGCAAAGAAATTCTATAAATTATTAGAGGAGGCACAAAAGGCATTGTATCCAGGTTGCAAGGAGGCAACTAAGGTTTCTTTTATTGTGCGGCTCTTTCAGATTAAGTGCATGCATGGTATTAGTAATACTGCCTTGGAGAACATACTTCATCTCTTCTCGCTTGTGCTCCCTGAAGGCCATTGTATCCCAAACACTTTGGACAAAGTGCAAAGGGTGGTTCGAGATCTAGGCCTGGACTATATTAAGATACACGCCTGTGAGAATGATTGTGTGTTAGTTTGGAAGGAAAATGAAAAATTGGATACATGTCCAACATGTGGCGAGTCTAGGTGGAAAACGGCCGATGGTGCTCAGAAGGGTGATAAGGCTAGTGGCACTGGTACAAAGAAGAAGCGTGTTCCACGTAAAATCCTACGGTATTTCCCGCTTATTCCTCGGCTGCAGAGATTATATATGAGGGCAACCACATCATCGTATATGCGATGGCATAAGGAAGGATTGGTCCGTGATGGCAAAATGCGTCACCCTGCTGACTCCTTGGCATGGAAGCACGTGGATGGCAAGTATGAGTGGTTTGCTTCAGATCCTCGTAATGTTAGGCTGGGTCTTGCATCTGATGGTTTCAATCCATTTGGGATGCTGAATGTTACATACACCACATGGCCTGTGATCATAATCCCTTATAATTTGCCTCCTTGGTTATGTCTGAAACAACCGTATTGGATGTTGTCGATGTTGATACCTGGTCCGAAATCACCTGGAATTAATATTGATGTATATTTGCGGCCCCTTATCGATGAGCTAAAGGATCTTTGGGAGAAGGGTGTTGAAACATGGGATAACGTGAACCAACAGCAGGTATGCAGACTTCATCCAGGGAAGTTCTCAAAGAAAATTGGCAAGAAATGTCACCTGCATTGCGTATAGAACCTTTTGAATCGCACAAATTTCTTTCTCAAGAAGGTCCTCTTGTGCAGCTAGTATTCGACTGGCTTCAGAATTCTTTTGGGCTAATGTTGCTGCCTGCAAAATGAAAACATCTAAGTAGCTAAGCTCAATGGAAGCAATGATAACAAAGATCACACTAGCATGTCACAAAATGTTCAAGATCAACCGAAAATGTTCAAGATCACAAAATGGAAGCAATGGCGGCGGCTGGATCTCGACCGGCGGCTAGATCTGGATCTAGGTGGGGGCGGCGGCGGGGGCGGCGGCGGGGGCGAGGGGCGGCGGCTGGATCTCGGGAGTCGGCGAGGAAGGACCGAAGGAGGAGACGAGGGTGAGTCTGGTGGACCGAAGGAGGAGACGGGGGGCGGACGCGGAGGAGGCGGCCGGGCGGGGCGCTGGTTGGGTGGGGGAGGTTACCGTTTTTGGCGAGTTCGGCGAGGACGTGGGTGGCGCGCTTGGCGGCAGCGCGGTAGGCGCGGCGCCACACCGCCGCCGCAGCCGCGCCTCCTCCTACCTCCGCCCCCAACAGGTGAGATGGAGGTCGCGCCGCCTCCTTCCTCCGCCCCCAAGGGGTAGGGGGAGTACGAGGCGGCGGTTTGGGAGGAGGAGGGGAGGAGGATGCGGCGGCGAGGGTGGGGGAGTAGGAGGCGGTGGTGGGGGGGACGGAGAGGGGGAGGCGGCGGCGCGGGGGGTTTGGGGGAGTAGGGGAGGAGGCGCAGGGGGGAGGAGGCGCAGGGGGGAGGAGGCGGCGGCGGCGCGGGCTCGGGAGGAGGCGGTTCGGGGAGGAGGATGCGGCGGCGCGGGGGTAGCGGAGGAGTGGCGGTGGCGCGGGGGACGGAGGGGGTGAGGGCGGGAGCGCGGGCTGGTGAGGAGGGTGGGAGCGCGGAGGAGTGGCGGCAGCACGGGGGGCGGAGGTGGTGAGGGCGGAGGGAGGGGAGGAGGCGAGGGCGACGCGGCGGCGGAGGAGGGAGGGGAAGAGTGACGAATAAATGAGGCGTAGGGCGGAAGAGGCAACCACACGGGAACCGGTGGGGAGGCAGCGCACGGGTGAACAATATTAGCACTTAGCATATTATTCCCTTAGCTCAAATTGATTCTGCATAATAGGGCAATATTCATCATATATCTGATTAGTCAAGTATGTCATCCAAGTATCAATTGTATGGTGTGGCAGGACCAAGACCACATGGAATTTATATTTTCATTGCAAGGGGACAAGGACAGGAGATGAATTTGTTAACTTTCGAATCGAAAGGCGGAACATCACATTTGGTAACTTAGTAACAATGAAATCACAACTGGGGTACTCTGGGAGGGACTATTTGTACTATAAGAAGCGATGCGGTAGGGCTGCAGCAACTCTAGAGGATCTCGATTATGAGGTTGATGCAGATTCAATGATAGAAAATAATGAGGGGGACAAAAAAATCAGATTAGTATTGTCAAGGGAGGAAGAAAGAGAGCGACATGTGAACATAACACCCATGAAACTACCGAACTCTGCCCCAACTTTTGATGATGAGTGTACAGAGGAACCAATTGACAAATACAAGGATTGGCTTGCGAATCTACATCAGGAGGAAGTGGGCACGGGTAAGTTAAGTTGTTGCGCTCGTCTCAATTACTGTATTGTAATAGACTGCAACGACCATTGCACTAAAATAAACATGATTGCAGAATTTCAGGATAACTACAGGGATGAGACAATAGCAACATACAGTGAATGGCTAAGGCTGCAAGGCGATCTTGATGATATTAGTAAGTTAATATGACTCGCCGTGTATGTAAAACAAATATGAGTTCTTACCAATCGTTTGTAACTTACACATGCTTCCATTTTCTGCAGAATCATATTTGCAAAACCGTAGCCTGGGTACTCAGAGAACTGGAGAGGATGAAAGTCAAGACAGCAACCCAACACCAACATTGCCGCAGCCTTCTCATGCTCGGCGTCAGAAACAACAGGGAAATGGTAAGCCTCGGTTGTTTAAATTTTTGTATATGTGGTTCAATTACATTTTCCCTATCTGAATGAGTATATTGAATTTATGCTATTGTATATCGTTTCGTTCGAGGAGACAAGAAACGTGGACGCGGCACTCTTAAAGGTTTAGCAGCAGTAAGCAAGAGAATTAAGCAAGGCAATCAGAAACTAAAAATCGAATTCTCATCTAGACTGGGAGGACCTGTAGGTGAAAACGCACGCACATTTGTGGATGAAGTTGTAATGTTTACAAGAAAAAAGGCTCCCCTCATTGGAGTGAGAAGTTGGAAAGATGTGAAGCAAGTTGTCAAAAATTCAATAGCAAATGATATAATGGTAAGTTACAGATTCTTTTTGCCTACACATTTTAATTCTAACATAATTCAAAAAACCACCTACTCTTTGTATTTTCTTTTTAACAGAATAGGTGGGACATTGAGAATTCCGAGGATACAAAGCTAAAGATATGGGCCATCGCTAAGGAGCGATACAAAGGATGGCGATCAACATTTAGTTCTACGTACAAGGCATACCGGACTTATGATGAGAGAATGCAAAATAAGCCTGAGGATCTAGACATTGTTGAATGGTACTATCTGGTGTTATACTTTGGCACTGAACAATTCAAGGTTCAATGGAATTTACTTAAATTTTTCTACTACTTTAGCTTCACATAATGCTTTCTTTTTAGAACTTTAACATTAACTCATTCTGCAGAAGATAAGCAGCCAGAATTCTCAAAACAGACATCTACAACAGACCAAGCATCTCATGGGCTCGAAACCTTTTTCCCAGTGTAGCTATGAGCAGGTAATGACATGAAAAGAACATGTACTTGTTTTGTTCAATTATGAAATATTCATATGTTAGATTCTTCCCAACTTAGAGAGACCCGGAAACTGGAGAAGAGCCAAATGATATGAGTCTTTGGATGACAACGCACACGAAGCATGGGCAATGGTCAAACAGTGCATCTAAGGCTATCTATGTGAGTATATAATAATTTGTAATGAAGTTATTGGCTGTGATCACTTCTGCTACTTGGGATGTGGCTGCAGCAGCCGCGGTATACATTTGAACAGCTGCTGCTACTACTCAGCAGCTTGTATGTGTGCAGCTGCAGCCCAAGAAGCACAACCGATCAGGCCAACTAAGTCATTCATAATATTGGCCTACACTTCCAGTCTCAATTGACACCTACAAATATGTTTTGTGCGTTAGGATACTGCAAGCAGCAAAATAACAGAAAAGGAATTAGAGTCACAAGATAACTTCATTTCATCACAAGAGGAAAACTTTGTTTTCCAGTCATCATATAAGGAAAGCACTAGGTGCAAATCATCGAAAACTCATGGTAATGGATACTTGGCATACTATCCAACACGAAGGCAGCTATACAATGAAAATTTGCAGATGCAAGCCCGACATTCTGCGGAATCCCATAGGACAAGGTTAGAGCTGATGTCTGAGGTTCAAATGTTAAAAGAACAACTTGCAAACCAAGTTGCGGAAAGGACCAACGAAAAGGAAGAAAGCAGGCGTCAGATAGAAGAATTGTTGAATTCGAGGGACACAATTAAAGAAGAACTCAGGCAAGAGTTTATGTCCATGCTAGGAACACAAAGACAAGGAGCCTTCCAGGAGGTAACAATTAGTTGCAATATTTCTGTTTTGTAAGCTTTAATATATTACTCACTCAGTGATAGTGAACTTCAATTTAGAACGTGAGTGAGTAATATATCGTCTAAGATAAAAATATGACCAATTAGCATCAGTTCCTTCATGGTTTCGGTCATTATATGAGAGCTAACTATTTGAAAACTAAATTTTAAATGCAGGCTAACCAAGCTGCCAACGAAACAATACATGTTCCTGCTGCCCCAACCGAACGAAATGACACGACTCCACGGAGTGAAGAAACAACACCGCAGGTAATAGCAATTGCAACATGTTTACATGCAACATGGATCACTACACTGTATGAGCCCTGAATGTTTTCTCGAATTTTTTGATAAGCAGACTAACCCAGATAGCAACCTGGAAACACAACATGAAGCTAGGCGAACTGCAGAAACCAATACTCGCACCCCTAGAAGTAGTGTTCTTAACCGAACTCTTCCCCAAAACAAAGACAGGAATGCGTCAGTGAATTATATTACTACAAAAACACTAAAGGCTACTGTTGCTACTAAACGTGCACGCACAAGGAGTCAACAGGTATGCATTGCAGAGGGATTTTTTTTATAGCTGTAATGCCTATCTACAACTAATTTGTGTTATGCTATATTAAATTGTTCCATTGTACTTATGACTGTTATATATATTGTTATTTCCAGCAGTATTAATGTTATATTCTTTGTATATATATGTGAATTTGAATGGCAAGATAGAATTACATTGTTACATGCAATTTATGTCATTCTCATTATGCTGGAAATATGTCCTTTATGTTATTGTTTTGGCTAAAATTAAATATATAAATATGCTTATACCGCAATATTTACAACAAACGAGTGGGCTGCTTCTAGTTCAAGTGTTAGAGGCTTGCTGTGAATGATTCTGGGCGCATTAATTTGCTCTGTGATGATTATAGTCCATAACTGAGTGATCTTGTTAAAGGAATCGGGTTTGAGCTCTATTTGTTGATCTTGCTGTTTGAACCATAGCCTGCTGTCTATCAGTTAATAAACTTGTAGATTTGTTAACATGCCTATGAATTGATTCAGTGTGCTGTAGTTTTTGCTATATTCTGGTCATATCAATCTGTTGGTATATAGTGATATCTATTGTTCCTTTAGATTGATTTCATTAATCTGAGTTAGCAGTCACTTCTTGCTGTCTTCGGTCAGCATTTTGAGAGTATACTGTCCTATTATTTGTGCATGTAAACATCTACAACTGGTAGTAGAATATCTCTGTATCTTTGGCCGGTTCAATTACTAGATTTACAGCTCAAATCCAGATTTAGTAACAAGATTATATATGAAGAGTATGGACATGTGCATGAGAAGGCCAAAATCTTTGATTTTGCGCAACTCTGTTCTGAGAGCAATAATAAAACACTTAATTTGTGTTATGCTATATTAAATTGTTCCATTGTACTTATGACTGTTATATATATTGTTATTTCCAGCAGTATTAATGTTATATTCTTTGTATATATATGTGAATTTGAATGGCAAGATAGAATTACATTGTTACATGCAATTTATGTCATTCTCATTATGCTGGAAATATGTCCTTTATGTTATTGTTTTGGCTAAAATTAAATATATAAATATGCTTATACCGCAATATTTACAACAATCCAGTGGGCTGCTTCTAGTTCAAGTGTTAGAGGCTTGCTGTGAATGATTGTGGGCGCATTAATTTGCTCTGTGATGATTATAGTCCATAACTGAGTGATCTTGTTAAAGGAATCGGGTTTGAGCTCTATTTGTTGATCTTGCTGTTTGAACCATAGCCTGCTGTCTATCAGTTAATAAACTTGTAGATTTGTTAACATGCCTATGAATTGATTCAGTGTGCTGTAGTTTCTGCTATATTCTGGTCATATCAATCTGTTGGTATATAGTGATATCTATTGTTCCTTTAGATTGATTTCATTAATCTGAGTTAGCAGTCACTTCTTGCTGTCTTCGGTCAGCATTTTGAGAGTATACTGTCCTATTATTTGTGCATGTAAACATCTACAACTGGTAGTAGAATATCTCTGTATCTTTGGCCGGTTCAATTACTAGATTTAGAGCTCAAATCCAGATTTAGTAACAAGATTATATATGAAGAGTATGGACATGTGCATGAGAAGGCCAAAATCTTTGATTTTGCGCAACTCTGTTCTGAGAGCAATAATAAAACACTTAATTTGTGTTATGCTATATTAAATTGTTCCATTGTACTTATGACTGTTATATATATTGTTATTTCCAGCAGTATTAATGTTATATTCTTTGTATATATATGTGAATTTGAATGGCAAGATAGAATTACATTGTTACATGCAATTTATGTCATTCTCATTATGCTGGAAATATGTCCTTTATGTTATTGTTTTGGCTAAAATTAAATATATAAATATGCTTATACCGCAATATTTACAACAATCCAGTGGGCTGCTTCTAGTTCAAGTGTTAGAGGCTTGCTGTGAATGATTGTGGGCGCATTAATTTGCTCTGTGATGATTATAGTCCATAACTGAGTGATCTTGTTAAAGGAATCGGGTTTGAGCTCTATTTGTTGATCTTGCTGTTTGAACCATAGCCTGCTGTCTATCAGTTAATAAACTTGTAGATTTGTTAACATGCCTATGAATTGATTCAGTGTGCTGTAGTTTCTGCTATATTCTGGTCATATCAATCTGTTGGTATATAGTGATATCTATTGTTCCTTTAGATTGATTTCATTAATCTGAGTTAGCAGTCACTTCTTGCTGTCTTCGGTCAGCATTTTGAGAGTATACTGTCCTATTATTTGTGCATGTAAACATCTACAACTGGTAGTAGAATATCTCTGTATCTTTGGCCGGTTCAATTACTAGATTTAGAGCTCAAATCCAGATTTAGTAACAAGATTATATATGAAGAGTATGGACATGTGCATGAGAAGGCCAAAATCTTTGATTTTGCGCAACTCTGTTCTGAGAGCAATAATAAAACACTTAATTTGTGTTATGCTATATTAAATTGTTCCATTGTACTTATGACTGTTATATATATTGTTATTTCCAGCAGTATTAATGTTATATTCTTTGTATATATATGTGAATTTGAATGGCAAGATAGAATTACATTGTTACATGCAATTTATGTCATTCTCATTATGCTGGAAATATGTCCTTTATGTTATTGTTTTGGCTAAAATTAAATATATAAATATGCTTATACCGCAATATTTACAACAATCCAGTGGGCTGCTTCTAGTTCAAGTGTTAGAGGCTTGCTGTGAATGATTGTGGGCGCATTAATTTGCTCTGTGATGATTATAGTCCATAACTGAGTGATCTTGTTAAAGGAATCGGGTTTGAGCTCTATTTGTTGATCTTGCTGTTTGAACCATAGCCTGCTGTCTATCAGTTAATAAACTTGTAGATTTGTTAACATGCCTATGAATTGATTCAGTGTGCTGTAGTTTCTGCTATATTCTGGTCATATCAATCTGTTGGTATATAGTGATATCTATTGTTCCTTTAGATTGATTTCATTAATCTGAGTTAGCAGTCACTTCTTGCTGTCTTCGGTCAGCATTTTGAGAGTATACTGTCCTATTATTTGTGCATGTAAACATCTACAACTGGTAGTAGAATATCTCTGTATCTTTGGCCGGTTCAATTACTAGATTTAGAGCTCAAATCCAGAATTAGTAACAAGATTATATATGAAGAGTATGGACATGTGCATGAGAAGGCCAAAATCTTTGATTTTGCGCAACTCTGTTCTGAGAGCAATAATAAAACACTTAATTTGTGTTATGCTATATTAAATTGTTCCATTGTACTTATGACTGTTATATATATTGTTATTTCCAGCAGTATTAATGTTATATTCTTTGTATATATATGTGAATTTGAATGGCAAGATAGAATTACATTGTTACATGCAATTTATGTCATTCTCATTATGCTGGAAATATGTCCTTTATGTTATTGTTTTGGCTAAAATTAAATATATAAATATGCTTATACCGCAATATTTACAACAATCCAGTGGGCTGCTTCTAGTTCAAGTGTTAGAGGCTTGCTGTGAATGATTGTGGGCGCATTAATTTGCTCTGTGATGATTATAGTCCATAACTGAGTGATCTTGTTAAAGGAATCGGGTTTGAGCTCTATTTGTTGATCTTGCTGTTTGAACCATAGCCTGCTGTCTATCAGTTAATAAACTTGTAGATTTGTTAACATGCCTATGAATTGATTCAGTGTGCTGTAGTTTCTGCTATATTCTGGTCATATCAATCTGTTGGTATATAGTGATATCTATTGTTCCTTTAGATTGATTTCATTAATCTGAGTTAGCAGTCACTTCTTGCTGTCTTCGGTCAGCATTTTGAGAGTATACTGTCCTATTATTTGTGCATGTAAACATCTACAACTGGTAGTAGAATATCTCTGTATCTTTGGCCGGTTCAATTACTAGATTTAGAGCTCAAATCCAGATTTAGTAACAAGATTATATATGAAGAGTATGGACATGTGCATGAGAAGGCCAAAATCTTTGATTTTGCGCAACTCTGTTCTGAGAGCAATAATAAAACACTTAATTTGTGTTATGCTATATTAAATTGTTCCATTGTACTTATGACTGTTATATATATTGTTATTTCCAGCAGTATTAATGTTATATTCTTTGTATATATATGTGAATTTGAATGGCAAGATAGAATTACATTGTTACATGCAATTTATGTCATTCTCATTATGCTGGAAATATGTCCTTTATGTTATTGTTTTGGCTAAAATTAAATATATAAATATGCTTATACCGCAATATTTACAACAATCCAGTGGGCTGCTTCTAGTTCAAGTGTTAGAGGCTTGCTGTGAATGATTGTGGGCGCATTAATTTGCTCTGTGATGATTATAGTCCATAACTGAGTGATCTTGTTAAAGGAATCGGGTTTGAGCTCTATTTGTTGATCTTGCTGTTTGAACCATAGCCTGCTGTCTATCAGTTAATAAACTTGTAGATTTGTTAACATGCCTATGAATTGATTCAGTGTGCTGTAGTTTCTGCTATATTCTGGTCATATCAATCTGTTGGTATATAGTGATATCTATTGTTCCTTTAGATTGATTTCATTAATCTGAGTTAGCAGTCACTTCTTGCTGTCTTCGGTCAGCATTTTGAGAGTATACTGTCCTATTATTTGTGCATGTAAACATCTACAACTGGTAGTAGAATATCTCTGTATCTTTGGCCGGTTCAATTACTAGATTTAGAGCTCAAATCCAGATTTAGTAACAAGATTATATATGAAGAGTATGGACATGTGCATGAGAAGGCCAAAATCTTTGATTTTGCGCAACTCTGTTCTAAGAGCAATAATAAAACACTTAATTTGTGTTATGCTATATTAAATTGTTCCATTGTACTTATGACTGTTATATATATTGTTATTTCCAGCAGTATTAATGTTATATTCTTTGTATATATATGTGAATTTGAATGGCAAGATATAATTACATTGTTACATGCAATTTATGTCATTCTCATTATGCTGGAAATATGTCCTTTATGTTATTGTTTTGGCTAAAATTAAATATATAAATATGCTTATACCGCAATATTTACAACAATCCAGTGGGCTGCTTCTAGTTCAAGTGTTAGAGGCTTGCTGTGAATGATTGTGGGCGCATTAATTTGCTCTGTGATGATTATAGTCCATAACTGAGTGATCTTGTTAAAGGAATCGGGTTTGAGCTCTATTTGTTGATCTTGCTGTTTGAACCATAGCCTGCTGTCTATCAGTTAATAAACTTGTAGATTTGTTAACATGCCTATGAATTGATTCAGTGTGCTGTAGTTTCTGCTATATTCTGGTCATATCAATCTGTTGGTATATAGTGATATCTATTGTTCCTTTAGATTGATTTCATTAATCTGAGTTAGCAGTCACTTCTTGCTGTCTTCGGTCAGCATTTTGAGAGTATACTGTCCTATTATTTGTGCATGTAAACATCTACAACTGGTAGTAGAATATCTCTGTATCTTTGGCCGGTTCAATTACTAGATTTAGAGCTCAAATCCAGATTTAGTAACAAGATTATATATGAAGAGTATGGACATGTGCATGAGAAGGCCAAAATCTTTGATTTTGCGCAACTCTGTTCTGAGAGCAATAATAAAACACTTAATTTGTGTTATGCTATATTAAATTGTTCCATTGTACTTATGACTGTTATATATATTGTTATTTCCAGCAGTATTAATGTTATATTCTTTGTATATATATGTATTCATGTTATGAAAATTTATTCCATTTACAATGTGTTACTGTCGTGATGAGCTGAACAACTGATGCATATGCCATTTTGAATGATTTTATTCAGGAGGAAGGAATAAATTGAGTGCAGTGCTCGAGCCATGGGAAGCTAAGTTTAATTCAAGCTATTCAGCGAGGTCAAGCCAAGCTTCAATGCAGTGATAGCTAGGGACATTTTAGTGATGCTTGTAATACAACTTCAAATTATTGTCACAAACAAAGTTGGTTTCATTTCAGATATGTGTAGCAACAAATTCTATTTTTGATATAATGATTTTACTACATCAGTTGATTCTTGTTGTGACAAACATTAATGGCGTTGCAATAATTCTTGTTGCTACTAAAGCAATGCGTTGCAATATACACTATTCCCTTCAACTTTTGGCGTGGCAATATATGCTATAGCAACGAAAAAACAGCGTACCAAAAGTGTCTATAGCAACAAAAGATCAAGCGTGGCATTAGAAGCTATGGCAACGAAAATATCAAGCGTGGCAATAGAGGCTGTTGCAACCAAAGTATGTGCGTGGCAATTGAATCTATTACCACGAATTCTTTGCGTGGCAATATTACTGTGTCCTATTACCACAAATTCTTTGAGTGGCAATAGCACTCTGTCCTATTACCACGAATTCTTTGCGTGGCAATTGAATCTATTACCACGAATTCTTTACGTGGCAATTGAATCTATTACCACGAATTCTTTGCGTGGCAATATAGTCTATTGCTACCACCAGTTTTCGTTGCAATTTAACTTATAACCATGAAATCGGTATGTTGCAAATGCTATCTACAGCAACGCCTAATTGCGTGGCAATAGTTGTTATTGCCACGCAATACATTGTTGCATAAACTATATATTGCAATGCTTTATTGCGTTGCAATAGGTAAACGTTATTGCAACGAACCGAAATACCGTGGCCCAAACTTTAGACCACGCAACTTCTTGCCACGCCTCCCAACGAAAAGTTACCGTTGCAATAGGTGCTATTGCAACCATTTTGGGCCTATTGCAACGTTTCGGCGCCGTTGCAATAGGCCCAAAAATTAGTAGTGGAGTATCTAAACAATACTACGCATGGCATATAATTACGGACTTATTTTTGAAAGGTTACTATTATAATTTGTGCTAGGGCAACAATGTTCACATATTCAAGTATTCCAAAGGAGGTGTAATATTAATCAAGCAAACAATGGGCATATAACTAAAATCTTAAATTAACATGTATTTGCATATAACATAACATCATGCAATTTGATAATTTAAACAAAAGTAATTTGCAGAAAACATAGGTTCAACATGATCAAAGTATTGACTCGCCTTGGTCACAGGGGGTGTTTTCTGGATTGTCTGAAGCTTCTAGTGCCGCTGCCTCTGCCTCCTCCTCTTGTGCTTCGTAAGCTATTTTTAACGCGCGCGAAAATTTGGAGAAAAAGGAAAAAGGCAATCAACAAACCAATAAACATTCACCAAAAGACCCAAATAAATTCAATACTAATTTTCTAGTTTCATTTGTTTTGGTGCTATTGTAATCCCATTTTGAGTAACTAAAGTTCAATCATACTCATTTTAACATTCTGCATTCCATAATCATTTTTGGATGTTATGACCTAGGTCATTGACAATATCTTATAGCCTATATTGTTAACAGTTTGTTTCTACACCCTTTTGTTGAATAAGTTATTATTTTATGTGAGCAATCACCCTAATCACACCAGTACTAAATCCTCTCTTTTGACATGAAGCTAGAATAACTACCCATGTTACATCTATACCCAAGTGTTACCTTCTAACATATATATATATATATATATATATATATATATATATATATATATATATATATATATATATATATATATATATATATATATATATATATATATATATATATATATATATATATATATATATATATATATATGTATGTATGTATGTATGTATGTATGTATGTATGTATGTATGTATCCATACTCAAGAGCACCTAAATACCCTTAGCTTTAATCTGTGGAGATTTATACATAAAGTTAATATACAAAATGATTGTTATTACATGTGTCATTTTAAATTACATTCAATCATTCATTCTATTTACTTGCTAAAGATTTAAACAAAGCTATTTATTGTATATGCTCATATGTGCACTCATGGATATGTGTATATCTATGATTTTACATGACATTTTATGGCACATGCTTTCTATCTAACCTTGCCACAGAACTAGCATACACCCTCACGGTCGGCTGAGGTCACTGGCGCACAGTAAAAAGGGAAAAAATTAGCCAAAATCCCACCCGGCGGAGCGGGGATCGAACGCGCGCTGCCTGGCGTGTTACCACCGACGCTGCTGACCAGGAGAACCTCTCAATCGTTGCTTACTTATACAGGCGACTATTACCTTTTGAGGTACGTACTAGCAGAGGCTGGGCAGAGAGAGCCGGAACAGGGGGAAGGCTTCGGCGGTGGGCTCGTCGGCGTGGAGGGACCGGGGAGGCTCGGGTGGCGGCGAAATGGAACCCTTGCGTCCTCGTGAAGATGATGGAGTTGGCGGCGACGGTCGGGAGTCACCGGAGTAGGGCCGGCGGCGTGCGGTGGCGGTGGCCCAAGGAGGAGGTTGTCGCCGGCGAGCTACAGGGCCAGAGAGGCTCGGCCGACCTCACGGTTGACTTCACGACGTCATGGAGATGGTGTAGATGCTAGGAATCGAGAAGTGGTGGCGTGGTTAGGGAAATGGCGCGGCGGCCGGACTTGGAGAAGAAAGGGGATTCCGGCGAGGAGAAAGGAAGGGAGGCCGATTGCTTTGGGAAGGAGTGAAAGGGGAGTGTTGCGGTGTGGTGAAGATCTTTGCCGGGGCCTTATAAGGGGCAAATTGCGCTGGCGTCGAAGGCATCGGAAACTTGCCCATTCGGTCTTTTCGGCGCGCAGCGGAGCAGAAGATGGCAGGCGGCGGAGGATCTGAGGGGAAGGATTCGGCATGATGGCAAGGGCGACGCGCACGGTGTGGCAGAGAGGTTGAGCTGCGCGCGCGAGGGGATGGCTCGGCTGAACGGGGAAGAAAAAGAGGGTGGTGCCAGCGCGGGGAGAAAAAGAGAGCGGGGCAGGGTCATGGCGCGGCAAACCGATGTGTGGAGGCGGCTTGTCCAGCGGTCCGAGGCGGGGTCCTCTCCTCCGGTCCGACGAGGGGAGGGAGCGCGGGCCGATTGTGGGGTGGAGTGGAGGAGCGGCGGCCCAGAGAGAGCAACGCGCAGGGGAAGAAGCACAGTGGACGGGGGGTTGGCGCTGGGCTGATCCGGGCTGGCGCGGAAGAGAGGGACGGGGAGTCGGGCGCAAGCACAGGCCGGCTGGCTGGGTCGGTTCGGCCAGCTGGCCGGTCCAATTCCTTTTTCTTTCTCTTTTTTTTTTATTTTTATTACTATTACCAACACTTGTGCATGGATGTATATAGGGATGAAAACGGAACGGAAATATCCCGTACCGAACCGCATCGTTTTCTACATTTGACCCGATCGAATTCGTATTTTCGGATAAATTCGAATTCGGTTCGAAATACGGAATACCAAATTCGAAAACGGGGCGGAAACGGTTTAGGCGTTTTCTGACCGTTTTCTACTTTTCTACATTTTATTCGGAATATACCGTATTGTAAATTCGGTTCGAAATACGGAATACCAAATTTTTTTTTCAGATTCTAAAATGGTTGGATCAATTGTGAGTGATCTTGAGGTTGAGGCTTTGGCTAATGTTGTGGCTAAACTGAAAATTAAGGTATGTGTATGTTTATTGACTGCTTGCTCTGAAATATGCTATTGCTACATCTAATTTTAATTCACTTTGCAAACTTGTAGGAAAAGGACAAGGAGGGGATGAGGACTCTTAGGAGGACAATGGGGAAGCAAAAGATATGGAAAGCGATCCTGACCTCATGGATGATGCTGATGAACTGTAGATGTTCTGCTAGCTGTTAATTGCTTGTTCTAGACTTGTATTGTATTTGTATTTGTGTCAGCTATTGTGTTAATACTTAAGACCAAGGGTCATGCACTTGTTAATTATTATATGCACTTGAACTTATCATGCACTTGGTAATTGTTATGTATTTTGTCACTTGTTAATTGTTATGCACTTGGTCCTATAGGTCGGTATTCCGTATTGAGTTTTCGTATACCGACCGTGTTCGACATAATTCCGCTCGAATTGGTTCGTTTTTGAAATTCTCGATATTCCGTAAGTTCGCGTTCGTTTTCGTGTCCGGCTTTACCGCTTTCGCTTTCGTTTTCGTATTCAAATGTAGAAGTAGAAAACGGTTGAGGAATTTTCCGACCGTTTCCGACCGTTTTCATCCCTAGATGTATACACATACACTTAGGGATGTATTTGGTGGTAAATATACATTCTTTTTATTCCCTCTTTACTGGTTTATTTGTTGGGTACATTTATGAATATATATATATATATATATATATATATATATATATATACACACACATGTATATATATATGTTCATAAATGTTGGCCTTCCTAATTGCTTGCTCCTTGCTATTCATACCCTTATCTTTGTAGATGACATTTTATGCTTAATTAAAATTCTCTCCTTATATTTTATGGATCATCTTTTCAGATTCTTAATTTAGATTTTTAAATCTCTACTATTCAAACACATATGCTTCTTTTTGGATCCTTTTAACTCTTAAATCCTTTTACCCAATTTTTAGGAAAGCATTCTAACTCCAAATGCAAATGGAAATACATTGCAACATTAATTCAAAAGCTTTACATAATTCTGATTTCATTTCCAGGATGTTACAATATGTATGTGTATGTGTATATGTATGCATATGCATATGTATGTGCGTATGTATATGTATGTATATATGTATATGTATGTGTATTTGTATATGTATGTGTATGCATATGTATATGTGTATGTATGTATGTATATACATATATGTATGTCTATATATGTATGTATATACATATATGTATGTCTATATATTTATGTATGTATTTGTATGTATGTATGTATCATTTAAATAAATATGTTATAATTATTTATCACTTTCGTTGTACTTAAATACTAATTATGAGATACTCCGACGTGATTTGGTTGAAAAATTTCGTAAGAGTCATTTATTTTCGATATATATCCTTTTCTATATATAAAAGGAGTATATACACAAATTATGCTATAAAAAGTGGGCTTTGAGAAAATTTGTTATAGAACTCACTTTGAAGTATCTTATAATTATTACTAAAGTATATTCAAACGGATAAAAAGATATGACAATATTGTTTAAATAGTATATAACAAGTAGGAATACGTACTCCTACGAGTATGGAATTATATAATTATATATATATATATATATATATATATATATATATATATATATATATATATATATATATATATATATATATATATATATATATATCGGCAGTTGGATCGACGTCATGTTCACATCAATCATCTGGGCTAGCTAGCTAGTTCGATCGGCCGGGCCGAACGTGTTGCACGTCTTAGCTTCTGGCTTAGTTTTCACTATTCATACATTTCGTCTTTTTCTGATTTTTTTGTTTTTTAGCTTTTTTTGCGGGTTCTTTTTTCCCGTATTCGTTTGCGTTGTCTGTGATGAGTTAACATATTTTTCTATTTTTAAAATTTTTGAAATTTAATTACGCCAAATAAGCCACGTTCAGGTACAGTGAAATTCCAGCAGCTACAGTGTAATTTTAGTCCTAAGCCACAGCTTTTTAGTCCAACCGAGCGAGACCTAAAGGTGTCCGTGTATACAATAATTAATGCAATATGGCGCATGACGATAGCCCTAAAATGTTTAAGTGATGGATCGATAGATCGAGGAAGAACCTGCTGCTTGCTCCATATACGGAGGAGCTAGCTAGTAGTGCTAGCTAGCAGGTCATAATGTCATATAGATACGCCGTACGCGCGATATTGTAGCATTATTACGCAAAGGCAGGCAAAAGGTTGCCTTTTCTCGATCAATATACGTACGCTCCGTGAGTTGCCGGAGGTGGAGTTAGCCCTGGGCGTTCGGTACTACCGAACCGAACGGTTCGGTTCCTCGGTACCCATACAAATTCGGTTCCTACGAATCTCGGTACCGTTCGGTTCCTGAAAAAATTCGGTACCGAAGAAATTCGGTATCGGTTCTTTCGGTTCGGTTCCGGTATTTACCGAAATTACCGAACAGGGTACAACAGCATGTAACATCAAGTTCAATAGCCAATTTTGACATAAATGTAACATGATTTCATATAGAATAAGTGCCAAATCATACAGAGAAAAAGCCACAAATACATAATATTTCGGTAGTTCGGTATTTCGGTAAACCGAGGCACCGAACCGAATTTCCTCGGTAAATTCGGTTCCTGAGAACCTGGAACCGAACCTGGAACCGAATTTTTCGGTTTCGGTACTTTCGGTTCGGTTCTCGGTAAATTCGGTTCGGTACTCGGTTTTCGGTTTTTTGTGCCCAGGGTTAGGTGGAGTGTGGCAATTCCAATATAATGCACGAGCTGTAAGGTCCTGATCGAGTTTACGGAGATACAGATATTCACTTGTGATTTTAGTTGGTATAGTTGTTGAGTTTTTAACGTGTAGATCGTTTAACTTGTAGACCCCATATTGAGAAAATACTTCGTTTAAAAGTTAGATACTATAACAAAAGTCAAAAATTGCCAGCTTGTGAGGTAAAGAACATGCCCTATATTTCTCCAAATAGAGGGGCAACATATAATTCGTGAGCCACTATTTACTGTACATACACACATAAAGTCAAAAGTAAAAGTTGTATGCATGGTACTCCATGCTTATCCATTACACTTAGAAAGCAACCAATACTAGCTTACAAAGGCCCTCGATTGATAATTAATATACATGAAAATGGATGTTAGGCTTAATTGTTAGTAATTCGGTCCATTCCAACAAAAGCTCATGTTGGAAAAAGTGGGTCCTGCTGCTTAATTGGGTCATGACATCTGAGAATCGCACTAGCTAGCTGGTAAAAGCAGTCACTACGACAGTATACGTATGCATATACATAGGTACATATACATGCAGAGAGAGGGGCACTACTACAGAAAGCCTAATACTAGACGGTCAATCACAGGCGGTTTTGTCAAACCGTCTGTGATTGACACTAACACAGACGGTTTTAATTTGGACACCGTCTGTGTTAGTGGCGTCGGATAAAACGAGTATCACAGACGGTGCTTACCAATGAACCGTCTGTGATACTAAAGTATCACAGACGGTTTTTATTAAAAACCGTCTGTGATAATCTGGGATTATCACAGACGATTTTTTATTAAAAATCGTCTGTGTTGTGTAGACTATCACAGACGGTTGTTGTTAAGAACCGTCTGTTAATGTTCACAGACGGTTTTTAACAAGAACCGGCTGTGATGTCCCTTTGTCTGTCATATTCTGTTCATGAGCAGAGGTTAATATATAAGTACACATTGCTTCTAATAACTTAACTACAGAACTACTGAGACAAGAGATCACAAATTAAAGGCAAATTTATTAGTTTCAATTACAGGCAAATTTACTACAAAACTCGCACAGGTAAAGAGTTTCCCACATTGTAATCTTTTGGGCTTCGTACGCTTCTTCTTCGACTTTGGGACTTGGAGGATCAGCCGCTGAATTCTCGAACGCCGTTAAGATTGCCCTTGTCCTCAGCACTTCCTCCTCCAGCCTGGGCAAATGATCAGCAGCATCCATAATGTCGTAGAGGATAGCATGAAAAGATTCCTCAGAATCTGCCGTTTTTGCTTGATCGGCAAGGCTATCCATCAGTCTCTCCAATGCGTGTAGAGCTTCTTCCGCTTTGTGCACATTGTGGAGAAGAACCAGGGTGAGGGATGTTTCCCTTTCTTGAGCGGCAGCGAGACACCTCCGTTGACGGCGGATGATGAGGTCGAGCTGACGGATGCAAGAAAGTCGGGGAAGGAGAGCAGGGCGTGTGCGGAGAAGCTGCTCCAGATGCAAATTGCTGGCCGCCTGTATAATGTTCCGGCCGAACAATTCGTGATGAACAGATGAGAGGAAGGAGATGATCACAAGAATAGTAGAATCCATATTGTACGTACGTAGAAGAGACCTGGATTAGGCGCGCATATTTAACCTTTAGCATCGTATACCCAAACATGCTTCCGGAGGGAAATGAGTTGCCTAAAACCACGTATAAAGCCAAAAAAGGTTCTTTATCCGTTGGGAATGGAAGTAGAAAGAATACATGCTTGCCCGAACGACTGTATCCTCTACCGTAAAGAGTATGCAAACATGCATGTATGTCCGGTGTGCAACGCATCCCGATACAAACGTAACAATCAATCAGATGATGGCGAGGGAACAGAGGCGAAGAAAGGACCTCCTGCTAGGGTGGCATGGTATTTTCCTATAATTCTCCGTTTAAAAAGGTTTTTTGCAAATCCAAAAGAGGCAAAACTACTGCGTTGGCACTCGGAGGAGCGCAAGAAGGATGGAATGATAAGACACCTTGCTGATTCCGCGCAGTGGAGAAACATCGATAGGAGTTTTGCAGAGTTCGGTCCAGAACCAAGGAATATAAGGTTTGGACTTAGTACAGATGGAATGAATCCTTTCAGTAGCATGAGCAGCCGACATAGCACATGGACCGTGACTCTCTGCATCTATAACCTTCCTCCTTGGTTGTGTATGAAGTGAAAGTACATTTTGCTGTCGATACTTATCCAAGGGCCAAAACAACCTGAGAATGATATCGATGTGTTCCTAGCACCGTTGGTGGAAGATCTAAAAGTACTGTGGAACAAAGGGGTACAGGTATGGGATGCATACAACCGAGAGAACTTCACTCTGCGCTCCTTATTATTCTGCACCATAAATGATTATCCTGCCCATGGTAACCTATCGGGCCATAGTACAAAAGGTGCCAAAGCTTGTACTCACTGTTTAGATGGTACCGAGAGTGTGTGCCTGAGACACTCACGCAAAACCGTCTACATGCGTCACCGTCGGTTTCTTCGGAGGGCTCACCCATACCGCAAGATGAAGAAACAATTTGACGGAGAGAAGGAAGATGGTTCAGCTCCAAGATCACGTGCGCCAGTAGCGATGATTTACGTGATCCAGAGACCAGAGATGAAGAAAAGAAGTGGGAAGAAGCAGATGGGCGATGAGCGACTATCCATCTGCTTCTTCCCACTTCTTTTCTTCATCTCTGGTCTCTGGATCACGTACGCCAGTAGCGATGATTCAGAATCATCGCTACTGGCGTACGTGATCCAAAGACCAAAGATGGAGAAAAAAGTGGGAAGAAGCAGATGGATAGTCGCTCATCGAAGAAGTCGGCTATGTCGGCTGCTCACCGAATAATCTGGGAATGTCTTTTTTTTGCACTTTTGTAATAAAATTGCCTTGAATTTTGCGGGAAAAAGAAGGATTGTCAAAGTGGAGAATGTTGTGGATGAGGTTCCCAGATAAAGAAATCTTGCGATTGTTGCAAAAGATACATGGAGCATTTGGGTGGAAAGATGAACTGTTTCGTCAGGCGCATGACTGCCAATTTGAAGCATAGCATAGTATCCGAGGCACATCCGAGGTCTGCTGCTGTGTCTTGAGGAATGCCAAGAGCTGGTCTTCAGATGGAGCATAGCATCCGAGGCACATCCGAGGCCTGTTGCTGTGTCTTAAGGAATGCCACATCTGAAGACCAGCTCTTGGCATTCCTCAAGACACAGCAGCAGACCTCGGATGTGCCTCGGATGCTATGCTATGCTTCGAATTGGCAGTCATACGCCTGACAAAACAGTTCATCTTTCCACCCAAATGCTCCATGTATCTAGCCAAAAAACAGCAAATGAAGCAAGTGACATACTCTAGTGTTCCCGTTCAATGAACCGGATACACTAGTTTAGGGACTTTGCTATTTGGTTTATAGTATTAGCAACTAAAGTAGGTGCTAAGATAGGCACATCACCCCCTCTACTCCTCTCCTCTCTTCCAATTCAATATGATCACTTTCTCATCTTATCTTAATAGACCCACAAAATGAGCAACATGTCACCCGCGCATTCTTCAACATCATTGCTGGAGGCGTCCGCTCCAACATCAAGACACCAAGGAAGAGGGCTATCGAAGAAGCCTGAGGGCCCACAGACCATCACAGCGGTAAACGCATCTGGGGTCCCTATCCTTCCTCAAAAAGCGGTAAACGCATTCCGAACCATGGTCGGAATAGTTGCACGAGAATGAATTGAGATCACATACAATTCGTAGAAGAACGTGCCTGACACTCGGAAACGTGAGCTGTGGATCGAAATTTTGGTATCGTTCAAGTTCCCAGAAGAACACCTACACGCTGTGCAACGACAAACCTACCAAGCGGCGTGCAAAGCATGGAAGAACTTCAAGAGCACGCTTGTCAGGAAATACGTGGAGACGGACGAAATGCCTGTTCATAAATACCCATTCCTGGAACCACAATGGGAAGAGTTCAAGGCGATGAAAACGACCAAAGATTTCAAAAGTACAAGTACGGCGCACAAGGCCCTCCAGGCAAAAAACACACACCCCCACAGACTTCGCACATCTGGGTATGCGGGTAAAATCCCGCAGTGGAGGAAGGAGGATGACCTGGCAGCTGCACAGGACATCGCCCCGCCGTTTTCCAATATCCCGGATGACCGCGCTCGAAATTGAATTAGAGCAAGGTCATCTACAACGACATCGGGGGACGTCTCCTTTCGAAACCCTGCAGACCAGCAAGTGTCCCAGCGCCTGGTAAGATATCGATCGAACTACGTAGCATGTAATTACTCCACAACTTCGTACGAATTGAAATGACATGTTGTGCTCGTGCAGGAAGAGCTGAGTTTTGAATCTACCCTGGGATCATTCCAGGGAACAAGGGAGAATGATATGTTCTCCGTGGCCCTGGGAAACAAGGAGCACCCGGGTCGTACGAGAGGCCTTGGGCTTTACGTTTCTTGGAAACATGGTTTCCAAGATGACTCTGGAATGTATCGGCGTAGGAAGAGAAACAAAGCCGAGCGTGACGCACAGCTACGAGAAGAGATCAAGGAATCTCTTAGAGAGGAGCTATTAGCTCAGATGGCTGATGTAATCAGAGATGAGGTGCGGAAACAGACAGAAAGTCAGCAGGCCACTACTGCCGCTCCTGTGCTAGCTAGCCCGCACAACCATCCGAGTAGCTGCGCGTCCAATCCGACGCAAACCCAGGCCATATTTCCTGTGGACGACATCCTGGTAATAATTATTATCTCTCGAATGCTTGCTCCATTGATAGGCCTATTCGAGTAGCTAATTTTGTATCGTTATGTAGGAGCCTACGAAGTGCAGGCTCCAAGTGAGATATGGCTCCATTCTTTTGTACGCTGCTTGGGGCCAGGCATATTCGTCTGGTATCGGGGCCATGGTGCACGGTCAAGCTTTAGCGCCAGGCTTCGCAAAAGTTAATGTGGATGATGTGTATGTCAATTTTGAGGTGGTCCCGCTACCGAAGCCCCCCAACGACGAGATCGTGACTCTAGGACAGGCCATTGGAACATTCATCCAGTGGCCCAAAAGCGACATCTCCCTGGAGGCTTCTTACCGGTGGCAGGACCAGAAGTGCAGTGCGAATCACAGCAACATGCACTGGTGCCATCTCCACACGGGCAGTGCGAAGCAGAGCTACCTGCACCGGTGCTATCTCCACGGGTGCTATTCTCGCCAAAGCAACTTGCACCGTTTATATCATTACAGTCGACTACCATGAAGTCGACCTGCAGTCGATGCAGTGGCCATGGCAAATAAAAGACGAAGGATGATGACGATATCTCGTACATGCCATTGGCCCGCAAATTCGTGCTAGGCGAGCCGATGATATTCCCGAAAGAGCACCTCGCAAAGCTAGGACTTGGTTGCCAAAGATTCCACACTTGGTATATGGAACAGCCCAATAGACCAGAGGCAGAACGGCGCTCAGGTATCATGGTCAAATTCAAGCCGGAACATTTCTTGCACGAAGTTCAGTAATGTGTCTTCCCGGTTACCTTTGATGACATATTTGCTGTTTTCACGCTCAACGCTCTCGACGCCTCACTCGTTCGATGCTGGACGCTGTAAGTCTGTACAATCACAGTCTCTGTTCACGTAATACCGATATATGTCACAATTTGTTGCTTTTCTGTGTATATATATAGATTCATGCTGATCGAAGCTAGATCATCGAAATCACCAATTGGTTTCCTGGACCCACGCTTGGTCGCCATTGATACCATCATCGAGAATGCATTCTTCATCGAGGACTATATTACAAAAGCACTGCTGGCTCACCAAGATAAGGAATTTGTTCTTATGCCATACAATGAGAACTTCCATTGGATTTTAATTGTAATTATACCAAAATGGAACAAGGCTATATACCTTGATTCTCTAAGTAAGAACAAATCCAAGTACACAGCTATCGCCGAAATACTCGATAGGTAAGTACATTGTACATTGTACTCTTTCTTTTCTTCCGAATGACTAATCTAACTTTTTCGAATAACGAAGGTCGTTCGTCACATACGTTCAACAAACAAGTGGCTCGACGACAGCTGCCAAGCCCTTGAAACATGATCGCAATTTTCGGGTATTGGCTAGCTACACATTAATTAATCATATACAACACTTAGTAGTAATGCCACTTGATTTAACACATTCTATTTTTTGCAGTGCCACCAGCAGCAGCCGGGCAACACGTGTGGATACTACGTGTGCCACCATATGATACTACTCCTCAATTCCAGCAAGATCTCCACTCCTAAGGTTTGTCAATCTTTCCACATTTATTTCATACATGTCAAGTTTTATATGTGCACGCGTTGATATTCCTATCGACAGACTGCGCCCATCTCTACATCTGCATTGAAACAGCCAGATTTTGCAAAAATTCGAGGAGAGTTCATTTGGTTTTTGTGGAGTAAAGTCGTAAGATCAGATGGAGAGTTCCACAACCCAGAATGATTTTTTATTGTAATTCTAAGTGCAAATGCAGTGTAGATCTTTTACAATTGTGTATTTGTTAATGGATATTTTATTTCAATTCAATGAATTGATTTGCGAAATGGATGCTTTATGTTTGTGAAATGAAGTGCGTTGTCAATTGGATGTTTTATGTCTGTGAAATGAATTGAGATGTGAAATGTATCTGAAATGAAATGAGATGTGTGAATTGTATATGTTTTATGTCTGTGATTATCTGCTTGTTTCAGAGGGCATGGCTAGCATTTCCTGAGGCTAGCCAATAAACAGAAATATATTTAGGGGTTGAAGGGATCATCACAGACAATTTTTGAGTAAAAACCGTCTGTGATACTGATCATCACAGACGGTTTTTAAGTAAAAACCGTCTGTGATTATCAGCTATCACAGACAGTTTTTAACTAAAAACCGTCTGTAATGATCAGCTATCACAGACGGTTTTTACTCAAAAACCGTTTGTGATAATAAGTATCACAGACGGTTTTTAACTCAAAACCGTCTGTGATTATCATCTATCACAGACGGGTTTTACTTGAAAATCGTCTGTGATAGCTGATAATCACAGACGGTCTGAAAACCGTCTGTGATGACCTTCGATTATCACTGACCCATAAATACAGACGGTTCACAAAACCGTCTGTGATGACGTTTTCGAACCGTCTGTGATGACCTTTTCTGTAGTAGTGGGGTTACCTTTGCTTTAATTTCCTGGCCCTAGCCTCTTTTCATTTGGCTCTGTTTCAAGCTAGAATTATGGCATCGTCATCAAGCCTATCTAATTGCTTAAAAGGAGGATATTAGTATTCAACTGTGCACTTTGGCAACATAATGAATCATGTGGGAAAGTATGTTTCATCAATCATGCATAGGATCGATCATGCATTTACTAGTGGAGAGAGATCGATCGAGTTGACATCACATGGTACTCCACTTTGCAATTCGTAAAGCTAGCTAGCTAGCCTCGCATTCGGGAGCTGAGTTAGGTATTCAGCAAAGCGATGGAAGCAATATATGCAAGTCCTACTAGACAAGCTAGATGTGAATTATTAAGTGATTAAGTACTGAAACCATGCATTAATATAGTTTCTTGTGTACTGACCGATGCATCCACTTGCATGCATGCCGGTGTCATAGCCACTCACGATTTGCATGGTCCGGCCCGTGTCATAGTCATAGCAACTGAATTAATTAGTGTTGTCGTCGTTGCGTATACACACACATGTATAGAGAGTATATCTCTACTCCTTAAAAGTACAGAGTTAGTGATCATCGATATGTTCTTCCTCAACCCTCTACAGCCATTGGATATGACCAGGACGTATCTAGACTATCCTTTTGTACACCCACAGCAGTTCCCACAACCCCCCTCTCTCTCTCCCTCTCTCTCGAACCGTCGCTCCCCTGCCACTCTCCATCCTCTTAACTCCCAGCAGCAGGTGACCGGTGTGGTCAGAGGTGATCGGTGTGATCACAGTGGTGGCGATCGGTGTGATCGTAGCAATTGGTGTAATCAAGATAAAGAAATAAAGAAAAGGAGCAGTTTGGCTTCGGGGAAAGTATGGAGTTCATTGTGTGTTCTCAGATGTGGTCGCAAACGACTTACGACCACAGTGAGCGGAGGATCACAGACGTGGTCGTAAATGGAGTTACGACCACAGAGAGCGGAGGATTACAGATGTGGTCGTAAACAGAGCTACGACCACGGCGATCGAGCAGAGGTGTCCGCAGGAGCAGCAGACGTGGTCATAAAGGAGTTACGATCATGGTCACAGCGTGAAGAATGTGGTCGTAAGGGTTACAACAACAGCAGTTGACAGAATGATTGTGTGGTTGTAAGGAGCTATGACTACGGTGATCGACTGTGGTCGAAGGAAGTGCAGCACAGCTGCGGCAGTGAATGTGGTCGTAACTTCAGCTGAAGTTTACAACTACGTGGTCGAAGCAGCAAGGTGTGATCGAAGTGGTCAGAACATGGTCGTAACGACTATCAGGGCAGTCGGAGAACCAACTGAGTGGTCGTAACATCTTAGGAGATGGTTGTAGCCTCTTCAACGTAGTCGTACGGCTATAAGAGGTAGTCGTAAGATCCTGGGAACAGTCGTAAAGGCTATAACATAAACATTAATAGAAAAATTCCATTTTGGGAGTGAGCATGCAAACTAAGAATCTCTCTTTAATTTGTTGCTTGTTGTGTTGTGCTTGCCTTTAGTTTGCTTAATTAGCTTAGCCAGCAACATTTAGCTTCCATGGAATACAATGCAGGTCTCGTTTGCTTTTTGGGTTAAGCATCTTATAAGCACCTAACTTTTAAGCTAAGCCAGGGTGTTTGGTAACCTAGCTTTTTATGGCTTTTGAGCTATGGCTTGTTGTTGAATTGTTTGAAATTCTCAATCCATCACGAAAATATGACCTCATCATGAGGTTAATAATGTCCAATCTTTGCATCATTATCATAGCAAAACCTTATTAAACTAGATTATATTGCCGAGTGAGCAATCAATCATAGGAAAGACATTAGAATTGATGTCCATACAAACAATAATCTTTGGTCAAATTGCAAAACAAAATCAGAGCCCAAAAAATTGAAATTGCTTTCTTGAGCAATACAAATATTTTGAACCCGCAATTAAAATCCATATCTAAATAAGGAAAAAAGGGGGATTTAGATCGGGAGCTGTATCGTTAAATCTAGAGAGCAGCCAAAGGCATCGACGGAGTAGGGGATGTCGGCTGTGGACCAAGGAAAAGACATCGACATCGTCGGAGGGAGAATGTCGGCCACGAGGATGACCTTTTGGCCTCCGAATCTCGACTAAGGAGGAGCACATCTGCCAGACGTGGATTGGGTAGTCGGTGGAGGAGTCAGGAGCAGCAGGAGGGCAAAGCTCGTGGGCAGCGCTAGGGATTCGGCGGCGGTGACAATAGAACGATGACGGACCTAGGAGCTTGCGCGATGAAGGTATGTCATAGACGGCGGCAGTGGATGAGAAGGACGGCGATGTCGTGGGGAAAAGGATGGTGGCATCGAGAGATAGGGTTACCGGTGCCAATACTGACTTGGGGGGTGAGCGGTGTGCGGGGCGCAAACCCTAGTGGCGCTAGGGAAGAGGAGCCGGTTCAGTCAGGATGAGACGAAGGAGAAGTGAGGAGGGGTTTGGGGGTAATTTTATACCACTTTAGTGGCAAACACCCAAAAGTTCTCGTTAACTAGCTTTTGTCTTATATGAGAGGGTTAGGGGCTGTTTGGTTGCCAGCCACAGTTTACCACGCCTAAGGTTAGGCAAGTTTGACCAACTCAAGGAGCTGTTTGGTTGCAGCCACAGTTGTGGCAAGATTCCCTTCCAGCAAACTAGGTCCCACAGGTCAATGACTCAAAAAAGTGTGACAAGATTCCCTTAGGCTTGCAAAGGTGTGGCAAAGAATTTGAGCACCTCAACTTAGGCAAGTGTGGCAATTTTTGTTGGCAAAGTGTGGCTAGCAACCAAACAGCCCCTTAGTCTTTTCTAAAAGCTCGGAGAAAAGCCACATATTTATTTAAGGTAGTGATCGGTTGGGCTTAAGCTTTTGGCTTCCAGCTTATTTTTCACTATTCATAAATTTCGTCTTTTTCTGAAATTTTGGTTTTTTGTTGAGTTTTTTTGCTGGTTCTTTTTTTCCGTATTTGTTTGTATTATACGTAATGGGCTAACATATTTTTTATATTTTAAAATTTAATTATGCTAAATAAGCCTCTGTCAGGTACAGTGTTTTTAGCCATAAGCCATGAGCTTTTAAGCCCAATTGATCACCATTAGATTTAGATTTTCTGGCTTTTAAATGAAAAAAAGCTCAAATAAATTGGACCGTAGAGTAATAGCACGTACTGCTAGCGGAGCATGGTGCACGCAATTCAAGATAGCTAGCTAGCTTGCTCGCATTATCATAGAGTACTAGATACCAGTACTGTACTGTCCATATCCACTAGTAGCGGCAGCTTTGCTAATGAGGAGGCAGCGAATCCGGCCGGCCACTCTTGAAGTTTTTGTTGTCTCAGGGACAGCACAGCAAGACGGCAAGTCAAAGGACAGGGCCGCCGTCCGATCAGATTCCACGACAGATCGGACGACGGCGGATTGACCGTGAGGGGCACAAAAAAGCTAGCTAATTAAGCTAGGGCGGGACAGGGACCTGGGTGCCGCCACGTGGACGCTCATGGCTCGTTGAAATTATTAACAGCTTGCACCTCGCTTACTAATTCAACTAGCAAATTTACCTACATAATTATATAGTTAGATATTATGATACAATTATATTAAATATACAACTCTACTATCTATAATTAAAATACAATTGTATTTACTGTACAACTCTGATATCATATACAATTAATCTGCATCGTTATAATCTGATTCTACCAAAATAAGTGGTGGAGATGCTTATATTTTTTATCGCTTATATTAAATATTCTGCCATAGAAATGTCTTACTTGGTAGCCCACAACAAACACTACGTACTACCCCTGGTTATCAACTTTTTTTGGACGTCGATTTATTCACCCATGGATGGGATTCATATGTAGCCCAACATATACTGATGGCATGGCATGCTCGCTCGCTCAAAATAACCTAGCTAGAAAATGCTTACATGCATTTGCTATACCTTACGTAGCGTGTCTTAGAATTACGTACCCTAGCTAGCGAGCTAGGTACTTCCTGTTTTGAAAACATAGAGTACTACGGGTTTGTGTTTACATGCATATATATGCACATACATACACATATATACACACACATACGTACATACACCTCATACCTTTCAACTGGTTAAGATAGTCAATAAGAAAAGGGATAGACTATTGCACAGGCGACTAAAATTTTTTTATCTTTCAGTCACCTAAAGTTGCACTTTGAATCACCTGAAGTTGCACATGTTTTTTTAGAGGGGGCTGCAATTTTAGTTGATTGAGAGTGCAATTTCAGGTCACCTGAAGTTGCACTCTGAATCACCTAAAGTCGCAGCTGTTTTTTTTTGGGGCCTGCAATTTTAGTTCATTGAGAGTGCAATTTCAGGTGACTGAAACATAAAAAAATTTCAGTCGCATGTGCAATAGCAAAACTGTAAGAAAAATGGGAGCGTAGATGATGTTGTCCCCTTAGAATGCTTCCTCCGGCTATTTCAAGCGCTCCTATCTAACAATTTGTCGTGGAAATAGGCACAACAAGTGAAATAGAGACATCTGGAATGAAGCAATCAACTTCTAAGATCAAGGTATCTTTCTATCATAACATCAAAACTAACTCAGTTAACCTTTCCGAAGGTTTTATCAAGCATCCTGAAGACGTAAACGGGAAGGATTTTGTGTTTTTTTTGTGAAGGAGACTGAAACGACGGCAGAACCTGTGATCGGGGAGGAGATCATCCTAATGATTGAAGCTGGTTCCGGCCATTAGGAGGGACAAGAGAAGGAAAGCACATCAATTCTTGTTGTAGACCCTCAACCACACATGGTCGAAGATATCCTTACTACCCCGCAACCAGTCGTGGTTGTGGAGAAGAAGTCAAAGAAACCACTCTTTAGGAAGGTTTCTTCTAGATTCATAATAAAAGCAATGGCTCAAAGGTATAAAAATGCAAGCACGTATACTATTTTGTACCTTTGTCTTTTTAATCGCTGATTTACTCCTTGCGATTGTAGTTCGGCCTCTCCATCGCCTAAGCTTCCTGCGACTTTACCAGCCATCAAAAAGATGGTGGAGAAGATGGTTGAAGAAATGATCACTATAGCAACAAAAGCTGTAGTTGAACCTATGAAGACTATGACCACTAGAGTGGTCGTAGTGAAAGGATGCCCTGGAGGAGAAGATGAAAATCGTAACTTCTCATAATTCTTTAATCCACCTTTTATGGTTGGATCTTCTTTCGGTCAAGCTCAAAACCTAGTCCCACACCCTAATGATCTCCCAAATAAGAAGTATATCTTCGACGACGATCATCTCAAGAAGGTGTGGCGGACTAGGGTCGAAGAGCTCGACCAACTAAGGGATTACAGGCAGGTGCTTAGAAACTTTGCTCGTAGGAGTATGAATGTGAGTATTGACAACCCAAATATTCATACATTGCTTCTACTTATTTCTTTTCTTTTTCCAAAGAGCATTAGAAGAAATGGCTACTGTGGCTAAGTACCACAGATAGCTTATGCTCCTTCGATAAGCAAATGTCGAAATCTCCAAGTATCTAACTTATGTAGTCGAATTTTATCTTGACCGCACAATCAAAATTTTAGGTTTACCTTTAAGCTTTGTAGGTCCTGGCTAGGTGCAGAGGTCTTGGCTTCTGCACTCGAAAATGAAAAAGCTGATGCAAGAAGACTAAAGGAAGAAAATGCCAATCAATCAATAAGCCTTATTAAAGCCAATTCTGCTACCAGAAACCTAGAAGAAAGGATAAAGGGTAAGCCGTGAAGCTCAAGTCTGTTTATTTATGTATCCTTCTGGCCTTTCTTTTACCTTTCTCTCTTTTTTTAACAGAAAGAGAGACTGAATCGAGTAATCTGCTCACCGAAATAGAGGAGAAAATCAAAGTGATCAGAGAGCTTACTCGTATCAGCAAAGAAAAGGTGAGAGGATTAAGCTACTCAAAACTCAGCTTTCTAATAAGAAAAAACTTCACCTTCAACTAGTTTTTAAAACTAGTCTTATAGGATTGATTACGTGGTTGTAGAAGAACATACGACCATGGAGTAGTTGTAGTAAAACCTATGACTATGTGGTCGCAGAAGAGCCTACGACCATATAGTTGTAGAAAAAGCTTACGACTGTAATGAATATTGTCTTAACCAACTTTAACTCTCTCACAAAGTCTATGGTCAAAAAGAAATGCCTTTCTGAAGTAATGAATCATAACAAAGAAGATATAAAGTTGATGAAGGCAAACATTCAAGACTGTGGCCTTCTTCTGAACAATCTACTCGATGAGTTTGGTGCAGAAAAGATCATCCCTATTGAGGAGACCATATCCGCTCGCATGAGTATTATTGTGCTACAAGTCAAGTCTTTGGAAAAGCATCTGGCTACTCTAAAGGCTAATCAGACGGAGTCGATCAGGGACGTAGTCCAGGGCGTAGTAAGCTATGCATCGGCAAAACTCAAGGCATGCGACCAGAACCTAAACCTATATCCTATCGAGCACGACTTCGCCTACTATTTGGAGGAGGCATCCCGCCTGATTGAAGAAGTAGAGGCATTGGGACGACAAGTGTCTAAAGAAATGGAACTTGGCTCTTCCTCTCCTCCAAAGTAGAATAGTTTGTAAATAGAATCAACCTTGTAATTGTTAGAGAGCCTAAACCTTATGCATGACATGATCTGCTAGCCTAGCTCTAGAACACCTAGAAATGAGAGGGATCGGGAGACTCACGGTCGCCGATGAACGCCATGGAGCTGAAGACCCGTGCCTGCGTGATGCAGGCGTGAGGAAGAGTCGGTGAAGATCCGGAGAGCCTGCGGTTCGAGGTCGCCGGAGTCGTCCTGCAGTGGGGTTCGGCGGCCTTCCCGTTGCTTGACAGCGCGCGGTAGATCGGTTGTCCCTAAGGGTTTGTTCGGGGTGATGAACTCTCACGGGAACGAACGTCGTAGTCGTGAGAGGCCGGAACCCATCCTTTTATAGCGCTGCGCAACGGGGGACCGTAACCAAAAGTCGGTTAGGCACCCCCGATCAGGGCGCGAGAGAAAAACGGGAGACGTGGGCATCACCCCACGTCTCTTTCAACCGTTTTAGCCTGAGATCAAAATCCAACATTCTCCCCCTTGATCGTAAGGCTAAACATCATAAGCCCTCTCTCAATAAAAGTTCACACCAAAGTAATGCGTCACAGCAGTCAATTAAGTACCGCTGGACATCAGTACTTATAGTGATCCATTCTATATTGATCGGATAACATAATACTTCATGGGAGTTGGTTACTTTATATGGTCCTCTTATTCCAGGATCACAGGCTCTCCAATAAACCCATGCCGGCAACATGATCACGAAAAATATTGGGTGGTAAGCCTTTTGTGAGCGGATCCGCAAGCATAAATTTAGTTCCAATATGCTCAACCTTAATTGTTTGATCCTGGACTCTATCTTTCACAACATGATACTTTATGTCAATGTACTTGGCAGCTGCACTTGACTTGTTGTTACTCGAATAGAAAACTGCGGGTTGATTGTCGCAGTACAAAATGAGTGGTCTAGAAATGCTGTCTACCACTCTTAATCCCGGGATAACGTTCTTAAGCCATACAGCCTGCCCGGTAGCCTCATAACATGCCACAAATTCAGCCTGCATTGTCGACGATGCAGTAAGTGTTTGCTTTACACTTTTCCATGATATTGCTGCTCCTGCGAGGGTGAAAATGTAACCTGATGTGGACTTCTTAGTGTCTTTACACCCCGCAAAATCAGCATCAGAATAGCCGACAACCTCAAGGTTATCGCATTTTCTGTATGTGAGCATGTGACCTTTAGTGCCTTGCATATAGCGTAGGACTTTCTTAACGGCTTTCCAGTGGTCCGATCCTGGATTTGACTGACATCTGCCAAGCATCCCGGTAACAAAAGCTAAATCAGGGCGTGTACATACTTGAGCATACATAATACTTCCGACAGCAGAAGCGTAAGGTATAGCCTTCATCTGATCAGATTCATAATCATTCTTTGGGCATTGAAATTTCCCAAACTTATCGCCCTTAACAATAGGAGCAGGCGAGGCAGAGCATTTATGCATATTGTATCTCTTTAGTACTCTGTCAATGTATGCCTTTTGTGATAAACCTAATGTTCCTTTGGACCTATCTCGGTGAATTTCAATACCAAGAACATAAGATGCTTCACCGAGATCTTTCATGTCAAAATTGGACGAGAGAAAACTTTTAGTTTCTCGCAGCATGTCCACACTGCTGCTGGCCAATAATATGTCGTCCACATAAAGAATTAAGAAGGTGTAATTACTCCCCCTGAACTTAACATATGTACAATTATCAACATCATTCTCCTTAAATCCAAATTTCCTTATGACTTCATCAAACTTAAGGTACCATTGCCTAGAAGCTTGCTTCAGGCCATATATAGATTTCCTTAGCTTGCATCCTAAATGTTCCTCGCCTTCCACAACAAAACCTTCCGGTTGTGTCATGTAAACGTCTTCATACAAGTCTCCATTCAGGAATGCAGTCTTAACATCCATTTGGTGCAACTCTAAATCAAAATGTGCTGTGAGCGCCATTATGATTCTAAATGAATCTTTGGTTGAGACAGGCGAAAAGGTTTCATTATAGTCAATGCCTTCTCTCTGTGTAAACCCTTTCGCTACAAGTCTCGCCTTAAACCTTTCGATGTTCCCTTTGGAGTCACGTTTTGTTTTGTAGACCCATTTGCAGCCTACTGTTTTGGCTCCATTAGGAATTTCCACTAAGTCCCATACACCATTATCGCCCATAGACTTAATTTCATCTTTCATAGCATCTAGCCACTTAGATGAATCCTTACTCTTCATAGCTTCCTTATAAGAGCTAGGATCATCCACCTTCCCAAGATCATCTTCATTCAAGTAAACCTCATAATCACTTGGGATAGCAGATCTCCTCACTCGTTCTGATCTCCTGACAGGTTCAATAGCAGGCTCATTAGGCTGTTCATTAATTGTCACAGAGGGCTGTGAAGGCTCATCATTAGGTATTGCACTTGTATTTTCAGAGCCCTCAACAGAAGGAGTAGCCACAGAATTAACTGGAGATGCAATAGGAGTTGCAACTACAGGATCAACTATGGGCACAACCACTTGGGGCACAGGAAAATCAGTCTGTCGGATTAACGGTGAAGCAACATAAATCCGTTTCTCCTCAAGATCAATTTTCCTGGGCTCCAAGTCCCCACTGATGCCATCATTTTCCAAGAACACAGCGTGTCTTGTTTCTACAAATTTTGTGGTACGATCTGGACAATAGAATCGGTACCCTTTAGACCTGTCAGGGTAACCAATAAAATGGCAACTCACAGTCTTGGGATCTAATTTCCCAATATGTGGGTTAAATATTTTAGCTTCAGCTGCACAACCCCACACATGGAGGTAGTTCAAACTAGGTTTTCTCCCAGTCCATAATTCATAAGGTGTTTTAGGCACCGATTTACTAGGAACCCGATTGAGTATATGTGCAGCGGTCTTTAATGCTTCCATCCATAACTTTACAGGCAAAGTGGAGTAGCTCAACATACTTCGAACCATGTCCATAAGTGTGCGGTTTCTTCTTTCCGCAACTCCATTTTGCTGGGGATCACCAGGCATTGAATACTGGGCGACTATACCATTTTCTTGTAGAAACCTGGCAAAAGGACCAGGAATCTGCCCATAAGTTGCGTGTCGCCCATAATACTCTCCCCCACGATCCGAGCGCACTACTTTAATTTTTAGATTGTGCTGATTTTCAACTTCAACCTTAAATATCTTAAATTTATCAAGTGCCTCCGATCTCTCTTTAATAGGATAGATATAGCCATAACGTGAGTAATCATCAGTGAACGTAATAAAAGAATCATAACCATCCACTGATGTCACAGGGAAAGGACCACATATGTCAGTATGAATTAATTCCAAAATCCCTGTGCTTCGAGTAGCACCTTTCTTTATTTGCTTTACATACTTGCCTTTGATACAATCGAGGCAATGATCATTCGAATCATTAAAGTCTAAAGGGTGGAGAATTTCATCTTTAATGAGACGTTCAATTCTCTCCCTCGAAATGTGGCCTAAACGACAGTGCCACAATTTCGACGAAGTTTCATCAATTCGCTTACGTTTTTTATTCTCATCACATACATTCATGGATATAGGAGAATCTTGCAGGGATAACATATAAAACTTGTCGTGTCGGATGACACGGCCAACATTATCATTATTGAAATAAATCAAACACATTCCGTGTCCAAAATTACAAGAATATCCATCATTATCTAATAATGAAATGGAAATTAAGTTTCTTCTCATCGAGGGAACATAAAGAACATCATTAAGTTTCATTACAAAACCATTATTCAAAACTAAAGAAACCGATCCAATAGCTTGAATTTCGGCTTCCATCCCATTAGCCACTCTAAGGCTTCTTTCCCCTCTGAGACTTCTCAACATATGGAATCCCTGCAAGGAATTCGTAACGTGCACAGTGGCACCAGAATCAATCCACCAATAATTTATAGGAAAATCAGCATAAAATGCTTCATCAACAAAAGTGATTTCATAAGTACCTTTCTTGGCGAGCCATTTCAGCCATCCAGGACAATCATCTTTGAAATGGTCCTTCGACTGACAAAAGTAACATTCACCACTTTTCTTCTGTTCATTTGAGCTCCCAGGTCCTGAAGCGTTTTTAGGCGCCTTAGGATGCTGTGGGTGCTGTGGCTTCTGTGGCTTCTGATAAGGGGAGTAGGTTTGCTCCTTCTTTCCCTTTCCTTTGTAGCCACCTCTATTTCTAGAGGGACCAGCCTTATTTGAAGAGCCGACTTGATTCACAAAATCAGTAGCCCCCTCAGCCTTGAGCCTCTCTTCCTCCTGTGAAACATTAGCGATCAACTCGCTCATGGTCCACTTGTCCTTAATGGTGTTGTAGTTCACCTTGAAAGCTTCAAATTGCTTGGGAAGAGACATCATAATGTAATGGACAACAAAACCATCAGAAATAGCCATGTCCATTGTCTTAAGTCTGGCAGCAATATTGATTATTGTCATAATGTGCTCACGAACATTTCCAGTACCATTGTACTTAGTGTTCATGAGCCTGTGCATCAGTGTGGTAGCATAAACTTTAGAGGACCCCTTAAAATGATCCTCGATGGAGGACAAATAGTCCTTTACCCTTTCCTTTTCAGGGATTGCTCCCCTTATGGCCTCACTGATGGAGTTTTTCATCACAGCAAGTGAAACACGGTTGGACCGCTCCCACTTCTCAGCATTAGCTTTATATTCCTTTATTTTGTCATCATAATTGTCCTCCCCTTCAGTAGGAGCGACAGGCTCGTCGAATCTGAACGCATAGTCCAGATCCAAGAGCTGAAAAGTCGTCATAAGTGTGAACTTCCATTTCTGGAAGTTACTACCATTAAGTGGCTCAATAGCATTTACATGAGCGGAAACAGAAGCAGCTGAAAAAATTTTAAAATTTACATTAGGAAAAACACATAATTAATTTGCATGAAAATTAATCTTACGTTGGTACGATTAACAACATGCTCATAAGAATTTTTCGCATCACCGTTGGGCAGAAGCGAAAAATTTAACATAAATTATTGCATGCAATTACAATTAACGTTGGTCAAAGAGTAATAGCATGAATAAAATAAACATAATTGAGTACATGCAATTACAATTAACGTTGGTCAAAATGTAATAGCATGTAAAATTAAATACAGCCCTCCAATTGAATTTCCCGTTGGTTCCATTCAATTAGGGGCAGAACATTACGCAGCGGAAAAGTGCATTATATTTTTCAGCAGCTTGGCAACATTTTCCGTTAATAATTTCATAAGAGACATCATTAATTAAACATGAGATGTACCATAAATACATGAAATATATATATACTGAAAAACCTCAACAGCCTGAAGAATACATCATAAATTTCATGTATATACCTAAATATATGCATGAAACAAATGCTGAAATACATGAGATATACATGAAATAAAAAAATGCACTGCTGGGCCGAAGACCCCAGCAGCCGAAATGGCCCATTAGCCCATCAGCCCTCCCGGAAAGCATCTGAGCCGCCCGATTAAAATCAACGGTGGAGAGGGCGCGCGGAGGGGATAACACCCCAAAACTTAACCCTAACCCTCATTTCAGTTCTCTCCACCCGAAAAAACGGCAATAGGCGGCGGCTCCCGCAGGAGCAAGGCGGCGGACTCGGGGCGGCCTGCCGACGCCGCGGCGGCGGACGCGTGGCGCATGGAGCGGCGGCTCCTGGACGGCGTCGGCGCACGCGGCTCACGGCGACGGCAGCAGCGGCACGGCGGCCGGGCGCGCATCGGCACGGGGAGCAAGGCGCGGCCACCCGAGGCGGCGGAGCGGCGTGGCCCCTGCGGTGCAAGGCGGCGGCCGCGCGGAGGCGCGGCGCACTGCGGCAGCGGCCCTCCCCACGCCGGCGGCTCCCACATGAGGCGCGGCTGCACCCGTGAGCCCCGGTTCCCCCCTCCCCCTTTTTTTTTGTTAGCAGTGGTGCGGCCGCGGCTGCGCCCGAAAACGGCGGCGGGCGACGCGGCGCCCGGGAGCGGCGACGCCGGCGGCGGTTGGCGCGGGTAAGCCCCTTTCTGATCCCCTTTTTTTTTGGTTCTTGATTTGGGGATTCTAGGAATTTGGGGAAATTTTCTTAGGGTTCATCATAATTTTGGGATTCTAGGGTTCGGGATCCATCAAAAAATTGGGGAAAAGCCTTAGGGTTCGCAAGCAATTCGATTCCCCTCCTTCTAATATTCTACCCGAGCCCAAGAACACGCATCAGAAAACCCTAATCCTAAGCATAACCGAGTACATCAGGGCTAGGGTTCTAGGAGACTAGCAGTGGCTCTGATACCAAATGTTAGAGAGCCTAAACCTTATGCATGACATGATCTGCTAGCCTAGCTCTAGAACACCTAGAAATGAGAGGGATCGGGAGACTCACGGTCGCCGATGAACGCCATGGAGCTGAAGACCCGTGCCTGCGTGATGCAGGCGTGAGGAAGAGTCGGTGAAGATCCGGAGAGCCTGCGGTTCGAGGTCGCCGGAGTCGTCCTGCAGTGGGGTTCGGCGGCCTTCCCGTTGCTTGACAGCGTGCGGTAGATCGGTTGTCCCTTAGGGTTTGTTCGGGGTGATGAACTCTCACGGGAACGAACGTCGTAGTCGTGAGAGGCCGGAACCCATCCTTTTATAGCGCTGCGCAACGGGGGACCGTAACCAAAAGTCGGTTAGGCACCCCCGATCAGGGCGCGAGAGAAAAACGGGAGACGTGGGCATCACCCCACGTCTCTTTCAACCGTTTTAGCCTGAGATCAAAATCCAACAGTAATGACTTACCTTTGAATGATGGATGGACTTCTTTCTTATCCTGCATCTTGTCTCATTGAGCAATTATGACTCGTAAGACAAAAAAAAATGAAAGAGAAAAGAAATTATGACTAAGAAATAGAATTCTTTGATAACTCTATCCTACTCTCCAACTATTTACTTTGTTTACTTTGGTAGAATATAACTATCGGCAAGTTGTCATCTTTATGTAATTATTGGTTAGAACCTCTTTCCTTTCTAAGTATTGTAGTATTCGAGTTCTTGTAGCTTTGTAATAAGCTTTAGCCTTACGAGGCAATGTTTTTGTAATATGATATTATATCTCTAATTATTATTCGTTGGAGCGGTGTTTTACTGGGCAAACGATTAATAATCCGTTAACTAGTGTTTTTACTCCTTAGTGAAAATACAAGTCATCACAAAAGATAAAAAGAACACACGCACATATCAAGAGAGAGAGAGAGAGGGCATGACTACTGTCCGTTCTTTTCGGCTTTCAGTCAGCCTTTTGTTTTAGCTTATTTCAAGTTTTAGCTTATTTCAGTAATTATTATTAATTAGACTATCCATCTATAATTAAAATCCATAAGCCATAATTAAAAAAATAGACCCTACCCACCCTATCCAAGAGAAGGAAATGGGCTAATGAATGGCATGGCATCTATATAGAGTAGCACTTGACTTGAAGAAGAGGCCGTGGAGGGAGGACCTGAAAAGGAGGATACTAAATTTTGGCAACCATGCAATGCATTCCGTATTCGATCCTGTTATATCGAAGAAAAGGAGGCAGAAAGAGAATACGTAGAAAGGAAGGGGGGGATGGATTGGATTGATGGAATCTTGCTGATCTCTCCTCTCCTCTCCTCTCTCTCTCTCCCTCCCACTTGCATGGACTGATGCACATTGCAAACTGCGTTGCATATGCTCCTCCTCTGCATTGAGACATCGCTTTGGATCGGGCTAATGCAGTTGCAGCTCACCACGCAGGACTAGATTAAATTAATGGCCAGACTATTTAGTTCACTGCAATGCATCTACGGTGATAGTAAAAAGAGGAGGAAAGAAAGTTGCTCTTCATGATTTAAGTCAATGTCATTACTATTATAAAAGAATAAGTTGGTGGTTATACGTCTGTTCTCCTCCAACTGTCTTATTTCTCCTATTTCTTACCATTCTCCACTTTTCAACCGATCAGAGCAACACTCTTCCATACATAATTCTCCCTGTATAAAATAAATTTCGTTGCAACGCATAGACACATAACTAGTGTTCTTAGAAATGTAACACTGTATTGAAGTACTCCCTCTATTTCACTATATTATATTTGTCCTTAGCTCATTATGCGCATAAACTAAAAACACATAATGAGAAATGACAATATATTCCCGTATTAAGTGCCATACCATGACCGTTCAACCTCTTTTAGAATATTTAAATAGGGGTAGAGACAAAAAAATTACAAAAACTACACTCTAGATTTTCTTGATAGACAAATATATTGCAACGGATACTCACAAGGTCATGGACAAATATAGCGAAACGGAGAGAGTGTTCATTACACTGTTTCACTTGTGGAGAGAGAGCTCCTTGTAATTTAGGCACACACAACACATAACATGATAAACACCATACTTTCCACTAAAAAGAATTTGTAAGTCCATCTCGGATTTTGAGTTTGATATATGGGGGTGAAGGCCAGGGTAAGATTATATATTTTGGAAATTAAGACAAGAATTCAAGTGTACACATGTACATGCATGTTAATTTGTCAAAACTCAATTTGGGGGGGGGGGGGGGCATATATGCATATATATAAGTAATTCAATTCTGAAAGGACTAGCTAGTGGGCTTGATGCAACATATATATGTAACTAACTGCGTTAGGCACTGAGACCCTTGAGAGTGATAGGGAACAAATGGAAACAGGGCAATAAACAAGAAAACAAAGTGGCTAGCTAGGCAGGGAATCAAAGGATTTGGGGTGGGCTGGGCTGGCGTCAGGCACAGGCATGCATGCATCTGGCTGGCTAATTAAATCCGATCTAAGAACACTAGGAGAAAGAAAGGAAGGATGAACGATGAGTAAAGAATGAATGATGAGTGTTCTCCCATGTTCCATGCTTGCTACTGGTGATGTATGCTGGGAGGCTCACTCCCACTATGCTCAGTAGCCACCGCACGCAAGAAAGAACAAAAGCAGAGCAAGAAAGAAAAGGTGTAAAACAACAGCAACACAAAGTTAACAATAAGGAGAAAAGAGCATATACGTACACATACACACACATATGTGTTAGTGTGTACATATATACGCATATATATACGTGTGTCTATATCTATGTATGTATGTATGTATGTACATACATATGTATGTATGTATGTATGTATGTATGTGTGTATGTATGTATGTATGTATGTATGTATGTATGTATGTATGTATGTGTGTGTGTGTGTATGTGTGTATGTGTGTATGTGTGTATGTGTGTATGTGTGTATGTATGTATGTATGTATGTATGTATGTATGTATGTATGTATGTATGTATGTATGTATGTATGTATGTATGTATGTGTGTATGTATACGGGTACACTAATGAGCACGTACGCGCACGCTACGTACGGGTTGCTGGCTGCGTGAGCGACCTGGCCAGCTGGTGCAGTTCATACTAACTCGGTTGGATAGTAATTTCATGAATTACAATGATAACTTTTTTGTTTATGAGATAGTAATTTTGTAAATGTAAGTAACTAGATGAATTATAGATAATAACTTTATATTCAGAAGATAGTAACTTTTTTATAATAAACAACATGCATGCATGCAGCAGGTGAGAAGATAATAAGTGCATTTGATTTGTGATTTTCTATCTTGTTTACAATCTAAAAAAAATAAAATAACTCTTTCACTAAAAGTACAATTTGCGATCCGTTTGCACTATTGTGTTTGAAATTACGAGTTTAACAAAACAAGATACACATTGAATATATTTCGACACTACAAAATTACTGCACATACAGGCGATAGTAACTATATGAAGTATAGATGATAGCTTTATATGTAGCGATAGTAACTTCATGAATTATAGATGATAAATTTATATACAAGTGATAGTAACTTTATGAATTATAGATGATAACTTTATGTGCAGGTGACAGTAACTTCATAAATTATAGTTGATAACTTTATGCGCAATCAATAATAACTTTTCTATAATTAACAACTTCGCTAGTAACTATTCGTATGATAGGTTGATGGGGCGATTAGCTGATTGGATCGGTAAAAGTTATGTGCTTATTCTACAAGTAGCTAGTAAATAATATTTCCCGTCCAGTCGGTCTGGGCTACAAATACCCGTCGAATCGACAACACCAAACCAAGCCAAGCCCGATTGCATTCATCTATCATTCTTCTTGTTCTTGGCTCCCTTCTCTCAACCATCAAGCGAGAAACAAGCTTGCTCCCTTGTTGGTGTTCACTATATAATCATCACCTTCTTCTTCTTCTTTAGAGATGGCGTTGGCTGTGTGCCGTGGCGCCGCGGTCACGCCGACGTTCGACGTCGTCCCAAACTGGTGTGCCAAGGACGACGACCACCAGCACCGCCCCGCGCAACTGGACGTATGGAATATTGCCATCCTGCCCGCAGACAATGAGAAGGCCCCGGCGGCCAAGAAGCCTTACGTCCACCCCCTCGTGCGCCGCCGCTCCATGAGCCACAAGAGCCTCGAGGTCTGCACCGAGAGCCTCGGCTGCGAGACCGGCTCCGGCGACTTCCTTTCCATCTCTCTCTTGGACGACATCATGGGCATGGGCATGCCATGGCTGTGCGCGCCATCGCCGGACCAACCCGAGGCCGAGGAGGAGCCCAAATTCCTACCGCCGGCCATGGCATTGGATTTGGAGGCGAACAAATTAGGCGATGATGACAAGCTGGAACAACAAGCGGGGGAGGGGAGGATCAGCAAGGATGAACTCACGGCCGTGCACTACCACTGCTCGCGCCCGCAACGCGCCTTCCCTCCGCCGTTGCCGTCCATGTCGCGCCGCGACGGCCCCTGCCTGCAGATGCGCCCGCACCGCCGCGACGGCCGCCTCGTCGTCCAGGCCGTGCCCGTCATGCACCGAGGGTACCTCCACGCGCAACGCCAGGGCGGCCGCCTCCGACTCTGCTTCGTCGACTGCTCTCTTCGCGCGCAGAGCACTACCACCTCTAACACTCAAGAAGCAGAGCAGGAGGAGCGCGTGGAGACGGAACAACAGGATCAACACGACGACGAGGAGGAAGAAGAAATTGTCGAGGAGGAACATGAGGAGGTGGAGGTGGTGGACAGGGGCACCGTGGTGGAGGTGACGGTGAGCAGCACCCAGCCCCAGTTCACCGCGGCGGCTGGCAAGGTGCACCGATCGAGGCTCGTCATCAACAAGTTCGTGGGCGGAACGCCGCTGCCCGACGACCACCAGCCAGCCCCAGAACGCTGTCTCTCTTCTGAGGAGCCTACAGCTCCGGCGCCAGGGCTGCGCCGGGTGCCGTCATCCACGACGACGCTGGCCGCCGCAGTGGCGGTCGCGTCAACGACAGCGGCAGGAGAGGCATCGGGCATTGACGAGGAGTGCGGCGAGCACGCCTCGCTTCTGTTCACGTCGCGGGTGGGCGACACGCAGGAGCTGGTGCAGAGCGTGCGGCGGTGCCGGCAGCTGCAGCAGAAGCCGCTCTTCATCCAGGAGCCCTACTGCATTGCAACCTCCTAATCAATCCATGGATTGAGTGCCTGCCTGCACGCGTAGCTATGTGGAGTAGTAGCTCTTTAAATTGAATGAACACCGCAAGGACGACGGCGGCGAGCTATCATTGTTCCACGAAGACTATTGTATCACTTCTATCTTTACTGGTGTGTCTACGTATCACTTGGATCTATCTTTATTAGTGTGTCTACGTATCACTTGGATGTTTCTATCACAACAATCATCTAAAATTGAGACCGTTGGATTAGAGATCCAACGGCCCCTTTTCTTGGAGGCAAGATTATTTTAGAGGGGGGATTTATGGCCATTGGATCTCTAATCCAATAGTCACAAATTTAAATGATGTTAGGAAGAAAACATCCGGGTTATGTTTATCATATTTTTAATAATATATTATTCTCTCTTGAATAAATATTATTCTTATTGATCAACAAGTACGTGATTTGTTCGTAGAACTCTTTATTCAGGTTTTGATATTATTCTAAATTATTCTTGATCTTCTATCATTATATAGGGCAATTATAATTTATAGATCAGCATATGTATTGATCGATGATCATATTTCATGGATTATAGATATAGAAATATTAAATCAATAATATAGACACATGTTGGAGAACATGGTGCTGAACTGATACACCTTGAGATACTGTTAATATTGTTATATTTTTTATGTGTCATCAGTTATTCTCAAGTGGTGAACAACTGATGATGATGTATAATCCTTCTATATGTGTAATAGTGTATTTAGGGATTATCAAACGCTATTATGTAACTAAGTAGTTATAAAGGTAGCTTTTGAATATACTATAAAATATACGGAGGAACGTGATATTCCTCATCACCCGCCACGGTGCCCGGTGGAGGAACTGCCGGTCGTTATCGCAGTAGAAGAGCCTGTCATGGTAGGTACAAGCATGGTCGAGGTCCACGAAGACCTAAGAGAGCTTGGACACCGACACAGCCCGGCTGTTCTCCGGCACTTGGTCAGTCAAGCTTTCGAGGTTCCTAAGGGGGACGCCGGCGGCAGCAGCGACGACGTCTTCGGGAACGGCTCGCAGAAGAGGTCAGCCAACAATGTATGTCCCCCTGTCGACAAGCAGCACCCGATTAGCAGCCTTCTCCACGGCGCCCGAGCATTGCTGCCACGGCCGTTTGCTTATGCCAATGCCAACCCCTCTCTCCAAGCCCATTGTTATCTGGCGGATGATGCGTTCTTCTCGGGGTCAGGATTCTCATTCTAAAACAAAAGGTACCTGGGGATTAGGGAAGGCTTCTATTATATCAAAGGGAACTAAAAAGGAAGAAAAATAGTGTGACAAGAGAAGGAAGAACAAAATAGCAGAGGAAATGTATCACGCATATACGCTGTTATGAATCTGTGCCTTCTGTTGTCTTGGCCACTGCCTCCAGCTTGTATTAAGCACGTGGTCGGATAAAGAAAGTATATGTCCATGTCTCAAGTGGTCAAAGAGTCGACTATATGAAGTTATTCATCATTAGATTGAGAAAAGATTCAATAGTCTATCAATGACACGTTTCTCACCTTCGATTGAGTATCGTGAGGCAAAATTGTCATCTATCAAGTCATTGATCTTACAAAATAATGAGAAAGATGGCTGAAATTCTTAGGAGAGAACAGAGATGCTCTTTATTGCTATGAATTGGTTATAGGGTGGCTTCAACAAGGTGGTTTTCTCTTCATCCTGTTAACTCATGCTAATCTGGTGGTACCCTGAATATGCATCTAAAATCTTAATAACTCGCACCCGAAAATAGAGTCAACAAGCTAATCGATACATGGAAGGGAAAATTCATCCTTCAAACTAGCTTTATTAAGATATGTGAAATCGATACATATTCGTCATTTCTTATTATTTTTCCTAACCATTGCAGGAATGGTGAGCCACTCTATGTGGTCAACCTCACGAAAGAATCCAGACTTGAGAAGTTTGTTGATGCCCAACTGGATTGCCTCCTTTCGGTTGGTGCAAAGCATCTTAATTTTTTCTTGATCAATATTTTGTCAGGATGGAGTGGTAGCCTATGCTCAATCACCTCCCTAGGGACTCTGGGCATATCGGATGTCTACCATGCGAATGCATTCGAGTTTGCTCGGAGGAAGGAGATGAGTGACTCTTCCTATTTAGGTTTGAGTCTTGCAAAACCAATAATTTTTAGAAGGTGGCACTAGAATTTTCGAGTCCAAATAATGCTTTGACGTTTTCTAGACAATTGTCCTTATTGAGTGGAACCTTCTTGATCTGGTTGAATGGTTTTGGGGCCACCTTTAGTCTTGAGTGCTTGGCCTGCACAAAAGGCGGGTTAGCATTTCTAGTCAAAATTTCATTGACCAGTTCTAGGGACTTACAATCACATGCATATGCCATCTTTCTGTCCCCTCGAACCATTATGACCCCCTTTTGGTCCTGGTATCTTAAGACTCTGATAGCTATAATGTGTGACTATTAAGAATTTAGCCAATGCCAGTCAACCAAGAATCCCATTGTATGTGATCTCAAAGTCTACCATATCAAACGAAATTTTTTTTCTGTTCAAAAGTTATCTGAGCTTCCGAACGTAATCGGTAGAGAAACTTACCTTATTAGTTTAGTGGTAGATACTGGGACTATGCCAAAAAAGGCATATTTCATAGGCTTTACTTTTAACTGAGAACTTGCATTTCTTCTAAAGCTCCTGTAAATAAAATATTGAGAGAACTACCACCATCTTCTAACACTCGATTACCTTTGCAATTATTTATGGTAGGTTCTGTGATAATAGGGAATCTACCTGGTTGAGTTGAAGGAATAGGGCAGTCTTCCTGGCTGAAGGAGATAGTTGTCTCTGACCACCTGGATGCCTTAACGGTGACCGAAGATTTGGTGAGGTTCACTTCCTACTCCATAATCTTCAGATGGTGTCTGGACTCATAGGAGGAAGTCCTATCGAAGATTATGTCAACGGTGTGTTATGGTTCCTGATAGTCCTTATTGGAGCTTGGTTCTCCAACCTCCTGAATCGAAGGGAAATGATATTTATCTATTTACTTGAATAATAGTCTTCCAACTTCTTCTACTAGGCGTGGCAACTGTGCAAGTCACACCCCACCACATGATAAAGTGGACACCATCTTTTATTCTTTTTGGGCTCATATGTCAGACCTTTTGCCTTATTCCAACTAGAATAATCCTTCTTACCCTCAGTGTACTTCTCTGGAATTGCAAGAACATCTTCAGACTTGGGTTTGTGATTCTTCTTACCTTTGGGAGATTTCTTGGGTTTCTTTTCTTTCTTATCTAAGCCAAGTTGAGGAATTTTTTTCTACCCAGTCGATGGACTTGTTTTGTTCAACTGCATTGCTAGTAGATACATACTTAACGATCATTCTTCAAGGATTCATTGCAATGTCCTCAGTAAACCATCGATTCCTAAATCTAGTTTTGAAAGCCTAAATGACAGAAGAATCTACAACCTCTGTGATGGAATTACAAAGCTAGCTAAACCTCTTAATCTACTATCAGAGAGTCTCATTCTGTTATTACTAGATTTGATGGAGGTTGTCCTCTTTCTCGGGGTGGTCGTACGTCCCCTAGAAGTTTGCAATCAGCAGATCACAAAGCTACTCCCAGGTGTAGATTGACCCGATCAATTGGTTAAGTAACCAAGGCCGAGCAGATCCTTCGAGTACTGTGGGTAAGTAATTTTTCATCACATTATTGTCACCTTTTGTGGCTCTGATGGCAATGGTGTAAATCTAGAGAAATTCTAATGGGTTCTAAGTTCCATCAAATTTCTCTAGATTTACTGGTTGAAACCTGTTCGGCCAGTGTACTACTTGAAGGCCTACTGAGAAAGCTCAATAGCTTGTGATCAAGTCATGGCACCTTCTTTGAAAAATGGCTGGATTGTAGTCTGTGGGAGATCGATTCCTTCGGTAATCGTACTGGAGAACTGGTACTTTGACCTAGTCATGGACACTTACATAGTGTCTCCAACTAGCTGATTGGCTCAGGTGATGTTGTAGATCACCTGATCCAAGTGTTCATTCTTCATAACGAGGTGGGAGGAGTGGTTTCATTGAAGAGCCACTTCCCTCATGAATCCCTTGTTGGAATCTTTGAGGGGGCATTGTGCCAGATTTTGGATTGTTTCCAATCTGACCAAACTGACTTCTGCTGAGGGAGGAATGCTTGGACGAAGTCAAGTGTGACTTTGCGAGTTCCTGTGCTCCCTGTACTTCTCTGTACGTTGAATGATATGTTAGAGGATTTCCAACACTTGACCTGCAACCTGAGTATATCTTGGAGTTTCTGCCAGAGCAGGATCCAGGTTGTTTAAAATATCATGGACTCCTTATGAGTTCTACATGGTTACTGAGGGTCTCAAAGGATTCTTGTTTGCAAAGGGGTATGATGATTTGAGTTCCTCTCCAAGCCTCTAGCCTATCCCGTCCTAACCGTTAAGCATGGTGAGGTAGAAGTAAGTGGATTAGCCGATAGATGTCCACCAATTCTATTGCCTCTATCCTCTTGGAGTGATGCAGGAGCGTTTGCACTATTTCAACCAACAGATCTTGGTAGGTCCTATCATGAAGAATCATGTACAACATCTTGATCGGCCACACCAATTGCATTAGCTTTGTGCCTTCAGCATGAATCTCCTGATGAGCTCCCATTGAAACTAAAGGAGAGCCTTCCACCACTTTGGCAAGAAGCCTCCATGATGGGGAGTGATTAGAAATTACCACCTCTAGTATGCTTTGTGGTAGACTCAGCCTGATCCGACAGATTGCCGATTGGATGCTGAGCGTTATCATCTTCACCTAGCTTTCTGCCAGGGGTAACTTCATCGACACTACGACTAGGTGTCTGTTGGCTCTTGAAATACGTAGAAGCCATCGATGAATAGTGGTTGCCCATGACTATATCAAGAGTACCTTGACCCTCAAATTGTGGCATTGCACTCTTGTCGCCTTTTTTGCCAGTCAGAAGCACTGAACTGCAGAGGTACTTAGGCATTTTTGATTTGGTCAGAACAACCGTTTTCTTTGGGAATCTTCTACCATGCGGTTGATCTCAGTAGTGTCAGCGAGTGGCGAGCCTGAAATGGAAGAGGATGATGACAAGACATCACGTTCCATGATGCAGATGCATGCGTCCATGTCGAGGTTGGCATAGTCTACCATGTCGAACTACTTCTCCTTATCGCATGTTCCTGATATGATTCCATGAGGGATGACAACAAAGAACAAAGAAGGATAAGGATTGTTGAATAAAAAACTTGAAGCATTCCATGCCTTCTTCCCCACGAATGGCTCTAGCTGTCGACGATCGAGTCACCGATCTTACGAAATAATGAGAAAGATGGCTGAAATTCTTGGGAGAGAACTAGAATGCTATTTATTGCTATGAACTGGTTACAGGGTACCTTTAACAAGGCGCGATACTAGCCCTAATTACACTGAATTGAATGAGAATGTCAATTGTCTTGTTGAATTGCCTCGTATGGGATTGTATGGATTGTCTCGATTGTCATTTGTCTTCTCTCATCCAGTCTTAAATATCAATGAAGAAATACCAATTATTCACCATGAAAGACGCCTTATGGAACCAGCGTGTCTAGGCTGGAAGGCAGTTATTGTCAGAGAGAGGACGCCTGATCGTCAGTTGTTGTCAATGGGAGATGAATATGGGAAACAACTGCATAGCAGTTGTTGTCAGAGACTCAGGACTGAAACATCATACTGTTTGGAGTGGATAAGGCACATGTTCTGTCCATCGCACGGAAGGAATACTCCTACTCGTCTACTAATCGGTAGCGGCCCCTAGCAAGACATGCCAACTCCCAAATATACGTAAAGATCATATTGGACGAACCTCAACAAAACTTATATGCATTTCCCTTTGCCTCACGATATTGGTCAAGCTCAAGATTAGTATGTGCCATCATTGTTGGTTAGCTTGACCACTCTTTCTTGATCACATGACTTGAATTTCCAGACTACAGTTAACTCTTTAATCGCGTGTAGCATGGCCATGTATTTCTGGAATCCAATCACAAGGCTTAGAGATATCTCTCCCATTACATGGAGGGACAAATCCTATCTTGATTGACCATGCCTTGATACATGCATCATGATAAAATCCAAAATATACCTTTATAACTGCCCAGTTATGGAGTAGCATTTGGCAAGCCCTAAGTCATCTATTATGTATCATGAGTACATGCGACGACTTCAAGTCTAAGGATATAGCATACGCATTGTAAATAAGACCAACTGATGATATGTAAGAATGCAACGTTCTCGCAATGTCTCATGGTGGGTCGATCCAACCCTATGTTCGCTAACATGTGTCCATATTAATAGTTTGATATCTCCATATCTATGGCCCGTGAAACATGGCTATCAGCTAATACATATGTTAATCTATTCATATATGTTCTCGTATGTTTCCGACTAAAGATCGTTTGAGAATAATTATCGCAGACATATAGAGCTTCACAATCAAGTCACTTGGCCTGCGTAAGTTTAGCAGCTCTGCGTGTTGTGTGTCACTTGGCCTGCATCCTGTGATGAGGGTACTTCAGCACCAATTCTCACATCGTCATTAAGATGTCTTCTAAAACCTTTCCGAGAGCTCCTATATTATGACCGAACATATATTCTGGCAACGCCTATTCTCTGGCAAACTATTTAGGTCAAAAGGACGCTCCTCCCGTACTATTCTTGCATCAGAATCCTCATACTGCTCTTTGTACTTGGTATGTACAGTGGTCCAATTTTGTTGTTTCCCGTCTAGAAGTTTGTATTTGTGTAAGCTTGCCGAGCTCATGCTCACTATGCTCACTAACTGGCGTATAACCCTATCTGGACAGTGAAACTCCACAATCCAAAAATGGATGAGTGGTACTCTAGCAAACCACCACCCACGATCATTATGGAGTTCATTCGGCATATTCTCCATAAAATCGTCATACGGTTGCCAGTTGACTGTGCCTTCCCGAATCAAATCGAGGTGCCGCTTGGTTGGGCTGAAATAAGCTGGTTTGTGATTGAAATTACACTATAGCTAGCTGAAATTATACTGTAGCTGATAATGGTTTATTTAGCGTAAATAAATTTAATAAATTTAAAATAGAAAAAACATGTTAACCCATCATGGATAATGCAAACAAATACGAAAAAAGAATCAGCAAAAAGCCTAAAAAAACCAAAAAACCAGAAAAAGACGAAATTTTGGAATAGTGAAAAATAAGACATAAGTCAAAAGTTCAAGCCGAAATGAGCGGGGGTTACGATAAAATGCAGTACCTACATTGTGTGTGAGAAGAAAGATAAGTTCATGTATAAGTCCTTTTCTCCACATTTGAGCCAAAAAGTTCAAAGAATGAACATGGAATCCCAACTGAGTAAACTACAGTACCTGCATTGTTTGTGTCGGACAGGAAACTCATGTGCAGAACACCACTTTGCCCCCAAAATAGGGAAACACTCAAGTCTTTCCTCCAATTCAGTCTCTTCTCCTTGTTCTTCCCCTTCCTTTGGCTTCTTGGCTACACGACCCGGGTGTCAAATGCGACCAAGGCCACATTTATAGCAGCAATAAAGGGCCAGATATCTCTGAACTGTCCTCAGCACCAATGTTCAACTGCCTGTACAACATGGCAAGAGCAGTTGTGACGAGTTAATCTAGTTGTCTTCAGGTCTAGTCATGTAATCGGTCGATCCAAGCTTGCGGCCACAGCCGCTTGTACGACCACAGCAACTTATGACCAATGCGTGTGTCCCGAGTACTGCATCTTCCGAATACTGTAGCACCAAGGACTATAGCAGTCAGAGTTTCCGAGTACTATAGCAGTCGGAGTTGAAAGGAAAGTATTGTAGCAGTCGTAAAAGGTCAGGTTTTAGAGTTCGCATGTAACTAGAGATACATAGTCTTTAATTAGATAAAGTCAAGGTGTGTTTGTTTAGGACTTTTAACGTGGGATGGCACATTGGTTGCGGAGTCTTCTATTTTGCTTCTCTATATAAGAAAAATGAAATGGACGCAGGGGTATCGCATCACCAATATCGATCTGAGTTATTCTCTTGTGTTTGCATGTGTATTCTCAAGGAGCTCATGTTCGTCGGTCGTTAAGGCCCTAGGCTGGTATTCTGACAATTGATATCAGAGCCTAAGGAGGGCAAAGCGATGGCCGGAAACACGGTTGATCCATCAAAGTCAGGTGCGCTCATCAAGACCATGGGCAACGAGCTTGATCCATCAAAGTCAGGCGTGATCGTTAAGTTGACGGCAAGAGGTGGCTCGATCCCGATCCAACACCTGATGTTGAGCGAAATGAATTATGGCATATGAGGCGTCAGGATGAAGATAATCTTGCGTTTGCTAGGGGTATGGTCGGTGATCGAAGATGGAGACAAAGACACTGACAAGGATCAAGGGGTATGGTCAGCGATCGAAGATGGAGACAAAGACAGTGACAAGTATCAAGATGCAATGGTGGCCATCTCGCAAGCTGTGCTAGATGATATGATAATATCAATTGTGGAGAAGGAGCTGGTGAAAGAAGCTTGGAACGCACTCAGGGAAATGTGAGCTAGCGAAGATAGTGTCAAGAAGGCATGCACTCAAGTGCTGAAATAGTAACCGAGCAAGTTGCAGATGGGGGACATGGAGGCAGTCACCAAGTACTCCATGAAACTTACCACGCTAGTGGGCAAGATCCATTCTCTCGGCACGAAGCTTGAAGAGAGTGACGTCATTGAGAAACTATTCAGTTTGGTTTCAGATCGTTTCCTCCAAATTATTGAAACGATCAAACAGTTTAGTGATGTCGTAGTGATGTCGCTCTTGGAGGCGATCAACCACCTCAGAACCTTCGAGGAAGAACTCAAGGGGCGGTGGCACTCGAAGGACTGGGGAGATTAACTTCTCTTTACCCAAACTGAGTGGGAAGCAAGGAGCTCGAAGACAAAGAAGAAGGGCTCTAGCAGTGCCAAGAGAGGAGGGCATCACGGGAGAGGTCAGGGATGCAGCCATGAACAAGGTAGAGGCTGAGGCGATGGCGATTGTGTCATCGATGAATGAATGCCGCACAACTCTGACAAATCTAAGGTCAAGTGTTTCAACTGCAACGAATATAGGCAGTTTGCGAAAGAATGTCTAAAGCCAAATTGAAGAGAAAGAGCCAATCTTGTAGTGAAGCAAAACAATGAAGATCACCAAATGTTGGTGGCTAAAGTTTGTATAACATCCTGATTTTCAGAGACTTTTTGAAGCTTTTAAAATAAAATTCACCATTTGGATTTTTTTGTAATTAACTAAAGCTTAATTGGAATTTTTATTAATCAAAAGGATTTAATATAACTAAGTTAAACTTTAACATGTCTGAAAATATTTTATTTGGGTTCTTTGAGTCTCAAGGATTTTTCTGGATTTTTCTTGAATTTTTCTAGATTTATTTGCTATTTTCTAGAGTTCAAAAGGTTTTAGTTGAATTTCTGAAATTAGAAAACCCTCAAAATCCTAAAAATAGTACTGGGCCGAGCCTATTACTATTCATCATAGCCCAGCCCACCTTCTCTTTGGCGCGCTCCATCCGCTAGCCCGGCCTACCGCGCTTGCCACGCGTCGGCCATCCGGTGCTCGCTCGCCTGCATCCAAGCTGTTCGCACCACCATCTCCTGTAGCCATCCGATTGCCTCATGTCGCACATCCAACAGTGCAGGCACCGTTCCTCTTCTTCCCGGGTGACCGCCATCGTGTTCGTCTCGAGCTCCGCTGCTCGCCGCCGCGCATCTCCGCCCCAGACTCGGCGTCCGTGCCCGCCGTGGATTCCTCGAGGCCAGCTATAAATAGGCTGCCGCCCCTTGGTTCTCACAACCCAAGCCATCACCTCACCTCGCCCGCAGGTTCGCCGGCGTCATTGCTGCCCGTTCGTCGTCCTCGTCGAGTTTGCCGAGTTCGCTGTGCGCCACCATCAGAGCTCACCATCGTCGACCTTCGCCTCGCTCCGCCATTCTACATTGCCATCATTCTTCGCCGGTGAGTCCTTCCCGGTGAGTCACCTCCGTCGAGCCGTCCTGCCACCCTCGCCCGATCAGCGGCAACCATATCGTGTTCCCCGCCCGTGCGCCGCTTTGAAACCCGCTCACTGTCTTCGTTCATGCGCCTGCAGCCTCGGTTCGCGTGCGATCGCCAGCTCACCCGTGCCCGGCGTCGCTTCATCTTCTCCATGCGCTTGGTCCACGGTGCACTAAGCCTCTGACGTAGGGTCCCGCCAGTCATAAGTACTGTTCCATAGACCGTAGACCGAGCCCAATCAGCCTTGCTTAGCTAGCTACCACGCTAGCCGTGTCATGCCATGTCAGCGTGCCATATCAGCCCTAGTGCACACGTGTCCTGCCATGTCACTGCCATGTCAGCCTTGTCTGCTACGTCAGCAAGCCCAGTCGTCCAGTGCACTATTCCGTGAGCCGAGTCCACAACATAGTACCTTTTTCGATTTTCAACCTTTTTCTCCAGATTAGATTTTCTAAGAGCCTGTTCTCCTCTGTCCAAACTCCGATTGACCCGATTCTTTTTCTATCTTTTGGTTCTAGTTTTGAAGTTTTTGGACTTTATTTGTATTTTATTTGAATTTGTTTTGTGTTCCGTTTCGTTTTCTCTCTCGTTAGATCACGTGTTCAAAGGAGCTGAAGTAGGATTCGAAGATCAAGAGCCGTTAACTAAGCAAAGCCAAGGCAAGTCATGTCCTTTGATCATGTTGAACCTAGTTTTCGAATCTATTATTTATTACATTGTTTTAAATTATCATACATTGCTACTTTATTATAAAACCTTTGTATTTGGTAGTTATTGTCGAAATTGATTAATTCCTCCTTGATAATTTGAATGCCATGATTCTATTGTCACCATAGGGTGGGTAATTATTTAGTGATGCAATATTAGTTGTCACATGGGTTGTACACTTACACTGCTTAGCCATGCTTGTAGTATGTTGGGTTTGTCATCACGTGTAATCAATTAATTAATTTTGACTTAATGATATATCGGAACGTGGTAGTCAGCCACAGTTATAAAATTTGAATACCATGACATGGGTAGTATCATTGGTATAGGTTATAAAAAATTGGTTTTCACTTGGAAGAATGATCGTGTAGTAAAGGAGGTGCAATTTGCACATTGGGAGGTGGATGTTTCGCCTGGGTAAATTTAAGGACTTAACTTTGTGCACCATTGATCTGAGCCTTACTGCACAACCACATGTCTAGTATGGGATAGACCTAACTGATTAACTTGCAAAGGTTTAGTTCAGATATCACTAATAGTAAGTGAGTACTAGGGGTACTAGTTACTCATAGTGAGGAACAGGGTTACTGTACTCATATGGTGCATGAGGTGACTTCTAACTGTGGTGGTTAACCTTTCAACGGTGAAACCTTAGCAGGTGATATCTAACTAGATTGGAGTGAGGTAAAAACTTTGTGATAATTTATCTGGGTCTCATGCCTAACGAAGCATGCTGGCTATTACGATGACTTATCTCTTGTGCGTAAAGTTGTGCAACCTCTGCAGAGTATAAAATTATTCGAATAGCCATGTCCTCAGTCATGGACAATGCTCAGTGATTTCACACGAATGGTAGAGTTTTCATAAAAACCTGGTTGGGTTAAGTTGGGGAGTCAATGGTTAGTTCATAGGTGGTTCATTACATGAATCTTGGTTCACGGGTGATTCATTGGAGTGAATGGTCAGTTCACTTGTGATTGGCTCTCAATTCCTTTGATTATTTACTTATTAATCATTTTCAAAGTTCACTTTTAATCTATTTACTGTATTTACTTTAAATTGTTGCTTTCTGCAAAATTAACCTTTCAGCCATCCATTGGTAAGCCTTGCATACTATATTGCATTCTTTATTACAAACAACCTGCTGAGTACTCTATATACTCATGGCTTCATCCGTATTTGCTCAGTTGAGGAAGAAGGACCAGATCAACTAGAAGTACCAAAAGGAGGATACTTCGATGACTTCACGGATTAGGACTTCGCTCCCCAGTCGATTGCTTGTGGGCATGTTGAGTGGCTACTATGATTATTTCTGTTTTGTGCTGCTAGTTTTTTAAGCCTTTAGGCTATTAATTGTAAGCTTGGCCATAAGGTCGTACTCTGATAATAATTAATAATATTTGAGTCTTTTCTTGGTAAATTATGGTATGTTCAATATTTCATCTTTGTTTATACTGTGTGCACTAGCGCGTGATCCTGGACTAGTGCAGAATACACAAGAGAGTCTGGATTTATGTATTCGGGTCTCTACAGTTTGTGAACTCATTCATACAGTACCGGTGCCTGATGAGGAGGTATTCTTGCACGAAGACAAGGTGGTGCTGAAGCTTAGAAGAACCCATAACACGGCTGAGTACCTTGATACCAGTGTAAGTAACCACATGACCGACTGCATAGAGAAGTTTGCTGAGATTGACACAACTATAAATTGTTCGGTCAAATTTGGAGATGGTTCGGCTGTAGAGATCCAAGGAAGGGGTTCGGTACTACTGGAGATTTTTATTGGTGAACATCGTATCCTCACAAATATCTACTACATTTCGAAGCTGAGAAGTAATATAGTTAGCCTCAGTCAATGGTTGCAAGATTGTGGTCGAAGGAGGAGTGATGTTGATTTTGGACAGAACTCGTAGGATGTTGGCCAAAGTAAGTAGATGAAGAATCCGAATGTATGTGTTACATATCGATCCGGCTCTTCCAAAGTGTCTTCTAGCAAGAAGCATTGAAGAGGCGTGGCGTTAGCATGCCAGGTACGGGCATGTGAATTTTCATGCCCTGAAGGATCTAGCTTGCAAGAAGATGGTGCATGGTATGTCCATGATCGAGCACGTGGACCATATTTGTGATGGTTGTCTAATTGGCAAGCAACACCGGAACCCCTTTCCGGCTTGTCTTTATACTGAGCAGTCATTCCCCTCGAGCTGTGGCATAGTGACTTGTGCGGGTCAATCACTCATGCAATGCATGGAGGAAAACACTGCTTCTTGCTGTTGGTAGATGACTGCACAAGGTTTATGTGGCAGGCATTAATCTGAAGTAAAGATGAAGCATTTGAGGTGTTTAAGAGGATTAAGATTGCAGCTGACATGGAGAAAAATCTAAGGCTCAAAGCTTTGCACACTGACTGTGGCAGCGAGTTCACCTCAAATGAGTTCACAGACTACTATGAGATGTTGGGAATTAAGCGTTACCTCACAGCGCCTTACTCTCCCCAATAGAACAAGGTAGTCGAAAGGAGGAACCAGATAGTGGTCGACATGGCAAGGAGTCTGTTGAAGAGTATGGGAGTCCCAGGTGAATTTTTGGGAGAAGCGATATCAACTGCTATTTATCTCCTAAATAGAGCACTAACAAAGAGCATCATCGGCAAAACTCCTTACAAAGCCTACTACAACCGCAAGCCTAGTGTTGGTCACCTCCTCACTTTTGGGTGTGTTGCACATGTGAAGACGACCATGCCACACCTTCACAACTAGCAAATCGAAGCAAGCCAATGGTACTCATTGGGTATGATCCAAAGACAAAAGGCTATCAGATGGTTGATCCGGTGACACAACGAGTTGTGGTGACTCGTGATGTAGTGTTTGAGGAGGAGAAGAAGTGGGTGTGGAGTAGAGATCCGTCGGCAGCGAAGCCAAGGAAAAGGGAATTTGTTAGTTGGCGTGTATGTGGATGACTTGATCATCACTGGAGAGAGTGTTGAAGAGATCAATAGCTTCAAACCCAAATGAAGAAATTGTTTAGCACGAGCGACCTCACGTTACTCAGCTATTACTTGGGTATTGAAGTTCGTCAAAGCTCTGAAAAGATCACACTCAGCCAGTTCACATATGCATCAAAGGTGTTAGACAAATGTGATATGAAAGATTGTAATCCAATGCAAATTCTGATGGAACCCTGCATGATGTTGAGCAAGGACAGCACAAACCCTCCTGTGGACAAGACCCTATACCAACCTATAGTGGGCAGCTTGAGATACCTACTACACATGTGCCTAGACTTAGCGTTCTCGGTTGGCATGTTGAATAGGTACATGGAGAAGCCTACTACAGAGCATATGGCCACTGTAAAGCACATACTAAGGTATGTGAAAGGAATTTTGAGTTACGGGTGTGTCTACGAGAAGAAGGAAGAATGTTTGGGGCTAATCGATTACTCTGATAGTGACCTAGCAAGTGATACTAAGGACCAGAAGAGCACTTCAAGCATGGCATTTTTCCTTGGGTTGAACCTGATTAGTTGGTGTTCACAAAAGCAGAAGGTAAGCGCTTTATCCTCTTGTGGTGTGGAGTACATCATAGCTTGTGCGACATCATGTCAAGGAGTATGGCTGAGACAATTGTTGGCTGATATGCTAGAGACGAAGGTTGAGAAAGTAACTCTAAAGATCGATAATTAGTATACAATTGCATTGAGCAAGAACCCAGTTTACCATGAGAGGAGCAAACACATCGATGCATGTTTTCATTACATTACAGAATGTGTGGAATGAGGGTTGATAGAGGTACAACATGTTTGAACAGAAGATCCGCTTGCTAATATCCTGAGCATGTCCCTAGGTAGATTGAATTTCATGGAGATAAGGGAGAAAATCATTGTGTGGAACATCGACAACAAGCTTAAGTGATGAGGACATCCTTTCCACAGATACAACTGTGCCAACTCCACAACAAACTCAACAAACTGAAACTATGATACAAGGACTAATGACACGAGTGCGAGCACGTCAACTTAACCATCAGGTGAATGCGTTCCTAAGTTTGCATACAAATGTTTCAAAGAATGGCATACTATTTAATTCTTCTGATGATTTAATTGTCCTTAGGAACCATGGGGAAGAACCATGCGAGCTCAAGTGTAAAAGTGGAACCGTCAAGCGCAATCCAAGTCCTGTTCGCGAGTTCGACTCAGATTCGCACTTTGTAACAGCGTCTACTTCAAACGGCCATAACTTTTGATCCAGAAGGCTTCTTGGGGCCCGTGAGTACTCGTTAGAAAGCTCTTAGAGTCTGCTTTCAGATGGATCTAATCTCACCTCCAAATCCATCCGAGAAGATCAAAAACTGCGAATCAAGTCACGTTACGTTTTCAGTCCGAGTCAAAGTGGGCCGAGGGCTTTGTATCACCACTTAGGCTATTTGGGCCGGTACTGTTTACGTGAACAGTAACCGTGAATAGTACCATACCCCTTTTCATTAGATAAGTGCGGCATCCCCTTCTCTATTTAAGGAGGTCGCACCCCTTTAGTTTTCCTTAGGTTTTTCTTAAGAGATTATTCTGCTTAGCAGTTTCACTGCATGTTCGGTTGAGGAACCCTAACTTGTGAACTTAATTTTTATTCGCAATACAATTTCAGATTGCATCTGGAACTCTCTTACTTGTGTTCTCGATTCGCTTACAGGAGATAGCCTTCTTAGCGAGGTCAACCGTGTTTGGCATGGTTGATAACCAAAGGAGCAGTGGTGTAGTGATTGCGAGGGGTTCAATATGTTTTGGTCGAGCCTTTGGATCATCAACGTCGAGTTCTCCAAAATCGACTTATCAGTATCTTTCGGAAGATCGGGCCATCGTCACATTATTAAGGAGGAGATTGATGAGTTAATATAGTTGTCTTCAGGTCTGGTCGTGTAATCGGTCAAACCAAGCTTATGACCACAATAGCATACGACCAGTGCGTGTGTTTTGAGTACTGTAGCTTTCGAGTACTATAATAGTCGTAGTTTTTGAGTACTGTAGCAATCGGAGTCGAGTACAATAGTAGTCGGAGTCGAAAGGAAAGTATTGTAGCAGTTGTAAAGGTCAAGATTCAGAGTTTGCATGTAACTAGAGATAGAGAGTCTTTAATTAGGCAAAGTCAAGGTTTGTTTGTTTATGACTCTTAATGTAGGATGGCACATTGGTTGTGTAGTCTTGTATTTTGCTTCTCTATATAAGAAAAATGAAAAGGACGTAGGTGTATCACGTTGCCAAAATTAATCTAAGTTATTCTCTTGTATTCACATGCGTATTCTTAGGGAGCTCGTGTTCGTCAGTCGTTAAGGCCCTGGCTAATATTCTGACAGGTTGTTCCCCAGTTATACTCCATTGGCTTCTCCATCCCTTGATGTATCAAGAAAACCATTATGCCAAGAATATCCAATACAAGTGCTTGGGTATGAAGGTCAAGCTCTGTGGAACCATGTTGAGCAAGTTTATGGTTTATTTGTGTTGAATAATTGACAATCGTGTTGAGTTACTATTTGAATTTATGAAAGTTTGCAAGTTTTGTATTTGTTGTTAGACTAGGGTGGTCTGACTGGCCATAGGGGCGGTTTGACCACAAGTCCGATGTGACTGGATTTTGGGGGTTGGTTTTATTCAAAGAGGTGCTCGGTTGTGTGTGCGAGAGAAAATGTGAGCGGTCCGATCAACCAACGGGTGGTGGTCTGACTAGGTTTGATCGAGCCGTCAGATCAGGATGGTTGTTGTGGTCTGACCGATTTCCCTGTGTACCAGGGTTTGATTGGATTGACCGGGGGGATCAGACCGGCCGCTCAATGGCAGTCAGACCGTTTTTGTCTGAGAGAATTCGAGATGTTTTGGATATTTGTGGGAAATGGTCATGGGTTGAGTTTTGAGGTCCTAAGTCATTGCATTTATGGTGCATAAAGCATATGGAGTAACATGGGTCAAGTTATAGAGAATTTTTGTCAGAAAATAACTTTTTAGTCTTTGATGTGTGGGACCATAGTCCTCGGCGTGGACCGAGACTAGGCTCGGGGATGACCGAGGTACGGTCAAGGAAGTTGGATGGGATGGTTGAGCTCAAGCATGGCTTAGGAAAGACTAAGGATGTTGAAGGGAAGATTCGAGTAACGGTCATTGAATGGTGCGATCGGTGCAAGTAAGGCGTATTCTTGGGGAACCGACAGTAAGACTTGCCAATGTGTGAGCCATTGGTGAACCTACATGTTGTAGGCATGGTGATTGCTTGCAAAAAAGGAGATGACCATGGACTAGGCTCACGGAAGAAATGTGTTCCACACTCAAAGTAAGGGTGTTTTGGCGGGGAAGCTAAAATACTAGAAACGACGATTGGACGAAAACCGTGATGTTTCAAGAGCATTGGGAGATCAAGAAGATGCCGAGGAGGCTAAGTTGATAGGAAGGTTGCTCCTTAGTAGGATTGGACTTATGCGCTTTGAGAAACATGCATAAGTCATCTATGAGTGTAAAACTCAGTGTGTGTGGAGGGTGGTTAAAGTGCTTCCCTGGTTGTGCTAATGGATAATATTTATTAGGGTTAGATGTAGACTAGTTGTTCCATCTATATAAGTAGGTTGGGTTAGAGGCATGTGGGCAAGGAGGTGTAGGAGGCTAACCAACCATCCATTCATTAGGGTTTCCTTGTGTTTAAAGCTTCATGTGAGTACTCTTGTGAGAGCTATGTACTTCATGGTGGATTGATTTTAAAACTTTCATCTACAAGTTATAATTGATCAATCTTGTTCATTCTATATGGTGTGTTCTTGTTCTTATTGATTTTGCACTTATTTTGGTTGGTGTTTTGCCCTCTTTCCTTCCCTCTTGATTCTCCTGGTTCCAAAGATATGTAAGTGATGGAAATGCCTTATAAAAATCCAATTCGGTCTATCTAGGGACTAACTATAGCAAGATTTTGAAGGTTGCCCATTTTAGTTCGATTTGGTGCTCTTATAGTGGTATCTTGTGCGTAAGATTTTGGCCTCGAACCTTTAGGTGTCCTTGCTTGCTATGATATATGAGAACTCATTTAGAACCATCTTATCTATCTCCAACCCACAAGCAAGTCATATATCAAGTTCTTGCTATAGCTCTCAGGTCCAACAACCTGCTCTTGCGTTGGGATTTTTGGCATTTTGGGAAAGTGATCACGTAATTCTCAAAAACAGAGGGAGTACTGTGTCTCACAACAGTTGTCTCGTCCTCTTTTTTCCTCCTTTGTTGCTTCATCTTTTGTTCATTTGCAGGAATGCCAAGCAATCTCTCGATCAAATGAACCCATTGTCCATCAGCTTGGCTTATTATTGGCTTTCCATGGATTGGCAACCCCCGGAAACAGCTCACGTCTTGCAGTGTAACTGTCATCTCACCTACCGAAAGGTGAAAAGTATTCGTCTCCAACATTCCACTGATGCTGATATCAAATATCTGTCAACAGTGATTTCCTTCATCTTCACAATCTAATAGAACCCAATATTCTCTAGTGCTGTTCGGCACAATGGATGATAGGGAATGCAAACACGATGATGTCGTACGCTGATGGCATTATCAGGCTACACCAGCAAAAAAAAATAGTTTAAGGGAAGCCTTTTTTTTACAACTAAAGGTGAACAATGACATACAAATAAATAGCATTTCAGCTTACAAATGAAAAGTAATTCAAAAGTACTTACATTCTCCCAAATTTTGGAGATTTTGTGCCGGCTATGAGGCATCCATAGCAAATCACTGAAACAATAGGCTTTAGCCCTGAGAACAATCTGCATATGATTTTATAATGTCATCATATTGAAATCTAGCGCTACTCCAGACGTCTTGCAAATGAAAAAAGAATGGCGAATCAAATACTTCAAACATGCAGCATAGTGCACTTTTTGGTTAGCTAATTGTGGGTTCAACTCGATGACTAAATAGCACTAAATGCACAGCAGAAGAAACTAATGACAATCGAACACATTTGAATTTAATATTTCACTTGCAATTCAACATGGCAATGTCAGGACTCCGAATCATTATTCCAATGCATGATTAATGATAAAACAATCGGCTAGGAGATGCAAATTTTGGAACTCATAGGAACATTACTGCAAGAAACTACGGCATTCCTATCCCTTGATGGAATGCACTTACAACGATTGTGCACTGCTGTAGAGGTGGGAAGGGAGGTCCAGCACCGCGAGCAGCCAGCTGCAGCAGAAAGCGGACCTGTTGCCCTGAACTCCGTAGACTGGGTTCGTCGCCGGTGGCTCCGCAACGAGGTACACCGGCGGCGGCTTGTCACCTAGCTAGGTTTCCGAGCTAGACGTGGCTTGAGACAACGTCCAATCATGGACGCCATCTAACACAGCGTCCTTCCTAGATTAATAAAAACCAACTCACCTTTCCCCCTTCTTTAATTTCCATCTTACTATTTACTACTAGTCAAATGCCCATAGCTACGGAACATCTCATGTGTGTATTCTCAATCAATTAACGCAGGTATCATATATCTTAGTTCAATTCGAATGTGACATTTAAACATCTCAGCAGATAACAATAAGATATTGTGCAAAAATAATGTAGCTACTGAGTAGATCTTCCTATTCACATATCCTACTTTTTGGTCATTAGTAACAATACGGTGGTCACTGTTCAAGCATTCACGGCCACTTTATAGTATTAACTAACACCCTTTTGTCACATTAGAATAATAGCCCTAACTGTGCTCATTGAACAATGAGCACTTCTAGTTGTATTGACTGTTACTTATTTGGAAACACTGATCACTTCTATCAAGTTTAGTACCACATTTTTCTGTCAAAACATTGAGGATATACATACATCAACGAAAAATTTTCTTATTACAATCAGCCAATTAGATAGTACAATCAGAATTATACAACCGAACTCAAGAAAAATTCAAATGTAAAATATTAAGCCGCGGGCAGAGGTGGGCATCAGCCTGGCTTTTTGGTGCAAGCTCGAAGCCCGACCGACATAGCACAGCTCAAGCACAGCACGACCCACCACATGGCGGGCTGGGCTGGCACAGCATGGACAAGGGGCTAGGCCAAGCCTAAAAAACCGGCCCGTCGAGCGGCATGGCCCGACCCAACATAGCGTGTTGTGCTTGGGCCAGCTCAATACGACGAGCATGACTGGCACAACGGCAGCGTCCAGCCTTGCTCCTACTCCTGTCCTTCCATTGGTGTACACAACCGAGGGCCGTGGTGGCGACGGCGGCCGCCAACGCTGTGGCTGCATCCGTGGCGAGTGGGAAGAAGGGGAAGGTTGTGGTGCTCCGGGTGTTGCCTGGGTCTCCCATGGCCGCTGCACGGAGGCAAGCGGCGGCGCGTCGGGAGGTCACCGTGTGGCATGCGTGGAAGGCACGACAGGAGTACAAGCTCATCCTAACCCCACACGGCGAGGTGCTGTTCACTTTTAATAGCTTTCACTTGTATTATTTCATTCATAGCACCCATTTTACTATTGCATCGGCCATGGGTGTAGCCACCACCTTGCAGTTCCAGGAGCAGCACCAGTTGCTGACGCTGCCTCCCAACGGCCTCCCCATGGCGCTCCGCCCATGCTAATGCCGTTGCACATGCCCATGCACGCGATGCCAGGAAACATGTACTAGGCTCTTGGGATCGTGAAGCGCTAGGGCGGCAGCAGTGGCCCAAACGTCGGGGAGGAGGGAGGAACGGCTGAACCTGGGCTGTTAGACCTACTTGTCCCCCAGGGACATGCTGGCGATGGACCAACTGCTGATGCGGTCCTGCCTCGATAGCGTGTTTGGGCTCGGCTTTGACAGGGCACATCACCAGCAACCACGTTGCCAGATTGAGGCCTATAAGGCCGACATGTCCGATGCTAAGCACTACCACCACTGCCATAAGGTCTTTGAGTAGCACACCAAGGCTGCCGTCTGTTGGAATCTAGCCACGGCTCAACATGCCCAAATCAATCAAGAATTCTCTATTGCCTAATGACAAACAATGAATCCAGAAGACAAGAATGAACAAGATTTTAAAGTTTCAGAGATGGAGTGTTTTTGGGGCAATTTTCTTTGTATTCTCAACACTACAACTTACACTCTATCTCAATTACAGACTCCTTTTCTCTCTAAGATAGCTAGACTAACTGAGATTCAATTTTGCCAGCCTCAACTTCCATGATGCCTGCACACACCGCACAATTCGCTAATTGACCGAATACTCACTCAACACAATAATTGACTTACGACCAAGTCATTCCATGACCACTCGCACACTTACGAGTACTCACAAACTTACGACCACTCACACTATCGACTGCTTTAGTACTCTTATGAGTACGACTGCTACAGTGACCTTTGACTACTGATCAGTTATTGTAGCTTATGACTACCGACTAATTCATTATAGCTACGATCGGTTCGTTGTACTCCAATCGAAAATGACCATGGCGCCATAACCACAACGTCATGACCACAGCGCCACGACCATGGCACCATGACCACACACACTCTATCGACTGAGTCAGGTCTATTCAACCACACTCACCCCCTAAACCTGACTCAGGCTATGAGATCTCTGACTCTGATTAGTTCACACATTTCACCAAACTTTCTTATGGGAAGTGCCTTGGTAAGGATGTGGGCTCGCTGCTCCTCTGTGCTAATATGCTTCATATTTATTTGTCCCTGTTCCACACATTCTCAAATAAAATGAAACCATATATCAATGTGCTTACTTCTTCCATGGAACATCGGGTTCTTCATGAGTGCGATTGCCAACTTGTTGTCTACATACAAGATAACTAGTTTAGGCTTCTTCCCAGTGATTTCACTTAGCAAACTTCTGAGCCAGATTACCTAACAAGCTACACCTATTGTCGCCATGAACTCAGCTTCGCATGAGGAGAGTGTAATAGTTTTATGTTTCTGTGAGCACCAATGTACTAGGCTTTCGAAGTAGTGAAATGCAAAACCACTTGTGCTCTTCCTGTCTTCCACATCCCCAGCGAGGTCACTGTCACTGTAACCTATCAAGAATCCTTTACCTCCTTTCGCATACTCCAAACCAGAGTTGATAGTGCCCTTCACATACCTTAGGACTTGCTTGACTGCCTGAAGGTGCGACTCCTTAGGTGTTTGCATAAACCTGCTCAACATGCCCATTGAATAAGCCAAATCCAGCCGTGTGTGTGAGATACCTCAGACTCCCAATTATTCAACAAAAATTAGTGGCATCAACTAATATTGCCTCCTCATCTTTGCTCAAATGTAGTTCTGATTTTGTAGGAACTTTTGCCAAATTGCACTCCCACATGCCGGCCACTTACAACACTTTCTTAGCATACGCTGATTGTTTCAAGGTGATAGCTCCTTTCTTCCGTTCCACCCCAATTCCCAGGTATGTAGTATGAGAGAAGTCCAGGGTTACTCATCTCATATTCTTTCATTATTTGTTGCTTGAACAAATGTGTCTGGTCTTTCCTTGTGCCGGTAATAATCAAATCATCCACATAAATTCCCACCACTAACAGCTCAGTCCCATAACTTCTTTTGTAGAGAGCTTGCTCTTGGAGCATCTCTAAAAACTGAGCTCTCTCAGAGTACAGTTTGGACGAATGTTCCATGCCTTGGTGCCTGATGCAAACCATAAAGCGCCTTGGATAGCTTCTATACAAGATGCTCTTGATTTGCAATAGAAAACCCTCGAGTTGCTTTATATCTACATCCTCTTGGAGCTTCCCAATTTAGAAATGTTGATTTGACATCAAGGTGGTGAACCTGCCAATTCTCTTGAGCTACTCGTGCCAGCAATAATCTCACTATTTCCGTTATTGCTACTGGTGCAATTACCTCTTCATAATCTATCACTTGTTTCTACACATTCTTTTGCAACCAGACATGCTTTATGCTTGACAAGATTCCCATTTGAATCTTTCTTCAATTTGTATACCCACTTAAGACCAATTGTCTTGTGACCAGCTGGCAACTCAGTGAGAGTCCAAGTTTTGTTCTTCTCTATTGCCTCCATCTCCTTCCTCATGGTATCGTGCCATTCGGGTGAATATGCAACCTCTCGGTAGCTATGTGGCTCTTTAGTTACCAGCAACAATAACTCTGTATCAAGTTCAATTGGTTATATTTCTACATAAATCTCAGGAAGTGCTCGATACATTATGGGTCCTTCTTTAGTTTCTAGAGAGGAAGGGCTCAAGGGGCCTGAATGTGCTCTCAAGGCTGGTTGATCCTTAGACGTTGCAAGTGCTATGGATTTCCAGTCCTCTGGCTCGGGTATTGACGATTCTTCTGGCATCCGATAGGCACATTTGCTAATGCCTCAACATTATGTGGCTCTTGGTCTATGATGGTTGAGACTCTTTGTTGTTGTTGCCCATCAATTTCTGTTGCAGGATCTGCTACAGTAAACTTAGCACTCTCACTGATCTCGCCGCTGCTTGCCATCTCCCAATTCCACTTCCTGTCTTCCTCAAATACAACATCCCCGCTGATAATAATCTTCTTGCTTTGGGGATTATAGAGGCGATACGCCTTGCTTCCTTCTTTGACACCCAAGTATACCACTGCTTTGCTTCTGTCGTCCAGTTTCTTCAAATGGACGACTGATATTTTTGTGTGTGCGGTATAGCCAAAGACCCTCAGATGTGCCAAATTTGGCTTCCTGCCTGTCCATGCTTCATGTGGGTGACACCGGTCAGAGCCTTAGTCAGCACCCAGTTCAATAGATAAATGGCATGGCAAGCTACCTCTCCCTACATCCTACCTGTCACTCCCATGGTCTTTAAAAGGCTTCTGGTTGTGCACATTGCTTTGACAATAACTCACCACGCTGGTCAGTTCTGAGAATTTTCAAATTATGCCTAGTCTCCTTCTCTACTAGCACCTTAAACTTCTTGAAAGTATTGACAGCTTCATCTTTCGACTTCATCAGCGTGTATAGACTTATCATCCGGCTGAAATCATGAGTAAGCAGTAAGAAATAACTTCTCCCGCTTATGTTTGAGGTGTGATCGGACTGCACAAATCTGCATAAACAAGCTCTAACAGCTGCACTGCTCAGTATAGAACTTGACTTGGAAAAGGCAACCAACCTTGCTTAGCTTGTAAACAACCCTCATAGACTTTTGTAGGGGGTTCAATCCATGGTACTCCCTGCACCATATCTTTGTCAACCATTAGCTTCATTACCTGAAAGTTAAGATGCCCCAACCGGGCTTGCTATAACCACTCTGATTTGACCAAGCACACGGCAAGGCAAACTAGTCTGCAGGTGTGTAGAAGCACCTTGTACAGTCTGTTGGCCGTGCGTTCCACCTTCATCACGAGTTTGCCGGTTCTGTCATACATCAGAAGCAGATTGTCTAGAAGCACAATCTTGGTGTCATCCTTTGTCAATTGTCCTAAACTCATGATATTATTATAAAGGCTAGGGATGTAGTATACGTCTGTCAATAGTCACTATTCTCCATTATTGCACTCGAACAAGAATGATCCTTTCCCCTTGATTTGTACTATCGATCCATCACTGAAACTCACTGTACCGATGACGCTTTCATCAAGCTAAGTGAAGAACGATCGTTGTCCAGTCATGTGGTTACTGGCCCCATTATCTAGATACCACAATCTGGACGTTGGCAGTTCCTGAGATGTGACATGCTTACCACCATTTGCACACAAGTCTCGTAGAACATTGTAACATCCTAAATTTTGGATGTTTGAAATTTTGAGTAATTTAAAACTTTTATTGCATCTTACTGGCATTTGAATTTTTGGTTCAAAATCTTATTTGGGATTTCCTGAGTTTTGTGCTGAGCAAAATAATAATTGGAAATAACTCTCAAATACAAATAAGAATTATGAAGATAAAAGATTTGAAATAATTTATGGGAGTTTAAAACTCTAAGAATCAAAATGCCAAAAATCTTGAATTCAAATTCAAGTCAATAAGATGCAACCCAAAAGGAATATTAGAACATATTTCTAGATGATTAAACTGGAAGTTTCTTCCTTTACTTTAAATTAGCATACAAAAAAAGGCTGAACGTTCAAAAAATTATGTATGCAATTCAGAGCAAAATAATATCAAAAACGAAATCCAAGGGCAAAGTTAAATAAAATAGAAAATAGAGAAATATTAGATTTTGTATCTAGATATTTGAACCAAGATTTGAATTAAAGTTTAAAAAAGTAAAATCCATAATCTTAAACATGAAATAAAAATCTAAATTAAAAATCCAAAAGTTCAAACCTTGCTTGAGCCCTTATTTTCTCTTTTCCTTTTCTTTCCCTTTTTCTTTTCCTCTCTGACCCTCCTCTCCTCTGTCTTGCTCCTCTCCGCTCGCGTCATGGCAGTCCTGCCATCCCTGTTTCCGTGTCACCGCACGGCCCATCTCCATCGCGTCACGCACATCGCCGCCCTCGTGGAGCTCGTGTCACGCCCGTTGCCCTCACGTCCGCGCCCATGTCCTGCCCCCACGTCGCCTCGCCGAGCTGAACCACTCCCGTCGCCATGCCCTGCGCACGCCTACCGCGCCGTCTCGTCGCCCTCTCTACGCCCCCCCGGTCGCGCCATGCCGGCCATGCCACCGCTCCCATAGCTCTCCATGGCACCCCCTCTCCGCCGGCTATAAATAGCCCCGCGCCACTCCTCTTCCTTCCCCCTACCCCATCCTTCTCTTCCGCCCGTGAGCAGGCCGCCGCCGCCACCTCTTCTCGGCGATTCGGCCACCTCCACGATTCTTCCCAAAAGCAATCGCGTCGCAGTGAGCCTCCACCTCCCAGCTACCCTCTCTCCGGAGTAATTGAACTATCATCTACCAGAGCTCGCCGCCGCTGCTTCCTCCCCAAAACCGACCACCGCCACCATTACCGCCGCCGTTGCTAGCACAGTGGACTCCGGCTCAATTACCTTCACCGGGAGCATCACCTAGTCGCCACCGCACTTCCCCGAGCACCGCCCTGCTCTCCCCTTCACCGTAGCGAGCCGGCCACGGTGACCTCCTCCACGCCACCGCCCGTGCACGCCGCCGACCCATCTCCAGCGCTCCTCGGCCCCCACCGACCCATCCATCACCTTCCCCGCGACGCCAGCAACACATTTTGGCCATCACCGGCACCTCTCCAGCTGCCCACCGCCGGCCACACCGTCGCCGCACGCCGCCCACCTGCTGCCACTCAGCTTATCTGCTACTCCTTCCCCCCTACTGTCAAGTAACACCAAGAGTCTGAGTGGCTAGCAGAGTGCGCGTTCACTGAGCCGACCTGCGTTCGAATCCGCCTGGCCGCAGCGTTAGAATAAATAGGGTTTTTAATTTGTGATTGATTGTTTAAGCTGATTGCAGCTAGGAAAACATCAATACGAATCTATGAAAAATCATAAATTAATCCCTAGTAATGCAGAAACTTACTTAGTATATAAGTGATGCTTCTTAACACATTTAATCATGGATTAATCATCATATGTTGCACATAATATGCCTTAATTATTTAATTTAAATCTTTAGTAACTAAAAGCTTAATAGGAATGTTGTGGAGACTTATACTTTCGTGAAATGATGGTTTAATAAATGATGTAGAATTAACCAATGTAAAGTTAGAACCTAAAACCATTGTCTTTATGCCCTAGCAATTAGGAGAATTCCTTTGACTATTAGATGGTTGAACATTAAGCCACTAGCCTTAGATCATGATACTCAAGGTTAATTAAAGAATATATTGCATATAATTGAATTATGGTTAAACTTCAAATAAACATGTTTAATTCATTCTAAAGTAAATGAGGCACATTTCTAAATTCAACCTAAAATCAAAGTTTATCCAATGGAACTGAAAATATGAATTTTGGAGTTATTTCGAATTCTTGCAAATGTTTATTTGGCTTGCCGATTATCATTTTATCCAAATTTTCACGCACATTAAAATAGTGTATGAGGCTCAGGAAGAAAAAGCCGAAGCAGCAGCTCTAGAAGCTCAAGACAACGAAGACCAAACCCACTGTGACCAAGGCGAGTCAATATTTTGATCATGTTGAGCCTGCATTTTCTACAAATTATTTTGGTTTAAATTATCAAATTGCATGCTGTTATTTTATATGCAAATATACATTTAATTTAAGATTCTAGTTATATGCCCATTGTTTCACTTGATTAATATTACACCTCCTTTAGAATATTTGATTACGTGAACCTTGTCACCCTAGTAAAAATTATAATGGTAACTTTTCAAAAATAAGTCTGTAATTATACGCCAGCTTAGTACTACTTAGATACTCGGGGGTGCTGAAATGCCTCAAGCATCACTTTTAATCATGAGAAAATTTGGTTGGGCAGTCATAGTGGTAATGACTGGTATATGTTGGATATGCTTATTTTATACTCCCAAAAATCTCAAATTGCTTATCTATCTGGGCGGATAGTTCGGGGGTATGGTGCAGGGGTGCACGAGAGTGTAGTTTGTGGTAGAACCACCCAGATAACCCTAAGGACTGAATCTTGTCATGACCTCCTGTGTAAAATAAGTACAACCACAAGTCTGTAAAGTACAACTTGGCCTAGTAAATTTACCGAACCCTAAACGTTATCATCATCGGTGGAGGAGTGAAGTGGTGCAAGTGGTGCCCTGGGTGGCAGGCTTGAATGGGACACCCGCAGAGGGTGAAGTACGTCTGCAGCGTGCTAGCAGTGTGGGTAGCCAGCTGCTAGGCACATAGGAGGGGAACATCCTACACAACGTATAGGACCCACCGTAAGTGGGAGCGACCCATAGGGTGAGATGATGGAAGGGGCAATGTACTTTGAACTGTTACTGTGATGGTTTGCTCAACCGCACGACTAAGGAATCGTGTGGGGGCAACGAGTGAACTGTCTCTTGTGGGTAAAGTGTGCAAACTCTGCAGAGTCAAAACTATTCGAATAACCGTGCCCACGGTCATGGGCTGACATGGAAACTTAACCAGATATATTTCTATTTCAAAAACTTTGTAGGTGGAAATGAAAAAGTGGAGCGCAGTGGAAAGCCCTGATTTGTGTTGCCCTGGGTGTCGTCCCAGTGATAATGTAAGCGGCTATAACGCTGAAGGTCTAGCATATGGTGTAGAGACCATGTAATAGTGGATGGAATCTGGATCCCTATTATTATTGCATTCTCTTACACATTATATTTTTGTTCAAAACTGCTAGGTCTCAGGAAATTTATATGTACTATATTTTTAAATAATGATAATACTTCTCACAAAATAAAATGTCAGGAAGAATAAATAGAGTCGTAAGAGAAGAAGATGGTTGTTTGTGGTAAACACATAAAGTTATTGGTGGATGCATGTCGATCATAAAAAGGAAACGATGGTGTGGATTCTGAGAGAAATAAATTGGTAGAGCCTAAATGAATAGATATGCTAGATAGATGATCTAAATAATTTTTGAAGAATTAGGGGGTGCAAAGGTAATTACTGGATTACGACACTGATAACTAATATAAATTCTTGGGTGATGTTGGCGATAATGGGATTAATAGGATTTGATCAAATACTAGATGGATGAATTGAATTTTTGGGGAAATTGGAGATATGATAATTGGAGTATAAACTTGATCAATAATGTTCCTGGTGGATGTATAGTAGTAAATTAGTTAGAGATGGGTAATAGAAAATAGGGTTGATTACTGGAAGAACAAATTATGGTTTTAGGTCAATAACCAAAAGGATTGAATTGTTAGAAAGTTTTGATAATAATATTATCGGTGGATTTGAAAATAATTATGTTAGAGAATCATTAGAATTCAAAAGTGAAGAGTTGATGAATAGCAATTACAAGATTGGATTATTAGGAATTCAGAACATAAAAGATATTGGTGGATTCAAAATAAATGATGTCATTCGTAGTTTGGAGTCTTAGACAGCAATCAATATAGAAGGTGTATGTTCGGTGGATTAAATAAATGATAACATTCGTTGTTTGGAGTTTTAGACAGCAATCAATATAGAAAGAGTATGATCGGTGGATTAAATAAACGATGACACTTGCTGTTTGGAGTTTTAGACAGCACTCCATATAGAAAGTATATGTTCGGTGGATTTAGTAAATGATGGCACTCGCTGTTTGGAGTTTTAGACAGCACTTAATATAGAAAGTGTATCTTCGATGGATTAAGTCAATTATGACAATCGCTGTTTAGAGTTTTAGGCAGCAACAATAACACTATGATTAAATAATAATAATGCTATTAAAAGTAATTTATGGGAAATAAAATAACCCGAGCCTCTTATTTGATAAGCCATACATAGTATTTATTTGCATCCTGTATATTGGCTCGCGGAGCACGGTGGTTTGTGCTCACACTCGCTCTCACAACAAATCCAGAATTAGGAAATCAGACCACTACGCTTCAGCAATACTTTTGGTCATGATGGTGAAGAAGATGAAGATGTCAAGGGTTAGGTCGTGAACCCCCAGTTGGCTGCCTGTGGGCATGTCTTGAGGGTCCTACCTGTGTGCTTCGTTTCCGCTGCTACATCTTATTGATTTCGGCCTAATCAGCCCATGAGTAAGTCTACTATTATATTTACGCTTCCGCATGATATGTACTTTGATGTTCAGAACTGTAATCTGTGAGCACTATCTACTGATCCAGGGAATAGTGCGGTGGAATCACAGAGGATGTCGGATGTTAAAATTTGGGTCCGACAAACATGTTGCTCATTCAGAAGCACCAAATTGCGTAGCTCCTCCGCACATACTATCAACATCAAGACTAGTTCATCCTCCTTGCCTTGCACCAGGTTCACCTCTTCTCAGCGTTACCATGACATTTAGAGGCGTAGTGCCCCTTATTGCCAGAGTTGAAGCACGGGATGTGGACCAGATTTTGTCCCTACCACCTCCGGTGCCATCCTTTTGTGTCTTGTCGGGGTCCATCTGAATTTCTAGTGCCTTGCCCTTTGTTGCTTGCCAACGACTCCCTGCTGCTGCTTTTCTGCCATGCCAACCACTCAGTGTGATTGAGGAGCTATCCATCAGTGTTGGTGTTGCTAGCGTGATGATGGATCCTCTCCTCATAAGCTTTCAGGCATCCTATGGCCTCCTCAAACGGCATCGATTCTAGATCAGAATACTACTCAATTGAGGCAACCATCGGGAGAAATTTGTTGGGCGCTGAGTCAAGGAGCCTCTTCAAGAGCACTAGATCCTCCATGGTTGTACCAAGTGTGTTGTACTTGCTCGCCATCCCACTCACCTTCCTGGCATAGTCATCAATGGTCTCTCCCTCCTTCATGTGCAATGTCGCAAACTCACTCTGCAATGTTTGCAAGCATGCCTTTTACACCCGATCAGCCCTGAGGTATCTAGTTTTCAGATAATCCCATACCTCTTTGGCTATTTTCTTCTTCATCACCAGCAGAAGAATGTCTTTGGGTATGGCTTGGAAAATGAAAGCCCGTGCTGACTTGTCCTTCTTTGCGTCCATGACCACACTAGCCACCAGTTCGATGGCCTCCCAAATCCCCTGGGCATCCATTAGCACCTCCATCTTGATCGCTGATGCGGTGTAGTTGGAGAATGTCAGCATCAGGTAGTGGAAGGGCACTTCGTCGCTCTCCTTCGCCGCCTACTGTGTGGTATGGCCGTCGGCTTGAACGAGCATGTACCAAGCTCTGATACCAAGTGTTGGAATCTAGCCATGAATCAACATGCCCAAATCAATCAATAATTCTTTGTTGCCTAATGATGATTAGTGAATCCAGAAGACAAGAACGAACAAGAGTTCAGAGTTTCAGAAACAGAGTGTATTTGGGGCAATTTTCTTTGTATTCTCAAAACTACAACTTACACTCTATCTCAATTACATACTCCTTTTCTCTCTAAGATAGCTAGACTAATTGAGATCCGGTTTTGCCAGCCTCAACTTCCACGATGCCTACGCACACTGCACATGTAAATTATGCTATGGTACAGGCCATGGTGGAAGTGATAGTCTAAATGGTTACGTGCAATCTCTTGATCTTGTTGTCAATGACCTAGTATGAGCAATTGAGCATTTTTGTGTTGTCTAAGACCACCTATTTAAAATATTATTGAAAGCCTTCTGTTCAATGTAGAAAATGTATCTCAAGAAAGTCTTGGTTGATAACCCTGGTCTTCCATGCTTCTGCTTTGGACGCTCAACTGGTGGAGGAATAATTTTGAAGGTAGCATCACTGGTACCATTTGAATTTTATTAGTGTGGTGTTCACTTTTACGTTTGTGTGCTTGTGTGTTTGTGTGCTCAAATGTCACACTCGATAATGGTGAGAGCTCAGTGTTTCATAGTACGTGCAAAAGTTTTTACAAAACATTAACTAGAAAAAAGAAAAGGCTCAAGATCATTTATTCAACAATCTGTACCATTGATATTTGCCACCACCTCCACTACCTAGAGTTACTTAGGGATGGCACAACACGGCATTAGTACGGTGGGTTTTGGGCCATGCCTGGGCCTGGCCGGAGGCGAGGTGAGCTGAAAAGGCATGCACAGTAGGGTAAACAAGCTAAGCCGGCATGACACAACGCGGTCCAAAGTGTGCCGGGCCCATACCGTGCTGGCATGGCACGGCCCATGCCCCACCTCTAGCCACATGCATTAGTTTGTGTGCATTAGTTGCTATAGTTAAACATGGACTGATCTAACATGGAGCAAGCATTAAACTAAAATGCGAAAGTGGTAGAAAATAATGTTGAAGTAAATACTATCATAGAAAAAAGGCATATAATAGTACCACCCAATGTTTAATTGGTTGCCCCATTCTAGTCTTTCTTAGTAAAAAGAAAGGCCCAAAACATTTCCAATGTACAATCATGCAAACAATCAATCCACCTTAGAGTAAACCTTAAACAGAAGAAGTTTAGATATATCCACTTCAATCATCATCTACTGCATTATCTCCTCATCGCACCTTGGTCACCTCCACTCCCTCAATCGATGTCTGGCATCAACATCTTAGCCATCCTAGCTCTCCTACCATGCAACACTTTATTAGGGCTAAAATAATTTTGGGTAATAGGTTACCTACTCATATATGTCATGTTTGTCAGTTAGATTATCATGATAGGCTTTCTTTTCAGTCCTCTATATATGTTACTTCTCGTCCTTTTGAACTCATCCATTGTGATCTCTAGACATCTCCTATGATGAGTACATCTGGTTTTCAATATTATTTGGTCGTGCTTGATGATTTCTCTCATTACCTATGGACTATTCTGCTTTGTCATGAATCAGATGCTCCTTCCACTTTATTCTCCATATGTGTCCTCGCACAAACACAATTCTCTCTTCCTATCAAAGCACTCCAGTGTGATAGTGGGCATGAGTTTGATAGCCATACTTGCTGGCAATTCTTCCTCAATCATAGAATTCAACTATGGTTGTCATGTCCTTACACGTCTCAACAAAATGGTAAGGCTGAACGAGCCATTCGGATTATTAACAATGTTATTCGTTCTCTTTTGTTTCAAGCATCTATGCCTCCATCTTGCTGGGTTGAAGGCTTACATGCTGCTACTTATCTCCTAAACAGATGACCTTCCAAACCTACTGGCTCTTAAACTCCACATGAACTGTTCTTTGGCTCCCCTCCTCACTACATACACATTCATGTTTTTGGCTGCCTATGCTATCCCAACATCTCATCCACAGCCCCTCAAACTTGCGCCACACTCCAGACCATGTGTCTTTCTTGGTTACCCATCTAAGCATAAAGCTATCAATGTTATGACATTGCCACATGTCACATAAGTATCTCTAGTCGCGTAGTATTTGATGAGCAAGTTTTTCCTTTCAACACAACACAAACACCACCCAAACCATCAACCTTAGCTTTTCGGATTGAGCTAACTGTCTCTAACACTTCCTCTCTTCCCACAATTCCACCTTTCAATTCCTAAGTTGCTTCCTCGACTATTGACATCCCCTTTGCCATCATTGATGCCCTTCCTGCTGCACTAGTCTTCTCTACCACCGAACAAGTGCCCACTACCGCACAAGCTATGCTTGCTACCGTTCTAACTCTAGCTGCTACGCCAGCTACCACCTTAGTGCCTCCCTCTGTCATGTCAAACAACTCCTCTACCGTGGCACCATCTTCTACAGCTCTATTGCCGACTGCTGCCTCTACTCATCCAATGACAACATGCACTAAACATGGCATTCAAATCAAACCTCATGAGAAACTAAATCTCTTTGCTTCCACAACATCGATTTCTCCTATTCCAAAGACATACCGCACTGCGCTAAAGGACCCAAACTAGTATCATGCCATGCGTGAAGAATACCAAGCCCTTATGCACAACCATACATGGTGTCTTGTTCCTCACCCTGCTCATGCCAATATTATCACAGGCAAGTGGTTATTTTGACACAAATTTAATGCGGATGGCACTCATGGCCGTCACAAGGCACACTGGGTTGTTCTTGGTTTTTCACAACAACCTAGTGTTGATTTCAGCAAGGCATTCAGTCCAGTCATTAAATCCTCAACCATCCATGCTGTTTTGACTTTGGCTCTCTCTTCAGGTTGGCCCATACATTAACTCGATGTTAAAAATGCCTTCTTACATGGCAACCTATCTGAATCTACTTTAGCCAACAGCCACCAGGATTCATTGATCCAGCCAAGCTCAAGTTTGGGTGTCACCTTTCCAAGTCTCTCTATGGCTTGAAATAAACTCCTTGTGCTTGGCATCAATGTTTTGCCTCTTATGCCTCCTTTATTGGCTTTCTTCCTACCCGTTCCGATACCTCTCTATTTGTTTACAAATATGTGACACACATTGCATATCTTCTACTTTATGTAGATGATATTATTCTTATCGCTTCTAGCACTTCTTTCATTCAACACATTATCCGTCTTCTTGCCTCTAAATTTTCCATACTAATGTTGGTCCTCTTCACTATTTTTTGGGCGTTATTGTTTCTCATTCGTCTCATGGCATTTTTCTCTCTCAATAGCAATATATCCTTGATTTGTTGGACCGTGCTGGTATGGAGGGATGTAATCCTTGTGCCACACCGATTGATGCACGTTCTAAGCTTGGTAGCTCGGATGTACCAGTTCCTGATCCATCTCAATACCGAAGTATTGTTGGTGCACTTTAGTACCTCACGATCACTCACCCTGATATCAGTTATGCTATTCAACAAGTTTGTTTGCATATGCATGATCCCAAAGAGTTGCATTTCGTTCTTGTGAAATGGATTCTACGATACCTTAAGGGCACTCTTTCTCAAGGATTACTAGTATGACCTTCTTCGTCCCTGGCACTCACCATATACTCAGATGCTAATTGGGCTGGCTGTCCTGACACACAACACTCCACTTCTGGATATTGTGTTTTTCTCAGTGACAGTCTTGTGTCATGGTCTTCAAAATGTTAGGCCACTATTTCTCATTCCAATGCTAAAGCTAAATACAAAGCGGTTGTTAATGCCATCCCAAACACTTGTTGAATTCGTTAACTTCTCTCCAAACTTCATCGACCTATCCAAACTGCTACGGTTGTGTACTACGATAATATTAGTGCCATGTACCTTTCATCCAATCCAATGCAACATAGACGCACAAAACACATCAAACTTGATATTCATTTTGTCCATGACAAGGTACGATTTGGTACAGTTCAAGTTCTTCATATTCCCTCATCGCTATAGTTTGTGGATATATTTACCAAAGGACTGTCGACTCCATTGTTTTTGGATTTTCAAGATAGTCTCAATGTTCTATACGTTACCACTAAGGGGGATGTAAGACAACTATCTTGCCGACCATGTTACATGCCGCATACGAGGAGTCCTTACCATGCCAGACGTTGTGCCTGCCTCCTTCCCAGATTAGATACAATGCCAGCGCCTGGACCTACCAACCTTGTGCATCATGTGTATGGACTCCTAGTTGACCTCCAAGAGATATTCTCCTTGTATTTTTTTTCTATGTATGTCTCTTGTATAGATTGGCTTGCAAGCCAAGACATGTAATCTATATATTATTGTCAATACAAGGAATAAAGTGTGAGGCCATAACCCTTTCTTCAGTATTGAGTTGGAAGTTTGGAAAATTCAAAATTGAACGTTTTGAATTTCGAGTTGAAAGTTCTTTAATACGTGTTTGAAAGATGAACTTTCCAAGTGAAAGCTTTTGGATTCGAGTTGAACGTTGCAAGATTGGGAGATCTAGTTGAAACCTTAGAGGGGAAGGTAGGGGCGGATCCAGGGAGAGGTCAGGTTCATTATGAACTTACAATACTAACTTGTAATTTGTAATAAGGGGTCACATGTTTATAATACTAAGAGGATATATGGGCTAAGCTGAAGAATGTAGGTGTCGCTTGAACCCAGCAAATACATGTAGATCAGCCCCTAAGAGAAGGTGAGAGGGATTGAAGAAGAAAGGGGACAGGAACTGAGGAAGACGTACCATTACTTCAAGTTATGGATACTACTGGCTATCAATCAACTAGCTCATGTAAGTACGGATGCATTGTATTTTGCATTTGAGCTCAGGGTGCACCGGCCAACATAATTCCATTCTGTCAAAAAGGACTAAGGCCTCACTCTAAATAACTTCTGCTTTGAATTTCTAGAACACATCGACTTTTTAATTTTATGTTTTTTTTAGTTTTTTTTGCTTCTTTCCTCTTATTCCTTTGTATTGTCTATGACAACAGAATTTTTATTTTTTTAATTTAATTACTCAGAAAAAGCTAACAACTGTCAGCCGTTACAGTGCTTTTTCAGTCACAAGCTACATTGAGCATTATGTAAACCTACGAGTACGTATACACACCGTACGTACTAAAGCTAGATAGATACAATTTCTTGTGACCACCCACCAAATGCATGCATGAGTGACATATACATACGATCGATCGAGTTGGTAGGCAGCCAAAACATAAAATAAAATAAACGATGATGCAGGTGGCCGTGCATCGGGCCAGTGGGGCGGCCTCGGAGTGCGTGCCAGTGCCAGAGCCCTGAATCATAAGGCTGCGATGGAGTGGGCATGCATGTGCACGAGCGCGCCATGGCCGGGACACTGCGAGTTGACGGCTAATTATTTGGCCATAGAGCTGCATGCATGCTGACGAGACGGAGCAGAACGCAGGGCACCCCGTCCGGCCGGCCGGCCGTTGATCGACTCGCTGCCGGGATAAGACGGCCATGATGAGATGCGCGCCGCCCGGTACACCTGCCTGCTACTTGCTACCACATCGTCACTCCCAGATATAGTAGTAAACACAGAGGGATCCGATGGTCGTTGGTCCATACTGCATGCCAATTAATTACTCCGAGGCATTAATCCGGTTCATCAACCCGGCCCGCCTAGTGATCCATCCAGGATCAGTTGATCGTCCTGCTACAACGCGCCATCTCGCACTACCCAATCTCGGATCTGTCGTGAGGGCCAAAAACCGTCAGCAAGAAAGAAAAACCGTCAAAAAAAATATTTCCTGTCGGTTTCCCGCCAGGCAAATTCCTTCGGAGTAGGCTGACGCGGAAATTAAAAATGCCTGACGGGTTACCGTCAGAAAAATAATTCCTGACGGTCAACACTGCCGGTAGGTCGTCAGGAAAATTTGTCATCGTCAGATCTATGCGCCGTTGGCAAACATGTTACTGTAATCAACAACTTCAGGAATTTTTATTTTCCTGACGAAATAAGTAACACCGCCTACGTAATAAGAAGAAGAAAAAACACATTTGCTCGCATGATTAGTTGATTATCCTGCATATTCAGCCCCTCATACACATGTTTGAACCAATAGTTTACATGAATCGAAGGCCTACAAATTTACATATAAATCTTCACACAACAATGAAAGGTCGAGCTGCTCAAAGAGTTTTGTAAGCATTAGTTTCCTTTCAGGTCGTCTGTCTCACGCCACCAGGAAGGACTTTCTTACTGCTACTTGTTGACGTGATCAAAGCCACGAGATTGTTATGAATATTGTGTATATTCATAAAGCTCAATGGAAAGTATATATATAGAGTACAAAACAGATATTATAAAGGAATATGCTATACACATATATGGAAATACAAAAGAATTTTTATTCTAACGCCCCTTCATACACATGGTGGGTCACACATACAGAGTTTGGAGAGAAAATATAAATATTGCATCTTAATCTGTGGCTTCATGAAGAAATCAGGAATCCGTAAGTCTGAGGGCACAAACTATAGAGCAAGCACTCCCTCTTGTACCTGTGAGCAAGTGTATAAAGCATCCACACCAACGTGCTTGTACTACTACAAAATAAGCTATACTAGACGCCTCATCACAAACGGTTTTACAGGAGTGACCGTTTGCCGTCTGTGATGAACCACTATCACAGACGATTCATATTAATAACCATCTATGATAGTTCACAGACGGTTATTAACACGAACCGTCTGTGATAGTTGAAGACATCGCAGACGGCTCGTATTAAAAACCGTCTGTGATAGTTTATAGACGGTTATTAACATGAGCCGTCTATAATATTTGCACACGTCGCAAATATTTATTAATATGAACCATCTGTGATGGTTTAAATATGATTATTAACACGAATCGTCTGTGGTATCTACATTTTGTAGACGGTTTGTGGTTGGACGTGTCTGGGATATGCTGCATTATTAATTAATACCAACCCAGACTGGTCCCGACAGATTTATATTCATTGCGCTGCATTCAAGGGGGTGGCCGGCTTCAGGGAAGCATTCCAATTTGTAAATCTAGCTGCTTGTAGATCGATTTGTTCTAGCTTGGTGTTTACAGGTTAGTATTTGTTTCTAATTTATATGCCTTGTAATAAAAAAATGATAGCTAGATTTATGTCTAGATTAATTGGTAGTTTGCTGCAATTTAAGAATGAGTCGGTACTCCTATTTTATTTCTCCATATTAATTCTTACTTGATATATGTTGCTTCATGAATAGTACGTAGCTGGCTACCTATAATAGCATTAATAATCTAATTTGACACTAATTTATTACATACATAGTGTAGATAGATCGAAGCTGGATGTACGTTGAAAACCATGTGAGTGAAGAGTATGTTAGTGTCGTGTCTAGTTTTAGAAGAGCGACCGAGTAGGATATGTTGAAGAATGGGATGGAATATATACTGTTCATGCATTAATTGTGATAATCTAAAGATGTTTACCAACTCCGCGCAGATCGAAACTCTTTTGATTCAAAGGGGTTTCAAAAAGGGGTGTACATGTTAGACCAGTCATGATGAAGAGAATATTATACAGGAATGTGTCGAGGGAGATAACGATATGCTGGTTGTGGACTATGCTTTCAATGAGGATAAGTCGTATGATGACAATCTGGATCAGATGCTACGCGATGCAGAAGGAAAATATAGTGAGAGAGTTTGGTAAATTCAAGGGCTTGATGGAGGACCCAGAGAAACCTTTATTCCTGGGCTACAAGCCGCAATACATAAAATTGTCATATGTTCTTAAACTGCTAAAATTGAAGACAAGCAATGGTTGGTCCGATAAGAGTTTTACAACGTTGTTAGGTGTCCTAGCGAACATCCTTCCAAAGGGAAATATGTTGTTGAGAACCAGCTACCAAGCTAAGAAGGTTCTTTGTTCATTGGGAATGGAAGTAGAAAGAATACATGCATATCTGAATGATTGTATCCTCGATCACAAAGAGTATGCAAAATTACACGTTTGTCTAGTGTGCAAAGCTTCTCGATACAAGCGTAAAAATGACTCCAATGATGGTAAAGACATCGAGGTGAAGCATAGACATCTTGCTAAGATGTTATGGTATTTGCCTATAATTCCCCATTTAAAGCGTTTATTACCAAATCAAAAGGATATAAGATTGCTACGTTAGTACTTGGATGAGCGTAAGAAAGATAGAATGATAAAACACGTTGCTGATTCTGCCTAGTGGAGGAACATTGATAGGATGTTTGTAAGCTTCGCTATAGAACCAAGGAATATAAGGGTTGGGTTGACTACAGATGGAATGAATCATTTCGGTAACATGAGCAGCCGACATAGCACCTGGCCCATAAATGTATGGATATACAACCATCCTCCTTAGTTGTGTATGAAGTGGAAGTACATTTTGATGTCACTACTTATCCAAGGGCTGAAGAAATCTACGAATGATATTGATATGTATCTAGCACCATTGGTGGAAGATCTTGTGGCACTGTGGAACGAAAGGGTACAAGTATGGGATGCGGACAAACGAGAGAACTTCACTGTATGTGCCATGTTGTTCTGCACCATCAATGATTTTCTGCCCATGGTAACCTGTCGGGATTGAGTACGAAAGGAACCAAAGCTTGCCCGCACTGCTCAGATTATACCAAGAGTGTGTGGTTGTACAACTCATGTAAAATTGTATACATGTGTCATCATAGGTTCCTTCCACGGTATCACCTATACTGCAAGACAAAGAAAACATTTGATGGAAAAAAGAGGATGACTCAGACCCAAGGCCTTTTAGCAGGAAAGAGGCCTGTGATATGGTCAAGAATATCGATATTGTGCTTAGAAAGAGACGTAAGTCCTATGTACACAATCGATCTCGGCCGAAGGGTAGTATCATCGAAGGTTATGCAACCGAAGAGGTCATTGAGTTCTGCATCGATTACATAACTTAGGTCAAACCGATACGTGTGCCTATATCTCGTTACGAGGGGAGGCTAGAGGGTATTGGAACCATCGAAAGGAAAGCAATAACTCCTGATCTGGATACGTACACTCAAGCCCATTTCATGGTCTTACAACACATGACTAAAGTGTCCCTATATATTGAATAGCACAAGGACATGCTACTTCAAGAGAATCCAGGCCGATCGGAGGTTTGGATCATGAGACAGCACAACCATCGATTCAACGAATAGTTGAGGGTGCGATTCACTGGGAGGTTGTCAAGTGAAACACTACAGTGGTTGGCAAAATAGCCAAAATTTACAATTGTGACATAGCAAGGAAACAATATTAATGGGTACATATTTTACACAACAGATTAGGATAAAAAGAGCACAATCCAGAACTCAGGTGTCCGCATAGATACATTCTGTGACGAGTAGTTCAGTACTGCTAGCCCAAGCTCCTACTACAGTCTTATAGAGGAGATTTAGGAGCTCGACTACGTAAGTTGTAAGGACTTTCTTACTACTACTTGTTGACATGATCAAAGCCCCGAGATTGTTATGAATATTGTGTATATTCATAAAGCTCAATGAAAAGTATATATAACGAGTACAAAACAGATATTATAAAGGAATATGCTATACACATATATGAAAATACAAAAGAATTTTTATTCTGACACCCCTTCATACACATGGTGGGTCACACATACTAAGTTTGGAGAGAAAATACAAATGTTGCACCCTAATCTGTGGCTTCATGAAGAAATCAAGAATAAGTCTGAGGGCACAAACCATAGAGCAAGCACTCCCTCTTGTGACACTATGGAACGAAGGGGTACAAGTATGGGACGCAGACAAACGAGAGAACTTCACTCTACGTGCCATGTTGTTCTGCACCATCAATGATTTTCTGCCCATGGTAACCTGTCGGAATTGAGTACAAAAGGAACCAAAGCCTGCTCGCACTGTTTATATTATACCAGAGTGTGTAGTTGAACAACTCATGTAAAACTGTGTACATGCGTCACCGTATGTTCCTTCCACGGTATCACCTATACCACAAGATGAAGAAAAAATCTGACAAAAAAAGAGAATGACTCAGCACCAAGGCCTTTTAATGGGAAAGAGGTCTATGATATGGTCAAAGATATCGATGTTGTGCTTAGAAAGGGACGTAAGTTCTATGTACTTAATCGATCTCGGCTAGAGGGCAGTATCATCGAAGGTCATTGAGTTCTGCGTCGATTACATAACTTAGGTCAAACCGATACGTGTGCCTATATCTCGTCACGAGGGGAGGCTAGAGGGTATTGGAACCATCGAAAGGAAAGCAATAACTCCCGATCTGGATACGTACACTCAAGCCCATTTCATGGTCTTACAACACATGACTGAAGTGTCCCCATATATTGAATAGCACAAGGATATGCTACTTCAAGAGAATCCAAGCCGGTCGGAGGTTTGGATCATGAGACAACATAACCGTCGATTCAACGAATGGTTAAGGGTGCGATTCACTAGGAGGTTGTCAAGTGAAATACTACAGTGGTTGGCAAAATGGCCAAAATTTACAATTGTGACATGGCAAGGATACGACATTAATGGGTACATATTTTACACAACAGATCAGGATAGAAAGAGCATAGTCCAAAACTCAGGTGTTCGTGTAAATACATTCTGTGATGAGTAGTTCAGTACCGCTGGCCCAAGCTCCTACTATGAACTTATAGAGGAGATTTGGGAGCTTGACTGCGTAATTTTTAAGATCTCTTTATTTCGGTGATGTTGGGTCTAACTCCCATAGGGTGTAAAGGTCGACAAGCACAACATCACTACTGTGGACCTCGAACGCGTAGGATACAAAGATGAACCATTTGTACTCACGAGGCAAACTGTTCAAGTTTTTACGTAATCGACCAAGAAAATAAGAAGCGCCATGTAGTTCTACATGAAAGAAAAGGATTGTTGAAGTTGAGAATGTTGTGGATGAGGAAGAGTACAATCAATTTGACAAGTTGCATCCATTTGGAGACAGTATCAAGCTCGAGGAAGAACGAAGTGATGAAGCAAGCTACATGCGTGTCGACCATCGTGAAGGGCTCTATTTAAAAGGAAATAGCCAAGTGTAATAATCCCCCACGGTGAACTCCTATTTGGAAATTATTCCAATGTAATTATAAGAAACTCAGCTTGTAATTGATTTAGTAATTAAGAAATAATTATATCTGTGATTGTATATGCTTGGTTTTTTTCATAGGGCATGGCTAGCACTTCCTAAGGCTAGCTAAAAAATAGGATTTGTTGTACTATCAGAGACGGTTTCATAATATAACCATCTGTGATACCAACATCACAAACGGTTCTATTATGGAACCGTCTGTGATATTAACATCACAGATGGTTCCTTAATAGAACCGTCTATGATAATTCCTTCTATAAGTATGGCCCCAATAGGGTTTGCGCCCTTACTCCTCAGTTGTGTGCCCCTGTCGCCTATCTACCGCTGCCTCCTCAAGTGCCACCTCTTCCCCAATCTCCACCTCTCACATAGATCCAGCACCGCCTCCCCGTATGGCCGCCTCATCACGCAAATCCGCCACAGCCAGCCTCCCCGTGTCTCCGTCTTCTCAAATCTCGGTGACCTTAGCCTCTTCTTCCCCAATCACAATGATGTCTTTGCCACTGGCATCTTCAATCAGCCTCTTCTTCCCCAACCACAACGACATCTTCATTGACTTCCTCTGCTAGTATTACTCCCAATCGTATGTAAGCAGTTTATCTATGTGCTTGTGAGTTAGCCATGAGTAGTTTGTCTACGTTCTAGGATTTGGATCTAGGATTTGGACCAATGGAACGAACCCCTTTTAACGGTATAATTAAGAGAAAAATAAGCCCTAAACTAACAATATGGTCTACCAGTAAATACATGGGAAAACATCCTTAACCTTCATTTATATTATTGCACTTTGAAATTTGATACGTGGTTTTGCAATAGTTTTCACAAACTACCTGTAGCTTTGCAAATTTTAATCATACCAATATAAATAGCCATTGAGACTAAATTAAGGCATATCATTTTCTATGGGAGGTAGAAATTCCCACAGATAACCTAAAAACCCTAGAAATTATCTTATTAGTTCAGTAAAAAAGGGTTTGCACTATTTAAATTCTTATGAAATCAATGCAAAGATGAAAAAATTTAAGGGAAGATGAAATCAATTTAAACTGATACTAATATCACAGATGGTTATTTTAAAGAGAGATGTCATTGTCATCGATGTCGCTAATTGCGTCTGATGCTCCAAACACTGGGGTCCTAGCAGAAGTCCAGGAACGCGTGCAACGGCATGCACTCCTCATGATGGGAAAAGCGTGGAAAACCTTAAAGAGTACATTTGTCATGCAAGTACATGACTAAGGATTGCACACCCTTCACGAGGTATCCCTTCGTGTCACCAGAAATATGGGAGGCCTTTGTACGGATGAAGATAATGATCAAATTTCAATAGGAAAGTGTAGCGCACAAGGCTATCCAGGCATGAAACACTCACCCCCACAGACTTGGCACCGCTGGGTACACGGGTAAAATCCCACAATGGAGGATGGAGGATAATCTCGCAATCTGATCGGAGACCTCCCCACCATTTGCAAAGATCACAAACGAGCGCGCCCGAAATTTCTTAAGAGCAAGTCATCAACCACGTCTTTAGGCGTCGCCTCTTTCAAAAACTCCGCAGACAAGGAAGTATCCCAACACCTGGTAAAATATGTTAAACTACCTAAATGTTAATAGGTCTATAACTTCATTGGGTCTAAAATAACATGATTACCTTTAGCAACAAATATTGTATACTGAATCTTCTGAAGGCTCCTTCCAAGCAGTCAGGAAGAGGAATATGATGTACATAGCCCTAGGAAATAAGGAGCACCTAGGTCACACACGAGGCTTAAGGGTTTACGTATCTTGGAGGCACAGATTCCCATATGACTCCGAGGTGTATAGGAGTAGGAAGAGATCTAAGGCCGAGCGTGAGGAAAGTATGAAATAAGACTTTGATGCAAAACTTGAGGAATAATTTCCTTACTTCAAGGAGATATAGATGCCTTGAGGAAATAACTGAGAGAAGTCTGCAACCAGTCGCAAACCACCCCCATTATTACGGTACCCAATCCCCCTCAACATCAGAGTAGCTGCGTATCCACGCCACTTTCTGAACATAGCGATGTCCACTTACCTATCAACGACATCCCGGTAATGTACATCTCTAAAATGCTACATAGATAGACCTGGTGGACACCTTAGCTCATCGTGTATCATAATGTAGGAGGTCATGTCGTGCATCATCAGAATCAGGGTTGTTGGCTCCATTCTCGTTGATGCTGGGTAGGGGTTGGCATATCCATGCCTACCAGGGATATTGGTGCACGGTGCCTAGCTAGGGACCGATTTCACAAAGGTCTAGGTGGACATGATTAATGACATTTTCAGAGTTGTCCCATTGGAGAGGCCTCCAAAATAGAGAAATCATAACACTAGGGGAAGCCATCTACACATTTGTCCAGTGGCCCAAGAGGGACATCACCCTGGACCCTTTCGTGTCGTGATCTCCACACGACCATGCTTATCAAACAGAATGCACTATGACTCCACCTCAAGCTCCTCTTCAAAAGGCCAACGCATCGGTTCCTGTGAAGGCGATGCCAAAAATGTATCACACGCGAGGCACTGAGGCCCAATCGAAGAAGATTAATGCACCTCTCGGGGAATGGAAGTTCATGCTCGGAGTGTCGTTGCTCCCCGAGTCACAATTACCCAGGTTTGGACTGATTTGCAATACTTTGCATACCTAGGGCCTGTTTGGCAGAGCTCCACCACTGAAAAAATGAATCTGAAGCAGCAGATCCACCAAAAACAGCTCCACCGTGAATCTAGGATCCCACCATGGAGCTAGACAAAACTGTTTGGCTTGCATAGCAGCTCCAGATCCACGAAACTGAGTTTTTGGTGGGAATGGCCTGTTTTGCCCATGGGTTTTATGGTGGTATGGGATGAGGTGTGTAACCAGTGGCAAAAGGTGGGTAATTAGCACCCAACTCCACGAGTAGGTACAAAACAAGGTTTCGTGGAGCACCCCTTGAGGTGCTCCATGGATTTCATGAATCTGGAGCTAGATTCAGTATTTTGATGGATCCAGATTTCGTGGAGCTGGAGCGTTTGGGTAAAAATTCGTGGAGTGGAGCTTGTTGTGGTTACAGACCAAACAGAGAGAGAGATGGTAGTGGAGAGGTGGGAGTGTTCTGCCTCACCCTCCCCCTCATTCTGGTATATATATTCACATGAAGTATGCTTTTACAATTATGCCCTTACACTCATGTCTCCTCATTGGGGGCACTTATGTCATTGCACATGTTACTCTGGTTCTTATAACCTCCTAACAGGCCTGCTGGGCTTAGGTGGGGGCCACCCCTACGACAGGAGCCTCTCATGGTGAAGGGCTTCACAGGGCCGAAGCCATGTCGTCGAGTCCTTTGGCCCCCTCCGTCCCCTGCGGCCTGTGAACTTCTCCAAGCTCGTGGTTGGGGAGCCCGAGTTTTGGGATGGAAGGTGGCTTGCTGAAGCAGACGTGCGCGCGCTCCGTCCCCTATCCTTCGAACGGGTGGCAGCGGAGGCTGGCGCCTGGTCGAGGTAGACGCGCGCGCGCTCCGTCTCCTACCCTTCGAACGGGTGGCAGCGGAGGCTGGCGCTTAGTCGAAGTAGACGCGCGCGCACTCCGTCCCCTACCCTTCGAACGGGTGGCAGCGGAGGCTGGCGCCTAGTCGAAGTAGGCGCGCGCGCTCTCCGTCCCCTACCCTTCGAACGGGTGGCAGCGGAGGCTGGCGCTTAGTCGAAGTAGACGCGCGCGCACTCCGTCCCCTACCCTTCGAACGGGTGGCAGCGGAGGCTGGCGCCTAGTCGAAGTAGGCGCGCGCGCTCTCCGTCCCCTACCCTTCGAACGGGTGGCAGCGGAGGCTGACGCCTAGTCGAAGTAGGCGCGCGCGCTCTCCGTCCCCTACCCTTCAAACGGGTGGCAGCGGAGGCTGGCGCCTAGTCGAAGTGGGCGCGCGTGCTCTCCGTCTCCTACCCCTCGAACGGGTGGCAGCGGAGGCTGGCGCCTAGTCGAAGTAGACGCGCGCGCTCTCCGTCCCCTACCCTTCGAACGGGTGGCAGCGGAGGCTGGCGCCTAGTCGAAGTAGGCGCGCGCGCTCTCCGTCCCCTACCCTTCGAACGGGTGGCAGCGGAGGCTGGCGCCTAGTCGAAGTGGGCGCGCGCGCTCTCCGTCCCCTACCCTTCGAACGGGTGGCAACGGAGGCTGGCGCCTAGTCGAAGTGGGCGCGCGCGCTCTCCGTCCCCTACCCTTCGAACGGGTGGCAGCGGAGGCTGGCGCCTAGTCGAAGTAGACGTGCGCGCACTCCGTTCCCTACCCTTCGAACGGGTGGCAGCGGAGGCTGGCGCCTAGTCGAAGTAGACGCGCGCGCACTCTGTCTCCTACCCTTCGAACGGGTGGCAGCGGAGCCTGGCGCCTAGTCGAAGTAGACGCGCGCGCTGCGTCCCTGCGCTAAGATTGAAGCTTGGCGCCGATATTGTGGCGCTTCAGAGCTGTTGTGACCTTGCAGCCTGGTAGTGCGCTTTTAATGGCGACTGGAATTGCGCCGACGCCTGGCCTGGCAGAAGTCAGGCTGTCGCGTCGTGCAGTCTGCTATTCTGGAGGTGGGACACGTGGCGACTTACGACTGGTGCGTCGTGGGATGTGAGCGGTTGCGTGACCGCGGCCGTTCACCCCTTCCCTAGGGAAGTTGGACGCGTGTTGACGGCGTGTAGGCGTTGTGTGCTGCCTGGTCACCTACCCGGCACGGCCTTCTAGGCCCCGGCGGTTCGTCTTTCCAAATCTTGGGCAGCCGAATCGCTGCGAGTTTTAATCTGTCTGTGGTTCGAACCATATGAGAGGCGAGCGGCCTTTATAAGGTGCTAGCGTTGAGGTGGAGGCACCCTTTCTTGCTTTGCTTTTTGATCTGCCGCTTTGCTTCCGCCCGTGCCAATTGTCACGCCAGTTGCTCCTTTCCCTGCTTCTTCCTCCGTTGTCGCGAAGAGCGATGGCTAGCCAGGACGACGCCACCTATCATCCCCGCAGCGGTTCCTTTCCTAGCCAGGGCGAGGCGTCCCATCCTTCCAAGGAGTACAAACTGGTGCCGCGGGGGAGCGCGCGCGCCAACAAGTGGTGGAACGCCATGGAGCACTCGGGAGGCTGCTGCTCCCGTGTGCTGGGGAAGAGCCGCGTGACTGAAGGGACGCTGCAGCGGCTCGTGGATGAGGGGAAGATCGTGGATCGCAATGGGGCTCGCCTACCCCGCCGGGACGAGACGGAGCCGAAGCCCGGGGCAATGGAGGCGATCGTTTTTGTCGCGTTCTTCGACGCCGGCCTTCGCATGCCCTCCACGTTGTTCGTGGGCGAAGTCCTGCGGGCCTACAAGCTGGAGCTAGCCCAGTTGACGCCCCACGCGATACTCCGCCTAGCTGTCTTCACGTGGGCGATGCGGACAGAGGGTTGGCGCCCCAGCGCGAGCTTATTCGCCACACTGCACGACGCACACTGTTGACCCAGAAAGGTTGACGGGGCGGCGTCCAACTTCGGCGGTGTGGACTTCGTGCTCCGGGCGTCATGCGCGACGTTGTTCCCTGTGCCAGCTTCGTCGGGGCAATGGGCGTCCGGTTGGACTCGGCGGTGGTTCTATTACACTGTGACCGACAAGAGCGGAATGCAGTGCCGAGGTGGGCCGATCTCGTTTAACAGCACGCCGAGTCTGAAGGTGGAGATTGACGACACGCGAAAGCTACAGAGTCTTGTCGGTGTCGCTCGTCGAATGAGCGTGCGCGACCTAGCCGAGGAGTTCACAATGTATCAGGCGGCGCCACTCTCCTCGCGGGGAAGTATGTTGGACAGAACGGCCCCCGCGAGGACGGGTTCGATCCATCCGTATCTCGCCTGCTTCCACCCTCCGCTCCTTGTAAGTCGCCCAGCACGCTTTACGTGCGCCATTGTATCTGTTTGGTGTCCGCCTGACTGACGTGATCTCCTGCGCAGTGGCTCGGCTAGAAGATGCGGAGCGCGCGGTTGCGGCGCTCCTCGGCCCGTATACGCTTAAGGAGCACCAGGCTCGCGAGGCCGCAGTCAAGGCGGCTAAGCAGGGGCGGGTAAACCGCACCTGCGAGGCTCTGGGCATTACTGTGCCCGAGCGTGTGGTGCCGGAAGAGCTTCCCGCCAGGACTCCAGGCGCTCAGGACGGTGATAGCCCTGCGGGGGTGTTATCTTCGCGACGCCGGGCCCGTTCCCCGGCTGCCGTACGCGACCCGGCGGCCTCCTCGGCGGCTAGCACAGCTGAGACGGGGCGTGCGACCGGCGGTGGGCCTGGCCATACTGCTTCGGAGGAACGCGCCGCCTCGGATCCCCCGGCACCTTCTGCCGACGCCCACGAGCCCGTGCTCGCGGCCATCGTTGAGCTGGAACTCGCCAGCCCGGGGGGTGGCGTCGTTCCTGGCGAGAAAACCACGGTTGATGGGGCGTTATCAACCGCGGCAGCCGGTGAGGGCGCGCCCCCTACAGAGGAAACCGTGGGGGCGATGGTAACCGTAGCTGGTGTTGCCGCGGAAGAGTCGCCTGTGCCGCCGCAGGCGAAACGCCCTCGGACTCAGTCCCCGCCGCCAGCGAGGGGTCGATACGCCGTTACGGGGCCTTGCCGCGGGATTACGGCGTCTGGCGCAGCCGAGAAGACCTCCTCACCGACCGCCGAGGCGCCTGCCTCCTCCTTGGCAGTCGAACCGGCGCCACCTCCTACCGTGACGAGGGGCGCAGGAGGTAGGTGTGAGTCCCTTTCTTCTCCTGACTTCGCGAGACTCTCTCCGATCTGCTCGCTCATTCTGCCGACATCAGGCGAGACGACGTCTCCCGGGCGTGGCGAAGGATCGAGCAGCGGACGTATGCGCGAAGTCGGAAGCCTTGTGCAGGGTGCCCCGCAGGTGTCCGCTGCTGTTGACGTGGCCATAGCCTCGATAAATCTTGGCGCGTTGGGGCCGGGGCTCGCTCGCTCAGACTTCCTCCCTCGCCCGGAGATATTTTGCGACCTCACCGCAGCCGCAGAGCGTGCCGACAACGGCCTCAACCGAGAGATGTTGTCGTCATGCGCGGGGGAACTCCTAGCGCTCGCGCTGCAGGCCTCCGAGATGAGGGTAAATATGTGCGCTTCAGCTTGTAAGGTACTGCTGGACGCCTGCTGATTTGTTGTCTTCGCCAGACGCTTGCCCTCAGCCGGTCCTTTGACGAGGCCCGCGTTCGGGAGCGGAGGGCTCTGGAAGCCAGCCTTCGTGAAGCAAACACTGCTCTCACCGCGAAGGACGAAGAACTTCGCGCGTTGGAGGGCGCTATGGCGGCCGCACAACTCGAGGCCACGGAAGCTCGGAGCGCCGCGGCTGAGGAGCGCGCCGCCTTCGTGCAGCAGATCGCCGTCCTAGAAGGGGAGAACGCCCAGCTGGCGGAGTCTGCTGCCGAGAACCGCCTCGTCTTGGAAAATGCGTCCATGTCGGCATGGCGGGCCATGGAGTCTCTGAACCAGGCCCTCCGAGATCTGTGCGTCCGAGTGCCGGACACTACGCACGGGCCGGAGGCCCTGTCAGAGACGCTCGGGCTGATCGAGGAGGGGGCCGGCGTTGCTCTTCGTGGCGCCAGAACCTTTGGCGAGCACTGCAGCTATGTTGGTACGTGCTTCGCCCTCGCCCTGCTTCACACTCGTGGGTGTAGACATACCCATGAGCTAGCGAATCCTCAACTGGATCCTCCCGGCCGACCAGAGGTTATGTCGGACGCCATCCGCTCCATCGGGCCTAGCCTGCAGAACTTCCATCAACGGATCCGGGGCCGCTTCGGGGAAGATGCAGCGAGGATCGCCGTGCAGCAGACGCTGCATGGGGAGGGGGACCTCCTCCAGTGGCTTGAAGGGGTCCTTCAGCGCCACGGCGACGACGGCACGGGTTCGCCCGCACCGTGCCAAGGCTGAGCGGTTGGTCGGGTAGGGCAGGGGGATGATGTACTGGTTCTTACGCTTGTAACCATGTAACCCCTTTGCTGTTATAATGGAACCAAGTAATACCTTATGCTTGGTGTTACCTGCCGCCGAGCGCGGAGGGCAGGTCTGCGCATCTTGTGTATACTCCGTGGAGTGGCGCGTGCGGAGGCGAACCTTGACGCTACGTCTTATTTAAAGTCCATGGACTGGCGCGTGCGGAGGCGGACCTCGGCGCTGCGACTTCCTTTATATAGTCCGGAGACTCACGCGTACGGAGGCGAACCTCGACGCTACGTCTTATTTAAAGTCTGCGGACTGGTGCGTGCGGAGGCGGACCTCGACGCTACGACTTCCTTTATAGTCCGGAGACTCGCACGTGCGGAGGCGGACCTCGACGCTACGTCTTATTTAAAGTCCGTGGACTGGTGCGTGCGGAGGCGGACCTCAACGCTACGACTTCCTTTATAGTCCAGAGACTCGCGCGTGCGGAGGCGGACCTCGACGCTACGTCTTATTTAAAGTCTGTGGACTGGTGTGTGCAGAGGCGGACCTCGACGCTACGACTTCCTTTATAGTTCGGAGACTCGCGCGTGCGGAGGCGGTCCTCGACGCTACGTCTTATTTAAAGTACGTGGACTGGTGCGTGCGGGGGCGTCCTCCCGTTACGTCTTATTTAAAGTCTGTAGACTGGTGCGTGCGGAGGCGGACCTCGACGCTACGTCTTATTTATAGTCCGTGGACTGGTGCGTGCGGAGCTAGGCTCAACACTACGTCTTATTTAAAGTCCGTGGACTGATGCGTGCGGAGGCGGACCTCGACGCTACGTCTTATTTATAGTCCGTGGACTGATGCGTGCGGAGCTAGGCTCGATGCTACGTCTTATTTATAGTCCGTAGACTCTCGCGTGCGGAAGCTGAGCTCAATGCTACGTCTTATTTAAAGTCCGTGGACTGATGCGTGCGGAGCTAGGCTCGACGCTACGTCTTATTTATAGTCCGTAGACTCTCGCGTGCGGAAGCTGAGCTCAACGCTACGTCTTATTTAAAGTCTGTGGACTGATGCGTGCGGAGCTAGGCTCGACGCTACATCTTATTTATAGTCCGTAGACTCTCGCGTGCGGAAGCTGAGCTCAACGCTACGTCTTATTTAAAGTCCGTGGACTGATGCGTGCGGAGCTAGGCTCGACGCTACGTCTTATTTATAGTCCGTAGACTCTCGCGTGCGGAAGCTGAGCTCAACGCTACGTCTTATTTATAGTCCGGGGACTCGCGCGTGCGGAGGCGGACCTCGACGCTACGTCTTATTTAGAGTCCGTAGACTTTGTTCTGCTCAGCGCGAACAGGGGATGCTCTAGGAACAGCAACCTTTATTGAACTCCCGTTTGCGCGGGCGGGCATCGCATAACAAAGGGCTGGTGGCTCTACGCTTGCTGTCCTGCTTCTAGGCGTAGTATCGCCGCAACCTGTCCGCGTTCCATGTGTGCCGGAGGGCTTGTCCCTCGAGCGTGGCGAGGCGGTACGCCCCCTTCGGCAATGCCTCCGTCACGATGTACGGGCCTTCCCACTTGGACTCCAGCTTGCCAACGGTCTCCGCCTGGAGCGCTACTCTGAGAACGATATCCCCAGGCTTGAACCCCCGCGGGCATATAGAGCGGTCCCGAGTACGCATTGTCTGTCGCGCGTACTTCTCGACATGGTGGGCTGCATCTGCCCGTATCCCGTCGAGGAGGTCCAAGGACACACGGCGCTCCTCTTCGGGTGCTTGGACGTGGACCCTCCGCGAGCCGGCCTTGATTTCCTCGGGCGTCACCGCCTCATCACCGAAAAGGAGCCTGAACGGCGTGAATCCCGTCGGGCGCGTTACCGTTGTGCGAAGCGACCACAGAACGCTGTGAAGCTCGCTTGGCCACTTGCCCTTCGGCAATCCGACCAGGCGCTTTTTGATGGCGGCAGAGATGGCGCCATTCACCCGTTCGACCGCCCCGTTGGACTGGGGATGCCCTACCGAGGCGAATCGGAGGGTGATGCCCATGCTGTCACAATAGTCTTTGAAAAGGGTGGCGTCGAACTGCAGGCCATTGTCAACCGTGAGCTCCCGGGGCACGCCAAAGCGACATATGATGTTTTGCCATAGGAAGCACTGTATGGCCGCAGAAGTTACTTTGGCCAGGGCAACCGCTTCCGGCCATCTGGAGAAATACTCCAGCGCGACTACCACGAACCGGAGGTCCCCTGGAGCTCAGGCAAGTGGTCCTACTATGTCGAGGCCCCAGCATGCCAGTGGCCACACCGGGGGAATGGGGTTGAGGCTCGTCGGGGGCCTGCGGATGATGCGCGCCATCCACTGGCACCCTTGGCACCGACGGACGAGGTCCTGGGCGTCGGTGGTGGCGGTCGGCCAGTAGAAGCCTTGCCTGAACGCCTTGCCGACCAACGACCTCGGCGCCAGGTGGGATCCGCACACGCCCGCGTGGATCTCCGCCAGGAGCTCCTTTCCCCCCTCCGTCGAGAGGCAGCGCAGGAGCGGTGCGCAAACCCCCCTCTTGTAGAGTATCCCTTCAAACACCTGGAAGGACCTTGCGCGGTGCTGCAAGCGCCGAAGCTCGGCGGGGTCGTCGGGCTCGGTGATGCCTTGCAAGAAATTGAAGATGGGCTCTCGCCAGTCACCTGGCCGGTCAATGCGGTGGACAAGTGCCGCGTCCCGGTTGTCTTGCGCGATGGCTGCCTGCGCTAGTATTCCGTAAAACGCCCCCTCAGGGGGGGCAGTTGCTGGCTGGCCGCCTTAGCGAGGGCGTCGGCCTGCACGTTCTCCGCGCGGGGGATGGCCTTGACGGTGACGCCCAAAAAGTGTCTTTCCCTCGCCCTCACAGCCGCGAGGTACTTGGCCAACTCAGGGTCCTTGGCTTGATATGACTTGTCCACATGACCAGCCACCAAGCGCGAGTCGGTGCGGACTAGCACCCGTCTCGCGCCAACTGCCTTGAGCTTCGCCAGGCCGAAGAGCAGTGCCTCGTATTCAGCCGTGTTGTTGGTGGCGGGGAAGGCAAGGCGCGCCGAGTATAGCAAACGCTGCCCCTCGGGCGTGACGACCACCGCCCCTACGCCCGCGCCGGCGACGCCGTAAGCGCCGTCGATCGTGAGCGTCCAGACGGGGTCATCGTGCGTCTGGACGGGTTGGGCCGGCGGGGTCCATTCGGCGAGAAAATCCGCAAGGACTTGGGATTTGATTTCCGTTCGCGAAGCATACGTCAAGGAGAAGGGAGCGAGCTCGGCAGCCCATTTGCCGATGCGCCCTGTGGACTCCTTATTGTGCAGCATCTCTGCCAGGGGGAATGAGGAAGGCACTGTGATCGGGTGGGCCAGGAAATAATGCCGAAGCTTCCTGGAGGCCATGACCAGCGCGTAGGCGAGCTTCTCAAGCTCCGTGTATCTTGTCTTGGCGCCTTGGAGGGCTTCGGAGACAAAGTAGACGGGCCGCTGCATAGCGCCTTCCTCTAAGACGAGGACGGCGCTGACCGCGGTGGCTGACGCAGCCAGATAGAGCAGGAGGGGAGCCTCTGGTGCTGGGGCGACCAGCGTGGGGAGGCTGGCCAGGTGCTCCTTGAGCTCGTTGAAGGCCTTCGCGCAATCTCCGTCCCAACGAAATCCATCGCACCCGCGGAGCGTCTTGAAAAATGGCAAGCCCCGTTCCGCCGCCCTGGATAGGAAGCGGCTTAGTGCTGCCATGCGGCCCGCCAGCCTCTGGACCTCCCTCGTAGTCTTGGGCGGCTCCATACCCAGGATGGCGTCTACTTTGTCGGGGTTCGCCTGGATGCCCCGTCCGGAGACGAGGAAACCCAGGAGCTTGCCCGCCTGCACCCCGAAGACACATTTGTCGGGGTTGAGTTTGATGCCCGCCTTCCGGAGGTTGTCGAAGGTCTCCTGGAGGTCCCGGCCATGCAGAGCAAGCTGCCGAGTTTTGACCACCACGTCATCGACATAAGCTTCGACGTTCCTCCCGAGCTGGGCGGCCAGGGCAATAGCGACGAGGCGGGTGAAGGTAGCGCCGGCGTTCTTCAAGCCAAAGGGCATTCTGACGAAGCAGAACGTCCCAAGTGGTGTGATGAAACTGGTCTTCTCTTCGTCGTCTTCGGCCATGTATACCTGGTGATAGCCAGAATAGGCGTCCAGGAAACTCATGAGTTCGCACCCAGCAGTGGCGTCGACCAGCTGATCGATGCGCGGCAAGGGGTAATTGTCCTTCGGGCACGCCTTGTTGAGTGCTGTGAAGTCGATGCACATGCGCCAGGCCCCGCTGGCCTTTTTGACTAGCACCGGGTTAGCGAGCCACTCTGGGTGGTGGACCTCGCGGATGACCCAGCGCGAAGAAGCTTCGCGACCTCTGTTTTGGCCGCCTGCTGCCGATCCGTTGACATACGCTGAAGCCTTTGCTTGACCAGCTTGGCGTCGGGGCGGACCGCCAAGCGATGCTCGATTACTGCTCGATCTACGCCCTTGATGTCCTCCGGGGACCATGCGAAAATATCGACGTTGTTTTGAAGCACTCGGAGCAGATCCCGTTCGACCCCCGGTGGGAGCCCCTCGCTGATGGACACAAGCTGCCCCTCCGCTTGGAGTGGCACCTTCTTGACTCCGCCCTCGGGCCGAGGCTTGGGCGTCCATCCGGGGGCGGAGGGCCCGTCGCCGAGCGTGCCGGAGAGGGCATGCACCGGACGATGCGGAACGCGGCTGCCGACCTCGGCCCGTCTGGCCAGGTCCTGATCGCCGAAGACGGTGATAACACCCTCTGGGCCCGGGAGCTTCACACACAAAAACGCATAGTGTGGGATCGCCACGAAAGAGTTGATGGCGGGCCGACCCAGTATGGCGTTGTAGGGATGCGAGATATCGACGACGTCGAAGATGACATGCTCGGTCCGGATGTTACCCTTGTTGCCTTCCTGACGGAAAGTGACCGGAAGGGACACATGCCCCAAGGCCTGCAGCGGTTGACCCCCGAAGCCTTGAAGTGGAGCTCCTGGCTGCTCTAGCCGGCTTCGTGGGATCCCCGTACGGTCGAGGGCCTCTGCGAACAAGATATTCGCGGAACTTCCCCCGTCGACAAGGACGCGCCTGACGTCACAGCGCGCTATGTGGGCCTGGATGACTAGGGGGTCTTGGTGAGGGTACTCCACACCCCTGGCGTCGTTCAAGTCGAAGGTGATGTTGCGGGGCGGCATCCACAGTTGCGGCTGCTCCCCGGGGGCTTTTAAGGAGGAGCCTCCGGTGATGACGCTGACGGTGCGATGCTGCGCGCCCTCCGTTGGGGGCGGGGCCCGAGACCCGGCCGTCACCCTCCGTAGCTCCATAACTGCGGCGCATGCCCTTGTGTAATGATCCCCGTAGCCGTGTACCTCGCACCACTTGCCATAGTGCAGGAGCTCTTGTTCGGCGTGGGATTGGCCGCCGTAATCGAGTCCGCCTTCCGATCCCCGGTCTCCCCTCCATGAGGCGGGGTCGGGTCCTTGGCGGGTACCCTCGGTGTCGCGGACATGATGGGCCGCCTGTGTCCTGCGCTGGCGGCGCCGAGGCTTACGCCCGCTCCTTGAAGAGCCTTCCTGTACCTCGGTGTCGCCGCCTCGGGGAGGGCCTCCGCGAGGCTCTCGGCTGCGGCCCTGCTTCGAGGAGGGACCACCCGCCCCCGCTTCGCGCGGGGGGCGCTCCCCCTGGGCGAGGGCGGTGACGCTGCGTCTTCGCGCATCCTCCTCCGCCCGCGCATACTCGTCCATTTTGTCGAAGAGTTTGACGACTGTCTTGATTGGCCTCCGCGCGTTGTACTCGGCCATCGGGCCCGGACGAAGGCCTTGTATGGCTGCATTAACGACGGTGGTTTCATTAATGTCTTTCACCTGGCATCGAATCTTGGCGAAGCGCTGGAAGTAGTCCCGGAGCTTCTCCGAGGGTCCTTGCTTCACAGCGAACAGTTGGTCCGCATCGACTCGCTCGACATGGTTTCCTTGGAAGTTGCTGTGAAGGCGGTCGCGAAGCTGCTCCCACGCGTAGATGGAGCCCGGCTCTATGGTAAAAAACCAAGAGAGTGCCACTCCTTGCAGCGCGAGGGGGAGTCCCTTCGCCTTCGTGGTGTCATCTCCGCCCGCGGCCTCGATCGCGGTTTCGTACACGCGCACGAACTCGCGAGGATCCGTGTCGCCTTTGTACGGGTTGGTGATGCTAGGGAACTTCAAGTCTTCGGGCCACGCCGCCTGCTGCAGCCCCGCCGAAAGCGGGGACTCCGGATCTACGCGCCTCAACGGCACGCGGCTGGACATGGGGGCTTCGCGACTGTCCGCCTTCTCCGGCGCGGGCTCGGGCGCGATTACTGGCGTGGCCTGCTGGCTCCGAGCCTCTTGCATATCGCGGACGGCTCCGCGAAGGCCCCCTAGTTCCCGCTGGAACACGTTGAGGGCTGCTAGTAGGGCGCTTTCCACCACAGGTGTTGTCGGGTCCGCCGGAACGCCCAGCGGACGGGTCGGTGTAGGCACCATCGCCTCGCGAACTCCAGATCCGCCGGATGGTTCGTTGCAGCTACCCCCGGCCGTCTGATCCGCGCTGCTGGCGAGGGTGGCGGGGGCTGTCGCCGCAGTGCCCGCGACGGGGTTGGATGTCGTTGTAGCGGCGCTGGCGGGGTCGGTCGTTGTAGCGCGAGCGTCGATGCCCGCGACCACTACGCCTACGCCGCCTCCGACTCCTTCGGCGGCCGATGCCGAAGCCCTGGTATTCACGCGCCGCTCCGACCCAGCCGTCTTTTTTCCCTTCGCCGCCGCTGGTGAAGCTTTTTTCGGTGCCATCCTTCTTGTTCGGTCTTCAGGCTTGTCCTCGTCCTCCCCACGGACGGCGCCAACTGTTGTGGTTACAGACCAAACAGAGAGAGAGATGGTAGTGGAGAGGTGGGAGTGTTCTGCCTCACCCTCCCCCTCATTCTGGTATATATATATTCACATGAAGTATGCTTTTACAATTATGCCCTTACACCCATGTCTCCTCATTGGGGGCACTTATGTCATTGCACATGTTACTCTGGTTCTTATAACCTCCTAACAGGCCTGCTGGGCTTAGGTGGGGGCCACCCCTACGACAGAGCTGTTTTTGGTGGATCTGGAGTTGGTGGAGCTCTGCCAAACAGGCCCCTAGTATATGCAGAGATCCAATATGAAGCCAAACTGGCATAGTAGATTCACTGTGTGATATACGGAGGCGCATTTCCTCCATGACTCAGGCTACGTCGTTGTGACCTTTGAAGACTTATTCTTACTATTCAACCTCGACGAACTTGACACCTCACTTCTAAGATGCCGGGCACTGTAAGTGTACTGTACAATCAAGTTCTACGTTCATATAATACCGATAAATGTCATAACTCATTGTTTATGTATAGATCTATAATCCAACAAGTCCTACGACGGTGAGAACCAGTGGGTTTCCTCGACTTTAACACTTCTAGTGGCAGCGTGTGGAATTCAATGTCAGTACACTCGATCTTGATAAACTCATCAAAATTAGAGAAAAACTCTCTCAGTTCTTGATAGTGGAGGTCATAAACAAGAATGAAGAGTTCTACCCTAGCGATGAAGATTAGATGTTGAAACATTTGATACAATTGTAATCACTCAATTGTGCTTAATCAAATAATTCATTGAAATGTACTTCATTTAGTTTTTAATTCATTTGTGAGATCTGTGTAATGATTCTTGTTTGCTATATATGTAATATGTTTGCTTGTTTTAACAGGATATGGCTAGTATTTCCTGATGCTAGCTGAAAAATAGGAAATAATATAGATATTCAAATAGCTATCACAGATGGTTTATAGCAATAAATAGTCTATGCTATATGAATATCACATATGGTTTTTGGTATTAGCCATTTGTGAAATCTAAGATATCACAGACAACTATGTTGGAGAACCATCTATGATATATGATATATCACAGACGGTTTTTGGCACTAACCGTCTGTGATAATTAGCATATCACAGACAACTATATTTAAGAATTGTCTGTGATACCTAATATATTTTTTAAAAAAATATCTGTGATACCTGATATATTTTTTGAAAAAACCGTCTGTGTTGTAATTATCACAGACGATTTAAGACCTATCTGTGATAACCACCTATTATCATAGACACAAAATTTCAGATGATTTGATAACTGTCTATGATGACAATTGTGAACCGTCTTTGATGACCCTTCTGTCATAGCATTGGTGAGTTCATGCTTCACTAGGTTATGGGCAATACTGATAGCACATGTATTGTTAGACAAAAGAGTCATAGGTCCCATCATAAGCATGTTAAAATCTGCAAGTGTGATTTTGAAAGACTTCTATCCTATTTATTTTGAAAGACTGGATTTTTTTCATCTTTTTCTGTCACTACTGCCATAGCTCTCAACTCAGCCTTAGCACTCGAACGGGAAACTACAGTCTACTTGTTTGTCTTCTAGGCAACCAGGGAGACATGAAAAATATAGTAAGCAGAAAGAGAATGACGATCAGGAAGATCACTGGCCTAGGTTGCATCGTAGTACGCCTAAAGCTGTAGTGAGTTGGAGTAAGAAAAAACAAACAATGAGAGATAGTTCCACACAAGTAATAAAGAATATGAAGGTAACTGTAATAAAGGTGGGTAGGACGTGTCATGAACTGACTTAAGATATGAACATCAAAAGCAATATCAGGATGAGTCTTCACAAGATACAGAAAACTTCCAAGAAGATGATGATAGCGAGTAAGATTCTTGAGAAGATCACCATCGGTGGCACAAAGCTAAAGAGATAGCTCCATTGGCATCTCATCAGTACAAGTATCAGTTCAACCAGAACGATTAAGAAGATTTTGAATATACTTTTGTTGGGAGAGGTAGTAGCTCTCAGGTGTGGAAGTGACCTCAATCCCAAGAAAATATGTAAGAGAGCTAAGATCAATCATGAGAAACTGCTCACTGAAATGCTTCTTCACATATGTGATGAATGAGGAATCATCACCAGTGATGAGCATATCATACATATACAGAAGCAGTATCTGGCCCTAAAGTGAGACATAGGGCCTTTTTTTGGCTGTGGCTTATGGCTTTTAGCTACGGCTTTTGGCTGTTTGTGTGAGAGATTACAGAGTAACTAAAACTCACGTGCGGCTTTTGCTGATATAAATGAAGTCGGTACATTATGTACTTCAATTAACTAGTAGACCCTATCTTGAAAAGACACTCCGCTTAAAAGCTAGTTATTGTAGAAAAGCCAAAAGCTGAAAAAGAACATGCCCATAGACAAAAAGGGCAGGATCAGAGAAACTAATAGTGATACCGACAACAGTAATCACTGAACTAAAACATGCAAACCAGGCATGAGGAGCCTGTTTGAAGCCATAAAGAGTACGACAAAGACGATATACGTGCCCATCTAGAGTAGAATTACCAGTTTGTGGCTGCATGTAGACCTCCTCATATAGAACACCATTAAGAAATGTATTCTTAACATCTAGCTAAGAGATAGACCACCGACAAACAGAAACAACCACAACAAGAGTGCGAATAGTGGTCATATGGCAACAGGGATAAAAGTCTCATCATAGTCACAACCATATTCTTGCTAAAAGCCGTGAGCCACAGAACGAGCCTTATAGCGCTTGATAGTACCATTAAACCAGGTCTTAATCTTGTACACCCACTTACACGTGATAGGGCGAGTATGCATAGGTGTCGGTATAACATCCCAAATCTCCGTACACTGATGAGCATCAAGCTCCTCTACCATAGCTAGTTGCCACTCAAGATGAGGAGCAGCCTCACAATAAAAACTACATTCCATGACAAAGAGAGCATAAGCAGCTAAAGCAAAACCAAGACAATCAAGAGGCAGAAGGGATGTCTGGTCATGAAGGGAGCAACGAGGAGCATCATCAGGAGTAACTAGGAGAGGAAGCTAGTGAAGGACAAGAACGCATAGAGTAATGAACCCTAGAGAAATGAGACATTAGTGCTGCAGGAACAAGAGGCGACGCTGCAGAAGGCAACACAGGAAGTAGGGGTATAGAAAGAACCACTACACACATACTAAGGGAAGGATGTGATGGTGGAGAAATAGATAAGGAGTCAGAAAGACACAACCGTGAGACAAGGAGCCAAATCTTGATAGGAGAAAGATCGAGATTCATCAAAGACAACATCTCATGAGATTCTGATCCATCAAGCAAAAGGATCATAATAGCGATAACCATGGGTGAATCCACCTTAAGTCATGGGTATTCAATCGAATACCCAAAATTTTTAGAAAAAAATCACTATATACAAGGTATAATACATATATATACTAGTAGTTGGGCTAAATTCATTTTGTTCACACCCAGTTAGCCTAAATTAATGCCATATCCTTTTGGCCCATTTCCCCCTCCCATCGACACTGGCCCAGACCCACTGTCATCCTGTTCATACCTAGTTGTGAGACCGTGTCTCACTCAGTCTCTCCTCTCTTCATCTAGCGTCTAATCGTCTCTCCATCTCTCGGCACTCGGCTAGTGTCTAGCGGCAATGGGTATTCATGCCCCTGGTTCTGGTCTTCTAGAGATAGAGTAGGCGGCAAGGGGGCTAGAGGCTGCGTAGGTGGCAGGAGCACTGGAGGTCGGAGTGGCCACTGGCCAAGCAGCCACTGCCGCACTAGGGCCTGCAGCACTGGGGCAGGTTCGTCCTCTCCGACCCAGCGACCCCCATGCTGTAGAATCTAGATGCGTAGATGGTAGATCTACTCTACTTGTGTGCCCCTAGAGTTTGTAGTTGTGTACTTCTGAGCTAAGTGGATGATAGATTCGTGGATGACTGAATGGATGTGGATTTGGCATATGTTTCTTCTTTGTTTCACTTTCGGTTCTTAGATTTTGTTTAGATGTGGTGGATTACTGTATTTTTGTTTAGATGTGGTGGATTACTGTATTTGGCTCAGTTATCTTTAAATTAGTGGTTATGCCTTATGAATTGAAATCCATATTCTCCACATCTTTAAATCTGAGTAGCCTATATCTATATGCCAAGTATTTTAGAGGTGTGAGCTACGGAGTTTCATGTCATACCTTCATCTAAGCACTTTGCTGTGAATCTATGAAATAAGATCCTTAGCAGCAGACAAATTATTGCTTATGAATTATTGAAATACATATTCTCCACCTCTTACCTGTGATTCTGTGAACAAATACCAAGTATTTCACAAGTGTGAACAAATAGTTTCAAGTCGGTTTTCACTATTTTAATGTGAATAGTAAATATAGATAGTTTCAGAAGGGACAATAGGAGCTAAGTGGAATTGCATATTATTGGAACTAATTGTAATCTTTTAATCGGTTCCAAGGCAAAAAGAATCGTCGAGTTAATTTGTGATTTTTAATTATTTTTTAATTTCTTTATATTATTTGAGACGTTGTCTCTAGTATGAATATTTCTACTTTAATTTTCGCTACTGTAGACTTTTATGTTTTCTATTAAATAATATTTTTTGTAACTTCGAATACCCATTCTAAAATTTCTGGATCCGCCCCTGGCGATAACCCTTATGCTCAGAACTATAACTAAGAAACACACACACTCAACTGATTGAGCTGACAGTATGGACACTCACGAGGCTAGAACAAGACAAAACATGTGCAGCCAAAAACACGAAGATGAGTGTACTAGGGGACTCAAGAGTAGAGATGCTCTATAGGACTGACACCCTTAAGAGCAGTGAAAGGTTGCATATTGATGAGATATGTAGCCGTAGAAATAGCCTCAGCCTAGAACGGTGGCAGAACATGAGAGACAAGGAGAGGAGTGCAGGCAGTCTCCATCAGATAACAATGTTTGTGCTCGGTAACTTCATTTTGAGCATGGGCACCAGGACAAGAAGATTAGTAAAGAGTGCCCTACTCATAAAGAAATTTTTCTGAAAACACCAGAACAGTATTTACCAGTAGAATCACAGTGAAAAGTACAAATAGAAGACTCAAACTGAGTATGAACCATCATTGCAAAGTTACAATAGATTACAAGAAACTGACCATGATTAGGAATAAGGAAAATTCATGTAAAACAGGAATAATCATCAATAAAAATCTTTATGTCTGTCTTTAAAGATAATAGGTGCAAGTCCCCATACATCTGAATGAACTAAATCAAAAGGGCGAGAAGACAATGACTCACTAAAATGATAAAGAAGTTATAGTTGCTTGTCTAGCTTACAACCCTGACAAAGAAGGTCATGATCTACCTTCTGCACCTTATGACACTCCTGGTAGAGCGGAGAAGCCACCTCATCTAGCTAGCGCTAGAGACTTGCCAGGGCTCAAAAGATTCATCGTCGAAGTCCTCCTAGCGTAGTGTCTCCAACTCACAGAAGGTCATGATCTACCTTCTGCACCTTATGACACTCCTGGTAGAGCGGAGAAGCCACCTCATCTAGCTAGCGCTAGAGACTTGCCAGGGCTCAAAAGATTCATCGTCGAAGTCCTCCTAGCGTAGTGTCTCCAACTCACACTGAAGCAAAATGAACTAGGCATCGCTACTCTGCTGGTATCACTCATGTAAGTACTCCCAGATCTAGTGAGTAGACCACAGACCAACAATGTCTGGCAGGATGGAGTTGTCGACGCTGACCACCAGAATGGTTTGAACATGGGCCTCGTCAGCACACTAGCACTTGAAAGCATCAACGACATAGTGAAAAGCCTTATGAATAGCATCAGCAGTAGCAGTCTCTACCTCCTTCTTGGCTACTTCATCTTTTGTAGGAGGTGTAGGAGTAGGCTACCTAGGAGGACGCTGAACCGACAATGGTGGAGAAGGTCGTGCACCAGTGACATGTCCCCAGAGGTGGAGACCATTGAGCGTGATCTCATAAGTGAAGACCACAACTTATAGTTCGTCCCATGGAGATTTGTTCCCGAGAATAGGATCACAGCTGATGGAATGAAAGCCATCGGTAGGCGGCGCTGGATGATGTAGTGACCAAGGAAACGAAGTCTAATAGGTAGTGCTAGATGGTGTGACGGTTAGATCCACTTTTTCGGACATTATTGGAAACCAACTCTTCTTATAGAAACCTAGTTGGTATCTACAAAATAGAGGACTCAAGCATGCGAGGAGACATGGGCATCGGTGGTGGCTGGAGTGGCGGCAACTGGAGTAATGGCTACCGGGGTGGCGACTGGAGCGGCCCAAGCAGTGGAGGCAATGGCCTTTGGCACGAGCATTAGTGACAACCAGAGCAATGGTGACCAGGTTGATCCAAGTGATAGAGGTTGCAACACTGGCAGAGGAGGCTACAACGGTGGCGGCTACCGGTGCTCGGTGTCGACATTAAATGAGCAATGGTGGTGGTTGGGGAGGATGACCATGGGGGCAATCGAGCGACTACCTTTGATGGCGGTGGCTCGGTGGTGACCAGATCTAGCGATGAGTAGGACAGTTGACTGATGACTCAATCTGGTGATGAGCGAGACGGTGGCCTTGGGCGGCGGCGGCGCACACTAAGTAACGACGGAAGAGGTGTGCACGAAGCGATGACGGTAGCGATGGTGGGATGGCAGCGGAAGGAGCTAGGTTAGTGCCCTAATTCTGATACCATGTCATGAATATTGTGTGTATATTCATGAGGCCTAATGGGCAGTATATATAGTGAGTACAAAGGGGATATTACAATGGAATATGCAATACACATACGGAAATACAAAAGAATTACTATTCTAACAAAAATACCATAGCATACAGAATGAGCATATATCCTAGTACTTTGAATGGCTTAGTTCATGCAGAACCACAAGATGAGTTTGTAGGCAGGCTGGGTCTAACATCCTCAAAATCAAGGAGCTTGAAAATGTGTAATTTTTAAAACTTTTGATGCATCTTGCTGGAATTTGATTTATTCTGGCTTTTCATTCAGAGTTCTTTTGAAGATTTGTTTAAAAGAATATTACTAAGAAAATAATACATCAATGGTAGAGTTAAATAAAAACAAGAATATAGAAAGATGATCTAAAAAATAAGCAGGAGAATTTATAGCAAAAATCTTGCTAAACAAAAGTCAGGTTTGAAACTAAAATTTAAAAGCAACATGCAACTTATTAAAACAAATCATGAGCTCAAATCTAAAATAAATTAGTGAAAAAATTGAGAGGAAAAAAATAGAGAGGAATTAAAATCAAAAGTCCCATCATTGAAAACTCAAGTATGAATAATCTTAGTATGAACAATCTTTAAAATTCAACTTAACTAAAACTTAAACACTAACAATTCTACTGCCATCCAAAAGTAGCTTAACTTGATATTCATAATGCAAAATTAGAGTCATGTTCAGATTTAAATATGACTCAAAATTGGCCACAGCTTAAAATTGAAATCTAAATTTAAACTTAAAAATTCAAAATTTAAATTTGAAAGAAAAATGGGAATCATATTTTGAGCTTAGCCCATCTGGCCCATGGCCCACTTTCCTCCCTCTTTTCTCCCTGGCCTGGCCAGCCACGCCAGAGTGCCCACAACACACCTTGTCCATGCACTGGTCACGCCTACATCATGTCTAGCATGTCACCACTGTGCGTTTTTGCTATTACAACCACACCAAGTCCATGACACTAGCCTCTATGCATGCACCTGCACCTCACTGACTTGCCTTTATGTAACATCCCAAAATTCGGGTGCTCAGAAAATATGAATTTTTAGAAATTTTCTTGCAATTTTTCTGGTGTTCAAATTCCTTCTGGATTTATTTTATTTTATTTTATTTGAAATATTCTGAGTTTCGTGCTATGCAAATTAATAACCTGAGGCTAGTCCAAGTGCAAATAATAATCATGACAACATTAAAATTTTAAAATGACAAAATAGACCATGAATTCAAAATACCAAAATCTTTAATTTAAATTCAAGCCAATAAAACAAAACCGAAAACTTAAATGAAAGTTTAAGACTTATATACCATCTAGAACGAAGTAAGATCCAGAGTAAAAAAATATATATAGTAATTGATGTTAAATAAGATTAATGGACAATCCAAGGATTGATACACAAATTAAAAATTAAAGTATAAAATAATGGAAATAAAAAGTTGAAATCCAATTTATTTAAATAAAAAAGAATTAGTGGCCAAAGGGGTATTAAAGAAACCCACATCTAAATAGTGAAAATTTAAATTTAAATGTCATGCAAAAACAGAAATCAATAATGAAAGAAAATAGAAATTCAATTTAAAATTTTAATTTCCAGTTTTTCTTAAATCTTTATTTCCTCATTCTTTCCCCTCTTACACATGGGCCCGGCCCCACCATTTTTCTCCTTTCTCCCCCCCCCCCCCGGTTTCTCTTTTGCTCCCCCTCCTTTTCTCTCTGCGCGTGGGCCCGGTCTGCCCCCTGCCTCCTTCCTCTTTCTTTCACCCTCGGGCTGCCTTCCTCCCCTGTCTTCGTCATCCGACCGCCGGCCCCAGCTCTCCTACTCCTCTGTCACCACACGTCACGTGGCCCCCGCTGCCATCTCATCGCCACGCTGCGCCGCGTCACCCTCTGTAGCCACCGGCGCCCGTCCCCTCTGCATCACCGTCGCACGGCCGCGCCATACCACCCGCGTCTGCCACAGCCCCGCCGGACCACGGCCCTGCCACGCGCTCGTCACACCATCGCGCCAGAATGAGTCGCCAACTGCCTCCGTTACATCGCTTCAACTATTCCCATGCTGCCGCCGAGCTCACTTCCAACCGCCCCCCTCGCCGTGTGCGCTTTTTCCCCTCTATAAGAGCCCAGCTGAAGCCTCTTCTGACATCGCCACTTCCCCCACTTCCTCTCTCAACAAACAATCGAGCCCCCGAGCCTCCATTGTACGTCGGCGCCACCTTCGTCCCCACGGCCGGTCACCGTGCAATCTCCTCACCCGCGCCACCGTAGCCTAATTCCTCACTCCTCTGCCTTCCTTGGGACGTCGTGAGCACGTTCCTACCCTCCACCGAGCTCGTCGACCCGTCTCCGGTGCCGGCGACGATCCTCCCCCGAGCGCTCCGCCGCCGCACGCCGCCGACCCTTCTCTGGCACTCCCCGGCCCCCGCCGACCCCACCGTCAGCTTCCCCGTAACTCCGACGACACATTTTGGCCGACACCCGCACCCCTCCGCCCACCTTTCACCGGCGAACTCACCGCCCACCCCCGGCCCCAAGCCCCTCTGTTACAAGGTATTGTGGTGTTGGTTCAAAAGGGTTATGCGCCCTTTATGGTCAAGAAACACCTTGCGGCCGAATGGTTATCAGCGCTATCCCTCTCTCCCTCCCCCCGACTCCCTCGGCGTGCGTTCGAGCCCCCGGCTCCGCTGCGCTGAGGTTGAGTTTTCGCTAATTTTTCCGCTAACCCGGGTGGGTCCCACCTGTTAGTGGCAGTTATCCCGAGAAGCCCACTGACAGCCAGGTCCCACCTGTCATAGCCCGACCACTGACATGAGGGCCCGGTCCCCGGAGGGGTCCCGCCTGTCAGAGGCCGCACTATGTGGGATTTACTGCCATATGGGCCCCACCTGTCAGCCTCTGTTATTATTTCCCTTTTTCTTTTCTTTTGAATTTAATTAATCTGAGAACTTCAAATATTTGTAACTAATTCATTTTAGCACCAAATTGAATGGAACAAAATTCTAAATTCATCTAAAATCAAGATCTACTCATTGGAACTGAAATGCTGCAAAATGAAATTTATTTTAATTAATGGTAATTTTAAAACTTGCTAAAATGAATCCCACTCAAACTTCAAAAATCCATAACTTCTTCATTCCAACTCCAAATTGAGTGAAACAAATTTCTATAGTTGTCTAAATTTCACATTTACCTCTTGAAACTAAAAATGTGAACTTTGGAGTTATTTGGTTTTCTAGTAAGTGTTTATTGATTGTTGATTTGTTTTTATCCAAATTTTCGCGCACGATAAAACTAGCTTACGAAGCTCAGGAGGAGAAAGACGAGGCAGCAGCTTTAGAAGCTCAAGACAACCAAGACCCCTCCCACTGTGACCAAGGCAAGTTAATACTTTGATCATGTTGAACCTACATTTTCTGCAAATTACTTTTGTTTAAATTATCAAATCACATGCTGTTATTTTATACGCAAATACATGTTTAATTTAGGATTCTAGTTAAATACCCATTATCTAACTTGGTTAATATTACACCTCCTTTGGAATATTTGAACATATGAACCTTGTCGCCCTAGCAAAATTATAATAGTAACCTTTCGAAAATAAGTCCGTAATTATATGCCATGCTTAGTATTGCTTAGAAACTCATGGGCGCAAGAACGCCCAAGCATCACTTTTAATCATGAGGAAATTTGGTGGGCCAGCCATGGTGGTAATGACTGGTGTATGTTGGATATGGTTATTTTATACTCCCAAAAATCTCAAATTGCTTATTTATCTGGGCAGATGGTTCAGGGATATGGCGCAGGGGTGCACGAGAGTGTGGTTTGTGGTAGAACCGCCCAGATAACCCTAAGGACTGAATTTTGTCATGACCTCCCGTGTAAAACAAGTACAACCACAAGTCTGTAAAGTACAACTTGGCTTAGTAAACTTACCGGACCCTGAAAATCATCATCGTCGGTGGAGGAGTGAAGTAGTGCAAGCGGTTGTCTGGGTGGTGGGCTTGAATGGGACATCCGCAGAGGGTGAGGTTCTGCTGTGGCGTGCTAGCAGTGTGGGTAGCCAGCTGCTAGGCGTTCAGAAGGAGAACATCTCGCACAACGTATGGGACCCACCGCAAGTGGGAACGGCCCATAGGGTGAGATGATAGAAGGGGCGAGGTACTTTGAACGGTTACTGTGATGGTTCGCTCAACCGCACTACTAAGGAATCGTGCGAGGCAATGAGTAAACTATCTCTTGTGGGTAAAGTGTGCAAACTCTGCAAAGTCAAAACTATTCGAATTGTCGGGCCCACGGTCAAGGGCAGACATGGGAACTTAACCAGATATAGTTCTATTTCAAAAACTTTGTGGGTGGGAATGGAAAAGTGGAGGGCAATGGAAAGCCCTGGTTGGTGTTGTCCTGGGTGTCGTCCCTGTGGTAATGTAAGCGGCTATAACGCTGAAGGTCTAGCATATGGTGCAGAGACCATTTAATGGTGGATGGAATCTGGATCGCTATTATTATTGCATTCTCTTACACATTATGTTTTTGTTCAAAACTGCTAGGTCTCAGGAAATTTCTATGTATTATATTTTTAAATAATGATAATACTTCTCACAAAATAAAGTGTCAGGAAGAATAAATAGTCGTAGGAAAAGAAGATGGTTGTTTGTGGTAAACATATAAAGTTGTTGGTGGATTCAGGTCGATCATAAAGAGAAAACGATAGGGTGGATTCTGAGAGAAATAAATTGGTGGAGTCTAAATGAATAGTTAGGCTAGATAGATGATTTAAATAATTTTTGGAGATTTAGGGATTGCAAAGATAATTATTGGATTACGACACTGATAAATAAATTCTTGGGTGATGCTGACAATATTGAGATTAATAGATTCGGTTACTAGATGAGTTAATTGCATTTTTGGGAAATTGGAGGTGTGATAACAATTATTGGAGTATGAGCTTGATCAATGATATTCTTGGTGGATGTATACTAGTGAATCGTAAACTTGATCAATGATATTCTTGGTGGAGGTATACTAGTGAATTAGTTAGGAATAGTGAAGGACCGAAATGGCGGCAGAGGGGGGGTGAATGTCGATCTTTTAAAAATCGCCCCCAACAAGTATCTTCTTCTCCAATAGCTATGGGAGCTATGAAGGTAGAAGACCAGTGCTCACAAGACACCCCAGCAGCAGGAAAAACACAAATACAGAGACCAGCAAGCGAGAAAAATCAAATCGGGAAAATTCTGGCCTCAAGCGGTAGTACCGGAGTGCTATCCACGGTAGTACCGCTGGGGCGGTAGTACCGGGGTGGCTTGAGCGGTAGTACCGCTGCTCGAGCGGTAGTACCGCACGACAGGGATAGCCAACAGAAAATTCAGGCTGAAACTTTGAGATTTCGGGTTTTTGGCTAAATTGAAGGTTTGCTCTCAATCTTTTTGAACCAAGGCCTTACTACAACATGCTAAATAGTAAGGAGACCTTGGGAAACAAGAGAATCAAACCAAGAAACAAGAATTTCAGATTATGGGTAAAAATCTGAAATCTTGCACGACCCGAGCCAAAGAATCAAATTGCTTCCCAACCTTTGATCCTATGGCCAAGAGATTTTGCAGATAAGTTAGCAATAGCCATAGGACTCTTCAGACCAAATTTCAGGCCATTTCCTCAAGGGAAACACAAAAAGCCTCAAAACCCTAGAAATGCAAAAGAAGAACAGAGGAAGGCAAGACACCAAATCTGAGATTAAAAGAGGTTTGCTCTAGGGAAACTTAATCAAATGATCTTGAGGCACTATCCCATCAAAGAGCAACCCATTTTGGCACTCCCAAGCAACAACCAACAAGAAACGCAAAAGATCAAAAATCACCCAAAAGAAGAACGAAGGAAGAACAGAGAGCACGAGAGAAAACTTCAGATTTCCATTCATTGAAGCAAAAGGAATACACAGAGCTACGTCCCCATACGCATGGACATTAGGACCAAAGGGATGATTACATAGAAGCTCACTTCATCTCCTCACTCTACCAAGCTCTCACACACCCAAGAACTCAAGAACAAGTTCACCCACACGGGGAGGAGGAAGCTACGAAGGAGACAACTGCCTGTACATGTCCACCAACTCTCAACAACTAAAGAGCAAAGGAGAAACAACCTCCCAAAGCCTCTTTTGACTAGCAAACCCTAACTCACTCCAAAATCCATGAGGAGGCATGCAGCCCCTCCAATCCTTTATATAGCCTTGGCTAACGGGTCTCCGCCCCGTTACGCCCGCTAAGTCCAACGGAGCCCGCTCCCGCCTGTGCAGCCTTGCAAAATTCCCGTTTCGCCCCTCCTGCACCTTCCGGGAAGCTTCCGCGCTCCTTGTCGTCCAAGCCTCGCAACTACCTCGAGTCCACGTCGTCTTCGACACATCCCGACCATTCTGACCTCAGCGCCACCTGCGCCTAGTCCGGTCCACGTGTCTCGCCACGACTCCGCCTCGACGTCCTGCAGTCACACAGACAAGAAACACGTCAAATAGCACCGCTCGATACATGAAAACGTAAATATCATCATACTTACCACATATGAAGTCCAAACCTGTCGAATCATCGGAATATGCATCCTAATCCCATACAATCAAGTTTGACCAAGTCCGACCGAGCCTGTTGCACCGCGCAACGACATGGTCCGACCACACAATCCAAACTCGACTATCCTAAACCTTTGTCAATTACTCATCACTCACATGGAATCACGACCACATGGTCTCTCAAATAGATAATGGAAAATAAGGTTGATTATTGGAAGAGCAAATAATGGTTTTGGATCTATAACAAAAAGGATTGAATTGTTAGAAAGTCCTGATATAAATGATCGGTGGATTATTTAAATGATGTCACTCGCTGTTTGGAGTTTTAGACAGCAATTAATATAGAAAGTGTTTGATCGGTGGATTACTTAAATGATGTCACTCGCTGTTTGGGAGTCTTAGACAGCAATCAATATAGCAAGAGTATGATCAGAGAATTAATTAAATGATGTCAATCGCTGTTTGGAGTTTTAGATAGCACTCAATATATAAAGTGTGTATCCTCGATGGATTAAGTCAATTATAGCAATCGCTGTGGGGAGTTTAGGCAGCAATAACAACACTATGATTAAATAAAATAATGTTACTAAAAGTGACTTTTGGCAAATAAAATAACCCGAGCCTCTCCTTTGATAAGCCATGCATACTATTTATTTGCATCCTGTGTATTGCCTCGCGGAGCACGGTGGTTTGTGCTCACACTCGCTTTCACAACAAATCCAGAATCAGGAATCAGATCACCACGCTTTAGCAACACTATTTGGTCATGGTGGCAACACAGATGAAGATGTCGAGGGCTAGGTCCCACATGTGTGCTTCGTTTCCGCTGCTGCATTTTATTGATTTCGGCCTAACCAGCCCATGTGTAAGTCTACTATTATATTTATGCTTCCGCATGATATGTATTTTTGATGTCCATTACTGTACCTATGAGTACTATCTACTGATCCAAGAAGTAGTGCGGTGGAATCAAAGAGGATTCCGAATTGTCAAATCTGGGTCTGACACTTTGCCATGCTCTACCCTGAGTTTTGCCTCATGTGCCCACGTCGTGTCCCTACCCTGCGTTGGCTACGTTGTGCCAAGCATAGCAACGCCGCAAGGTTTGAGCAAAGTGTCGCCCCTCCTTGCCTATGTTCAGACCATTATTTGCCTCGTCATTTCCCACATTCAATCACGCCATGATGCCGCCGCACTGGTGCCCATCTGACACTTTATCACATTGGATGACGCTGCTCTGGAAACCAGCTGTGAGAGTCGACCCACCGATTGTGCTACCATGCCAATCTCCTCTGCATCGTCATGCGCGCATGAGCCATCGCCTCCCAGCTTCTGTGGCCATACCTATGCTGACATTGGTGAATTGAAGTCACTGATACACCTCTCCTACCGCTGCCATGATCAGCCCACGCGTTTGGTCACTCTAGTCCCTATAAGAACCCCGCCAAGCTTCCATCTGCATCGCCACACCTCACTCTCCCTCCAAGGAATTGCTCCGCCATCACCCTAGCTTGCCGGAGCTGCTTCTTGCCCAACTCCAGTCATCTTTAGATCGATCAATTGGCACCTCATTTGGTTGATTCTTCTTGGCCATAGCATCATCGTAGCTTCCCCAACATGACCCCATCGACGATTTGGACTGCCATCACCTGTGCAATGCTGGTGTCGTGCTCCACCTTGCGTCACCTCGGGTCCACACCGCTGTGCCACATCGGTCTTCCTCAAGCCCCACCGCCCCTTAGGTAGCCTTCTCATAGCCCATAGATGCTCTCAGTTCAAGGGATTAGCCTATCTCCTCACCATTCGCCATGTTGCCATGCCCCCGACCATCATCGCCACTAAGCCCATCACCGACCATCCTGCGAGCCAAATTAGGCCATAAGATTTAGCCTAGAAGTGTGCGCCAAGGTGAGGGTTCTGTTTTTTTTTGCCTTCCCTTCGACCGCTATGCTTCCTTTCACCGCTGACAAGCGCCTCTCTCTTCAGCGGGAGGAAGAAAAAGACTATAACGTGATGATTAAGTTTAAACACAAGATTAACTTAAGTTAATGACCATCATTTAATTAGTTAATCACCTACTAACATGTGGACCCTCCTCATTTAATTAAAGTATAGTCTCTATGATATGTGGTCCCCCAGCCAATTGAAAATCCTTAAAACCAGTTAGTGAGCCGTAAGCCACTGACCAATGGGTTCATCCCACTATGGCTACAGTGCATGGGTCCCACCTGTTAGCCTCTGGGATTTTCCTTTGGAAATTAATTCAAAAAATAAAAACCCTATGGACCCCACCTGTCATTCAGTGTAGCTTTTTCAATTGAAAAATAAATAGAAAACAAAATTAAAAATCCCTGGGCCCCACCTGTCAATGAGAGAGATTCTCTCCTTTATTATTTTATGGAGTTAATTCAAAACTTAAACTTTAAAAGGACCATTCTCATTCATCTTAAGTCCAAATTAAGTGTGTAGGACCGAAATGGCGACAGAGGGGGGGTGAATGTCGATCTTTAAAAATCGCCCCCAACAAGTATCCTCACTTAAGCTTCTTCTCCAATAGCTATGGGAGCTATGAAGAAGGAAAATAAGCCCTCACTGGAAATTACAGAGACAAGGAAAAACCAGATCCAAACAGAAGCAGTCAAGAAAAAATAAAATCAGAGAAAGTCTGACTGCAAGCGGTAGTACCGCTGAGACGAGCGGTAGTACCTCTGAGCGGTAGTACCTCTCGAGGAGCGGTAGTACCGCACGACGATCGGACTTGTCCGAACGTTCCTACGCTGCCGATCAGACTGGTCCGAACATAACCGGTAGTACCGCTAGGACGAGCGGTAGTACCTCAGAGCGGTAGTACCTCTCGGGGAGCGGTAGTACCTCTCGAGAAAATCAGCAAACAGGATTTTCGGGCTGGAACTTTGAGACTTCGGATTTTTGGCTAAAAAGAAGGTTTGCTCTCAATCTTTTTGATCCAAGTCCTTACTACAACAAACTAAATAGTAAGGAGACCTTGGGAAAGAAGAGAATCAAACCAAGAAGCAAGAATTTCAGATTATGGGTAAAAATCTGAATTTTTGCACAACCCGAGCCAAAAATCAAATCACTCCCCAACCGTTGATCCTTTGGCTATGAAATTTTGAGGGTAGCTAATTAATAGCCTCTGGACTCTCCATACCAAATTTCAAGCCATCTCAACAAGGGAATCAAGAGCAGCTCCAAACCCTAGAAACTGAGTTCATGAACAGAGGAAGGCCAAAACTGAAATCTGAGAATTAAACCAAGTTTGCTCTTCGGGAAATCGATCAAATGATCTTGTAGCACTAACCCATCATAGAGCAACCCATTTTGGGCCTTCCCAACAAGCAAGAACTCGAAAAACAAAAAGCTCATAAATCAACCAAATGGAGCAACGAAGAACAGAGAGAGCACGAACAGATAAAAACTTCAGGACTTTCATTCATTGATTCACAGAGAATACAGAGGAGTCCCGATACCCCGACTTGATACAAAGAAAGGATTACAAGCTCTCAACTCAATCCCTCTCCTCTCAATCCTCAAGAACACCAAGTGCCACACATGCAACTTGGGAGGAAGAACACACAAAGAGAGGAGCTCACATAGAAACCATCGATGAAGCTACAGAGGGAGCACGCTCTGCCTCCACCAACTCACACCAACTAAAGAGCTAAAGGAAACAACCTTCCTAAAGCCTCTTTTGACTAGTGTAAACCCTAATTCCCTACAAGTGCTCAAGGAGGGCATGCAGCCCCTCCTCTCCTTTTATAGCGCCTGGCTAACGGGTCTCCGCCCCGTTACGCCCGCTACGTCCAACGGAGCCCGCTCCCGCTTGTGCAGCCTTGCGAATTTCCCGATTCGCCCCTTCTGCACCTTCCGGGAAGCTTCCGCGCTCCTTGCCTCGCACGCCTCGCAACCACCTTGAGTCCACGTCGTCTTCGACACATCCCGACCGTTCTGACCTCAGCGCCACCTACGCCTAGTCCGGTCCACCGTGTCTCGCCATGACTCCAACTCGACGTCCTGCAGTCACACAGACAAGAAACACGTCAAATAGCACCGCTCGACACATGAAAGCGTAAATACCAATACACTTACCACAGATGAAGTCAAAACCTGTCAAAACATTAGAATATGCATCCTATAACCCAAATGACCAGATTTGACCAAAGTCCGACCGAGCCCGATTGCGCCACGCAACGACTCGACTCCGAACCACTCAAACCAAACTCGACTGACCTAAACCTTTGTCAATTACTCATCACTCTCATGGAGCACGACCACATGGTCTCTCAATCTCCCCCTTGATGAGTCTATTGACAAACGCAGAAAAAGCATTAAGAAGAGTTTGATTTTGAAGAATCCAACATGGTCCAAAGAAGGGGATAAAGCTAATGACCATGTCGACAGAAGGAACACTAGAGCAACAAGAAAGAGCAAATTGATCTCCAAAGCTCTAAACTGTTCCCAACAGACTTTTTCTTCTCTATTCTCCCCCTTTTGGCAATAAACGCATCAAGATGCAACAGAGAGAATATGACATGATAATGGATGAATATGGCTGAAGTTTGTTTATTTAAGCATTTAGAGCCATGAGAATTATCCATAATGACCAACATGTAATACACCAAGCCATAACTCAATAAAACGCTATCTGGATCATGACAACATATATATATAAGCTAGCTAGAGCACATAGATGACAATTTGAAATGTAATGCATTTAGTGAGCAAGTCAAGTCATCAATGAGTAAAGTCTAGCTAGAGACATCCAAGGATGATGCAGACCATGTCAATAAGCTAAGCGGAACAAGGAAGCTAACATTGAGTCCAAATAGAGTGCTATAAGCTCAAGATTGAAACATTGGTTAAGGTACTTGGTTCTGATTGTAGATTAAGCAAATTGAGCACATTAAACATTGTCTTTTGAAAGCATATGGTTGTTTTCAACCCAATTTTTTTGTGTATGTGCTAGATCTCAAGCCTTATGCGACTACTCCAAGCAATAAGCTTAAGAAGATAGTCTAGGTCATCCAAAACTCCCCCTGAGTTCATGCCTAGTGCAATGGCAAGCTGTCTCATGAGAAAGAATTGGTGAAATCAGTTTTTTCGCACAAATATGGTGGTTGTCAACCAACATTTTATTTTATCATGTGCTAGATCTCAAGCCTTATGCGACTACTCCAAGCAAGAAGCTTAAGAAGATAGTCTAGGTCATCCAAAACTCCCCCTAAGTTCATGCCAAGTGCAATGGCAAGCCGTCTCATAGGAAAGAATTGGTGAGATCAGTTTTTTCGCACAAAAGAGATCTTTTTGCTTTTTAACACATTGTATTAACTCATGTATCATCAGGAGACTAAAACAGCTCAAACTAAGGCTCAATATAGATTCAACGCTCTACTCAGCCTATTTGACATGGCATGAATCATAAAAGGATAGCTCAAGAAAGACTAAACTCAAATGCTAGCATGACAAGTTTAATTTAAGTTGATCAATTTTACTTAACTTATCATGGCAAACGCTAGTCTACACATATGAAGTCATGATAAATTTAGCAAACTAAGCACAAGACATGACAAGGTGTAAAGCATTGAAGCATGTCATAACAGGATAATAATCAAGGCTCAATGCAGATTGATTATAATGCTAGAATGCTAAAATGCAGAAAAATCCAGCTCCCCCTCAACATGACATGCAACTTTTAGTTCAAGTTGAGTTAAGTCACAATTAAGCTCCAGAAGCTCCCAAAAGAACTCTCCCTGAACCAAAGCAATAAATCGAGAAGCTGACAAATAAAACCAAAACAGGAAGTCCTTAAAGCATAGATAAGATATAGAGACAACTATGGCTCAGACTGACTCTCATCTACCCCATATGACTCCAAGACAATCAGCTGACAGTAAATCACACACTAGAGAGTAAACACGTACCCTGTCTACCCGAGGGTGGCCCAACCCTCGCTAGAACCTACAAGAAGTGAGTGAGCTCAACCTAGTGAGATAAGAAGCAGCTAATCCTGGAAGCACAAGATAAGAGTTAGAAGTCTAAGCATCTCGGTAAGAGAAGCACTCTAACCTATGCTGGAAGGACTAAACCCAAATGCACCCCGAGTGCAATGCAACAGAAATGAGACAGAAGCATAATTAATATAATAAAGCAGTAAGGCCCAAACTCCCCCTCACTACAGTCCGTAAGGACAAACCACTCCAAGCTCTCCCCGCAGAGTTGAAAACCTCGAACTGTCCAAAGGCTTGGTGAAGATATCAGCCAACTGGTGGTCACTCTCCACAAACTGGAGCACTATGTCACCCTTCTCTACATGGTCTCTAAGGAAGTGGAAGCGAATATCAATATGCTTGGTCCGAGAGTGCTGCACTGGGTTCTTAGCAATGTTGATAGCAGACGTGTTATCACAAAAGAGTGGAACACTGTCTAAGGCTAACCCAAAGTCCCGCAGGGTCGAAACCATCCAAAGTACCTGGCTGCAGCAACTGGCAGCAGCAACGTACTCGGCCTCTGCAGTGGACTGTGCAACACCGGACTGCTTCCTCGAAGACCAGGAAACGAGAGAAGTGCCAATGAATTGGCAGGTGCCGGAAGTGCTCTTCCTATCTATCCTACAGCCAGCAAAGTCTGCATCCGAAAAGGCTCTCAAGGAAAGACAGGATGAGGAAGAGTACCAGATACCATAGTCAATGGTAGCTCGAAGGTACCGAAAGATGCGCTTCACCGCCTGGCGCTGAGATACGCGAGGAGAAGCCTGAAAACGAGCACACAGACACACAGAGAAGTGTATGTCTGGTCTCGAGGCAGTGAGGTAAAGAAGGGAGCCGATCATACTTCTGAACTCTTTCTGATCAACTGGCTCGCCATCCTCATCTGGGTCAAGATAGGCTGTAGAAGCCATGGGAGTCGACACAGGCTTACCATCACTCATGTCGAAGCGTCTCAGGAGGTCACGAGTGTACTTTCCTTGATGAAGAAATGTACCCTCCCGAGTCTGCTTAATTTGGAAGCCAAGGAAGAAGGTCAACTCACCCATCATACTCATTTCAAACTCGGTGCTCATGACATCCGAGAACTGGGAAACCAGAGTATGGGAAGAGCCGCCAAAGATAATGTCATCGACATAGATCTGGACGAGCAGAAGGTCATTGCCATGACGGCGGATGAACAAGGTCTTGTCTACTTTACCCATGTCAAACCCATGACTCAACAAGTAGGACTTAAGCCTCTCATACCAAGCTCTGGGGGCCTGCTTAAGTCCATACAACGCTTTAGAAAGCTTGAAGACATGGTGTGGGTATTTGGGGTTCTCGAAACCTGGAGGCTGTCTGACGTAAACTTCTTCCTCAATGACTCCATTAAGGAAGGCACTCTTGACGTCCATCTGGTAGAGCTTGAAACCCTTAGAAGCTGCAAAGGCAAGCAGGATTCTAATGGCCTCAAGTCGAGCTACAGGGGCAAAGGTCTCCTCGAAGTCTAGACCCTCAACCTGGGAAAACCCCTGAGCTACCAGTCTAGCCTTGTTTCGAATAACCACTCCATCCTCGCTCTGCTTGTTCTTGAACACCCACTTAGTCCCAATAATATTGTGACCTCGCGGGGGCTCGACAAGCGACCAGACCTTGTTCCTCTCGAAATTTTCTAACTCCTCATGCATGGCATTGACCCAAGACTCATCGGAAAGAGCATGAGAAATATCCTTGGGCTCAAAGGAGGCAATGAAAGCAGAGTGGAGACAGAATTGAGATAAGCCAGATTTTGAGCGAGTAACACGCTCGAACAGGTCTCCAATCATCTGCTCAGAAGGATGCCTTTTCTGGATATGTCGGGGAGGTCCAGGATGAGATGAAGAAGTGGCCTCTACCTCGTGAGCTGACGAGGTAGGAACAGAGCCACTAGCTCCAGAGGAAGCAGAAGGTATGGGCTGATCACCTGGAGGTGCGGTAGAAGACGGCACCTCAAGGGGTGGATAAGGGACTGGATCGGGTAGACAACCCTCATCTCCATCGTCCTCGTCATCCACGAAGATGGTCTCGGACTGCTCTAAAGAACCTGAGATATCAGGCCTAGTCCCCGGACTGGCCTCGTCAAAGGTCACCTCACAGGTCTCTACCATTTTGCTAGACTCGCAGTTCCAGACCCTATAAGCCCGCGAAGAAGGCGAGTAACCTAGAAAGATTCCATCACAAGAACGTGACTCGAACTTGTCTAGGTTCCCGGACTTCAAAACAAAGCACTTGCAACCAAACACACGAAAATGAGAGATGCTAGGCTTTCGCCCATATCTCAGCTCATAAGAAGTGCGATGCAAGTGTGCCCTCAGAAAAACTCGATTTGAGACATGGCACGCGGTGGCTATAGCCTTAGCCCAAAACTTCCGCGGTGTAGAGTACTCATCAAGCATCGTCCTGGCCATCTCGACCAAGGTACGGTTCTTCCTCTCCACAACGCCATTCTGCTGAGGGACGTATGGAGAAGAGAACTGGTGCTCTACACCTGTCTCACCACAGAAACTCTCAAAGAAGGAATTCTTGAACTCCGTGCCATTGTCACTGCGGATCGCTCGTAAGGCACCTGGAAGCTCAACAGAAAGCCTACTAAAAAGACCTCGGAAAAGTGAAAACGTCTCATCCTTCGAGGCTAAGAAAAACACCCAAGAATACCTCGAGAAGTCATCGACCACAACAAGAACATACCACTTCCCTCCTGCTGACTGCACTCGAGCTGGTCCAACTGTGTCCATGTGGAGCAGCTGTCCCGGTGCATCGGTCATAGTAACTGTGACCGGAGGATGAGAAGCGGCAACCATCTTGCCATGCCGGCATGGAGCACAAACAAGATCTTTGACCATCTTGAGTTTTGGCAGACCACGAATGAGATCGTGGCCGCTAACTCGGGTCAAATGGTCAAATCCAATATGACCAAGTCTCCTATGCCAGAAGGAGAGGTCGCGGGACTCTGAAGCAACTAAACACCTGAGAGGATCACCAGAAGACTCAGAAAAATCAGCACGAAAGATCCTCCCATAACGAGAAATCCCGCAGACCAGACTACCCGAAGAATCAAGAATTTTACAAGCATTTTTCTTGAAGCTTACCTCGAAACCGTCATCGGTAAGCTGAGAAACGGAAAGCAAGTTGTACTGCAGCTTACTAACCAAGGCAACATCTTTCAAAATGAAAGAATCATTAATGCGCACAGTACCTTTGGCGATGACGCGCCCAGATGAAGCATCTCCGAAGGTGATCGTCTCATCACCTGGAGCACAGGCAAGGGAAGAAAACCAACGGGAGTCTCCGGTCATGTGTCGTGAACACCCGGAGTCTACAAGACAAACCTTTCCCTTCCCTGCCCGGCGAACCTCGTCCGAGTCGGAGTACAGCTCGCTGTCGCTGAGTTCGCCCTCGAGGGCCATGAAGCACATGCCGGAGAAGTCGTCGCCGCTCTTGGGATCTTGGTCACCTGTCCCGTCGTCGTCGCTCCATCCCTCCACCTCGCTGAGGTCGAGGTCGTCGAAGGCGGTGAGGACGCGGTGAAACAGCTTCTTGGCCTTCCCGAAGTCGCGGAACTTCTTCTTTCCCGGCGTCTGAGCTGGAGGCTTCTTGTTGCGGTTCTTGTCGGTGTAGTCGATCTTGCCCGAACCGCCGTAGTCGTTCTTGCCCTTCTCCAGCTTGGGGCAGTTTGCCCGAATGTGGTTGGGGCCACCACACTCGAAGCAAATCACGGGTCCTCCCCTCTTTCTGTCTCTCCTACCCTTGTAGGCATGGGAAAACCTTCGGGCTAGGAGGGCCAGCTGATCATCCGCAAGCTGCTCTAACTGATCATCAGTTATGTCACAGAGAGCAGCAAGGGAGAAACCGCAAGAAGAATCAGAAGAGGGACCAGAAGCCGAGCTGGGATCTGTGACTAGAGCCATCGACTGTGACTTCGACTTGCGAGAGACAATGTCAATCTCGTGAGTCTTGAGACGCGAGTACAGCGCATCAAGAGTCAAAGTCGAGAGGTCCGTAGTGTCCTTGATGGTAGTCACCTTCATCTCCCAAACACGAAGGTCGAGTGCAGCGAGCATTTGTCGAGCGTTATCCGAGTCGGGGTATGTGAGACCGACCGCTCGGAGGTTGCTCAGAATCTTGTGAAAGCGCGCAAAACACTCATCAAGGGACTCGCCAGCGAGCATTTCAAACTTGTTGTAATCTCGCTTGAACTGGTCCTGTCTCACCGTCTTTATCTGGGTGGTGCCCTCATGGTAAGCATCGAGGGTCTCCCAAATATCGAAGGCGGACGAAAGATGAGATATGCGGTCAAACTCGCTACGACTCAAGCCTTGGATTATGATGTTCCTTGCCTTAGCGTTTGCCTCAACATCATGCATATTTCCAGCATTAATGTTCTCATCGGCAGGAACAACAAATCTGACTTTCACCTTCCGCCAAATGGCATACCCCTGAGCCTGGATGTATGTTTCCATTCGGCTCTTCCAGAAGGGGTAATCCAGGCCATCAAAGACGGGAGGCTTGGTCGAGTACTTGTCCGTCGCCATGGCTCTTGAGACCGGTTAAGATCTATTGAAAAGAGCTAACCGGCTCTGATACCAATTGTAGGACCGAAATGGCGACAGAGGGGGGGTGAATGTCGATCTTTAAAAATCGCCCCCAACAAGTATCCTCACTTAAGCTTCTTCTCCAATAGCTATGGGAGCTATGAAGAAGGAAAATAAGCCCTCACTGGAAATCACAGAGACAAGGAAAAACCAGATCCAAACAGAAGCAGTCAAGAAAAAATAAAATCAGAGAAAGTCTGACTGCAAGCGGTAATACCGCTGAGACGAGCGGTAGTACCTCTGAGCGGTAGTACCTCTCGAGGAGCGGTAGTACCTCTGAGCGGTAGTACCTCTCGAGGAGCGGTAGTACCGCACGACGATCGGACTTGTCCGAACGTTCCTACGCTGCCGATCAGACTGGTCCGAACATAACCGGTAGTACCGCTAGGACGAGCGGTAGTACCTCAGAGCGGTAGTACCTCTCGGGGAGCGGTAGTACCTCTCGAGAAAATCAGCAAACAGGATTTTCGGGCTGGAACTTTGAGACTTCGGATTTTTGGCTAAAAAGAAGGTTTGCTCTCAATCTTTTTGATCCAAGTCCTTACTACAACAAACTAAATAGTAAGGAGACCTTGGGAAAGAAGAGAATCAAACCAAGAAGCAAGAATTTCAGATTATGGGTAAAAATCTGAATTTTTGCACAACCCGAGCCAAAAATCAAATCACTCCCCAACCGTTGATCCTTTGGCTATGAAATTTTGAGGGTAGCTAATTAATAGCCTCTGGACTCTCCATACCAAATTTCAAGCCATCTCAACAAGGGAATCAAGAGCAGCTCCAAACCCTAGAAACTGAGTTCATGAACAGAGGAAGGCCAAAACTGAAATCTGAGAATTAAACCAAGTTTGCTCTTCGGGAAATCGATCAAATGATCTTGTAGCACTAACCCATCATAGAGCAACCCATTTTGGGCCTTCCCAACAAGCAAGAACTCGAAAAACAAAAAGCTCATAAATCAACCAAATGGAGCAACGAAGAACAGAGAGAGCACGAACAGATAAAAACTTCAGGACTTTCATTCATTGATTCACAGAGAATACAGAGGAGTCCCGATACCCCGACTTGATACAAAGAAAGGATTACAAGCTCTCAACTCAATCCCTCTCCTCTCAATCCTCAAGAACACCAAGTGCCACACATGCAACTTGGGAGGAAGAACACACAAAGAGAGGAGCTCACATAGAAACCATCGATGAAGCTACAGAGGGAGCACGCTCTGCCTCCACCAACTCACACCAACTAAAGAGCTAAAGGAAACAACCTTCCTAAAGCCTCTTTTGACTAGTGTAAACCCTAATTCCCTACAAGTGCTCAAGGAGGGCATGCAGCCCCTCCTCTCCTTTTATAGCGCCTGGCTAACGGGTCTCCGCCCCGTTACGCCCGCTACGTCCAACGGAGCCCGCTCCCGCTTGTGCAGCCTTGCGAATTTCCCGATTCGCCCCTTCTGCACCTTCCGGGAAGCTTCCGCGCTCCTTGCCTCGCACGCCTCGCAACCACCTTGAGTCCACGTCGTCTTCGACACATCCCGACCGTTCTGACCTCAGCGCCACCTACGCCTAGTCCGGTCCACCGTGTCTCGCCATGACTCCAACTCGACGTCCTGCAGTCACACAGACAAGAAACACGTCAAATAGCACCGCTCGACACATGAAAGCGTAAATACCAATACACTTACCACAGATGAAGTCAAAACCTGTCAAAACATTAGAATATGCATCCTATAACCCAAATGACCAGATTTGACCAAAGTCCGACCGAGCCCGATTGCGCCACGCAACGACTCGACTCCGAACCACTCAAACCAAACTCGACTGACCTAAACCTTTGTCAATTACTCATCACTCTCATGGAGCACGACCACATGGTCTCTCAATCTCCCCCTTGATGAGTCTATTGACAAACGCAGAAAAAGCATTAAGAAGAGTTTGATTTTGAAGAATCCAACATGGTCCAAAGAAGGGGATAAAGCTAATGACCATGTCGACAGAAGGAACACTAGAGCAACAAGAAAGAGCAAATTGATCTCCAAAGCTCTAAACTGTTCCCAACAGACTTTTTCTTCTCTATTCTCCCCCTTTTGGCAATAAACGCATCAAGATGCAACAGAGAGAATATGACATGATAATGGATGAATATGGCTGAAGTTTGTTTATTTAAGCATTTAGAGCCATGAGAATTATCCATAATGACCAACATGTAATACACCAAGCCATAACTCAATAAAACGCTATCTGGATCATGACAACATATATATATAAGCTAGCTAGAGCACATAGATGACAATTTGAAATGTAATGCATTTAGTGAGCAAGTCAAGTCATCAATGAGTAAAGTCTAGCTAGAGACATCCAAGGATGATGCAGACCATGTCAATAAGCTAAGCGGAACAAGGAAGCTAACATTGAGTCCAAATAGAGTGCTATAAGCTCAAGATTGAAACATTGGTTAAGGTACTTGGTTCTGATTGTAGATTAAGCAAATTGAGCACATTAAACATTGTCTTTTGAAAGCATATGGTTGTTTTCAACCCAATTTTTTTGTGTATGTGCTAGATCTCAAGCCTTATGCGACTACTCCAAGCAATAAGCTTAAGAAGATAGTCTAGGTCATCCAAAACTCCCCCTGAGTTCATGCCTAGTGCAATGGCAAGCTGTCTCATGAGAAAGAATTGGTGAAATCAGTTTTTTCGCACAAATATGGTGGCAGTCACACAGACAAGAAACACGTCAAATAGCACCGCTCGACACATGAAAGCGTAAATACCAATACACTTACCACAGATGAAGTCAAAACCTGTCAAAACATTAGAATATGCATCCTATAACCCAAATGACCAGATTTGACCAAAGTCCGACCGAGCCCGATTGCGCCACGCAACGACTCGACTCTGAACCACTCAAACCAAACTCGACTGACCTAAACCTTTGTCAATTACTCATCACTCTCATGGAGCACGACCACATGGTCTCTCAAAGTGTCTAAATTCAAGATCTTTCTAATGGAACTGAAATGATGAATTTTGAAGTGTATCTGAATTTTCATTTGAATTTAGTTATATTTTCTAATATTTACTTGAATTTTTGCGTATTCATTTAATAGTCTATGAAGCTCAAAAAAATCAAGAGTTCAAGACAAGCCAAAACCCTCATGACCAAGCAACTGATGAGCATGGTGAGTTAATACTTTGATCATATTAAACCTGTATTTTATGAAAGTTATTTTTGTTTAAATTATCAAATTGCATATTGTTATTTATTAAGCAAAGTATGTCCATTTTAAGAGTATAGATACATGCCTACTGATCATTGTGTTACAATTATACTCCACCCTTTGGAACAGTTGAACCCTTAATCATTGTCATCCAAAAAATTTATGATGTGGCTTGAATGGGACATTGAGTGGAGGGTGATGTTTCCTGTTGCACTGGTCATTAGAGAACTGTTCTTGATGTGCTAGTCGTTGGGGGTAAACTTCCCGCATAACTATGGGTCCTTCTTTGGAAGGGGTAAACCCATGGGTCGAGATGATGGAGTGAGGTATTGTAAAGGCCTCGTGGCGATTTTCTCAATCTACATATCTAAGGAAATATATGGAACATAACGAGTTAATTGTCTCTTATGGGTAAAGTGTGCAACCTCTGCAGAGTGTAAACTATTCGAACAGCCGTGCCAATGGTCAAAGGTGGGCATGAAAACTTACTCGAGTTAGTATCTATTTCTAAAACTTTGTTGATGGGATGAAAAACATAATGGGTGGATAGAACCATGAGTATTGATTTCCCCTGGGTAGATAGAATCCAGTGAATATAAAGGGTGGATAGAACCCTAATAGCAAAAACTAGCATTGGTGGATGGAACCTTCACTATTATTAAATATTGCACACTCATACTCTCTTTATTAAAATATGTTTTTGGTAAAAATGTTAAGTCACAGGAATTTCTACTTATGGTACTTTCAATTAATGGCTTTAGCAAATATAAAACCCTAGCCTACCTTTTTATTGAACCTTGCATGTATATCATTACATTTTGTGTGTTGGCTTGCGGAGCACAGTGGACTGTACTCACACTTGCTCGCTCACTAAAATCAGAACTAGGGGAGCCAGATCACTACACTTATGGTGATACACCTACAAATGATAGTTAAGAAGACATAGGAAATTAGGACGATCCTTAGTCACTTTTGTCCTAGCCAAGTAGGCTATAATGGAGATTATGTGTACATACACTATCTTAGCTTGGATATTATCTGTTGTATACATTTTACCCCTAGGTCCAATTGGGTTTACTCCCCAGGCATCAGGTCCAAACGGGCTGAACACAACTAAGGCCACAAGCTACCACGTGCAAGCCCTAAAGCAACAGCCTTATAAGTAGCATTGGGCCTGCTCTCTCAAAATACTAGTCCAACAGGTGATGTTCCCCTCGCACTTATAAGTTATGCTTTTTCCTTCTCACGACCGATGTCAGACTATTCCTAACACAATTTAGATCGGTGGAGGTGGCCACTCCTCCAAGTAGAGGAGGCCCAGATCTTTCTCGGTGGTGACTCGGGGTGCCCCAAATTTGCGGCCAGATGGCTCATCAACATCGAGGGCAAATTAGATCTGTGGCGGCAGACGCTTTTTCTGGTTCTGCTTGAAGCGACGGCAGATGGGGTGTAAGAGGTAATGTGAAGGGGATTTGATAAGGAGGTAGGAGGCAAAGGTAGGGTGGAGGATGGGGATTTGTGGTGGAGGATTTTGGCGGCGTTCGTAGGTTAGGGAAGGGCGAAGGCCGTAGTGGTGCTCAAGATTGTGATTTGGGGACTTTGGCTTTGGGTTTTGTTGTTTGTAATTTTCATGATGGTTTACTTTTGCGCACACACGAAGGTTAGATTTTTCTGTGGATAAGTAGCGTAACCGTCCGAAAAAGTCGAATTTTCTTGTGGGAATTATAAAACCCGTCAAGAAAATACATCATGTGGATCCGTCAGGAAAAATAGTCACCCAAACATCTAGTTTCGAGTGGTGCCTGGTGGCCAGCTCACATGTCAGTGTAGGGCCTAGGCTATCTAGAGATAAACATGTCTAGGTTCAGTGTTATCTCCCTCTGCATATATTATATATAGGAAATATATATTCTTACTTCCACACCTGATATAATATAGAAACAAACATAAAATACTCTTTCATCATCTTAGATATACTTATATATAAATTATAAGATACTCTAATATTAACTGCAAAAAAATTACAAAAGAACATATAATTTTTATTATATTTTGCTAATATCTTTATATTCGTACATAAAAATATATGTTCAAAAAATTATACATACCACTTTAAACAAATATATGTATGACCTAGATATTTTTATATACTACACGTATATATTCTTTGTTACGTGAGATTCTCTGTTTTATGAGAAACGGTACACCTAAGGTATATAAAAAAGCTTCTTTTACAGATATTTGTAGGGAAAAACATCTGTGTGTTTGTGGGGTTGCAGCTTTTCTTCTGTGCGAACAAAGACGTATAGCACGCCAGTTTTGACCAGCTGCACCTGCACGTCTGCACTAGCCAGGAGCCGCAACAAGCAGCCACGTGGATAGCTGCCGGTTAATCTAATGATATATAAAGACACTCAGCTTAGCTCTAAACGATTTCTGTTTTCAACTTCTAAAACATGTCAGCTTTTTAATTTCATATTTTTCATATTTTTAGTTTTTTAGACTTTTTATTTTTCTATAATTCTTTGTATTATCTGTGATAATACAATATTTTTTATTTTTTAAATTTAATTACTTAGAAAAAGACTAATAGTTGTTACAGTACATTTTTAACTGCTTCATTCCATTTTAGCTATAAGTTAAAAGTCTCGTTGGGCACTACTTAAACTAGCTTGTTTACTACGATCTCTGCGGTTTCGTAAACATAAGAGAGAGGTGGTCAAGCCCCTAGCTTAAGCTTAAGTTATCATTTTTGTACGGAAAATTATATATAATGTGCGACCACATAATTTCTTGCTGCGGTCCAATAGTTGAACCGGGTGGCCAGGAGAGGAGCACTGATGAGAGTGGTCCGTCGATCTGGGAAAATGCAGAGCTGGCCGGTGCCTTTCTTTTGTAAATAATGCTTGCTGTTTTTAGGCCATAAAATTGGAGGTTTAGTTGAAGTGGGGCATATTATTGTACACGCAGAAAAAAAACATACAGAGTAGCTAGCTAGGAGGGCTCCAGAACTGAGCACGTCAACGGTAGAGAGTTCACCCTCGTCAAACATTACATAACTACTGGTATTGATTTAGATTCCTAAATTGACAGGTCCCGCTCATTTTAAGATTAGCTTCTGGTTCCTAGCTTTGAATTCACTATTGTTTAATCTCATCTTTTTATGACTTTTAACTTTTTTTCCATATCTATTCATCTGTTTTTTCTAATCTTTACTTGTCTTAATTTTAGTTATATATTAAATAAGGCATCATGGACTCCCTAGTAGGCTCGAGCTAGGTGTTGTGAGAAAGAGAGAAGACCGAGTCAAGGTGCATGTACACTACTCACTAGTAGCTAGCTCAAGGGGTGGGTGGGGGTGGTAGCAGGGCAGGGCATAGGCGGCAGCAGGCTAGGTAGCGCACGCGCGCGCGCACGAGCATGCATGTGGGGGGGGGGGGGGTGCCATCACCTCATCGCTCTGGAAGGCCTCATGCATGCATGCAGTACCAAACTTATCAGGTCGAGCACTGCTCACCTATAGCGACGTGAGAGAGAAAGAGATGCCACCCAAAAGTTATTATTAATGCCCTCCGATCCTCTTCCTCTACTACTACTGCTACTGCTACTGCTCCAGCAGCAGCAGCAGCAGCAGCTGGGGTCTACAAGGTAGTACTAGCACTGCGCTCCCAACTCCCAGCTTGGAATAACAATGCATTTGGTCGACCAAAACCTGTCCCTTCCTAGCTAGCCAGTACATGCATCTCCCATGCACCTCATCTCATCTCCTCTTTGGCGCCGTTGCAGACCTGCATAGGAACACACACGTCACTTCCTTTTTATTAGTTTGGCTACAGAGCTGGCTACCGCCCGTACTAGTACTGCTACTGCAGCGTGTGCTAGCTAACTCCAATGGCGCGCGCGGTGGGGCCCGATCGAATGCCACAGCAAAAGCTAGCTGATCCTACAACGATAACCTCCGCTTCCACCTTGGAACGTATGGATATGGTCGAGTTTTAACTGGCTTTTAGTCTAAATTTTAACTATATTTTTTTAGCTAAAATTATATTATAGCTGTTATTTTTTTAAAAAAGAAAAATTTAAAAGACGTTATATTGTCACGAACAATGCAAAGAAATAAAAAAAAGATAAATAGGACTAGGATCTAGTAACAGATTATATTGCATTAGGTTCGTTCGATTTGATTTTTTATGTATATTTGGGGTTGATATGTCCAGTTAGAGACCACTTCTGATCAGTTATTAGAAAAGTGTTTTTGAGTTACAACCAAATATATATGAACCTATAGGATCACACACTTAACGGATTGGAACAGTAAGGGCTCGGGTAATAGACTCTGAGTAAGATACGATCTCAACTCGTATTGGGTAAGGATCCGATCAAAAGCTTTTCGAGTAAAATATAATCTCTACTCATATTGGATATAGATTTAGTTAGAGTCTCTATATAAAGGGGTGCATGGGTTGAGGGTTGCATATGATTAACGCACCCACATAACCCTAGCCGCTACTTCTCATAGGTTCTATCATGCGCGTTGGTGTTAGTATACCGGTGTACAACGTTCCATCTCGGATGTGTGAATTTTGATAGAGGCACCGCTGCAACTGCGACGCTGATCGGGACGATCACGAGGAATAGGCAGTTGGCTCGAGGAAGATCGACTACTTCCACTACATCGACACGCGCTATGTTAAATCAAGTTGCTTCAACTCTACTTCCGTTACATTGCGCATATCGGGCTAACTAGCTAAAGAGGTACGAATTACATATTAAAGTACTTGTGACAAAAAAATGCATTCCATTTATAGTTACATACGCGCGAAAATTGCATAAAGAAGGCATAAATCCTACATCATGAATTCCCAGTGTTACACAATTGCACATCTAAAATTTAGTTCAGCATTATTCCCTTCGGCTAGACAAAAGATATAAAAATTTTTCCACTTGATATTGAATTACCAGATAGTAGGAGTACATATTAATTAATTTCAGACTATATATTTGCAAATTAGGATTCTTTTAGCCGGCTCACTTAATTGGCATAGGTCCAATTTCTATTTCATGTAGTTGACCCACTCAACAGTGGATAGCAAGACGTAGTACAATTGTCCGTATGCTAAGGTGTAAAGATGGGTCGTCAGTTCTCAAAAACGTGCAGGGTCCAAAAACCATTGAAACTGTCAGTACAGAAGGTTTTAGGTTGAAGCAGCTGCTATGCAACATGTGATTGTTGCAAAGATTCTTTAACTGATATTGGCTCTCGTCACAAAGCGATACAGCCATTGCTCCCACGGTACAAAACCAAAAGAATTAGGGCAAGGAAATTATATAATCAGAACTCACAATCAACAAAGAGCTATGTAATTTTAAAGAACGTAACAATGAAAGTTCAGCTAGCTTAATGAAAGTGCAAGTTCTAACTGTATAACTGTGCACAACTTTTATTGGAAAATAATGACAAGACTGACGATCGAACAGGCCCTATATCATCTGACCTGAAAAGGTTGGTTTTGGTGAAGGTGCTCTACATATCCCCCGCCCCCACAAACATTACTACATTTCTAGGGTTCATGAGATTAGAACTCAACCATTTTAGAATTTGGTACAGTACTACTGTACATTTGCCCCAACAGATTCTTCAAATGGTCTCTACATTTCAGCAAAAAAATAAGTTCATTTCTTTCCTGAAGAAGGAATTTAACTGACTTGTGGTTGTGGGGAATTTAACCATGGTTGTGGGAGAGCGAGAGAAGAGCAAGAAGAGAAAGAGGAAGAAGTACCCTTTAGCTGACTTGTAGGGTTAATCTATTTTCATTATTTTATCTTTTTTTACACGTATATATGTGTGTATATATATACACATATATGTATATACATACGTGTATACGTATACAATATATGATTTAGAGCTAGCTGAAGCAGTTAGCAGGCAGTACACTAGCCGCCGTCCTAGCTGAAGGCATGTCGTTCCCTTCGAGCCCCATGGACGTTTCGTTTTACCAACAGCTTCAGCTCAGCCCTCCAGCTTCCCCCAAACAAGGCCACCACCCGGCCGCCTTGTGCTACTACCCTGCAGCTTACCCTTCCCCTCCTTCTTTCGCCACCGATGATGGCTTCCACCACATCCCCGAAGCGCACACCGCCGTCATGACGGACAACCCATCGCCGCCGCTGGTGCCAAAGGCGGACGGTGGTGAGAGGGTGGTGGTGGCGAGGAAAGACAGGCACAGCAAGATATGCACTGCCGGAGGGATGAGGGACCGGCGGATGCGGCTGTCCCTCGACGTGGCCCACCGCTTCTTTGCCCTCCAGGACAAGCTCGGCTTTGACAAGGCCAGCAAGACGGTGCAATGGCTCCTCGACATGTCCAGGGCTGGCATCAAGGAGCTCATGATGTCCGAGGACGGATCGAGCCTCTCCGACACCACCAAGCAGCATGACGTCGAGCAGCACATCATCATGGATTCCGACTCCGATAGAAAGAAGAAGAGGCCGATCAAGGCTAGTAAAAGGGCAGCTGCAGCTCCGAGGAAGAGCAACGCCTCCTCGTCAATCGACAAGGAGTCGAGGGCAAGGGCGCGGGAGAGGGCCAAGGAGAGGACCAAGGAGAGGAACCGCCTCAGGTGGGCGATGCTTGCCCCGTCCATCTCCAACGACGAAGCTCCTCCTCCGAGCTCGCGCCATCTCGACATGGCGAGCCAAGCGGAGGATGTGATTCCAGCCTTCGAGCATAGCAGCTACACCCACCAAGACCAGTGGGAGCTCAGCGGAGTTGTCTTTGCCAAAGCACGCTTCCACTGATCAATCGAGGCCACGGTACTGCATGATGCTAGCTACTCCTCCTCTTTCTTGCGTGTTTCCATTTGCTTTTCTCCTCCTTTTAATTGGAAATCCGGCCGTGATGAGCTCGACCAGTCATCACATGATGCTCTCTGCACGGTGTGCTGTTTGTTTCCCAATGAGTGCTTCTAGTCTGAGTTAACTGTAACTACAGTAACTTCGAACAACCCGTCCATAATAAGACAAGAGAGATGAAGTATCAATAGTGCTTGCCTTAAACACGGCGAGTCAGATCATTCATATGCTAGCAAGGTGAATATATATATATATATATATATATATATATATATATATATATATATATATATATATATATATATATATATATATATATATATATATATATATATATATATATAGGTAATCAGATCTAGCTGAGGGGATCTTGTCCTTCCAAGGCGGGTATAGTTCTCACGGTTTTAGTTATCTATCTATATTAATTAGAGACACCTCTAAAAACCCCTACGATAATCCTAGAATATAAAAAAGTTAAAAATTTCCACATTATTTGAAGAAAATAAAAAAATAGCTAGAAATTCCCATATTAATCTAGAAAAAATGACCATCCTACCGTCTTGTTGCTTTAATTAAGGTTGCTATGATGCATCATAAGTAATTGATCGATTTTTCTTAGTTTCTTGATTTCTTCTGCAATTAATGTAGAATTACAAGTTCCATGGTTTGCCATAGTTCGACGTTGCATATATATACTCATAAATAATGGCTTGATAAACTCTAACAAATTAACCAAAAAAAGAAACAGTAGCATCAGATTAATACTAATATTCATCAAATTGGCCAATATCCGGATCTTACTTTGTTTTTCTTTCTCTTGATTCTTAATCTCATGGGTATTTCAGCAACAAAGCATTATTATTAATCATTGAATTTACAAATTAACAATGTATTCTCAAACTACAAATGAACAAAGGTATCCATCTATTATCTTATTAAAGAAAAGAAAAAGAAGTCAGCCATGTCCGCTCTAAAGTGGTAGAGAATTACCATATTAATCGATAAAGAAAGAAAAAGATTCACTCTATCAGTATTGGGTTCAGATTATGACGGTAGAGATTTAATCTGAAAAATAAGTCATTTGTATCTAACAAGGTTGGCAGAAGAAAAGTGATTGACATGTGTCCGTGTACAATCCTAAAAATAAATTGGTTTAACAAGAGTTGGATATTTCGTCGGGTGCATTCATTACGTTCTCCTCTTCGGCCTCTATTCAGAGTCCTATAGCCAGTAACAAAAGAGTGCAATGTTGCCATGCTAGCTAATGCCGTTCGACAACGACGAAAGCATAAGCTACTGGGTGGATTTTTTTCTCATGACTTTAATTCTTCCTATTCGTGAGAGAGTACGAAAAAAAACAGTTGCATATGATTTTGATCATATATTGTCTAATATAATCGACTTGTAGATCCTACCTTAAAAGACATCTCGTTTAAAAATTAGTTACTACAGCAAAAATTAAAAGCCATAAACAAAAAACCTAAAAGAACCCTGCCATTGTTCGTATTAGCCTCTGTTTTCTAACTTATGTTTATAAAACTAAAAGTCAGTATAAATACTCGGTTTCTCGAAACGGTCTTTTCACTTCTCTCGCTCTAAAAATAAGATAAAAGGTCCCGTGTGTATCACACACTCTACTTTCGCTCCCGTCATATACACGTATCTCTCTTACTTTTTTCAGTATTCCCTCTCTCCTTTAAAAATACTTTTTTCAAATATTACTATTTAATTTTACCAAAAATTATAAGCCAATACGGAGCCCCTAAGACACATCCGAGCACTGGACCAGGGGCGCGTCCAAATCGTGTAGACGAGGAAGTACGTAGGTGCAGGCCATCGGTTCCACGCGCCTCTTGATAGCGCGAACAAAGCAGGCAGGTGTAGCCATGTGCCATGGGTTTCACGCAAATGTTTTTATTTTGAGCCAGTAAATGGAGACACATCCTACCCGTATCGTACACGCATATGTGTGTGTGAGTTTTGTAGAGGCTTCAGACCGTAGAATCCTAGCATATACTTTTCCACTAAGCGCGCGCGCGCGCACACACATATATATATATATATATATATATATATATATATATATATATATATATATATATATATATATATATATATATATATATATATATATATATATATATATATAGTATAAATAACAGGAGAACCATGGTGTTTAGGCTCCATAATTGAGACTTTTCATCTATGATTAAGATTTTCCATCCATGATTGAGACTTTCTATATCCAAAATTAAGATTTTTCATCCTGATATATTTTATATCATTGTACTTATACGTATTTAAAAGCAATGCAAAGGCAGAGAGGTTTGCTGCTAGACACCATAATGCCATACTAGAGAGTTGGTCAGAATGAACAAACTCACTTGTACCACCAAGCCACTCGGCCGTCCCTGTTCACGCTCATGCTATGGTATGGGATTAGTCATATGCATCGAAATCACATCCTTGGTCTTCAATAAAGGCACGAAAGGCATAGTTCTAAGAGGCTAGAAATACCACATTAATAGCGATACATTATTATTAGAAAATGATATAAATTTGAATAGAAAAAAGAGTAGGTCCACTTACATATGTACCGAATATTAGATTGGGCTTGCTATTTGTAAGTTGCATGATTTTTTTGTTAGCTCTAAGTCGATGTTTTGTTACCAAAAAAAGAAATTGATCAAGATATCATGCACGTTTAAATTAAATTGGTGCTTGGCGAAGAGATCTCAGAACTTCCAAGGGTATTATGCACATCCGAAGTGATTTCATGTAAAGTTTGAGTGCCTGTTTGGAACGTACAAAATTTTGTAGAAGATAGTAGTCCCCTAGGAATCATTTGGAACTCTCACATTCCAAATGGGGCGTAACTACTTAGCTATCATGGCGTTTCTTATGCACACAGTAAGGAGTTTTGAGATCGGAATAAACGTGCTTGAAGTTACCAGTCAATTCGACATCAGCCTACAAGGAGTAAACACGTTGATACAGCCCCGCTCATTTTGGCTTAAACTTTTGGTTTCTGTCTTATTTTTCACTATTTTTAAATTTCGTCTTTTTCTAGTTTTTTGGTTTTTTAGCTTTTTTGCAGGTTCTTTTTTCTGTATTCGTTTGCATTATACATGATAGGATAATCTATTTTTTCTATTTCTAAATTATTTTAAATTTAATTATATCAAATAAGTTACCATCAGTTACAGTGTAATTTCAAACATAAGCCACCAAATTTGGCCTCGCTCATTTTGGCTTAAACTTCTGGCTTCTGTCTTATTTTTCACTATTCCTAAATTTCATCTTTTTTCTGATTTTTGACTTTTTTTTAGCTTTTTTGCCGATTCTTTTTCTGTATTTGTTTGCATTATACATAATGGGATAACCTATTTTTTCTATTTCTAAATTATTTTAAATTTAATTATATTAAATAAGCTACCATCAGATACAATGTAATTTCAGCCATAAGCCACCAAATTTTAGCCTAAATGAGCGAGCCGTAAAGACTTGTATTGGGCTCAAATTAACTTTTCTTAGTCAAACATGTCATTTAATTATGTTTCCAAAAGGCGTGATTTGCCATCAAAAGTTTATTATCGTTTTAAAATATTCATATTAAAATAGACCTATATATCACAAATATTATATGAAAATGTTCTAAACCACGAAATTGCATCTTTCGTATTAAAAATAACAAATCAACCAGGCATTTGGGCGGGCCACCCTGTTAGTTCCATTTACATCACATGGTACTTCTCACCACCTGAATTTTACGTCACAAAAATCATAAATCACTAAACAAAAAGTGCTGCTGCTTTAATCAGGGAATTTAGTTTCATCACACAAGAACGTATTCGAAGTACTGCACTTAATTTTTGTTCTTTCTCTTTTGATATTTATTTAATTATTGGGAACAAGTATTCAGACTTGTTATATTTTGTGATACGAATCTGGTCGGGTCCGACCACTTCTCGTTGGGTCCGACTACTGCTTGTTGTGCCGACCACTTGAAGAATTCGATCAAGAAAGCAATGCGAACTGATTAGAGGTTATGACTGGGATCATCTTCGAGTTCGTAATGGACTCTGTACCGACCCACATTAATATGGTACTCTAAGATGCATGAGCTGACTAGAGTTAGACATGGCTACTCGAGGTGCTTCCGACTACAACTCTATACCGTTATGTTCTGAGACTCTTCGAACGGGGCGTTGTTCCTGCCTACGAAAAGGTTACTGTTCTAGTTTTCCGATATGTCTTTGTTTCGTTAATGACTAGGACTTTGTTCCTTCGTTGTCTAAGAGACTCATTCCTGAGGCTGGTAATACGTCCTGTAAGCCTCATGATAGAAGGGAGGTAGATCGTTAAACCTCTATCTCATGTTCTTAATTGTTCTTCATTGGCTTGGTGCTTTGTCTCGTTGATTTCATATCAAGTGGCATATTCGATCCTAACAAGTGATATCAGAGTTACGTTCTTTGCCCAGATCAATCTAGGGTACTCAACATGGATGACAACAGTTAAGTATGATCTTCCATTGCTCAATAGACACAATTTTTCTTGCGGCAAATTAAGGTGCGAGCAATTCTAGCACAGCTTGATTTGGATGATACATTATTGGGGATCAACAAGATGACCGCTACATGGTCTGCCAAGGAGAAGCAAAGAAGAGATCGGAAGGCTCTCTCATATTCATCTTAATCTATCAAATAATATTCTCTAAGAGGTCACAAAGGAGACCACATGTAAAATCAAGGAGACCGACTAGAGTGGATGAATAGGCGGTCTAAAAAATTCTCTTTCAATTACTATCAAATTTTATTTGTCTAAACTAAGTATAGTGCGGAAGCTTAACTTAAATTGATTTAGCACAAACAACACCTAAAACAATTATGTTCACCTAAGTGCACCAACAAATTAAGACTATGACAAGGTTTGCAATCTTAAGAAGACAAGTAATCAATTTAATTTTGTGAATGTAAATTGCTTGAATGTAAATTGAGCACAAGAAAACAAATCACAAATGACAGTTGCTTTTTCCTATGGTGTTCAGAGACTTGTTGGTCTCACTAGTCCACATTGAGATAAGCCCAAACGAATTAGACCGGCTCCACGAATTAAGCCAATCACCTCAAATCTATTAAGGTTACTCTTATTCCACTCTAGAGATGGCGAGCACTACACTACTCACAATTTGTTAGGCCTTTTCCCAAGTTTCTTAAGAAGATTGCCGCTCACGATGCCTCCAACGCCATCTAGGAGCCGGCAAACTCCAAGAGTAATAAGTCATGCCCCTCGCTTGACTCTCACCACGTGCAACGAATGCACAAGCTTGAGGGAATATTCAATCCACCTCTAGATGCAACACATACAATCTGGAGCTTTTATCCTTGCTCATAAGGTGCAACATATGTACAATTAAGAGAAGTACCTTACACTAGCTCAAATGATTGTCAAGGGATGCAGCAAGCCTTGCTCCAACTGTTCATAAGGGGGTATATCTACCCACACCACAAAAACTAGCCGTTGGAAGCAAAATCCCTAAAAAATAGGATTTTTGGAAGTACTGCTAGCTTACGACCGGTACTTTCACTCCCCTCAGCAACGGTTAGAAAACTAGCTATTGCAGACAAATCAGGTAGTTCCGATGTGCAAAGTCTGGTACTACCAACCATCGGAAGTACCGCAGTACTCGTGTGGAGCTACCGATTCCCCGGGGATGAGATGACATTCACACATGTGTCTTTCTGAAAAAACCGTACCGCTACACAAACCAGTCGTTTCGGAACTCAGAAGCACCACTCACATAGAGCTATTAGTTCTACTCGCAGATCAGATCGCTCACATAGAGTCGACCGGACCGCTCACACAGAGCTGCTTGGAAGTTCTGATTGTCGACTACACTGGTCCTTGACCACGTCGGATGGTTCGACCACTCAGGTTTTCAACCACGTTGATCTCCACCCATGTTGTCTGGTTCGACCACACAGGTCTCCGACTACGCTAGTCTCTGACCATGTTGGTCTCTGACCACATTATCAGGATTGATCACATAGGTCTCCGATTACACTGGTCTCCGACCACGCTGGTCTCTAACTACGTTGTTCGGATCAACCACACAAGTCTCTAACTACGCTGGTCTCCGACCATGTTGATTTCGACCACTAAAGCCTCAGCCATGTCGATGTAACATCCTGATTTTCAGAGCCTTTTTTAAGTTTTTAAGAAAAAATTCACCATTTGCATTTTTAGAATTAATTCAAGCTTAAAATGAATTTTCATTCATTAAAAGGATTTAACATGATTAAATTAAACATTAACGTTTGGTGAAAGCATTTTATATGAGTTCCTTGAGCCTCAAGGATTTTTTTTGGAGTTATTTACTATTTTCTAGAGCTCAAAGTAACTTTCTATAGAATATTTAATGTTGTCTATTGGATGATTAAATTTCGAGTTATGAATTAGAAGAAGACATCTATATGAAGCAGCCGTAAGGTTTTATCATTCTGGGAAAGGAGGATTTTGCTTGCAAGTTAAAGAAGTCTATTTATGGGTGAAGCAATCATCTAGATAATGGTATAAGAGATTTTATTCCTTTTTGATCACTCAAAGGTTCAAGAGATCTGACTATGATAGTTGTATTTATTTAAAGGCTTTCAATGGTTTAGCTATCTATTTGCTACTATATGTTGATGATATACTAATCACGAGAAAAAAAACAAGTTTGGTAATCTATACCTAAGTCAGAAAAGATATATTAAAAAAGTCCTTCGTTGCTATAACACACACAAGACCAAGCCGACTAGTACACCGATAGCGACACATGTTAATCTGTCTTCTTCATGAAGTCTGCAAACAATTGAACAAGTTAAATACATGTTAAGTGTTCCGTAAACAAGTGTAATAGGATCACTTATGAACACCATAGTCTACTTTAGCCCTGATCTATCTCATGCTTTGAGCGTTGTTAGTAGATATATGGCCAATCTTGACAAAGACTACTGGAAAATTGTTCAGTGGATCTTCAGGTATTTAAGGGGCACTTCTGATGCTTGTTTGCATTTTGAACATACCAGTGTTAGACTAGTCAGATATGTTGACTCAGGCTTCACAAGAGATCTAGATAAATGAAGATCTCTTACTAGTTATGTTCTCACAATTGGAGGATGTGCCTTGAGTTAGAAAGCTAGTTTACAAGCTATTGTTGCTTTCTCAACTACTAAAGCTAAGTACATGGCTACATTAGAAGTCTGTAAAGAAGCTATTTGGCTAAAAGGTCTTTATACTGAACTTTGTGGAAGTACATCGTGCACTAATATTTTTTGTAATAGTCAGAGTACTATTTTGTCTTACAAAATACCAAATATTCTATGAAAAAACAAAGCACATTGAAGTTAGATATCACGTCATTCGAGGCGTTATTACGCAAAGTGATATCAAAGTCTGTAAGATTAGTACTCACGAGAGTTCAGCTGATATGATGACAAAACTAGTTCCTACTTCTAAGTTTGAGCTCTGCTTAGACTTGGTCGATATTACTCATTAGTCCTTTCAGATGTTTAACGCACCAGAGGCATTCTACAATTTCATCGAGAAGTTCTTCAGTTCTTTTTTGCTACAAGAGGAATTCAACTCAAAATAGATATTGTTATATTTTATGATCCCAATCTGGTAATGTCTGACCACTTCTAGTCATGTCCGACTAGAGCTTGTTGTTCTGATCACTTGAAGAATTCGACCAAGAAAGCAATGCGAGTGAGGTTGTTATTCCCACCTATGAGAAGATTACTATTCTAGTTTTCGATAAGTCTCTATTTCGTTGTCAACTAAAACTTTGTTCCTCACTCATCTGACTCTCGTTCCTGAGGCTATTTATAGCTCCTGTAAGCCTCATGATAGAAGGGAGGTAGATCATTAAATCTCTATCTCATGTTCTTGATTGTTTTTTATTGGTTTCGTTTTCTTGTTGATTTCATATTAAGTAGCATATCCGACCTAACAATACTACTGTTCGATAGTTACGTTTGCAGCACCAGATAAAGACTTCCAAGTTATTTGTGTCAACATGCATAACACTACATAGGCTATAATAATTTGCTCAATTCACATAGTATATATTAGAATTATATAGGCCTCTTAGGTTGTGCTTCAACTACTCTGCAGTCATTACGACCACGCTAAGTCGATTTACGACCACTTCACAGATGGCTATGACTACGTGAAAGTTGTGACCACACACAGAGTAGTTACGACCACATGTGTTTGCTTAGACCACGTTACATACTCGTAACTTCTGCTGACGAGAGTTATGACCACATTCACATTGAACTGCACATTCTTGTAACCGAGCTACGACCACTCCGGTTTATGAGAAGTCGAGACTTCGACTGCAGATCTTGCTACTTCGACTATGTAGTAAACTTGATCACAGTAGTCGTAACTCGATTACGATCACGTTGGAAGACTTGATCGTCGTGATCGTAAAGCATTTACGACCATATCTTCAGCTTCACGTACACCTCCGATTTCCCGAAGCCAAAACCGCTCCTTTTTCTCTTCTTTATTTCTCTCCCTCTCGTTCGATCACACCGATCACTTACTCCCCCTCTCGTTACATTGCTCTGCCTTTTATACCCAACTCTACGACTATGATACAGAAAAAACTACAACTCCGAGGTGGACTCGAAAACTGACTCGTACGCGGAAACAAACTCCTACACGACTTGAACACATATAATACAGCAAAACTGACTCGAATATGACTAAACAAGATTACTAACTCTAACAATCACCTCTTTAATCTTGTTTCTCCATTTTGATCATACCGATCTTCTCTCTTACTTCTGCTTCTTCCTTTTACCTGTACTCCCTTGCGCCTGAGCCGTCACTGCACTACTGCCTACGTTTGCTCCATCGTGAGCCTAGCATAATCCGACGCTTGCCACGTCTCGCACCTGTACTGATCCATCCTTCCTTGCACGCCTGCCTAAGTTGGAGCACTTGCTCCCACAACCACCTTGGCTTTGCCGTTACCTAAGCCTCACGCTCTTCTTTCTTGGACCAAGTCTGCCCGCTTTCCTGCATATATCTTAGCTGAGACTACATTGCCCCTATCTTCTGTCTCCAAGGCTTCCTGCGTTCCCTCCGCAAAACCACAAAAGATTACCAACATGTACTCCAAGTCTTCCTCTTAGACCTTGTGCACTTTTTTCATCGCCTTGACTACCTATGTTAGCCGCATCTGCATGTGCGCCGCATGCGCCTTCGAAGCCGTTGCTCCCTTCATGCGTGCCTGCATGTGCGTGGTTGTGTGGCTTGATTCCATCTGCATGCATGGAGTCTATAGACATGCCCTTCTCCCCGTGGCTGCTAACGTGATGTTGCATGCACACCTCGTGTGCCAGCTGCATGTGATGCACCTAGGTCCTGCCATCTTGACCTTCTGCATGCACACCTGCATGCCTAGCTTAGTTGCCCCCAACTACGCCAACTGAGTCTTGCCCCTAGGTCCTGCCACCTCCTGACGCCTCCAAGCTGCTCTTCAGGTAAATCGATTTACAAGTTTTTAAAATCCTGTACAACTGATTTAAAGATCTTTTCACCTTCATCAACAAATCTTTGTTCTTGTCATGCACACGCAAGAACTCATCCTGCAGTACCACGCTGCACCCTAGTTCTGTCATTTGTTTGAGACTAAGTATGTTGTTGCACAGACTTAGTATATAGTAAATCCCTATCAACTTCTTATCTCCGTTCTTGCATTGCAACAGTGTCGTCCCTTTACCTTTTATCTCCAACGTGGAGTCGTCACCAAACTTGACCTTGCCCCTAAATCTTCTCGTCGAGCTCATGAAACATGGAGCAATTTGTAGGATCGGAAATGGCAACAGAGGGGAGGTGAATGGTGCCTCTTTAAAAAACGCCCCAAAAGTCTCCACTAAGATCTCTGATAGCTATAGAAGCTATGAAGCAACAGGGAGAAAGGCTCACTGGAAACTCAGAGAAACATCGGCAAATAATACGACAAACAAAGCAAGGAAGCAGAGAACAATTTCAGCAGGGACATGCATCGTCAAAGACTGGGGCCGGTCTGACTGGTGGCCATGGGCCAGTCTGACCGCCCAGTAGGGGCCGGTCTGACCGCCCTACTGAGGCTAGTCTGACCGCCCAGTAGGCGCTGGTCTGACCGCCCTACTGAGGCCGGTCTGACCGCCCAATAGGCACCGGTCTGACCGGTGTTGTCTGGCCGGTCTGACTGCCATGCACAGACCGGTCAGACCTGTCAAACCCTAGTTTCAGGTTCTTCGGCTGGGAACAGAGCTAATTTTTGCCAAACTTCAGTAAATTGAGAAATTGAGAGTTTCCTTCTGATCTTTTCAGCCCAAAACAGCAAGACAAGAACCTAAATAGCCAAGAGGGGCTAGGGAACCCAGGAATGCAACCAAAAGGCCAAGGAATCAAATTCTGAGCAAAGATCCAAAAAAGACATTGAAGAGGGACAGATTTCCAAATTACTTGCCACTTACTAATTCTTTGCTCATGAAGCCTTGCATTTCAGCATGACATGATATCAGGACTAGAAGACACAAGTCTCAAGCCATTTCTTGGAGAGAAATCAACATTTCACAAATCCTCTGACTACAAACCCTAAAATCATCCAAACAGAGGAAATCCTGCGCATGAGAGGAAAATAAAAGATCCTTTGATTCTACCACTTTGCTCTTTGGGAGTTAACTGACCAAATGATCTTTAGACTTATTCCCATCACAGAGCAAAGAATCAAGGACTACTTTCTCAAGGATTCGCCTCAAACCTCAGAAATGTAGTGAAGAACAGAAACTTGAACTACTGACAGAGCAAACACAAAAACAGAAGGAAATGCAAGAAAATCATGATTGCTCAAGCTCAATCCATTTCATAATGAATCGGAGACATGAATGCTTACATAAGAGGAATGATTACACAAGAGTTACAATCTCCTCACTACATGGTTCCTACATAACACACGCACACTCCCACTAGAAATGCATACACTCCCTTGAGCTCTCTCACAGAATTCCTACCTCTCCACTTGCTTGCCATCCCCTTTTAACAGCCAACACTCACACCAAAAGGGGACTTCAAGAAGTGGCATACAAAACACACTCCATGCCTCACACACACTTGAGGCAAAAAGTCAACACACATAGAAATGGAGGGAAACCAGCCATTTCTCTCATGCTTGAGTCAAATCTCCAATTTGCCCCTCAAGCACCTTCCCGGAAGCTTCCCGCAACCGGCACCTTTGACCGTCTAGACCTCGACTCCTCCCTGAGTCTAGTCCGGCCCGGTTCGCTGCGCACGACCGCAACCAACCTCCAACCGTCTGGATCTCCGACTCCTCATTGAGCCTAGTCCCGGTTCGCTCGTCGTTGCCTGTCGTGTCCATCACCGGTAGCTCTAGCTCCAGTTCCTCGTCTCCCGACTCGCAACCACCTCACCAGCCTCGATCATCTTCGGCATAACCGACCGTCTGGACCTCAACACCTCCTGTGTCTAGTCCCGGTCCTCCTCGCCTCACCATGACCTAGCTCCGAAGTCCTGCAGTCACACAGACAAGCAAACTGTCACAGCACCGCACGAAACAGCATATCAACAATAGCATAAGTAAAAGGTACTCAAACCTAGAATACCCAAAACAAACTCAAACTCACTAATACAACCATCAATTACTCATCACAAACATGGGGATACCTCCACATGGTCTCTCACAATCTCCCGTCATGTGGTTGCTTGCTCCATTGTCCAAATCTTCTTCATCTTGGGCGAGGTTCGCCTCCTTGTTCTTCTTCTTGTTTCGATAATCCGACGCATAGTGCCCGTACTCGTTATAGTTGAAACACTTTATGTGGCTACGGCATTCTGACGCGTAGTGCCTATATTTGCCACATTCAAAGCACTTAACATGTGACTTATCACGGGATTTGTCACAACCGCCTTGGCCAGCCTTGTCTCCACGGCCACCTCTGCCACTTCGACCACTCTGGCCACCTTGACCGCGCCACCTCCCACAGTTTGATGAGCCACAACCGTCATTCGGATCTCCCTTTATTAGCAACGCCTGCTCATTATGAGTTTAGGATCCCAGCTTGTTATGTGATTGAAACCCCTTCAATAACTCCTCATACGCTTTGAGGGAGCTGGTGATTTCTTCTATCTTCTTGTCTAGATCGGCTTAGCTTGCTCACAGCAAACGAGATGTCAGATCTCGTAGCACTAGCTAAATACATCAATGAGCCAATGATCTGGGAGTATCTCAATTGATCCCTTATTATTCTTCGGTTTTTCCTCAATAACACACTAGGATCATAAGGACTAGAAGCAGGCTTGCAGTCACTATAACCAAAGCGACTCAAGACCTTCTCCACATAGTGGGATTGCACAAGTGTAACCCCACCATCACCTCCTCTCAGTAGCTTACTGTTAAGAATCACATCAGCCACTCCCAAATCTTTCATCTCAAAACTCTTGGACGAAAAGTCCTTGAACTCAATCACATTGAGGTTGGTCCCAAAAATCAGTATGTGATCAACATACAAGCATAAGATCACTCCTCCCCCACCATAGCGATAGTACACACATCTGTTGGCTTCATTCACAACAAAGCCAGCAGACGTTAAAGTTCTATCGAACTTCTCATGCCATTGCTTAGGTGCTTGCTTTAGGCCATACAAAGATTACAACAACTTGCACACCTTTCCTTCTTGACCTTTTACCACAAACCCGTCTGGCTGATCCATATAAATCTCCTCCTCCAACTCTCCATTTAGGAAAGTTGTCTTAACGTCCATTTGATGAATGAGAAGACCATAAGATGCAGCCAGGGCAAGTAGTACTCGAATTGTGGTCAAACGGGCAACAGGTGAATAAGTATCAAAGAAGTCATCGCCTTCTTTCTGAGTATAACCCTTGGCCACAAGCCTTGCCTTGTACTTTTCAATTGTACCATCAGGTCTAAGCTTTTTCTTGAAAACCCATTTACATCCTACAGGTTTACACCCATAAGGACGGTCAACGACCTCCCAAGTTCCATTAGACATAATAGAGTCCATCTCACTCCATACTGCTTTCTTCCAATAGTCAGCGTCAGGAGAAGAATATGCCTCTTCAATGGTTCTTGGAGTGTCATCCATGAGGTATACAATGAAATCATCACCAAAAGATGTCATCCATGAGGTATACAATGAAATCAAGGGAAATTATAGGTTCTTGACTAGATGAGCTAGGTACATCACATTTCATAGGAAATTCATTCTCAAAAAATGTAGCATCTCTGGACTCTATGATTGTACCAACACACATGTCAGGTACTCCAGTTTTTATAATTAAGAACCTATAACCCATGCTGTGCATAGCATAACCAAGAAATACACAATCTACGGTTTTTGGTCCAAGTTTGCGCTTCTTGACAATTGGCACGTTAACTTTGGCCAAACATCCCCAGGTGCGCAAGTATGAGAGAGTCAACTTCTTCTTTTCCCATTCCTCGAATAGTGTTACTTCTTTGTTCTTTGTACGAACTCTATTCAGGACATGACACGCGGTCAATATAGCCTCACCCCACCATTCCTTAGAAAGTGTCGCAGTGTCTAACATGGCGTTAACTAAATCAGTTAGAGTGCGGTTCTTTCTTTCGGCAACCCCGTTCGATTCGGGAGAATAGGGAGGCGTCCTCTCATGAATAATTCCATGTTCCTCGCAGAATAAAGTAAACTCATTTGAAAAATACTCTCCCCCACGATCAGACCTTACCCGCTTGATTTTCATCTCAAGTTGGTTTTCTACCCCAGCTTTATAGATCTTAAAGTAATTCAATGCTTCATCTTTTGTTTTCAATAAGTACACATAGCAAAATCTAGTGCAATCATCTATAAGCATCATGAAATATTTCTTCCCACCTTTAGTCAACACGCCATTCATCTCGCACAAATCGGAATGAATGAGTTCTAACGGTGCCAAATTCCTCGCCTCTTTTGCTGCCTTGTGAGGCTTGTGAGGTTGTTTCGATTGAACACACGCATGGCACTTAGAACCTTTGACCAAAGTGAATTTCGGGATTAAACTCATATTAGCTAAGCGCGTCATACACCCAAAATTAACATGACAAAGTCGTGAATGCCAAACATTAGATTCATCATCATCGTTACACACATGGTACACAAACGGACGGAGTTTCGGAGGCCTACTCGCCCAGAACCCTTTGCGCGCAAGGTTCTGGACCGGAGATTATAGAGAACAGCACAGCAGCAGAGAATTTCAACTAACAAAAATAAGGAAAGGACCGGTTATGTAACTGTGCCTGGGAGCTGGAGAGACAAGCTTGGACACCATAATGGGTCCATTACCAGTAACGGACGCCATAACCACGGTGCAATTAACACGTCCGTTACAGCCCACTAACGCGCCTTAACACGACCGTTACAATCCTCAAAAAGTTGGCCCAGCACATCACGTCCGGCCAGGCCAGTCAGTCCGTCCGACCGCCCGCCACTGCGCGGCGCGGCGCGCGCGTGTGGCATCCCAACTGCCCTCCTCAACTTGTCTATAGGAGCACACAATTGCAACCCATTTAAGTTGAGTCAATTCCTTGTCAGTTTTCCATGTGGGACTAACCGTTATTGCACCTAGCATTAATAGTGGGCCTAGGAATTTCATTTGATTAAGTGCTAAATTAAAATGGACCAAGCCCAATTAATCCAACAGAATGTATCAACTACTACAAGCAATCTAAACTTCTGGTCTTGTATAGAGAAAATCACACTGATAGCAGAATCTACTATTGAGATATCTACAACATTAATGGACTGACAGTTATGCTCTAACTGAAAGCTAATTTGCACAAATAGTAAAATAAGTTTGTTCGATTGAGAGGTGTTCGATTGAGAGGCGACGAAGCCGATGTTGCGGATGAACGTCACGAACTGCTGGTACCACGCCCGTGGTGCTTGTTTCAGTCCATATAAGGACTTGTGAAAATGACAGACATGCTGCGGGCAAGAGGCATCCACACACCTAGTGGTTTGTTGACAGAACACGGTCTTGTCGAGTGTTCCATGAAGGAATTTGTTCTTCACATCCAATTAACGGATCGACTAGGAGTAAGAAGCTACAATGCTGAGAACCATGCGGATCATGGAAGGCTTCACAATGGGACTGAACAACTCATCAAAGTCGATCCCCGGCTACTGAGAGTAGCCACATACAACCCAACAAGCTTTGTATCTTGCCAAGGAGCCGTCAGAATGGTGTTTTTGTTTGAAGATCCACTTTCCAGTGATGATGTTGGCGCGGGCGGGGGAGGTACACAGGACCAGGTGTTATTGTCGATGAGAGCTGTGTACTCCTCCTGCATGGATTGGAGCAAGTGCGGGTCCTTCAATGCGCTGCGGTACATCTTCTGTGCCTGGCAGATCCCAGTGTGGTCGACCGTCAGGTTCAGCTGTCGATGGGCATGACAGTGCCTACCTTGGCTCGGGTCATCATCTGGTGTGGTGTGGACCAGGAACAGGGCGTGGCACCACCAATGGAGTAGCCAAAGTAGACCCGGGAGCGAGAGTCAGCCTTGTCTGTTGGAATTAATCTAGTTTTTGGTAGGATTTGTAGAGTTTGTCATATACGAGTACGAGTCAGGTCCGGAGTAGAAACCGAGTTAGGTTGGTGAGTCCGTTTATGAGTCATGTAATTAGCCTTTATAAGGTGGAGTTTAGTTCTGTAATCGTAACAAGAGGAAGGAGAAGTGAACAAGAGTGAATCGGTTGTGATCAAGAAGTTGAGGGAGAGAAAAGAAGAGTGCTTTGGCTCCCAAGAAAAGCTATTGTGCTTGCGTATTGTGTTTTTGTATTGTTGCTACCATACTCAGACATACTCGAAGACAAGAGGAGCAGAGGAGCTGCACATCGAAAGTACCTATACTCAAAGTATCGAGTACCGAGCACTTGCTAAGCGTTCGAAGTTTACGAGCGAGTATGACATGGAAGATGTGGTCGTTATGAGGACATACTGGTCGTAACAAGGCTACGAGTATGAGCAGATCAGGAAAACGCAATCATAAGCCGGAGTAGTCGTTACTCGGTTACAAATACGTGCACAGGAGTAAGGAATGGTTGTAACCAACTAAGTGGTTGTAGCCACATCTTAGAGTCGTCGTAACAAGTACTGAGCGGTTGTAAGCGAGTTACGACTATTGAGATCAAAGTTTCGAGTGGTCGAAACCCAACAGTGGTATCAGAGCCTGCTGATTTTGTTGAAACCTGAAGAACATGGGAAAAGTATTAACTTTTGAGTGCCCGGAGTGAGCTGATCTCCCTCTAGTATCCTCTCCTGATGACTGACAATTACCTGGTGTGGGCAATGAAGATGAAGGCAAACATGCACGCCTAGGGAGTTTGGGGTGCAGGCGATCCGTAGGGGAAGGACAAGAAGATGGGCGACAAGGTGGACCAGCCAGCTTTGGCTATCATCTACCAGGCGGTGCCAGATACGATGATACATCAACTCATCGGCAAGGAGACGACACAGGAAGTATAGGAGACATTGCAGACAATGCACGAGAGAGTTGATCATGTGAAGGAGGTACGGCTCTCGAATTTGCAGAGCGAGTATGAGAATCTCTAGATGGGAGACCCAATCGGTAGACAAGTTCGCCGGCAAGCTAACTTTGCTATACAATCAGATTAACTCTCTTGGTGACAAGATGGAGGAATCTGTGATGGTGAAGAAACATATACGTGTGCTTCCTGAGAAGTACATACCTGTCATCACCATGCTTATGTACTCCTCTCATCCAGTGTGTTGAGGCAACCAGGGAGCCCACATCCACGGTAGCCTACCAGTATGAAACTGGCCGGTATGCCCGGTATTCCCGCCGGTGTTCCTGTTGTCGCCCTGGCCACCGCCCTTCTTGTTCTTTCAATTGCGGTTGTTGCCGCCACTGCCACCACTGTGGTCATCGCTGCCATGATCGCCTGAGGTGTTGGGCTTGTAGTTGGATAGGAGTGTGGTGTTGGCTGAGTTGCGGATGTGCATCTCTTCCAACATGAGCAACGAGCGAGTCTTGATGAAGGAAGAAAACGACTCCATCGTGGTTACCGTCGTGGCATTGTGTAGGGTGTTTAGCACTAGCATATCATCGAACACTTATCACCCCATGTCATGGTGTTGATCAGCAAGATTCTTTAGCTTCTGACAATACTTAGTGATGGTCATGGATCCTTGGAGAATGGAGCTGAATTCAGCTTCAATATAGAGGGCTCTGGTCTCCTGATTGTCTTAAAACACACCTATCACACGAGTCCAGAAGGCATGAGTAGATTGGACTGGCTCCATGACCATGTCAAGGATTTCATCTGAGATAGACACATAGAGCCAGGACAAAATGGAGAAGCCCTGCATCGCCCAATTTGGGTCGTTAGTCGGTGCGGGAGTGCTGTCGACATGGGAGAGGCCATTCCTCCCGAGCATGGTGGTGGCGTAGGTCTTCCATTTTGTGAAATTGGAAGCTTTGAGGTCTAGGATGATGGGAATATGATCAACTCTGATACCAGACTGTCTTGTGGTAGAGTTTTTCTTTCAAAGAAAAAATAGTCTTATCATATGGTAGCTCCGAGAGGTAGATGGCTTACACCAAATCAATACTAGCCTTTCTCCTGTCAATAGTAGTACTTTAGCTCCGTGAGACTCTGACTCGCTATACCTACCTTTGTTCACTGGAGGGCTAAAGTCCTCTCTAATTTGCACTGAAACAATGGAAATTGTTGCCATCACTGTAAAAACGTGTCATTGGAATCAAATGAGTGCCAAGGAACACTTTTACGAACAGAAAATTAATGCAAGTTGTCCAGCTGCAAATTACTTTCTAATATCATCTCAGCTATTGCTTGGATGTACCATATATTTTTCTGTTACTGTTATATGCTCTCCATGATTATGTAACCATGGAAAGGTGGTCTAATATATTATGTTCCATATATAAGAGTGTGTGCTTCAATTCGCCATGCATTTATAGAGAAAGGTATATCCAGATTTCAGAAGTACTCATATGTATAGGATTTGATTTGCCATATCATGGTTAAATATTAAGCAAAATTAAGGAGGATATTGACACTGAATAATCAGCATACTACAAACTAAATTGATGACAGTATTAGTATGAAATATATGGGTTAACGATGTCAATGAATTTTCATCAGCACATATACTAGAGATCAGATCAACTTGACATCCACGGTGTAAACTAATGCGAACAGTGAGGTGCTAGCTAACTGTTGGATACATATGCCATGTTCCAAACGGTTTTTGACTTCTGGGCTTCTAACTTTCAAAAGCTAAAAACCGTTTAGAACGCGTTGGCATCTTAACATGGCTTTTTTCGTTTGTATTGTCTGTGAAGATATAACAGTAGCCAAAAGCCATCAGAAAAGGCCGAATTGAATGGGGCATAGTTGGATGACATACAATGTAGTAAATTTAGTGTCTTTCTCGCGTGTCCTGCAATCTAGTAGAATAGACAGTGCATAGATTAATTTCACAGCTAAACTATATATAATATAATTAGAAGATAAAACTTTTAATCAATTGTCCATGTGTAAGATCTAACAATTACAGTGCGAATGCTTGCACTAAACTACTAAGAAAATTACCTGGAATGGTCTCCTGCATTAGATCCACTCTCAAAACTTTTCTCAAGCCGTGAAGATCATAATTGTGCAATTAGTCTCAGACATTACCTGAACCAAATTAAATCCTTCATGAACCAAGTTAAACAAATGTGCAGATCCAGAGCACATGATCTACACAAGCACACACGCCCCCCCCCCCCCAACACACACACACACACACACACACACACACACACACACACACACACACACATATATATATATATATATATATATATATATATATATATATATATATATATATATATATATATATATATATATTTCAACCATGCATGGACCAGAACTGAACTTGGGTCTTATACAAAACAGAATTGAAACAGCATATGAACAATAGATTACTAGTATATGAACAGATCGATGAGTGACATCCCAATCGCAAAAGACGGAAGTCAACGGAGGAACAAAGAAAATGCATTTCGGTGCTTAACTTGCATCACCAATTTCTCATGAGGCGTGCACCAATGTACGTATATTATGACGAATACAGCAAATTAGTACCAAAACAAATAGGGAATTGGAAATAATGTATGAAACTAAACTAGAGTCCCTAGCTAGCTGATAAAATTGTCTAGACAGAAGGAGGCGCGCGCCAGCGCTGAAATTTGATACTAATTCAGTAAGAAACTAAAAAGCGTATTGCTAGCTAGCTTCAGAGATTGATATATGGATCTTTGGTTGTTTACATATATCTACTGCGCTCCATCTCCTGAAACAAGGGTCGAATGAAATAGACGGCTGGAATGAAACGAAAGTGTGTGTCATGCCGATAGAGTTAAGTTGTCTGAATATGTACTAATTCTCTTCAGAAGTTGGGATCGAGTAATACTAGCATGCATGCAAGCATGCATATGTGTGTATGTTAGAGAGAGAAGAAAAACTCGATTATATTGAAGGATACATGAGAAGAAGGTACTTTAGCAAATAGGTGGTTGGATTCGCTCACATATGGATATGGCATCCATCGATGTGAAGATGGAGATCCTGGTCATGGTCATGGCTGCTTCTAGCCCGAACCAACATGGAAATAACTGAACCAAAGGATCGAGAATGTCTTTCTTTCTCTCTCTCTCTCATGTTTTGGAGCGGATATATTATAATAGACGATAGACATGGAAGAGATGCATTGCAGTGTAGGAAGTGTGAGGAAGGAAGATCTCAAATAAGTTGACGTGGGATTGGGAATATCGAATAGAAGAAAGAAAGGCTACTCAGACGGCTTCAAAAGCTTCTCCTTGACTTTTGGCATTTTGGTTGAAATTACGTCGTAACAATTATTATTTTTTAGCTATTCAATAAAAATTTAAAAAACCATTATATCGACAATGTAAAAAAAAATAAAGACAAAAAGTCAAAATAAGCCAAAACTAGGAGTTGATATGTTCCAAATGCGTTCTTGCTTAAATAAGCTGAAAGCAAAAAAATTACATAGTTTTTTGGCTATACCTTATGGTTTTTAGTTAAAAGATTATCACATATGATTTTAACTGATATAGCTAAAATCGATACAATATATACTATAATCAACTAATATACATTATCTTTAAAAACATATATTTAAAAGCTATTTATTACAAGAAAAAGAATAAAAAGCCAAAGTCACCGCCGTGCCGAGCGGCCCAGCCACTCCTAAAGTCTTCAGAAAGGCATTGGCTTTTATTTCTGAAGAAGCTAGGAAAGAAATAAACAAGCAAGAAAGGACGCGAGAAACATATAGTACAGTACAGTACAGATATGCAAGCGCATCTCTCGGCAAAGCAATGGCCCATGGAAGAGATGCATGCTGCAATGCAATGCAACGCATGCTAATGGTGTGCATGCCGTTGAGGATGAGGTCCCAGCTGCTACATAGTACGAGGTGTACGAACGCTCAGGAACTACAGTGTCCTAGCAAGCTGCCAGTGGCATAGCCTGAGAACGCCATGGCTGCATGCAGTACTTGGGAGTACTCCCGGCAGCCTTCCTTCGTCTTTCTCCCTGCTAGCTCGGCTGCGCTTGCACCGGTGCTGGAAGAGGCGAGAGAGCGTCCTAGCTAGCATCGGCTGTAGGAGACGCCGAGACGGTGCAAGCAAAAAGAAAAAAAATTGTAGAACCGATGCATCTACTATTCACATCGGTGCTCCATAAATAAACAATATTTCTCTGACTGCTGACCTGACAAGCCGTGGTGCTCGCGCCGGAATAGGAAGGTCATCGGCGCGAGAGGGCGGGCGGTTAGCGGTGAGCCCATGACCGGATTGAGACCCCACGCTGCTGCTCAAGGCCTGCTGTCACCGCCGGATCGAGAGGGCAGCGGTGACGCTGCTGCCTAGATCGAGCTGAATCAAGGCCTCCGCCGTGGATGGATGCCCGCCGCCGCAGGTTAGGGCTTGGCGGCAACGTCAATCCAATTCAGAGGAATTGGTGGAGGGGAGGCGGTAGGACACGCCGTCAGCGAAGGGGATGGCCGGAGCCGGCGGAATCGACCGACGATGCTGCTGCGTGTGGGAGAGAACGAGATGCGCGTAGGAGAGAGGCAGGGAGCTTTGCGTACGAGAGACAAGGGTTTGGTTTGTTGGTTTCGGATTTTTTATTTTAATGGTGGGCCCCACCGCGAGGGAGAAAAACGGCCGTACCGATATGATATGATAGTGAAGCCACTTAGGGGCTGTTTGGTTGCTAGTCACACTTTGCCAACAAAAATTGCCATACTTGCCTAAGTTGAGGTGCTCAAATTCTTTGTCACACCTTAGCAAGTCTAAAGAAATCTTGCCACACTTTTTTGAGTCATTGACGTGTGGGATCTAGTTTGCTGGAAGGGAATCTTGCCACAACTGTGGCTGCAACCAAACGGCTCCTAAGGTTGATCAAACTTGCCTAACCTTAGGCGTGGTAAACTGTGGCTGGCAACCAAACACCCCCACCTCACCCTCTGTTGACGTTGCATTGAGGCCGCTCGTTTCGGTTTAAATTTATAGTTAGTAACTTATTTTTAATTTTTTATGTTTTTAGTTTTTTTAGTTTTTTGCCATTTTTTCTGTATTCGTTTGCGTTATTTGTGATAGGCTAATCTATTTTTTTTAATTTTTTTTAAAATTTAGTTACACTAAATAAGGCACCATCAACTACAGTACAATTCCAGCCATAAGCCAGTTTATTTCAGCCCAACCGAACGAGTAACGCTCATTTGAGTTTCTAGTTTAAAGTTTTTTAGTATTGTTTGGCACTATTTTAGATTTATTTTAGTACTATAGCTATTATATTTTTTGGCGTAATTAAATATAAAAATCAAAGAAAATGTTACGCTTTCACAAACAATAAAAAGGAATAAAAAAACTAAAAAACCAGAAAAAGACGGAACTAAGAAACTCAAAGCTAAAAGCTCAAGTCCAATGGAGCAGGGCCTCACGCATCAAATCTAACACTAACGCACCTTGTATAGGCATATACAATAATTTGTCTCTTTATATTATCTTTAATATGTTTGCTTTATCTAAAGACATCGTCTCTAATAATAAATTATTTCTGGGACTTCCCATCTTCTCCCTACTTCATATAGTATTTTATTAATTTAGTCAAATCTTCGATTAATTTCTGGCCTATCTACCATGCGCGCAGACTCTAGGTAGTACTAGCTCCTTGACCCCGTAAAATTCTTAGGAGAGCTGTGCCATGCTTCGATGATAATCCTATGCGTAGCAAGTTCTATATATGATATCTGTGTATACTATTACTCTATTAGATAATTATGTACAAAACTACAGTACGCCACGTACTATTGATGAAGATAACAAGACAAGCGCAAGGGCCAAAGAACCCAAAGTGTGCTGGCCATGGCTGAGCCTGAGCTGCTGCTAGTGGTAGACTTTCTTCATATTTCCGGCCGGCCTCCAACGCGTGGGATCGATGGAATCGATTTGCTCAAAAGAGCTTTTTTTTAATAATTTATAGCTGAAAAGTACTGTTAGCCCATCACGTATAATACAAATAAATACAAGAAAAAAAAACCGATAAAAAAACTCAAAAAACTAAAAGTATAAAAAAAATTTATAAATAATGTAAAATAAATTAAGAGGTAGAAGTTTAAGTGGAAATGAGCGGAGCCTAAACAGGGAGTAAGATCGCTCGGAGGATGGAAGCTAGCAAACAGCACAAAGAGTAGACTGCTGCAGTGCCGTCGGTGGAGGGAGATTATTTTTTTTTTGCTGCGCATGAGTGGTACGACCCTGTCAGGTGGAGCCCACATGTTGCCCCTGCAGCCGGGCGCCATCTGTCACTCACCGATCCATCCTCGATCTCTCTGCATGTGGGCCCCACCACACCGCTAGCTAAATCCGTCGACACTCGCGCCCGGAAACCGACAGATTTCTTTCGGTTTCTTCCAAGGAGAAACCGACGGATTATGGGTCCGCTCGTATTCAATTTTGCTATTGATTTTTATTTTTAGTTTATAAATAGTAATATTTTATAGAGAGTTGTATAAAAAGACAGAAACTCGTATGTAATTTTAGCCGATAAAATTAAAGTCATTATAATATGTAATATAATCGACTGATTAATCCCATTTTAAAAACACTCTGTTTAAAAGTTACATACCGTAAAAAAACAGCTAGGTATTTTTGACTAGTGTACGATCGATCAATCGAGCTAGGTATTTAAGGATCGCGAATAAGTTAGGTGTAATATTTAACCTAGCTGGCTTTGATCTTCTTAAGATAGCTTAATTAAATATATCTCCTCCTTGTGATGACAAGCTCAAGTCCATTGAGGTAGTGTTTATTTGAGTTTAAACTTATGGTTTTTGGGTTTTTTGGTACTGTTTGAAGCTTTTTTACTATATCCGCTATAAGTTTTTTAGGATAATTAAATTTAAAAATAGAAAAAAAAACAGACTATCTTATCACAGATAATACAAAGGAGTATGGAAAAGAGAAAAGGCAAAAAAAATCTCCCAAAAGAGCCAAAAAAACCAAAAAGATGAAATTAAGAAGTGAAAAGCTAGAAGCTAAAAGCAAATAGTTTAAGCCGAAATGGGTAGGCCGGCCACTTTATCTAAATTAACCCTAGCTTCTCCGGAAATGAAAACCAACTTTCATGGGTAAGCTCGCACAAACATGAAAAGTGATCGTATGTCATCACTCGCATTGTTCCTCTACGAATCACCACATTATTCCCAGTGCAACTGATTATATGCCAGTCAATTTGGTTATTTCTCTAGGATTTTCCGATTTGGGCTTGAAATGATCCTTTTTGCCCCTCCTTCCTCTCAACTTCTCCACCTTCTCCCTCGTTCTCAGCCAAGGCAGACTCTTCTTCTCCCTCCATCATCATTAACTTCTGTAACATTGAGGAGGCCAACTAGAAGTGAGATGAATATGCGCTTTTAGAATTTCTTTCGCTAAAACTGAGTTTTATACGCGGAAGCGTAAATAAAATCGGTTTAGTTCAAATAAGGCCTAAATCATCTAGTTTAATTAAAGTGCACTAACAAGCTACAATAAGGTCAAGGTTTGTACTCCTAGAATGACAAGCAATCAACTCAATTCTAGTACTAAATTACAAGAATGTAAATGAGCATAAGGAAGTAAACCACAATTGGTACACGATGTTTTACCATGGTGTTCGAAAACTTGACGGTTTCCTCTAATTAAAGTTGAGGTAACCATGGTTTACCAGGTATCCTTGACCGTTCTGGACCTCGACTCCTCCATGAGTGTAGTTCTAGTCCTCGCTGTTGATCATAGTTAACTCAAAACTTTCTTGGACATCTAAAGATAAATAAATTATTTTCGAACACAAATTCTTCGCAACTTAATCCACATTAGTTCGAACATGCATTCATGCAACATGAATGCACTGGGCTAAGACCAAATTCCCAAATTTCAAAAATTATTGCCAAAATCAGAAGACGGCCAGTTAGATCAATTTTCTAGTCGATCTGACTGCTTCCACTGGTTGGTCTGACCGCTTTCAACAGCAAGTCTGATCGCTCAGCCGAGCCTGTCGACCGCCAGGAACCAAAACCGAACAGAAAATTCAAATCTTCCATAAATTTAAGATTCGACTCCACATACGTTGATGATGGTTCATCACAAAACATCCTAAACCTTCTCATATGGTCCCTCAATTTGGGCCCAAATAGGCCATTGAAACGCTTTCTTTTGTTATCTCTTTATGAATCCAAATTGTTTTTAGATTCTTTTAACTTTAGATGAGTCTGAGTCCAACTTGTATAGCACGTATACTATAAACGTGTCTGATTGGAAGTTTTGGCTGAGTTGTTTTGGTCTTCAGGAGCTTGTGTCAAGTTTGGTTTTCAGGAGGTAAGAGTTGAGTCGGCTTCGGCCAGGTGCGTGCGTGTGTGATATAAGGCCAAGGGCCAAACCCTTTCTTAGGTGAGTTTAGGTTATGTTTTTGCATTGAGAAATATACAAAAAGGTCACATGGTTGTGGCACAAACTGGTGTGCATGTTTTTGCATGAGAGCTTCTCATCTAGAGTTTGTGAGGATTGCATAGATTGATAGCTATTGTTCTTGAGTTGTGCAATGAATCTATATGATTCAACTTGCGGATTTGTGACCAATCTTTGCTCACAGTTTGGTTACTTCTATTTTGCTCCTTGCTTAAGTAGTGCAATCTAACCAATCTATCTTCGAGTATTGCTAGCTGCTATGTTCTTTGGGCCGAAGAAAGCTTCCACAACCGAGGTGTTGATTCAGCGCATACGAAAGAAAGATTTTGCTGCTATTTGTACCATGAAAATCATGCTATCCTTGTGCATCAGATAGCCTACTAGTTGATCTGTATCACCCAATCTCAATAATGTGCCATAACAATACATACCCATCGAATAAATTGACATCATTCCTATGCACAAACCTAGCCTAATAGACCCTGTCGTAGGGATGGCCCCCACCTAAACCCGGCAGGCCTGGTAGGAGGTTATGAGAGACCATGTGAAGGTCACCCCATGGTTGTGATGAGTAATTGACTCTTGATCTAGGAAGATTGAGTTTAGCTTTTGAGGTTTGTGCCAGTTCGGCAATATCGTAGCCCTGGCAAAGTCTCTGCAGCCAGCACGACCACGTTGGCCGTGGTCGAAGGCCAGTACGACCACGTTGGTCGTGGTCGAAGCAGGTTACGACCACGATTGGCCGTAATCGTAGGTCACCAGGAAAGTTTAAGACTGGTTTTGCCATAGTCGTATCTTGGTCATGGTCAAAATGACCCGTACGACCACGATGTGCGGTATCGGAAGCCAGCCGAGCCATTTACAGCGTATACGACCATTTTCAGGTCGTTTACGATCTCATTGGCCGTAGTCGATTGTAGCTTCGACCACGTTGTCATGAGCTGAAAGCGGTTAGAAGTCGTAAGTCGAAGCTACGACCACGTTGTAGTGGGCTGCAGTCGAAGTCGGCACTCAAATCTATGACCACGTGAGTAGTCGGCACTCTACGACTACGTTACTGAGAGCTGCGGTCGGAAGTCGATGCTTCGACCACTGTGGTCGGGGGCCGGCACTCAAGCTTGCGACCACGTGGGAAGTCGGCGGACTTCGACCATGTTGTGAAGCGGTCGAACGAGGTCGGGTCGGGGTCAGACTCAGTCGGTTGTAGTCGATACCGGTCGGATTTGGTCGTAGAGCAGTCTGGCGTGGTCGGACGTGCTCGCACGCAGTTGGAATCGGTCGTATGACCTGCAGACTTGACCATTTGAGCTGGAATTTGGTCGTAGGGCTTTGTGATGAAGTCAGGGACCTTGTGCATTTGTTTGTTTATCTTTTCGATCGGTCGTAACGACTTGGGTTGAAGTCGTAGACTTTGAGCGTTAAAGCCGTAGCGAGTTGTGGGTGGTCGTAGCAAGTCAGCGATGATCGTAGACTCATTGTATCTGGTCGTATGGCTTGATTTTGTGGTCGTATGTCGTGTGCTTTCATTGTTCTCTATTTTCGACTGGTCGTAGGTGGTATACGACTTGGTAAGAGTATGATTTGAGTTCTGTTTTTCTGGCTCAAGTGGTTGGATACTATTGTGAGCGGTGCTATGTAATGGTTTGCTTGTCTGATGATGTTTGCAGGACTTTGAGACTAGTCGTGGCGAGGCATGGAGGGCTGAGACTAGGCACGGGCGGTGCTGAGGTCAAGAGCGGCCAGGAAGTGCTGAAGACGACGAGGTCTGTGAGGTGGTTGCAAGCCGAGGAGATGAGGAACCGTAGCTGGAGCTGCCAGAGGACCTTGGAGACAAGTCTTGATGAGGCTTGGAGTGGTCGGGACTAGACATGGGGGATGTCGAGGTCCAGAACGACCAAGGGAAGCCGAAGGAGACCTAGTCTTGCGAGGTGGTTGCAAGCTTGGACGACAAGGCAGGAGGAAGCTTCCGGGAAGGCAGTGGAGTGGCATTTTGGAGAAATGCGGAAAGCTTCCTGGATTTTTCTGGAGTTTAAAAATGTATTTTTGAATTAAAAAGTATTTCAAAGTATGAAAATTAAATACCAACATTAGTTGGAAATAATTTTATTAAGTTCCAAATGTCTCCAGGAGATTCTAGGAATTTTTTTTGGAATTTTTGGAGGTCATTTGGTATTTTTTTCTGAGCTTTATTGAGTTTATTCAGGTTTTCTGAAAAAGAAAATCAATTTCCAAAAATTAAAAACCATCTCCCTCCATCCAGCCGCCACGTGGACGGCCGATAACCGCCCACGTCCCCTCCCCTCGGCCCATCCCGGCCGCCCGCCTCATCCCGCCTCCTCTCCCTCCCGGGCCGACACGTGGCCGGGCCAGATCGCGCCACGTCGCCCCTTTCGCCCCCTCTCCTCTCGGCCGCTCGATCCACCCCGGCCCAATCTCCACCGTCCGCACCCCGCCCCTCTGCCCCGCGGACCCCATCCGGCAGCCTCCCCGTTCCCCTCTCTCTCTGCGCCCCTGGCCCACCTGTCATCTCTTCCCCCGCCCCCTTCTTCCTCCTGCGCCGCCACCACGGCCGTTGGCCGGCTCCGCCCTACCCGGCGCCCCCTCTCTCCCGCGCGCGCCGCCCAACCCCCCCCCCTAACCGCCTCCGGTCTCTGCGCGCCCACGCCCCCACTCCCCGCGCCCCCACTCGGCCGCATTTCCCCGCAACCGCCGCCACGACCCCATCTCCCCGGTGAGCAATTCGCGGCGCATATCCCCTCCCCGGCCCCTATAAAAGGCACCCCCGAGCTCCGCCTCACTCCGCCCCACACCCTTCCGCCCTCCTCTCCTCTCCTCGGTGAGTCGAGCGTCCCCGCGCCGTGCTTCTCCGCCTCCGCCGCCGCCTTCAACTCCGGCGACAAATCGCCCGCGCCCCGGCCCTCCTCATGCGCCACCGCCGACCCCCTCAGCTTCCCCACCTCACCGCCAAGCGCGTGCGCCTCTCCGTCCGGCCCGAGCGCCACCGGAGCCTCGCCGCCGCGTGAAACCCGAGCGCGCCGCCGCCTCTGGCCGCCGCCAGCTCACCGCCGTTCGCCTCCGGTAAGACCGACCCCGCCACCGAACTCCCCGTCCTCGCCTCTCTCTCGTCCGCCACTCACCGGCCGCCGCCGCACCGCCGTTCGCCGGCGAGACCCCGGTGCCCGCGCTTCTCCCTGCCGGCCTGGCCACGTCAGCAGCCGGAGCTGACGTGGGCGCCACGCCCCTGCCACGCCAGCGCCACCTCCGCGCCTCCTCGCCCGGTCAGCCCGCCCCGCCACCTCAGCGTCTCCCTCCTTCCGTAGGCTCGGTCCATGGACCTGGGCCCACATGTCAGTGGCATGCCCGAAAATTCAAATCTCTGCCGACGTCAGCATTGCGTCATAAAGAGCTTTTCCAATTGAAAAATAATTCCAGCCGAAATTAAATCCCCTGCTGACGCAATAATTCTGATTTTCCTTTAGAAAAATAATTCCAAAAATCCAGTTTTTCCATTTTCTCTGAATTTAAACTTCCCGGAGCCCGTTCTTCTTCGTTCTAACTCCGATTTGGCCCATTCAAATTTCTAAATTCATCAAAAATTCTCCTCTATCCATTTCTAGCCTCAATTCAAATATTTGAGTTCAATTTGAATTTATTTGAATTTGGTGGGTTATTTTGACGTGTAGACTTCGACGATTCGGGAAATTTCTTCGACGAAGATTCAAACCAATTTGAAGAGCAAGGCAAGTCACCCTCCTTGATCATGTTGATCCCAGATTTTCAAATAAAATTATGTTGATTTAAATTATACTGCATGCATATTTCTATTCAGCGTATTTCAATTCAGTTTTAAAATTTAGTTAATGCCTACTTGTTAATCCCTCCATTGAATTTGAATTCCTCAATACCTTGTCACCCTAGAATCAAACTCTAGTTAATACATTAGTGTTGGCTAGAGAGTTTATTCAAATGCTTAGCCCTACGAAGTTATATTATTTGTTTTTGGGATGTCTTTTCACATAAAATGATAGGAACTCTTGACTTTGGTGAGTCAAGGAGGATTATGAATTATTTTGAAAACAAATATAAAACTGGTTTAGACTTAGGCATTTGGTTAGAGTGGTGGGTGCAGGCATGCCCTGTTGGTTGGAGCCGCAGTGGTTGATTGTCATGCACGGGGGTATGTGGTTGGGCCTGAGTCAATTAAGGACCGGTCTGTGAGCTACTGTTGCAAAGCCCTAATCGTACTACCACATGGCTGGTATGGGACAGCCCTGGCTGAATAATTTGCGAAGTCCCAATCTGAGCCGAGTTGTAGGTTGAAAGTGAGCGTGGTTGGTGCCATGTGAAGTCTCACTTGGGCGAGCGTGGTGAAGCCATGAGAAGTCTCGTCTAGGCTCAAGAGGGGGTCCCGGTCTGGTGGATTCCTTACTGGGGTGAAACCTTAGAGTTGGCTCGACCAGGTTGAAGGCTTTGCATTGTAAAGGCCTTGTCATGACTCCTTGCCGCACACCTAAGGAAGTGTGTAACTCGCGTGGCACAAAGGGATGATCGTGTCTTGTGGGTAAAGCTGTACAACCTCTGCAGAGTGTATAATCTATCCTGGATAGCCGTGCCCACGGTCATGGGCATGCTGAGTAAAAGTTTTTCATGGATTAGACTTTGTTTTTCAAAATGTTTTTGAAAACCTTGTGGATGGATGGAATCCACGAGAGATGAAAACCTTGCGGATGGATGGAATCCGTGAGAGATTGAAACCTGGTGAATGGATGGAATTCATCAGAGTTGCGCAGTGAAAGCGTGTGGATGGATGGAATCCATACGTGATCTTTTGGAAAAGATGGTCCGGGTGGGATGCCCGTGGTTAGGTTGGTGTATGGTCGGAGCCTGCACTGACGGTATTATTTTCTAACTCAAGTATTATTTTTACTTATCGTATTAAATTCAGCATTTTCAATCTACTTACTGTATTTCTAAATGCTGTTTTATGCAAACTAACCCTATAAGCCTTCCGTTGAAGCCTTTATCATTATGTTGCATTTTCCCGGGTGACCTGCTGAGTACAAGTTTGTACTCACCTTGCTTTTTCCACACAGAGAAGGAAGACGTCAACTACGGTGAAGATCTGGACGAATAGGCCGCGTCTTACTATCGTTTGCCTGTGGGCAGGCTCAGTGGGCTTCATCCGCTTCGGTTTTTCTTCCGCTGCTTATTACTTAATTTTGGCTTATGTGCCGTTGATGTAAACTTTGGCATTCATGCCCATATTCAGTTAATAAATGTCATTATGGTTGATATTTATCTTTGTTGTACGCTGTGTGCACTAGCTGATCCTGGACTAGTGCGATTTACACAGAGGATCCAGGAGTCGTTGCTCCGGGTTCCGACAAAGGTGGTATCAGAGCCATGACGATACTAAGACGCGACCGTAGGTAGAATAGAATGGTTTGACCCTAAGGACTTATTTTACTAAACAGTAATTTCAAAAGTTTTGCTTATTCTTACCCCTTAAACTTTGCTTATCCTTATCTCAATTCTTTCTCGTCTTAATGTCATTTTTGAAAAGCCTATTTCTGCATCTTCCCTTGTTCCAAAACAATTATAGATGGCAACAATGTCATTAGAGACCGTGCTGTAGCTCTTAGGCGTATTCAGGGTCAGCCCCAGACCTTGAGTGCATCTAAGACCAACATGAGGTCTAGGTTTGCTTCAGATGCTTCTGATGGGTTTGGGCAGCATCGAGGACTTGGTTTTTCTGAGTTTTCTGGTTTTCGTCCTCATGCTGCTCCGGGTCGTGACTTTCGCCGTCCTGAGGGTACATTTCGTCTCCCCCGTCGAGACAGTTACCCACGGCGTGATCAGCGTGTTGCCGGTGTTCCGACTCGCTCTTCCGTAGCAGTCGGACCCCGCAACAGCCTCAGGTCTGCACACAGACCTTCTTCTTTGAGTCACAGGGAGCGTAGGGTAGATAGAGGTCAGTCGTGCTTGACTACTTCATCTGCTCGACGTGTTGTTCAGTATTGGGTGCCAAAATCACTTTTGATTTACCCCAGTACTGAGACTTTACTCTCTGTTTGACTCAGGTTCGCCGGGTAGGGAAGGACAAGGTTTGGCTTGTAGACTCCGGTTGTTCTCGTCATATGACCGGAGACTCTCGTTGGTTTTCTTCCCTTGCCCGTGCTCCAGGTGATGAGATGATCACCTTCGGAGATGCTTCATCTGGGCGCGTCATCGCAAAAGGTACTGTGCGCATTAATGCATCTTTTATTCTTAAGGATGTTGCCTTGGTTAGTAAGCTGCGGTACAATTTGCTTTCCGTTTCTCAGCTTACCGATGACGGTTTCGAGGTAAGCTTCAAGAAAAACAATTGCAAAATTCTTGATTCTTCGGGTAGTCTTGTTTGCGGGATTTCTCGTTTTGGGAGGATCTTTCGTGCTGATTTTTCTGAGTCTTCTGGTGATCCTCTCCGGTGTTTAGTTGCTTCTGAGTCCCGCGACTTGACTTTCTGGCATAGGAGACTTGGTCATATAGGATTTGACCATTTGACCCGAGTTAGCGGTCACGATCTCATTCGTGGTCTGCCTAAGCTCAAGATGGTCAAAGATCTTGTTTGCTCTCCTTGCCGGCACGGCAAGATGGTTGCCGCTTCTCATCCTCCGGTCACAGTGACCATGACCGATGCACCGGGACAGCTGCTCCACATGGACACAGTTGGACCAGCTCGAGTGCAGTCAGCAGGAGGGAAGTGGTATGTTCTTGTCGTGGTCGATGACTTCTCGAGGTATTCTTGGGTGTTTTTCTTAGCCTCGAAGGATGAGACATTTTCACTTTTCCGAGGTCTTTTCAGTAGGCTTTCTGTTGAGCTCCCGGGTGCCTTACGAGCGATCCGCAGTGACAATGGCACGGAGTTCAAGAATTTCTACTTCGAGAGTTTCTGTGGTGAGACAGGTGTAGAGCATCAGTTCTCCTCTCCGCACGTCCCACAGCAAAATGGCGTTGTGGAGAGAAAGAACCGTACCTTGGTCGAGATGGCTAGGACGATGCTTGATGAGTACTCTACACCGCGGAAGTTTTGGGCTGAGGCTTTAGCCACCGCGTGCCATGTATCAAATCGAGTTTTTCTTCGGGCACACTTGCACCGCACTTCTTATGAGCTGAGATACGGGCGAAAGCCCAGCGTCTCTCATTTTCGTGTGTTTGGTTGCAAGTGCTTTATTCTGAAGTCCGGGAACCTAGATAAGTTCGAGTCACGTTCTTGTGATGGGATCTTTCTAGGTTACTCGCCTTCTTCGCGGGCTTATAGGGTCTGGAACTGCGAGTCTAGCAAAATGGTAGAGACCTGTGAGGTAACCTTTGACGAGGCCAGTCCGGGGACTAGGCCTGATATCTCAGGTTCTTTAGAGCAGTCCGAGACCATCTTCGTAGATGACGAGGACGATGGAGATGAGGGTTGTCTACCCGATCCAGTCCCTTATCCACCCCTTGAGGTGCCGTCTGCCACCGCACCTCTAGGTGATCAGCCCATGCCTACTGCTTCCTCCGGAGCTAGCGGCTCTGTTCCTACCTCGTCAGCTCACGAAGTAGAGGCCACTTCTTCATCTCATCTAGGACCTCCCAGACATATCCAGAAAATGCATCCTTCTGAGCAGGTGATTGGAGACCTGTTCGAGCGTGTTACCCGCTCAAAATCTGGCTTATCTCAATTCTGTCTCCATTCTGCTTTCATTGCCTCCTTTGAGCCCAAGGATGTTTCTCATGCTCTTTCCGACGAGTCTTGGGTCAATGCCATGCATGAGGAGCTAGAAAATTTCGAGAGGAACAAGGTCTGGTCGCTCGTCAAGCCCCCGCGAGGTCACAATATTATTGGGACTAAGTGGGTGTTCAAGAACAAGCAGAGCGAGGATGGAGTGGTTATTCGGAACAAGGCTAGACTGGTAGCTCAGGGGTACTCCCAGGTTGAGGGTCTAGATTTCGAGGAAACCTTTGCCCCTGTAGCTCGACTTGAGGCCATTAGAATCCTGCTTGCCTTTGCAGCTTCTAAGGGTTTCAAGCTCTACCAGATGGACGTCAAGAGTGCCTTCCTTAATGGAGTCATTGAGGAAGAAGTTTACGTCAGACAGCCTCCAGGTTTCGAGAACCCCAAATACCCACACCATGTCTTCAAGCTTTCGAAAGCGTTGTATGGACTTAAGCAGGCCCCCAGAGCATGGTATGAGAGGCTTAAGTCCTACTTGTTGAGTCATGGGTTTGAGATGGGTAAAGTAGACAAGACCTTGTTCATCCGCCGTCATGGCAATGACCTTCTGCTCGTCCAGATCTATGTCGATGACATCATCTTTGGCGGCTCTTCCCATACTCTGGTTTCACAGTTCTCGGATGTCATGAGCACCGAGTTTGAGATGAGTATGATGGGGGAGTTGACCTTCTTCCTTGGCTTCCAAATCAAGCAGTCTCGGGAGGGTACATTTCTTCATCAAGGAAAGTACACTCGTGACCTCCTGAGACGCTTCGATATGAGCGATGGTAAGCCTGTGTCGACTCCCATGGCTTCTACAGCCTATCTTGACCCAGATGAGGATGGCGAGCCAGTTGATCAGAAAGAGTTCAGAAGTATGATCGGCTCCCTTCTTTACCTCACTGCCTCGAGACCAGACATACACTTCTCCGTGTGTCTGTGTGCTCGTTTTCAGGCTTCTCCTCGCGTATCTCACCGCCAGGCGGTGAAGCGCATCTTTCGGTACCTTCGAGCTACCATTGACTATGGTATCTGGTACTCTTCCTCATCCTGTCTTTCCTTGAGAGCCTTTTCGGATGCAGACTTTGCTGGCTGTAGGATAGATAGGAAGAGCACTTCCGGCACCTGCCAGTTCATTGGCACTTCTCTCGTTTCCTGGTCTTCGAGAAAGCAGTCCGGTGTTGCACAGTCCACCGCAGAGGCCGAGTACGTGGCTGCAGCCAGCTGCTGCAGTCAGGTACTTTGGATGGTTTCGACCCTGCGGGACTTTGGGTTAGCTATCGATAGTGTTCCACTCTTCTGTGATAACACTTCGGCGATTAACATTGCTAAGAACCCAGTGCAGCACTCCCGGACCAAGCACATTGATATTCGCTTCCACTTCCTTAGAGACCATGTAGAGAAGGGTGACATAGTGCTCCAGTTTGTGGAGAGTGACCACCAGTTGGCTGATATTTTCACCAAGCCTTTGGACAGTTCGAGGTTTTCAGCTCTGCGGGGAGAGCTTGGGGTGGTTTGTCCTTACGGACTGTAGTGAGGGGGAGCTTGGGCTTTACTGCTTTATTATATTAATTATGCTTCTGTCTCATTTCTGTTGCATTGCATTTGGGTGCATTGAGTTTAGTCCTTCTAGCATAGGTTAGAGTGCTTCTCTTGCCTAGTTGCTTAGACTTCCTACTCTTATCTTGTGCTTCCAGGATGCTTCTTATTAGCTGCTTCTTATCTCACTAGATTGAGCTCACTCACTTCTTATAGGTTCTAGCGAGGGTTGGGCCACCCTCGGGTAGACAGGGTACGTGATTGCTCTCTAGTGTGTGTTTTTCCGGTCAGCTGTTAGTCCTGGAGTCATATGGGGTAGATGAGAGTTAGTCTGAACCACAGTTGTCTCTATATCTTATCTATGCTTTAAGGACTGCCTGTTTTGGTTTTATTCGCCAGCTTCTCGATTTATTGCTTTGGTTCAGGGAGAGTTCTTTTGGGAGCTTCTGGAGCTTAATTGTGACTTAACTCAACTTGAACTAAAAGTTGCATGTCATGTTGAGGGGGAGCTGGATTTTTCTGCATTTTAGCATTTAGCATTGTAATATATAACTACATTGAGCCTTGATTATTATCCTGCTATGACATGTTTACAATGCTTTACACCTTGCCATGACTTGTGCTTAGCTTGCTAGATTTATCATGACTTCATATGTGTAGACTAGCTTTCTGCCATGATAAGTTAATTAAAATTGCTCAACTTAAATTAAAACTTGTCATGCTAGCATTTGAGTTTAGTCTATCTTTAGCTATCCTTGTATGATTCATGCCATGTCAAATAGGCTGAGTAGAGCGTTGAATCTATATTGAGCCTGAGTTTTTCTGCTAGCATAAGGCTCGAGATCTAGCACATGATAAAACAAAATGTTGGTTGACAACCACCATATTTGTGCGAAAAAACTGATTTCACCAATTCTTTCTCATGAGACAGCTTGCCATTGCACTAGGCATGAACTCAGGGGGAGTTTTGGATGACCTAGACTATCTTCTTAAGCTTTTTGCTTGGAGTAGTCGCATAAGGCTTGAGATCTAGCACATAAACAAAAAATTGGGTTGAAAACAACCATATGCTTTCGAAAGACAATGTTTAATGTGCTCAATTTGCTTAATCTACAATCAGAACCAAGTACTTCAACCAATGTTTCAATCTTGAGCTTATAGCACTCTATTTGGACTCAATGTTAGCTTCTCTGTTCCGCTTAGCTTATTGACATGGCCTGCATCATCCTTGGATGTCTCTAGCTAGACTTTACTCATTGATGACGTGACTTGCTCACAAAATGCACTACATTTCAAATTATCATCTATGTGCTCTAGCTGGTTTATATATATGTTGTCATGATCTAGATAGCGTTTTATTGAGTTATGGCTTGGTGTATTACATTATGGTCATTATGGATAATTCTCATAGCTCTAAATGCTTAAATAAACAAACTTCAACCATATTCATCCATTGACATGTCATATTCTCTCTATTGCATCTTGATGTGTTTATTGCCAAAAGGGGGAGAATAGAGAAGAAAAAGTCTGTTGGTTCCAGTTTAGAGCTTTGGAGATCAATTTGCTCTTTCAGTTGTTGCTCTAGTGTTCCTTCTGTCGACATGGTCATTTGTGTGTTTCTTTCTCTTCTTTGGACCATGTTGGACTTTTCAAAACAAACTCAACTTCTTGCTTTTTCTGGGTTTGTTGGTTCCAGTTTAGAGCTTTGGAGATCAATTTGCTCTTTCAGTTGTTGCTCTAGTGTTCCTTCTGTCGACATGGTCATTTGTGTGTTTCTTTCTCTTCTTTGGACCATGTTGGACTTTTCAAAACAAACTCAACTTCTTGCTTTTTCTGGGTTTGTTGGTTCCAGTTTAGAGCTTTGGAGATCAATTTGCTCTTTCAGTTGTTGCTCTAGTGTTCCTTCTGTCGACATGGTCATTTGTGTGTTTCTTTCTCTTCTTTGGACCATGTTGGACTTTTCAAAACAAACTCAACTTCTTGCTTTTTCTGGGTTTGTCAATATACTCATCAAGGGGGAGATTGAGAGACCATGTGAAGGTCACCCCATGGTTGTGATGAGTAATTGACTCTTGATCTAGGAAGATTGAGTTTAGCTTTTGAGGTTTGTGCCAGTTCGGCAATATCGTAGCCCTGGCAAAGTCTCTGCAGCCAGCACGACCACGTTGGCCGTGGTCGAAGGCCAGTACGACCACGTTGGTCGTGGTCAAAGCAGGTTACGACCACGATTGGCCGTAATCGTAGGTCACCAGGAAAGTTTAAGACTGGTTTTGCCATAGTCGTATCTTGGTCATGGTCGAAATGACCCGTACGACCACGATGTGCGGTATCGGAAGCCAGCCGAGCCATTTACAGCGTATACGACCATTTTCAGGTCGTTTACGATCTCATTGGCCGTAGTCGATTGTAGCTTCGACCACGTTGTCATGAGCTGAAAGCGGTTAGAAGTCATAAGTCGAAGCTACGACCACATTGTAGTGGGCTGCAGTCGAAGTCGGCACTCAAATCTATGACCACATGAGTAGTCGGCACTCTACGACTACGTTACTGAGAGCTGCGGTCGGAAGTCGATGCTTCGACCACTGTGGTCGGGGGCCGGCACTCAAGCTTGCGACCACGTGGGAAGTCGGCGGACTTCGACCATGTTGTGAAGCGGTCGAACGAGGTCGGGTCGGGGTCAGACTCAGTCGGTTGTAGTCGATACCGGTCGGATTTGGTCGTAGAGCAGTCTGGCGTGGTCGGACGTGCTCGCACGCAGTTGGAATCGGTCGTATGACCTGCAGACTTGACCATTTGAGCTGGAATTTGGTCGTAGGGCTTTGTGATGAAGTCAGGGACCTTGTGCATTTGTTTGTTTATCTTTTCGATCGGTCGTAACGACTTGGGTTGAAGTCGTAGACTTTGAGCGTTAAAGCCGTAGCGAGTTGTGGGTGGTCGTAGCAAGTCAGCGATGATCGTAGACTCATTGTATCTGGTCGTATGGCTTGATTTTGTGGTCGTATGTCGTGTGCTTTCATTGTTCTCTATTTTCGACTGATCGTAGGTGGTATACGACTTGGTAAGAGTATGATTTGAGTTCTGTTTTTCTGGCTCAAGTTGTTGGATACTATTGTGAGCGGTGCTATGTAATGGTTTGCTTGTCTGATGATGTTTGCAGGACTTTGAGACTAGTCGTGGCGAGGCATGGAGGGCTGAGACTAGGCACGGGCGGTGCTGAGGTCAAGAGCGGCCAGGAAGTGCTGAAGACGACGAGGTCTGTGAGGTGGTTGCAAGCCGAGGAGATGAGGAACCGTAGCTGGAGCTGCCAGAGGACCTTGGAGACAAGTCTTGATGAGGCTTGGAGTGGTCGGGACTAGACATGGGGGATGTCGAGGTCCAGAACGACCAAGGGAAGCCGAAGGAGACCTAGTCTTGCGAGGTGGTTGCAAGCTTGGACGACAAGGCAGGAGGAAGCTTCCGGGAAGGCAGTGGAGTGGCATTTTGGAGAAATGCGGAAAGCTGCAAAGGGAAGCTGTGTCTCTGCCAATGAACAGGAGTTGTTGGCGCTAACGGGCAAAGCAGTGGAGCCGTTGGGTGTAACGGGTAAAGCACTGGAGCTCGTTCTTGCTAGTGGGTAAAGTGAGTTGAAAACCCGGTGTTAGGTGGGGGTTTGCGGGTTCCCCCTCTTTGGTGTGTGAGTATGTGGCTATAAATAGAGAGGGTAGAGCTCGGGTACTTGTGAGATCCTGATCCCCGAGTTGCTCTGTTCTTCCTTTGTTATTTGTGAGTGTGTGGGTTCTCGGGATGGAGCAAGTGTGCTCATGTATCTCCCAGTTGGAGTGGCTGTAGAAACCTCCATTATCAATCATTCATCTCTCTTCCTCTATTTGTTTTCTGTCGTCCTGAGATGTTGTGATTGACTTGTTTGCGATCTGTTTTGAGAGCTTGGACTTCTTGCTATCCTTTTCTCTCCTCTCTTCTTCGTGAGTCTGCTTTCGTCTTTGTGTGCTTTGATTAGCTCAGAACTGGGAATCTGTCTCAAGGCCACTTGGGCAGTTCATTCCCGAGAGCAGGAGTCGAATTAGAGAAGTTCACTTTACCGGATGATCGTGCGCCTCGAGTCCTTCTGTTCTTGGTTCATCCTCTCAGTTATCACTGTTTGATTTCTTTTGTCGGCTCAGGCAAGTGTTCGACCACGTGGTGTTCGACCATCAGTTGGCTTACGACCACGTGTGTTCGATCGAAGAAGCTAGTTCTTTCGCCCGATTTGTCGTGTGAGTACTTGGGGAGTTTTTAGAAGGCACCATTCACCCCCCCCCCCCTCTGTTGCCATTTCGGTCCTACAATTGGTATCAGAGCCAGGTTAGCTCTAATTCATAGATCTTAACCGGTCTCAAGAGCCATGGCGACGGACAAGTACTCGACCAAACCTCCCGTCTTTGATGGCCTGGATTATCCCTTCTGGAAGAGCCGAATGGAAACATACATCCAGGCTCAGGGGTATGCCATTTGGCGGAAGGTGAAGGTCAGATTCGTTGTTCCTGCCGATGAGAACATCAATGTGGCAAACATGCCCGATATTGAGGCAAATGCGAAGGCAAGGAACATCATTATCCAGGGCTTGAGTAGAAGCGAGTTCGATCGCATCTCTCACCTGTCGTCCGCTTACGACATCTGGGTGACCCTCGATGCATACCATGAGGGCACCACCCAGATTAAGACGGTCCGACAGGACCAGTTCAAGCGCGAATACAACAAATTCGAGATGCTTGCTGGAGAGTCCCTGGATGAGTGCTTTTCGCGATTTCACAAAATCTTGAGCAACCTCCGAGCAGTCGGTCTTACATACCCCGACTCGGATAACGCTCGCCAAATGCTCGCGGCACTCGATCTTCGTGTCTGGGAGATGAAAGTGACCACCATCAAAGACACGACAGACCTCTCGACCCTGACCCTTGACGCGCTGTACTCACGCCTCAAGACTCACGAGATTGACGTTGTCTCTCGTCGGTCAAAGTCACAGTCAATGGCTTTGGTCACCGATCCCAGTTCTGCTTCTGGTCTCTCTTCTGATTCTTCTTGCGGTTTTTCCCCCGTAGCGCCATCGACTCGTATAAAGGCGACACGGACCCCCGTGAGTTCGTGCGCGTATACGAAACAGCGATCGAAGCCGCGGGCGGAGACGACACCACGAAGGCAAAGGGACTCCCCCTCGCGCTACAAGGAGTGGCGCTCTCTTGGTTTTTTACCATAGAGCCGGGCTCCATCTACGCGTGGGAGCAGCTCCGCGCCCGCCTCCACAACAACTTCCAAGGAAACTACGTCGACCGGGTCGATGCGGACCAACTCTTTGCCGTGAAGCAAAAACCCTCGGAGAAGCTCCGGGACTACTTCAAACGCTTCGCCAAGATTCGATGTCAAGTGAAGGACGTCAACGAGACCACCATCGTCAATGCAGCCATACAGGGCCTTCGTCCGGGCCCGATGGCCGAGTACAATGCGCGGAAGCCAATCAAGACGGTGGCGAAGCTCTTCGACAAGATGGAAGAATACGCCAGGGCGAAGGAAGACGCGCGGCGAAGGCAAGGTGACGACTCCGACACTAACCAGGCCGGAGCCTCGCCAAAAACCAAAGATCCGTCGAAGGGCGGCTCTTCGAAGGGAAAGCGTAAGCAGGAGTCGTCCAGAGACGCGCCCGACCGCAGGGACAACTCGCATAAGGAGTCGTCGGATCAGCCCAAGCGCGGCCAGCAAAGGTCGAGGCGAAACCGGTACGTCCTCGACATCGAAGGCGGATCCGACGAGGGTGCTCCAGCGGGCCGAGGCGGCCGGGGGCGCCGTGGCCGGGGCCGTGGCAGGGGCCGCGACGATAAGGGTCGTGGAGACTACGACGACCAGCATCAGGGACTGTGGTGCTTAGTCCACGGCCGCGGCAATCATGATACCCGTAACTGCACCTCCATCGCGGCGCTCCGCGACAGCGTCGCTAGGGACAGGAACCCGGAGGCGCGCCCGCCTGCGGTGGCCCACGTCCAATTCCCATACGAGGCCCCCATGCAGGTACAGGTGCAGGGGACGCAGGTACAGGCGCAGGGAATGCAACCCCAGGAAGGCACCTTGCGGATCCAAGCTCACGTACAGCAGCCTCGGGAGGGCCTCCTGTCGTTGCAGGCCCCGGACGCAACCTACCGCAGGGTCATTAATGTCATATCCGGCGGCTCTGCGCTGGAATTCGCCTCGGCGCGGCAGCAGAAGGCCTACGCGCGAAGACTACATCACGTGGCGGCATACCCAGCGCAAGCACCGCCGGAATGGGCGCGGCACGAGGTTACATTCACACCGGATGACGCCCAAGGTGTGGACTTCCCTCATCAGGACCCCCTGGTCATCCGGGTCACCATCGCGGGATGCGACGTGGGGCGCGCCTTGGTGGACGGGGGTAGTTCCGCGAACGTATTGTTTGCGGCGGCCTTCGACCAGATGGGGATCCCTCGAAGCCGCCTGGGGCCCTCGGGAATCCCACTGCAGGGCTTCGGGGGACAGCCCCTGCGGGCGTTGGGCCAGATCGGCCTTCAAGTCTCCTTCGGCCGAGATGACAATGTGCGGACCGAAGATGCCACCTTCGACGTGGTCGACCTCCCGTATCCCTACAATGCCATACTGGGGCGCCCAATCCTCAACGCCTTCGGCGCGGTACCACATCACGGCTATCTGTGCATGAAGATCCCGGGTCCCCGGACCATCATCACCGTCCGAGGCGACCAGGATATGGCTCGGCGCATCGAACCAGGCACCAGATGCCTGCGTCGCGAAGCCCAGCGACGCTCTTAGAGCCGACGTCACAGCGCGGAGGTCCGTGGGGTCATCCATAGGCGCCTGCGCGGGCCCTGCAGATGTCTAGCGACTAGAGGCTGCGGCCGCACCAAGGGCAAACGGTCAGAATATTCACCCTTTGTAGTCGCTCACCCGCGCAAACGGGGATATAATGAAGATCGCCGTTTGCCATTAATTTTTCTTCGTCACATGCAAGCACGCGGTGAGGGCGCGCGCCGGCTTGGCCAACGCGCGCGCCCCCACAGTATAAACCAAAGACGCACGTTCGCGTGTGCACTCGCCGTTGCCAGGGGGGCGGGACTGAGTATAAACCAAAGACGCACGTTCGCGTGTGCACTCGCCGTCGCCAGGGAGGGCGGGACTGAGTATAAACCAAAGACGCACGTTAGCGTGTGCACTCGCCGTCGCCAAGGTGACGGGACTGAGTATAAACAAAATACGCACCGGGGGGACGCCCTCGCGCGCGCGAGTCTCCGGACTATAAAGAAGACGTAGCGTCGAGCCTAGCTCCGCACGCAATAGTCCACGGACTCTAAATAAGACGTAGCGTCGAGCCTAGCTCCGCACGCAATAGTCCACGGACTCTAAATAAGACGTAGCGTCGAGCCTAGCTCCGCACGCGCGAGTCCACGGACTCTAAATAAGACGTAGCGTCGAGCCTAACTCCGCACGCGCGAGTCTCCGGACTATAAAGAAGACGTAGCGTCGAGCCTAGCTCCGCACGCAATAGTCCACGGACTCTAAATAAGACGTAGCGTCGAGCCTAGCTCCGCACGCGCGAGTCTCCGGACTATAAAGAAGACGTAGCGTCGAGCCTAGCTCCGCACGCAATAGTCCACGGACTCTAAATAAGACGTAGCGTCGAGCCTAGCTCCGCACCCGCGAGTCTCCGGACTATAAAGAAGACGTAGCGTCGAGCCTAGCTCCGCACGCAATAGTCCACGGACTCTAAATAAGACGTAGCGTCGAGCCTAGCTCCGCACACGCGAGTCTCCGGACTATAAAGAAGACGTAGCGTCGAGCCTAGCTCCGCACGCAATAGTCCACGGACTCTAAATAAGACGTAGCGTCGAGCCTAGCTCCGCACGCGCGAGTCTCCGGACTATAAAGAAGACGTAGCGTCGAGCCTAGCTCCGCACGCAATAGTCCAAGGACTCTAAATAAGACGTAGCGTCGAGCCTAGCTCCGCACGCGCGAGTCTCTGGACTATAAAGAAGACGTAGCGTCGAGCCTAGCTCCGCACGCAATAGTCCACGGACTCTAAATAAGACGTAGCGTCGAGCCTAGCTCCGCACACGCAAGTCTCCGGACTATAAAGAAGACGTCGCGTCGAGCCTAGCTCCGCACGCAATAGTCCACGGACTCTAAATAAGACGTAGCGTCGAGCCTAGCTCCGCAGGCGCGAGTCTCCGGACTATAAAGAAGACGTAGCGTCGAGCCTAGCTCCGCACGCAATAGTCCACGGACTCTAAATAAGACGTGGCATCGAGCCTAGCTCCGCACGCGCGAGTCTCCGGACTATAAAGAAGACGTAGCGTCGAGCCTAGCTCCGCACGCAATAGTCCACGGACTCTAAATAAGACGTGGCGTCGAGCCTAGCTCCGCACGCGCGAGTCTGCGGACTATAAATAAGACGTAGCGTCGAGCCTAGCTCCGCACGCGAGAGTCTGCGGACTATAAATAAGTCGTAGCGTCGAGGTCCGCCTCCGCACGGACTAGTCTACGGACTTTAAACAAGACGTAGCGTCGAGGCCTGCCTCCGCACGCGCGAGTCTCCGGACTATAAAGCAAGGCAAACTGCGGAGGTCTGCCTCCGCATACGTCAGTCGGCGGACTGTCCGTTCTACGGAACCCTGGCGCAGCTACGTCGCCAACGGCGGCATCAACACACAGCACACATCTTAAAATGCCAGCAGGTCCGCTTACCGGAAGAATCACGTGTACAAAGGCCCGCCAACATCCCGGCCGCTCTAAGCCGCTACCCCGCGGGTTCGTCCTTAACACGCGCTAAAGTCGGGGGCTGGCTCGAAGAAGGCCGGCTCGCCCAAAAGTCGAGCGACTCTTCGGCCCTTCGCCAGCGTCGAAGGCGTCGTCGGGTCGAAAGGTCGGCCGCCCGAAGCCGGCCCCAGCAAGGAAGCTGCCCGGGACATAGGTGAAAATCAGCATGCATGCAGAAAGTGTGCGCTTTATTAGCAAAAGCAAGGGACAGTACAACGCACGCCTACACCTAGGCGCCGCGACATCAGACCTGAGGATTCCCGGCGCCTTCGGAGGGCCCAGCGCCGCCATCATCGCGTCGAGGGACCCCGTCCAGAAATTGGCTGAGGCTCCCCGTCCCGTAGAGCGACTTCCGGAGCTCGATCCGTACAGCTTCCGCCCCGACGGGATCCCAGATCCGGTCGCAGAAGGGCCCAAGGGCACGGTGAGCGGAGCGGACGGCGCCGGACATTACTCCAGCCCCGCCAGGCATATCCAGCTGGGGGTCATTCAGCTCGGCGACATGCGTACAGCCGCGGTGCTGGAGGAGCGCGCACACCAAGCAGGCCGAAGTGTACGCGCAGTGGGTGCCGAAGGACGTCGTCGCGTCGCGCGCGACGTTGGCGGCATCCCCGACCCAGCGGAGCGTCCGAGACAGCTCCTTCGGACCGAAGGCGCGTCCCGGCACCTCCGCCACCAGCCCTTGAAGATGGCTCTCCAACGCTTGCATGGCGTCCCAGGCAACCACCGAGGCGTCGCCCAGCGTCCGGTTGCGCTTCGCTAGAGTCAAGGCAAGCTCGCCTTTCTCCTTCTCTAGCGCGGCGACCTGGTCCAGGAGCCCGTCCCGCTCCGCCGTGAACTTTTGATCAGCAGCTGTTGCGGCTGACTCCCGCGCCGACGCAACAAGCCCCTCGGCGTGCGCCCTCGCTTCGGCGCATTCCGCTTCCAGCTGACGGATGCGGGCGTCCTGGGCAGAGCGGGCGCCAGAGGCTTCGCGCAGCTCCCCCTCGGCGGCCTGCAGCCTATCCTCGAGCGCTTTTCGGCTACGAGCATAGGCCGTTTGCAGGGCCTGCCCCAGCACGAGTGTCTGTAGAAGGGAAAAGACTCAGCAAACTCAACTAAACTCAGGCGTGGTCGCATGAGTACCTACCCTCACCCAGACACCTCGAACGCGTCCTCGAGGCGCCCCGCACCGTAGGCCTGCAGCACTTGCGGGTCGACGCTCGTGGCCGCGTCATTCACAATCCCGCGCCACGCCCTCAGCGTCTCCGGAGGCGGCACGAAGTCCGCAGGACTCACGTGCTCCGAGGCCCCGTGTTCCGTCGGATGCTCCCCCTCCGGAATGAGCAACGCTGTGCATAAGCATACGGGTGACCACACCAAGGCATAAAAGCATACACCAGAGTAAGCTCGGCCACCTTACCTTCGGTAGCCGAAGGAATAGTCCCGCCGCGGGCGGAAGCCTCCGCGTTCGGGGAGGCCGGCGGCTGTCCCCGCGCGGTGGAAGGCGTCGTCAGGGGGGCAGAAGGTGCATGTGCCGCAGAGCCTCCGGCGCTTGCGCTGGCGTCCCACAGGCTTCTGATGCCCGTGGCCACGACAAATCCCCGCGGTGTCCGGTGGAGCTCCGGCCGCACGCACGGCCGTTTAGCCGGTGCAGCCAGCAGCGGCACTGCCCCCGCAGCCGCGGTTAGCGAAGCCCCCGTCGCTGCCACACCCGGGAGCGAAAGTTCCATGGTGGCGGGAGCCGCAGGGGGCACCTCGGTTTCTGTTGCCGTCGGTAAAGGCGGCACAGCTTCGTGCGCCCCCGTGGGAGGCGCCACCGGCACCACAGCGGCTATGGCCGAAAGCTCCACCTCGGCATCGCTGGTCTGCACGGGTTCCGCCTCGATGACTTCGGCGGGCGGTGAGGCTTCCCCCCTTCGGCCGTTCGCGGCAAACCCGCCGTCCGGGGAGCTCGCCGAAGATACCTCGCCGAGTCCGACTCCGCGTCCGCCGTGCCCTCGGAAACACTAGCGGCAGGCGCCCCGCCGCGCCCCCTCTTCTGAGACGAGGCCTTCTTCTTCTCCTTCGCTGCACCGTCGTCCGGAGCGACACGGTCCGGCGCGGCAAGGCCCAGAGCCTCGCACACGCGGTTGATCCGCCCCAGACCCGCCTCGGCAACAGCCGCCGCACGCTGCTTATGCTCCCTGCCGGTGTACGGCCCCAGGAACACGCGCTCGGCTTGCTCCGCCTCCTCTAAGGGAATCTCTGAAACAAAGGAGAAGACCATCAGCATACAACGCATTCTGCGTTGATAAAGGACAGACACGACCGAGGCTTACGAAGATCGCCGGGCGCCGGCAGCAAGCAGACCGAGGGCAAGACATTGTCGTCTCGACGCCTCTCGGCGGCGAGACACCAGTCGCGGGCAAGCGGTGCCACGCCGTACATCACGAACTCTTCGGCGAGGTCGCGCATGTTGAAGCGGGCGGCCAAGCCTACGAGCCGTCGGACCCTCTGCTTGTCCCCATCGTCGAGCGTTCGGCCGGGCGAGGGCTTGAACGCGATGGGTCGGCCTGTGCACTCAAGGCCGCTCCCGCTCTCCACGCGGTGGTAGAACCACCGCTTCATCCAGTAAGACTCCCACTTCCCGCGAGTTGAGTTCGCGGGGAAGAGCCTCTTGCACGATGGACGAAGGATAAAGGTGACGCTGCCGAAGCTCGACACCGTCCCGTTCTTCCGGTCCTTGGGCTGGTGCCGTGCCTTGTGCAGGTAGGCAAACAGCGAGGCGCTGGGCCAACACGCTCCCGAGCGCAAGGCCCAGCTATACACCGCGAGCCGGGCCACGGCGTTCGGAGTCAGTTGCGCCAGCTCCAGCCCGAAGGTCCGCAGCACATCGCCCACAACAGCCGTCGCTGGGATGCGGAGCCCCGCGTCAAAAAAGGCGACGAACACGACCGCCTCCGATCTCTCGGGATGCGGTTCCGTCTCGTCGACGGCAGGCAGTCGTACATCCTGGCGCTCGGACAACTTCCCCGCGCGCAGAAGCCCCTGGATCGTCTTCTCAGTCACGAGCGAGGGGCCCAGCTCGCCGGAGAACGTGCCTCCCTCCTCCACCGCCAGCCGCTCCTTGTCAGCCGCCGCCGGGTCGCACTCTTCGAGCACGTATTTCACCTTTAGCTGCGCAGGTCGCCGGCGAACGTCAGAGCCACCAACCATCTGGCCGTGCTTGCCACTGGAAGCCATCGCTTTCCACGGAAAGGTTGCAGCGGTGAGCGTAGCGCGAAGGTGTGGAAGGCTGAGCAGACAGGAAAGAGGGCGTAAAGGTGCGGGGACGCTGTTACGGGGGGGCTATTTCAAGCCACCTCGCCCATGCCGCCGCTACCGAAGCGTTGCAACGGTCCGTGTGCCGGATGCAACCGAAGCGGTGTAAAGGCCCGCCCCGCACGATTCCCCGTGATTAAAGGCGAAGGGCCGTGAAGGCCCGTGTACGAGACGCAACCGCAGTCGTACAAGCGCCCATCTAGCGCAACCCCCCGCCCACCGCTGGAAGGCCGCGGCTCACAGGCGCCAAGGGCCGTCACAACAGCTCTGACACGCGCCAACCACTGCCCGCCCCGTGTCTCCCTTGCCTAGGGAAGAGGCGAGCGGCTGCAAACACGCAACCGTCCACATCCTACCACCCACCAGTCATAGGTCGCCGCGTGCCCCGGACGCGTCAGGTCGCAGAGTACGGAAACCTAACCCTGGCAGATCAGGGGGCGGCGCGATTCCAGGAGTCTTTATAGCGCAAGACCGCATCACAAGGCCCCAAGTCACCGCCCAGTGGCGGGGTTCGCGGGGCTTAGGCGCCAGCTCCGCTGCCACCCGTCTGAAGGGTAGGGGACGGAGCGCGCGCGTCTACTTCGACTTAGGCGCCAGCTCCGCTGCCACCCGTCCGAAGGGTAGGAGACGGAGCGCGCGAGCCTACTTCGGCTTAGGCGCCAGCTCCGCTGCCACCCGTTCGAAGGGTAGGGGACGGAGCGCGCGCGTCTACTTCGGCTTAGGCGCCATCTCCGCTGCCACCCGTTCGAAGGGTAGGGGACGGAGCGCGCGCGTCTACTTCGCCTTAGGCGCTAGCCTCCGCTGCCACCCGTCTGAAGGGTAGGGGACGGAGCGCGCGCGTCTACTTCGACTTAGGCGCCAGCTCCGCTGCCACCCGTCCGAAGGGTAGGGGACGGAGCGCGCGCGCCTACTTCGGCTTAGGCGCCAGCTCCGCTGCCACCCGTCCGAAGGGTAGGGGACGGAGCGCGCGCGCCTACTTCGGCTTAGGCGCCAGCTCCGCTGCCACCCGTCCGAAGGGTAGGGGACGAAGCGCGCGCGCCTATTTCGGCTTAGGCGCCAGCACCGCTGCCACCCGTCCGAAGGGTAGGGGACGGAGCGCGCGCGCCTACTTCGGCTTAGGCGCCAGCTCCGCTGCCACCCGTTCGAAGGGTAGGGGACAGAGCGCGCGCGTCTACTTCGGCTTAGGCGCCAGCTCCGCTGCGACCCGTTCGAAGGGTAGAGGATGGAGCGCGCGCGTCTACTTCGGCTTAGGCGCCAGCCTCCGCTGCCACCCGTTCGAAGGGTAGGGGACGGAGCGCGCGCGCGTCTACTTCGACTTAGGCGCCAGCTCCGCTGCCACCCGTGCGAAGGGTAGGGGACGGACCGCGCGCGCGTCTACTTCGACTTAGGCGCCAGCTCCGCTGCCACCCGTCCGAAGGGTAGGGGACGGACCGCGCGCGCGTCTACTTCGACTTAGGCGCCAGCTCCGCTGCCACCCGTCCGAAGGGTAGGGGACGGAGCGCGCGCACCTACTTCGGCTTAGGCGCCAGCTCCGCTGCCACCCGTTCGAAGGGCAGGGGACGGAGCGCGCGCGCCTACTTAGGCTTAGGCGCCAGCTCCGCTGCCACCCGTTCGAAGGGTAGGGGACGGAGCGCGCGCGTCTACTTCGACTTAGGCGCCAGCCTCCGCTGCCACCCGTTCGAAGGGTAGGGGAAGGAGCGCGCGCGCGTCTACTTCGACTTAGGCGCCAGCTCCGCTGCCACCCGTCCGAAGGGTAGGGGACGGAGCGCGCGCGCCTACTTCGGCTTAGGCGCCAGCTCCGCTGCCACCCGTTCGAAGGGTAGGGGACGGACCGCGCGCGTCTACTTCGCCTTAGGCGCCAGCCTCCGCTGCCACCCGTTCGAATGGTAGGGGATGGACCGCGCGCGCGTCTACTTCGACTTAGGCGCCAGCTCCGCTGCCACCCGTCCGAAGGGTAGGGGACGGAGCGCGCGCGCCTACTTCGGCTTAGTCGCCAGCTCCGCTGCCACCCGTTCGAAGGGTAGGGGACGGAGCGCGCGTGCCTACTTCGGCTTAGGCGCCAGCTCCGCTGCCACCCGTTCGAAGGGTAGGGGACGGAGCGCGCGCGCCTACTTCGGCTTAGGCGCCAGCTCCGCTGCCACCCGTTCGAAGGGTGGGGGACGGAGCGTGCGCATCTACTTCGACTTAGGCGCCAGCCTCCGCTGCCACCCGTTCGAAGGGTAGGGGACTGAGCGCGCGCGCGTCTACTTCGACTTAGGCGCCAGCCTCCGCTGCCACCCGTTCGAAGGGTAGGGGACGGAGCGCGCGCGCGTCTACTTCGACTTCGGCGCCACCCATGAACGGCGAACAGCACATACGACCACCATAACTCGGATAGGCAAAGGTCGATGTTGCGGCAAGAGCAGACATGATCTCGTAGGCAGATATGAATCGCCACACCAGCGTATGCTCGTTCGCACGAGCAGAGTGCACGGATAACTCCATATCTGTCTACGAGAGCAAGTCAGGCCTTGCCATTTCTGCATCAAGCGGTGAAGCATTCCCACAAACGCGGCGTATTTGGTTCACCGGCGCTCGCAGGCATGGGCGCCGGTCGACGCAGTCATCAAACACAGGTGCACAAAACTTTTCCTACATATGAGAAGTTAACCATGAACAGGTACGGGATGTACAGCAAGGAATGTCTAGGCAGCGGCCCCTGGCGCCACCATATTTATACTCAGCCTCGCTAGGCGAAGAGTCGCCAGCGTGGAGGCATGCCAACCGACGGAAGCACACGCGCAAGGCGTCGGGCGGTGCAGCTACCAGAGGCGCGTAAGAGCAACCGACCGCACCCCACCGCGGGCTCTCCGGAAACCGTCGCACGCTCCACTTACGAGAAGGCGCTTTACACGATGCGACAGCTTGCCCCCTGGTAAGCCAACCGTCATTAAAAAGCACCCAACCAGGCGGCAAGGTCGCAACGATTGCGGAACGCGCGCGCCTCAGAAGTCCAGATGCCGGGTGTCCGCCGTCACATTGGCGGTCACGACGCCTCAAGGCCTGCACCGCGCCGAGCACGCTTCACCACGTGGACAGCCAGAAGAGCACGCATTTGCTTCGGCCGCAGCGCAGCCCCGGGTCAAGTCTGGACAGGTTCATAGGCCGCGGGACGGAGGGGGCCAAAGGACTCGGCAACATGGCTTCGGCCTTGTGAAGCCCTTTACCATGAGAGGCTCCTGTCGTAGGGATGGCCCCCACCTAAACCCGGCAGGCCTGGTAGGAGGTTATAAGGCCCAGAATAGGCCATGTGTAATGACATAACTGCCCCAGAGGGGATAACCAGATGTAAGGGTTGTTAGGATGATCTCTCCAACCCAGGGTTTGGCCCAACGGCCACCTGTGCCTTGAGCTCGCGCCCTGATCGGGGGCGCCCAACCCTAATGGTTGGTGGGCCCCTGTCACACTGCGCTATAAATACAGGTGGGGGCCGGCGGCTCTGATCATGAGGTTCGACTGAGCCGTACACCCCACCGACAAAACCCTAACCCGATCTCGAGGGGGAGCGCAGCCAGTGACGGGAAGCGCCGCTGCCACGCCGCTCCTGGACGGCGCCGCCACCGGACTTCACCACCGACGTCTACCGACTTCACCGACTCCATGGCGGACGCCTCTGCACCAGCCACCAAGACCACGAAAGGTCGGTAACCCTAAAACCCCTCTCTTTACTCTCTGTTCCTTTAGATCTAGACGCATTACTTTTGTAGACGCCAAATAGATAGTCTACCCTACCAGATCTACTTCTAGTGATCCTAAGATAGACACCAACAATGGTATCAGAGCCCCTACACGTAGAACTGAGATAGGGAAAAAAAAGAAAAGAAAGAAAAGAAAGGAAAGAAGAACCCTAAACCTACCCGAACCCTAACCCTAGAAAAGAAACCGGGTACTTACCGGAGCCGCCGCCGTCGTCGCTGGCGTGGGGGAGATCGGCCGAGCCTTGGGCTCGCCGGCGCTCCACGTACAAGCCACCGTCGGCGCCGGCGTCAGATCCGAACATGCGCGCTCGGAAGGGCACCGACACTGAGCCGCTCGACGGCGGCGCGCTCCCTCTCAGGGGAACGCGCACGCCGGCGAGAGGGCCAGCGGCGGCGCCGGCTTCTTCTTCTTCTCCGGCGGCGTGAATGAAATCGCCGCCGCCGCGCTTCGCTCGCTCGGGTGCGGAGAGAGAGAGGGGAGAGGGACGAATGATTAGGGTTTTCGGGGGGGCGTCCGCCGCGCGGTTTTGATCGGGCGAAAGAGGCGCTGAGCCGTCGGATGGCAACGAGCGGCTGCGATGGCGCCGAGCGCATCGGGCCAGCTTTCGGCCCAGGCGGGCGAGAAGAATCCCGGCCCAGGCCCAGGTTGTGGCCAGGCGCGGGGCGGCGCAACGTCCGCGCGAGTGTGGGCGCGTGAGGCGCGCGTGAGGCGAGCGTGGGCGCGTGAAGGGCGCGTGCCGCGCGCGTGGGCGCGTGAGGAGCGCAAGAGAGAACGGCCGGGCGGGCCGCGCGTGAAGCCGCGGGCGCGCGCGCGTGTGGCGCGGCCCCGTGGGCCGCTCATGCGCGAGCAGGCCGTGTGCGCTCGGCCGCGTGGGCAGGCCGCCGTGCGCCGTGGGCTGCGGCTGCGCAGGACGGGCCAAATGGCCGGTTTGCACAGTAAAAAGTGATTTTCTGTTTTATTTTTTTCAGAAGATGTTTTTTTGTTAAGTTTGAGATCAAATTTCAGTATATTTTTGATCCAAAACCAGAATTTTTTTTCCGCTGCGAGCTAAAGTTTATTATCTTCTTATTAAATTCGAACCAACGGGAGAATTTAATTTTGAAGAGCAGAAATTTTAAGTTTTCTCTAATTTTAATTGGAACCAACGGGAAAATTAAAATTAGAGGAATAGTTACATTTATTTACAGTTCAGGTTTATAATTTTGCTATTTTCTGACCAAAGTTGATGATAGCAATATTATAAATTGATTTATTCATGAATTTATGCATTAATTCTATCTTCTGCCCAACGGTGATGTAGAATTAATGTACAAGAATTTTGCATGTTTTAATTTTGACCAACGTTAAATCAAAGCATGCAATTATTATATTATTATGTTTCCTCATTTTTCTGATACTGTTTCAGGACTCAACCCCATGGCATATATCTCGCACATCCCGGCACTTGATGGGAACAATTATCGGGTCTGGCGAGAAAAATATGATTTGGCACTTGCGCTGTCCGAGAATGACTTAGCCCTCACCTCTCCGTGTCCTACTGAGCCAGAGGACCCGGTGAGGGCAGAAAATGAGACTGATGCTGATTTCACTGCCCGAAAGCGTGATCATGCAGAAGTCAGAATGAAATATGATCTTGAGAAAAAGAAATGGGACATCTCGAATCGCAAGTGCCTGATGGTGGCTAAGGCCACCATTGCAGATCCAATAAGGGGATCCATCCCAGACTGTGACACTGCCACAGAGTATCTACAGAAAGTGAAGAATCAGTTTACTGGGTCTTCAAAGGCCACAGCAAGCACGCTGATTAAGAAACTAGTGAATGAGAGATACTCTAGTGGTGGAATAAGAGAACACATATTAAAGATGAGCACAACGGCAGCTAAGCTAAATTCAATGGATATGGGGCTCAAGGATGAGTTTCTAATTCATTTGATTTTTGCTTCTCTGCCAAAAGAATTTGACACTTTTGTTGTTAATTACAACATGCAGCCCGACAAATGGGATATAGAAAAGCTCATTGCAATGTGTGTGCAAGAAGAGGAGAGGCTTAAAACCTCACAGGGTGACTTTGCAAACCTTGTGAAGAACAACAAAAGAAAGAACTTTAATGCCAAACCACAAGGGAAACCTCAGTGGGATAGTAGCTCCTCTTCTAAGTCACAGGGAAAGGTTCCCCAGTTTCATAAGCCCAACCAATTTACAGTAGACAAAGACACCTGTAAATTTTGTAAGAAGAAGGCAGGGCACTATCAGAGGGATTGCCCAGAGTTCCTGAAGCATCTGTTGAAGAATGGTAAGGATGTCATTACATTTATAGATGAATCCTTGTATTTAAGTTATGAAAAATCTACTTGGTGGATTGACTCAGGTGCAACTATTCATGTTGCTAATTCATTACAGGGATTCCATACGAGGAGGACCCTACAAAGAGGAGAAAGAACAATTAAAGTTGCGAATGGAATTGAAGCCGAAGTCGAGGCCATTGGAGATCTCTCTTTAGAATTTCATGATGGTTTTGTACTTAGGCTTTCAGACGTTCTTTATGTACCCTCTTTGCGCAGAAACTTAATAAGTGTGTCGAAATTAGATGATGATGGTTATGATTGCCATTTTGGTAATGGCAAATGCAGACTTGTGTTTAATAATAAATGTGTTGGTCTTGCCTTCCGACAAGACAAGCTTTATTTATTATCACTTTCTGAGAATGTGAATCATGTGTCTATTGAGAATGAGAATACCTCTTCGTCTATGAATGTAAGTAAAAAGCGGAAGATAAATCATGATGTATCGTCGAAATTATGGCATTGTCGTTTAGGCCATATTTCGAGGGGGAGAATAGAACGATTGATTAAGAAAACACTTCTTCCGCCATTAGAATTTTCAGATTTAGAACAATGTATTGATTGCATAAAAGGAAAATATGTTAAGAAAATAAAGAAAGACGCCAAACAAAGCGCAGGAAATTTAGAAATAATTCACACAGATATCTGTGGTCCATTTCCTGTGAAAAGTGTGGATGGTTATGATTCATTTATAACATTCACAGATGACTATTCGCGTTATGGCTATATTTATCCAATTAAAGAAAGAACAGAAGCATTGGATAAATTTAAGATATTTAAGGCTGAAGTAGAAAATCAGCACAATTTAAAAATTAAGATAGTAAGATCCGACCGTGGGGGGGGAGTACTACGGTCGGCACACCCCGTATGGCCAAGTTCCTGGACCTTTTGCAAGGTTCTTACAGGAAAATGGTATAGTTGCCCAGTACTCCACACCGGGCGAACCTCAGCAGAATGGAGTGGCTGAAAGACGCAACCGTACCTTAATGGATATGGTGAGAAGTATGATAAGTTACTCCACGCTACCGATAAGTTTATGGATGGAGGCGTTAAAAACCGCCATTCATATTCTTAATCGAGTACCAAGTAAGTCGGTACCCAAAACACCGTATGAGTTATGGACAGGAAGAGAACCCTCACTTAACTATTTACGTGTGTGGGGTTGTCCTGCTGAGGCTAAAGTTTTTAACCCAAACATAGGGAAGCTAGATCCCAAGACAGTCAGCTGCCATTTTATTGGCTATCCAGAAAAATCGAAGGGTTATCGCTTCTACTGTCCTGATAGACATACGAAGTTTGTAGAAACAAGACATGCTGTCTTCTTGGAGGAAGAGATGATCAGGGGTAGCAGAGTAGCGCGAGAAATTAACCTAGAGGAAAAGCGGGTACATGTGCCCATTCCGATGGTTCAGGAACCATTTTTCACGCTACCTGTTGTTGCTACACCAACAGTGCCAAACACTGTAGTGACAGCACCTGTTGTTAGTTCTCCTGTGGAAACGATGAGTGAACATGAGGAACCTGTCCTTCAGGATCCCATAGAACCCATTGTAACCCAAGAGGAAGAGCAACAACAGCCTCACACAGAACAAGCATCAAATAGCGAGGGACTCAGAAGGTCTCAAAAAGTCAGAAGATCAGCTATCCCTAATGATTACGAAGTCTATGAAACTGAGGATTTTCAAATGGAGGGTGATCCCACCTCTTTTGAAGAAGCCATGAGAAACGCTCATTCATCCAAGTGGCTTGAAGCTATGCAGGATGAAATGAAGTCAATGAGCACCAACGGTGTTTGGGACTTAGAAACTATTCCTAAAGGAGCCAAGACAGTAGGCTGTAAATGGGTCTACAAAACAAAACATGACTCTAGAGGGAATATAGAAAGATTTAAAGCGCGACTTGTGGCAAAGGGCTTTACGCAAAGAGAAGGCATAGATTACAATGAGACATTTTCTCCAGTCTCGTGTAAAGATTCTTTTAGAATAGTAATGGCGCTTGTAGCTCATTATGATTTAGAATTGCATCAGATGGATGTAAAGACGGCATTCCTAAATGGGGATTTGGAGGAAAATGTTTACATGGCACAACCGAAAGGTTTTGTTGTGGAAGGAAAAGAACGTATGGGATGCCGGCTGAATAAATCCATTTACGGATTGAAACAAGCATCAAGGCAGTGGTACTTGAAGTTTGATAGTACAATAAGAAGTTTTGGGTTCAAGGAGAATGTAGAGGACAATTGCGTTTATGCAAAGTTTAAGAATGGGAAATACATTTTCCTAATCCTGTATGTGGATGACATCTTACTTGCTAGTAGTGATGTTAGCCTATTACTGGAGACAAAGAAGTTCTTGTCCTCGAATTTTGATATGAAGGATCTTGGTGAAGCTTCGTTCGTACTGGGAATAGAGATTCACCGAGATAGAACTAAGGGGTTTTTAGGTTTATCACAAAAGGCATACATAGAAAAGATTCTAAAGAAATATAGTATGCAAAATTGTAAGCCTTCATCTGCTCCTATAGTCAAGGGCGACAGGTATAGGGAATTTCAATGCCCCAGGAACCAATATGAGATCGATCAAATGAAAGCGGTTCCATATGCTTCAGCTGTCGGAAGCTTGCAGTATGCTCAAGTGTGTACGCGCCCTGACTTAGCGTTTGTTACCGGGTTACTTGGCAGATTCCAGAGCAATCCTGGAATAGAACATTGGAAATTAGTAAAGAAAGTCTTGCGTTATTTGCAAGGAACAAAAGGCCTCATGATGACATACAGAAGATCAGATTCACTCCATATAGTGGGGTATACAGATTCTGATTATGCGGGAGATGATAGAAAGTCGACATCCGGATATGTATTCACTCTCGCAGGAGGAGCTATATCGTGGAAAAGCTCAAAACAAACCGTCACTACATCATCCACAATGTATGCCGAGTTTGTAGCATGTTATGAGGCCACGGGGCAGGTGAATTGGCTAAAGAAATTCATACCCGGGTTGAAAGTGGTAGATGACATACATAAGCCACTAAAGTTATACTGCGATAATGAACCAGCAGTATGTTATGCTCACAACAATAAGTCAAGTGGTGCTGCCAAACACATTGACATAAAGTATTATGTTGTGAAAGATAAAGTCCGGGATCATATAATCAGTCTTGAGCATATAAGGACAGAAAAGATGCTCGCGGATCCGCTCACAAAAGGCTTACCGCCCAATGTGTTCAGAGAACACTTAGCCGGCATGGGTTTACGGGAAAGCCTATGATTCCTGGACAATAAGGGCCCAGTTGAGAGTACATTTCAAAATAGAGAAGTGCATTGTGGCTGTTCAATCTAATGGCATAAGACCGTGACGATGAGGCACGCTCTATGCACTGATCTGTGATGGAATAAGAAAAACAATGAGAGACAAGTATAGAGTTTAAGTATAAGTTGAGATCAAGGGGGAGAATGTTAGGATGATCTCTCCAACCCAGGGTTTGGCCCAACGGCCACCTGGGCCTTAAGCTCGCGCCCTGATCGGGGGCGCCCAACCCTAATGGTTGGTGGGCCCCTGTCACACTGCGCTATAAATACAGGTGGGGGCCGGCGGCTCTGATCATGAGGTTCGACTGAGCCGTACACCCCACCGACAAAACCCTAACCCGATCTCGAGGGGGAGCGCAGCCAGTGACGGGAAGCGCCGCTGCCACGCCGCTCCTGGACGGCGCCGCCACCGGACTTCACCACCGACGTCTACCGACTTCACCGACTCCATGGCGGACGCCTCTGCACCAGCCACCAAGACCACGGATGGTCGGTAACCCTAAAACCCCTCTCTTTACTCTCTGTTCCTTTAGATCTAGACGCATTACTTTTGTAGACGCCAAATAGATAGTCTACCCTACCAGATCTACTTCTAGTGATCCTAAGATAGACACCAACAAGGGTATAACTGTAAAAGCACTCCTCATGTGCACATATATATGAGTACAAGCCATGGGGAGAACCCAGGTCATTACACTTATCTTCATCACTCTCCACTACCATCTCTCTCTCTGTTTGGTCTGTAGCCACAACAGACCCCTTCACCGAACAACCCTCCGTAGTCCCGTGATCAAACGAGCGTAACTTTTAGTTCTAAAGCCCAAACACTACAAATCATGGGGCTGTTTGGTTGCTAGCCACATTTTGCCAACAAAAATTGCCACACTTGCCTAAGTTGAGGTGCTCAAATTCTTTGTCACACCTTAGCAAGCCTAAGGAAATCTTGCCACACTTTTTTGAGTCATTGACACGTGGGACCTAGTTTGCTGGAAGGGAACTTGCCACAACTGTGGCTGCAACCAAACAGCTCCCAAAGTTGGTCAAACTTGCCTAACCTTAGGCGTGGTAAACTGTGGCTGGCAATCAAACACCCCACATATGTTTTCCGAAATATACACAAAACTTACTACATATTTCTAGTTATGCAAGATTCATGACTCAGTCATCCAAGTCCTCGTTTTTAGCTCCGATTGTCATCCCATTACTTTTCTGGAGAGCATGTTTCACAAGTTAATGGGCCTCTTCTTTTCAGCTTCTAAAAGCTATTTTTCGGTTTTTTTTTACAGTAATTAGCTTTCAAACGGAGTGTCTTTTCAAGGTAGGGCCTACAAATTAATGCAGCAGCAGTATAGTAGTAGCAATAATATTGGGCGGGCTAGTGGCTTAGAGGAGTTACCGAGTGATGCGAGATCAATGATCGATATACTCACTCTAGTTCATAGAAACAAATCGTTTTAAATATTGACGAGGTCTCTAAAATACAAATTTAACTACTAAAAACAATTATAATACATTTATAAAACCGAATAAAGTTATAATATTATAAATCATTGTGCTTTAATGTTTTACACTCTAATAAGAATGACACTAATCATAAAGCAAACAAAGGGGTAATTAATTACTATCCATCATTTAGTTTTATTTTAAAAGTTGTGCAAATCACTTTGAAAAAAATATTGAAGCACCTCTCTATTATAAAAGCATTTTAAGGTGAATCTACATATATGATTTTTATATATCTAATTTAAATATTTAAAAAATATTGATAGCTATTCTAAATAAGTTGTTTTTTTATGAACCGGAGGAGCAGGAGCAGTGGGGAAGATATGGCTGTGATCGTTTCGGCTTCAGCTTCTGGCTTCCGGCTTATTTTTCATTATTCATAAATTTCGTCTTTTTCTGAACTTTTAGCTTTTTATTGAGCTTTTTTTCCGGTTCTTTTTTTCCTTATTTGTTTGTATTATACGTAATGGGGTAACATATTTTTTATATTTTTTAATTTTTTAAAATTTAATTATGCTAAATAAGTTTCTGTCAGCTACAATATTTTTCCGCTAGTTACAGTGCTTTTCTGCTATAAGCCACTTAAAAAAACCCAAATGAACACCAATATGTCTCATGCATCTTGGGTCTGTCTCTATAGGGTGCGTTTGGTTGCATGCACCAGCTCTCAGCCAGGTTCTGCTCGTGCGAGAACAGACGTTTGTTTGGTTCGCGTATCTGTCGGGCCAGGCTCTACGCATGCAGGGAGACCCCCGCGGCCAGGCTCTGGAGGAACGCAGAAATCGGCCGTTTCTGCCGGGCCAGGCTCGCGCGGTGCAGGTAATTAGCCATCTAATGACGTTATTAATGCATTATTAGCACATATTAAATGATATTAACATATTTCGATTAATATTAAGGAGTAATAAAATAAACTAAGAGCTATAAGGCCAATCTCAGTGCGAGTTTCATCTGCATTTAATAGGCTGCCACACAGGCATTTTTGATGATATGGCAACATTTTTAAGAAGAGAGAGAAGAAGTGAGTTTCATCTAGATGAAACTCTTTTGGCACGATTACTAACTCTATATGAGTCATGAAATTAAATGTCTATGAAACAATAGAATGAAACTATGCATTGAGGATGGATGTTTCATCCATGTTTCATTTCATTTTACATGATGTGGCAGTCTTGGAAACAACGCAATGAAACTCTTCACTGAGAATGGCCTAAGATAATAGTTGTCTGTAATAAATGTCATGATGATAATTATTTATATATTTTTATCCCATGCATTTCGTCCTCATGCAAGCAACCAAACAGATTCTCGGGACAGCCTGGCTCGTGCAAACAGACAACCAAACGCCACGCTCTTGCATACATTAGGCCTGGCCACTGGGAGCCAGGCTCCTCCCATGCGAGCCAGGCTGAGTTCATCCGCGAACCAAACAGGCCCTATATAAGCTAGGACGTGCAATGCAGAAGGGCAATGTTGCAGCATGCATGTTCCAAGAAGCGACGGTAACAGGAAAACGCAGCCCGACAACAAGTACTGTACAGCAAGCTAGCTGATCCATCATCCGCCGGCCCTCACCTACATCGATCTAGCTTAAGCTAGTACATGCCCTGCTGCAGATGCATGCATAGAGCGAGCTTAAGCTAGTACCCGGCCGCTGCTAATCAAGCTAGCTGCTACCAAACCTAGCTAGCTAAGGCATATATAGACAGCATGCATGTACCTCTCTGCTCAGCTCAGCTCAGCTCAGTCTGGAAGATATCCAGAAGGGCTTTGCTTTTCCTTCCTCACTGAAGATAGCTAGCTGAATGGATAGGACAATGCAACAAGGCCAGAGCTAGCTAGGGCCTACTTGGTTGCCTGCATGAACTGATGCTGCTGCATGAGCGTGGCCAGGCTGAGTAGAGAAGGTCCTTAGCCGTGTTTCTCCTCAGTCTAGCTCCAATTGATTTTTTGGCATCCGTTCGTGCAGGCTCTCACCCCGATGCAGGCAATCAAACACCATCTCCCTGGCCTGGCCTGCCGGCGGAGTGAAACTACGAGTAGTAACTAGTATAACTGGTAGTATATGCAGGTAAGGAATTAGTGTTACTTCATGTGTATCTTACACATGCTAGCTAACTGAGCTTTGTTGATCTAGCGTAGCAATGTTGTATTGTTTACAGACACATGCATGAGCTAGCACAGGTAGTGGCAACCAGTCAACCTAATTAAGCACATCCAAGTGTATGTTTTTCACTAGTATAAGGCCTATATGTACAGCAAATTATTTGAGCATTGACCAGTCAACATAATCCTCCAACTACACCTGTCCTCAACAAGGCAATCAGAATGCATTTAACACCACTGATGTATGTACCACACGTACTCATGTGTACCTTAACAATTAATGCCAATAGTTGTATTGGGTTTACTAGCTCACATTCTTTCTAATTTCCATTCAGTATATGTTCATGCTCTCTTACAATTCAAAAATTTCTAATAAATTTTATAAACACCAACCAAAATGACCCGCAGCAAGGTGTGAAAAATGACACTAGCTATGGACCACCTAACAATTATATACTAGCAACAAAGCCAGCATAACTAAATCAAGTTTAGGTAGACCTCTCTACTTACTTCTCTTTAGAGAGATTCCCCAACCATTGTTTTTTCTAAACGTACAAAATAATCCCTATATTTTCTGTACTTTATTTTAATTGTTCATGCAAACGTGGCCTATGCATGATACTATGTACCAAAATTACTAGCCAGACACTGGGAGAACACTATTGTACATGTGTAAACTAATTAACAGACAAATCATTATATCAAAATATACCGCACTTGTTGCTGCAACAATAAAATTACATGCATGCTACATACATACATAACTCGGACACCATGGTGCCTGGGCACCATGATGTAGATATTTCCCCTATGTATCTTGTGTGAAAACTTTTGAAATTTTTTGGATGTCGAATTTAAATAGTTTACTAACTAATTCAAACAAGTTTGAACTGAAATTTGAATTATAGTTGCTTTTTTTTATAATAGTTTGATTGTAGTTATATGCTGATTATATATGAAAATTAGTAAAGTATGTGATCGAAATTCATGCGAAACTTTGAAATCGAATATATTTTTTCAAAGGTATATATTTCATTTGAATTGTTATAGATATGTATATACCCTAAAACTGATATTTTTAAAAAATACATCCGAATTTGAATTGAATTCACGCATTTAAAACCATGATACTCAGGCATGATGTGCCCTATTTCAGCGTCCCATATGTATTCCCTCCATATATATGCACCCTTAGTTGGGTATTAATTTGGTAATGCATGTGAGTAAAAACACAACTACACATTCATGATCTAAATTTAAAAGATCTTCTCCATATTTCCTTCCTGATAGAGCTTCACAAAAGTAGTACTTTTACTGACGGTATCAGACCGTATATATATGGTTCATATTGCTGTTCCATTTTATTTAACCTTTGCGCACCAAGTTCCTCATGCAAACATGCATGCATGCCCCACATTGACGAGGGACCAAGCTTCGTCCACTGAAAATGTCCCCATACATGTATAGTTCAAGCTAGCTAGTGACATCTGTTGCAAACAAATAAATTAATGTTGGTTAACTAGCATTTTTTATGTTTGTTTTGAACAATATTTTCTGTAAATATAATTCCAAACTTATATAAATTTGGATAGTAAGATTTTAGGTATTGAATTTGTTCCAAAATATAAATGCTTTACATTGATAAACTAGTTAACCAAACTTATATAAACTTATATAACAGTTTTTTTTGTGTGATGAGTTTCTAAGTATTTGACTTTATACCATCAATATTTTTTCAATACCAATACCTAGTTTATACATATTCTGAAGGAAAACAAAAAAAAGGAAATAAGACACATGAAAGGAAAGGAAATTCGGAAAGGCAAGGAAAGAACTCACCAACCTCTCCTCTTTCCTAGATGTGATCCTTTCTTTTTCCGTAACAACACAAATGCATGCATGAGCAAACAAATCGAGGGTTTCTAGATGTGGCAGGATTTCTCTCTGCGCGCGGTACAGTGTAAACAAATCGAGGATTCCAATTTTGTTATGGAAAGAGAGTTTGAGCCCATCACAACAATGAACAAACAAGAAACTTCAGGTGTCCGTGATCAATACCAGTTGGATGGATTAGATCTTTCCTTTTCTTTTATTAATGTCGGGATTTCTTCTTTTTGTGATTAATATGAGAAATTTTAGCTTTATACCTTGTAGGATTAACATGGAGACCTCTGGAGCAGCATCTAATTAGTATAAATATGAATAAATAGATATATAGACATGAAGAATCGACACTCTCTGCTTGAGCTATTTCAACAACAAAAAGAGGAAGAAGATGCATGTGAACCTTTTGGTTGATTTCCAGGATCTCCTCTGCCAAGCGATGCCCCTAGTGAAGCGACAATATTACAAGTATCATCAAATGAAAAGGGTTAGTTTAACAACAAGAGGGACTTAGAGCAACTCCAACCGGTTCTTTATCCTGCTCTTCATTGTATATTTACCTAATATGACTCAAGAAATGGACTCCAACCGGTTCTTTATCCTCCTCTTCATTTTTATCGAGTCGCTATTTTCTCCCGGCCGCTAGCTAGATTTGGCGAGCGCCTCCTCACTCGCTTCTCAAATAGCTAGGCCATTGGAATGCTAACTCAAATAGAGAGCTGAAAATAATAGCTAGCCTCTTCATCCTAGGAAATAGAGAGGGAGAAATGACTAATGGGATGGAGTTGCTCTTAGGCACTCCTTATTTAAACTTCTGCTTTTTCTGACTTCTAACTTCTTAATTTTATCTTTTTTTTTATTTTTTTTGACTTTTTTGCTTTATCTTTTTCTCTCTTATTCTTTTGCATTGTCGGTGATGATATAATATTTTTTATTTTTTTCAAAAAATTTTATTATGCTGAAAATGCGATCAACAGGTACAGTGTATTTTCAGCCGCTACAGTATAAAAAAAGCCATAAGCATCAATGCTACGTCCTTTAACAAAACGTTGGTTTTAGAAAAAAGCATCTATGCACGGGATGTTTCCCACAGTTACTAACGCAGTCGGGCTCCACTTCCCGCAACGCTTAGAACAGCTGGGAAACTTCACCCTCCACTTGGTGTCCCTTTAGGCCTCCCCTTGCCCTTGCGTATCCACTTCCATCCACTACCGGTGAGATGAGTCCGGGGGTTTCGATAAATTTACTTAGCCCAGTTGTACTTTACAAACTTGTGGTTGTACTGTTTTACACATGAGGTCGTGACAAGATTCAGTTCTTAGTGGTATCTGGGCGGTCTACCACTACCCACTTTGTGTTTCCACTGCACCACACACACACCCTCGAACCATCCATCCAGATAATTAAGCAACTTGGGGTTTTTGGGAGCATAAAATATCCATAACCAAATATACCAGTCATTTCCACCATGACTGCCCAAACCAATTTCTCATGATTCAAAGTGATGCTTTGGGGCATTTTTTTTGTGCCCCCGATTATCTAAACAGTACTAAGCATGACGTATAATTAGGGACTTATTTTCGAAAGGTTACTATTATAATATTGCTAGGGCGACAAGGTTCACACATTCAAATAATCCAAAGGAGATGTATTATTAGCCAAGTTAAATAATAGGCATATAACTAGAATCTTGAATTAATCATGTATTTGCATATAAAATAACAGCATGCAATTTGATAATTTAAACAAAAGTAATTTGCAGAAAATGTAGGTTCAACATGATCAAAGTATTGACTCGCCTGGTTTTTGGCATCTTCTCCAATTGGTTTTTGTCAATTCTCTGTTGATTGGTTGATGGATTGTGTTGTAGGGGTGGTCCCCACCTAAGCCCAGTAGGCCTGTTAGAAGGATGTAAAGCCCAAAATAGGACATGTGTAATGACATAAGTACCCCTGAGGGGAATACTCACGTGTAAGGGTATAATTGTAAAAGCGCTCCTTATGTGGATGTATATATATATAACACAGGCTATGGGGGGAGACCCTAAGCCATTACTCACCTAACTCTCCACTACCACACTCTCTCTCTGTTTGGTCTGTAACCACAACAGATTGCATTAGAGATTATTATCATTATTTCTCCACACATTATCAGCATGAATGCTCTTATATCTGGGTATATTCTTCTTGTTGACAATTAGATCAATTTTGTTTTTCCATGATTACTAATCACAGATTTGATCTATACTCGATGCATGTACACGTACGATCAACAAATCGGCATTGTGGCATTGATCATCAACGGGGATTCAATTCGTCTCCATCCATGTGGTGATGACGCCACAACGCATGGCCGAGTCCACTGCTCCCTCGTCAAGAGTACCAAGACAACCACCAGACTAATGCATTGTGATGATATAATCTTTTTATTTGTGCAAATAAGCACCTCTAAATTTTGCAAATGGGTGTTCTTTTGTGTACCGTACGATGTTTTGGACTTCGGTGACGCACACCTGATCTTCGTTTTAGGTGCTGCTCGGTTGGATTGAAATAAACTGGTTTATGGCTGAAATTGCACTATAGCTGATTGAAATTACATTGTACCTGATGATGACTTATTTGACGTAACTAAATTTTAAAAAATTTAAAAATAGAAAAATAGGTTAACCCATCGTAGACAATACAAACGAGTTAGCTGCGAGCGCTGGTGTAGCTCGCAGCCCACCTACCTGCGTTCAAGCTTCGAGCACATGTGTATTTAATAAGAAATACACATGTGAGCTTCGTGCTCACATTTAGGATAGAATACACACGTACGTATTTAATAAGAAAATATGTCTTTACACTATGTGAGGTCTAATGTCTTTGTAGCAAATTTCAAACGTGAGTTATAGAATGCGCACATATGTGTATATACGTGTAGTGATGTGTGTGGGGGTGTGAGCTGTATATGTGCGCATGCCTTGTACCCTTAAAAACCACACAGATGAAGCGATGAAGGAAACAAGTTGGACAGAGAAGAATTGAGTACATGAAATTGCCACATATGTGGTTCTTCTGATTGAACAATCCTAAATAAAAGGGTCACAAGTACGGGGTAACTTTATTCTGTAGAATGTAGATTGATAATTCCTAGTGGACAATACCTTTAGTTACATGATGGATTCCTAAATGCTAATGCACATGATCAGCACGTTGCCTCCTGTGGCTGTAGTTGTAGAGAGGGAGCTCAAAGAGGAAAGCCTGCTTGATCCACCCAGGCAGGATTCCATACACAGTAGGCGCCAAAGGGACAACAGGGCTGCACACAATCAACAATAAGTTTTATATATATATATATAGCAGGTAGCTATTTAGTTACTCTCTGAAGCTAAAGCAATGGTTGGAGATGGACAGTATATCAAGGTAAGAACATGTATTTATGCGGATCCATTCTGCAGTCGTTTAATCACTGCAGTAACTGTGCGCTTGGGTAGCTGTGTGCCGCGGATCAATGGCTGAGACTGAGTGTCGACTGGAATTAGAGTGCACAGTTTTTTTTCCCCTGAAATACTCCTAGTCCAAGCTCAATCTTAGCCACCCGATTTCCCGACCCAATGGCTGCTCAAGCAGCCCTGCATACTTGCTCCAATTGTTGAACAAGATGAAGCCTTGCGCATAGTACTACACACCTGGTGGTTTTCTTGTAAAGACGATATTCCTCCGTGCCACTGAACCGCTTGTCAGCAGATTTCTTCAAGGAGAAACGAAGAAAATCGTTGATCAAGAAGTATTACCGTGTTAGGGAGTCAGCAAAAATGGCTAAAATTTTCAACAATGGATTCTAACCTCCAGAAGCGGGATGCCACTAACAAAGAGAAGCAACCAGGACAGGAAGATAGGCCCAGAAATTACAAGCCATTCAGCTCCTGAGAGAACTGGAGTTGACGCCACAAATATTCCCCACCAGAGCAACATCTACACATCATACCACACACAGATGGTAACAGCAAACTAGGAGGAGGACTTGAGAACTTCCACTAAAAAGTAGAACGAAATAACATCCACTTGATATCATTACAAACAAATTATGCCATGTATACATTTTTAGTCTGTTAGAGATGAAACCAGCGTGGTTCTCTGAAGTAACTCTGATTATGTTAGAGGGCAGAGGCTAAGAGATCACACTAGTTTCAGTTCAAAAATTAATTGTTTATAAAGTTACATTCATGTCATTTATAATAGTAGATAGAAATACATTCCTGCAATCAGTATTCTCGAAACATTCTATATTAGGTTGTTGGCGATATAAATTGGTAGGAGCTGCCTTTAAATGCACAAACATTTCTGTCTAAAACAGTACAGAGGCTTTCCACTCACAAAGTCGAGTAAACTAACCTCCCCGAAGTAATTTGGGTGGCGAGAATACCTCCAAAGACCCACATTACACCACTTTTCCCTGTTACCCGGAGAACTCTTGTACAAAAGCTTCTGCTGATCAGCAGCTGCTTCAATACAAAACCCCAAGAACCACATAGCCCAACCAATGATATCTTGGGCTTTAATTGAGGGATTTATGTCACTTGCATTCACAATTGTAACTGGTAAGCTGACGGTCCAAACCCAGGCAGCCTGGGTCAATTCAGGAATGAATAGCTCAGTCAAATTTTGTTCAGGAAAATACATGGACTCTTTCTCTTTCTTATAAAACACATCTTGACTCATACCTGAAAGAGCCAGAACACCGCTAGTTTGGACAAACTGTTGCGGATCTTATCAAACCGGCGGTCCTCTCCCCATTGCAATATCCTATGGATGTAAGTACATAATACAATAATTAGGGGCTCACATGGGCAGGTTGATAATATGATTCTATCGAGCTAAGGATCATATCTTCCAATTAATGGATTCCGACAGCAGTGCCCTACTCTATGAAGCTGAAAAATGAGACTGGGATTAACTGAAACATGTAGAAATAATTGCACAAAATGCAGTGGCATGACCAAGCTAATTCTGATTATTAAGCGCTTAATAGCAACGTCCCACTGTTGTTGTTAGTTCAAGTGCTGAAAACTATAAGCTATTAACCACCGTAGCCTGACAAACTATATGCAACAAGATCTCAACATCAACTGACTATTGATCATACATATAGAATTTCATGTCTACAGAATCATTCTTATCTTTTAAGAACATACCTCATTAGTAAAAATAGTCCTAAGCGAAGGCCCCAAACAATAACAAGTGCTGTGAGCACAACCTGACAATTGAATCAATGTTGGGAAGTGCATGGAAGTTAAGAAGAACAATTGCAATGTATTGCTCCAAAAATGTTAGTACTTGAATGAATGAATTACGCAGCTGATGAAACAGAGGAAAACCAATACATGTTGTTAGATTCATTCAAGAAAACATGTACAGGATTGTCAGCTTTGCTAAGAAATCACAACAGCATCATCAACAAGTTCATCTTTTTCATTGTGTAAATGAATTTCATTCTTATGCATTTTCCGAGGCAGTTCACCTGGATATTAATGCTGAAATATACAACATTTTTACGCTGAAGCTAAACATGAGCAAATCCATGCCAAATGGCCCAAATCTGAAACAATGCAGGATACCTTTTTGTTTTTGAAACAGAAAGCTTCCGATTTCCAATAATAGAAACCACAGTCTACAGAGTTCAGAAACGAAAAGAAAAGGAAAGACAGAACAGAGACGGCAGGCAACCCTGCTCGTCCGAAAGAGTTTGACCAAAGCAAACAACTTCCTCAGCACTACTACTTAGTTACAACCCAGCAAAAGATAAGCTATCCTTCTCCACTGAACAGAGCCCACAATAGAAAGAATGGCTCAAATCTGAAACGACTATAAAGGCTAACTTTCAGTTGGGCAACCTTTTACATATACTCAAGAAACGAATTGTAACTGAGCATCTTAATCGAGGAACAGAGGTCCAGGACACAGCAACAGAGGAGAGATATGCACTCCTCCAGGTCCAACAGTGAAGGATTTTTTTCGCCATAGATGTTGGGGGTTTCATCTATTGATTTAGGCAGTAATTGGTTTAGGACTTGTGACTGAAAACTGGGCAAAAGTAGTAACTCTGATAAGAGTCAACTGCATATTTGGTGAACATGTGCAAAAAAGAAAAGAAGCTGTGACTGAAATCTGCATACCTGACGGAAGTGGTATGCTCCCTTGAAATAGAGTGTTAGGATGGCAAGTATAACAAAGTTTGTACTACCTGAAAAGAAAGAGGGAAATAGATAGTCAACAAGTCAGAGATGAAATTTTGATGCATCAAGGATTAGTTGTGTCTTGGAAACACACACAATATTAAGTATTTAAGTGGGTGGGGGAGAAAATAAACACCAACAAATTAAGGATGGAAGGAAGAAGTAATCAAACAAATGGAATTGGCGGTTACCGGCGAAATCGGTGAGTTTGTCGAAGCGCAGAAGCGCGGTGATGAGGAAGAAGAGCATCTGGTACCCAACCTAGCAGCAATTGGAGACTGAGATTCCTCCCGTCCTCGATGGGGAAGAAACAAGAAGTACTAGGTAGGAGTCAAATCGGAGGGGAAGATTGGAGAAGAGGGACGACTTACAGTGACGATCGCTGTGAAGGCCAAGAAATCCCACGCTGCCATTGGAGTCGCTCGCTCGCTCGCTCCTCCGTGCTCTTCCCTCGTCGGACTCCTCCTCCTGCACTGCTCCACCTCCGTCCATTCGTCACTGCATCGCAATTCGCATCCTTTCCTGTCCGCGACACGTGGAGATCCCGGAACCGCACCATACGATGTTGGTTTTTCACCACCACATGCTTTATTTTCTCTAGCATACACGTCGTCAGCATCGAGAGGTGGCAGCAACAGATGGAGGAAGCTCTGAGCTAGGTTGCTTGCAGCGGGGCGTTTGCCAAGGATCAAGGGCAAGATCAGTGCCCCCCAATTCTTGCATTGTTAGTGATGTTGTCGGTTTTCTGCAAGCTCCAAGGGTATGGCAATGACAGCTACTCCTTTCTTCCTAAATGGTTACAGTGGCACTGAGGTAGCTCTTGGTAGGGTAAAATTGAAACAATAAACATATGGATTAGATAAAATTATCTTCATAATATGCTTAAGTGATCATCATATCATGTTATGTAACAAAATTATCTCTATACATATGAAAAATTATCTTCCTTTATTACAAAATAACTTATCCTGTGTTACCAATTGTTATCTATCTTGCACTTTTAACAAATTACCACCGAATGTTTTGTAAGTTACCATACATACTTTTGACAAATTACCACCCTAAATGCAAAAAACAACTATCTTGAAAACTTACCATCAATTTGACCCTATGGTATCATCTATGGTTCTAACAAATTACCACCCTAGGTTCAAAATTATCATTAATTGCACATTGAGTTAACAAATTACCACCGAATGTTTTGTAAGTTACCATACATACTTTTGACAAATTACCACCCTAAATGCAAAAAAACAACTATCTTCAAAACTTACCATCAATTTGACCCTATGGTATAATCTACGGTTCTAACAAATTACCACCCTAGGTTCAAAATTATCATTAATTGCACATTGAGTTATCACCTGCGGCTTCAATAAATTACAAGCCTACGTAAAAAAAGTTACCGTAAATATTATAAATCTAAAAAATTGAAAAATTGCCCTCAGTTGCACTAAATTACCATCATGTATTTAAACAAGCTACCGCCTAAAGTTCTATAAGCTTTTATCCATCAGTTGTGCACTAAGTTACTATCTACAGTTCAACAAAGCTCCATCCTAAGTTCAAAATTATCATCAGTTTTTGTGTTTTTTAGGTTAAAAAAGGATAGTTGTAGCCTAAGTTACCATTTACAATTTAACAAATTACCACCAAAATTTCTATAGGTTTTCATCTATCTTTTTGTTGGTAGTATAAATCAGCTAGATAAAAAATTCCATACCAACAGGACTTATTTTACCTTCTTGTAAGTACCATGCATTAGCAGTCTGCCAGTCTCCATTGGATAAAGTTCCTCACCCCTACCTACTTGACACTTGATTTGGAAAATTAAATTAAAATTATGTAGGAGTGCAGATATTACCATCAGTCTCACCTTCGAAGTCACCATATGTGTTTTCTGTAAAAAAAATTATCACCTTGAATTCTACAATAGTTCAAAATTACCGTCATTTTAGCTATAGGTTGCATTTGTGTTTTTAATACTTGCCACTTAAACTATTAAACATATCTTACTTTTGCAACTTTCATGATACAATTAATGTAAAAAACTTCCTACTGAAACTTATGAAACACAATGAGGTAGCTAGGTATCTATTGTTTAAATGAGAAGTTATCTTAATTAGACATATGCTGGTAACTTATTCGAGGATGTATACAATGTGAGAAGGTGACTTATTCAGACATATGTTGGTAACTTATATAAGGATGTGTAAATTTGTTCGTAAAGCACGAAAGTTAGCCTTCTTGCATATGTAAGCTATCTTCTTACATAACAAATTTATCTTGTTATGCAACAATTAAATCCGTAGAAAGAATGTGGTGTCTAGAAAAAACATGAAATCTGAGAAAAAACTTCTTCTCTATACTTTTTTTCTAACTAGCTAATTAGTCTTGCTAAAATAGGGCCTTTGAAAACCCTCAACTATTGGTAGGCGGTAGCAACCCATATTAAACACTTTTATCGCCTTAGCAGGATTTCCATTCTAAACAATGTCACCTCATTATTACTAACATCACTTTTTGCATGCTTATGTACTTTCAACCTAAATAACATTAGCATAAAGAAATGTTATATCATATTGTAGCATAAGTTACCTATGTTCATTTCTTAAGTTAACATATCATATAGCCATTCCCTCTTTTACTTGCCTTGAACTAGGAGAAAACAATACTAACAGTTAGTAAAAAGTTTCTTTATTTTAGGAAACTAGTAAGAAGTTTATGATAACCCAATTTCTCGATGAGAGAGCATAATGGTAATATATATAGCTTGCAAATGTGTAGTAAAGCCATATTGCTTATGATTCAATAGCCTAATGCAAAGTGCCTAACCCTATGCATGCCTTCACCTTTGCAATTCAAATGCAAAGTGCAATTGTCTCATGTACATTGTACAATCTGCTATAAGCACGGCAATAGTGATAATTTAGAACACAATGTGGAGGCATTATGAGGTTATCCAAATCCAAATTTTAAGAGAGAGAAAAAGTTATGTATACGGCGTACGAACATGTCCAACTTGTAGCAATTGTTCCATGACATCTTCCATCATAATCATTCCCACTGCTTCCTCATCCAATGAATAGCTTGGAAGAGGATTGTAACAGCCCAGCTGTTTATTTCAAAATTTTCAAAAAAAATAATTTAGTTTAAAATAAAATCAAGTGTTATTTGGTTGCTTGAATTTTAGAGATTTTATTTGCTAGTTTTCATCTTTTAAAAATCTTTTCTTTTGAAAACTAGTTTAAGTAAAAGATGAAAATATTATTAAATGAATGATACTTTGAATTTATGTAAAAACCCAATTTCAAATTAATTATTTAAAAGCATTTGGCTTTTATTTGGATTTTCTAGGATTTTTAAATCAATTTCAAATCTAAAAAGTAATTTTGTAAAAGTTAAAACACAAAATTTAAGTTGAAATTATTTTTCCTAAGTCTAAAATAGTTCCGGGAATTTTTGTGAATTATTCTGGAATTTTTAGACTTTATTTACTATTTTCTAAGTGTTTTTGAAGCTTCCTAGTATTTCTGAAAATTTAAAACGAAATTTAAAATCAAAATAATCTCAGGCTTACATGTGTCACGCCTAGATCAAATCCACCACCTCCCGATTTAATCTCAGCCATCCGCCTTCACTTACCCCTTCGTTTTTAATCTGTTGGCCTCGATCTTTTCCTTGCGCCGTGTGGCGACCATCCCGCCATCCGCCCCTTTCCCTCCTCTCTTGCTGACGCACGAGACCCACCTGTCAGGCTCATCTTCCTCCTCCTCTTCTTCTCCCTGCGACGTCACCGCCATGGCTGCCGCGTCCGAGCTTCGTTTTTTGGTCAGCCTCTCTTCCCAAAGTGCCACCTCGACTTCCCTTCTTGCCTGCACCTCGCGCCTTGTATCCATGGCCATTGTCAGTCGCGTTCACACCCCTAACCACTCTTCTCCCCGTAAAGCCTGACGAGCAATTATTCACTGCGCCATCTTCCCCTCCTTATAAATCCCCCCAGCCCCCGAGCACCCTTACATTCGCACCACCTCCCTCCGCCCTCACTCCTCTCTCTCAGAGCTCCCCAACTACCCCGCACCACTCTTCCTCTCTCCCTACATTGACGAAGCTCTGGTGAGCAATTGCTGCCATGTCGGACCACTCCTCTCCTCGCTGCCACCACCTTCGTCTTTGTCATGCCCGTGCGATCGTCCTCCGCCCCTTCCCCGAGTGATCCGTCATCGGAGAACCCTCACCATCGACGCCTTTGCTCCGTCACCGCCAAAACTCACCGCCGGGCCCATTTCCGAGCCCCTTGGACTCTATGCCAAGGTGAGCTTGCCTCCCCGTCTCCCCTTCTTGCTTTTGCGCACCTTGGCCACCGTCGCCAGGCACTGGAGTGCCAGTGAGCCCTCGGGCCCAGAGCGCCACTGTGCCGGCCATGCCACATTAGCGGCAGGTGATGTGGCCACTACCTGGTTGCCACGTCTGCGCCATCTCAGTGGCCGTGAGCCATGCAAGCTCCACGCCACCTCCCCGGTCCATGGACCTAGTTCACCAAAAGCCGGGCCTACTTGTTAGCCTCTGCTAGAAATTTAAAAATTCAGCTGACGTCAGCATTACGTCATAAAAACCCTTTATTTGTAGAAAAATAATTCAGCTGAAATTCTAAATCCCTACTGACGTCATAACTAGAATTTCTAGTACAAAAATAATTCCAAAAAATGTCCTTTATCAATTTCGTTAGAATTAAAACTTCCAAAAGCTCGTTCTCCTTCATCCTAGCTTCGATTGAGCCCATTCAAATTTCTAAATTCATAAAAAATTCCAAAATATCCATTTATGCCATCCTTTTGAATATTTTAAGTTTGGTTGGTAATCCTAAAATTTAAATTCCAAATTACAATGCCTAGTTCATTTTCAAAGCCTCAATTCCATTCCAAATTTTCAGTTCACTTCCAAAATTCAAATTCAAATATTGCAATCTTGCAAAATTCAAAATCTCCATAAAAATATTCATTCTATTTTTATAGGTCCAAATATTTTCCTAGCATTTCTCCTTTTTCTAAAAATAAAAAGAAATAGTGAGACTTTCCACCAGGCCAAAGTTTTCTTTTGTTCAAGGATGCTTAAACTTCAAAGTTCTCACCACATCCAGTCTCATAGAGTCTTTTCATTTTCAAGCATTTGGACTATTCCCTTTTAGCCTAATATTTCTTCTTTCTTCCTTTGTTGTTCATCTCGACGCATCAAAACAATCAATACTTTGTTCTTCATCTAAAGCCACCGTGAGCCATGCATGTATACAAGCAAAATCAATTCCTTCTTACTAAAAATCAAATGGTATGCAGTAGAAACATCTCCCACCATTGCTAGAAATTTATTTCTATCAATTTTGGCTGTTGCATCAATGTTAGTGCTCTTTAAACACGAAAAATTGCCACCATAATTCTGGTCATCACTCCGGCAATTAATTGCGGCCGTTCAGTTACTCCCTTGCGCCTATAAATAGAATCACAACCTCCTCTCTTGATTCCTCACACGTATTGGACACCAGCAAGCCAGAAATCCAATCAAAAAGAAGATCTCAAGGAGTATCCCCTCGGTTGGTATTTTCCAACAATTTCTTTTCCAACCGATCGCCATAAAACCAAGTAATATCAATTTCTTGGAAAGACAAGTGATCGCCAAGGGTAATGGAAATATTGGTGCATATACACAAAATGGATGTGTGAAGCATAATCCCAACAGATAAATCACAAGCAAAGACAATATAACAAAGCATGTACCATCAGCATAAGCATCTTTGTGGTTAGTTTTGTAGTCTAGTGTAGCACTGTTATTCTTTTTAGTGAATGTCCTTGCTTCTTTGGTGTGTTTAACAACCATAGCCATGTGATTGTGACTTTTTTGAAACTCATTTAGAATGTCATAGAGAGGAAGAACACTAGCCACCATAGTATACAGAAACAACATAACATTACATGAGAATTAGAAGACAATGAATGCACATTAGCCAAGAGAAATATATGCACAAATTTAACCTAAAACAAATTGTATGGAAAAAATTCAACCAACGGAATGCTCATATGCTCCTTGGAGAGAAGATTGCACAATCTTAAAGAATTTATGGTTACCGCAAGAGGCTGGTGCAGATCAGCCCACTCTAACACCTTTAAAATCTGTCTGGTTCTCTTTTTGGTAGAGCATATAAGCATTAACCATTCAACAATTGAATAATATAACCAATTTTAAATCCGACCGGGAACTTAAGTTATGCCAAGAAAACAATATTAACTTGTTTGCATGAAGATGTAATAGCCAAGTGTTTATTTCAAAATTTTTTGTAAAAAAAATTAAAATTTAATTTAATTTAAAATAAAAACAAGTGTTCTCTGGTTGCCTGAGTTTTCAGTAAAAATTTGAAGCTTCCTAGTATTTTTGAAAATTAAAAATGGAATTGGAACCCTCTCTCACTCCTCGCTTTGACACGTGTCAATCCTAGATCAATAATCTCGACCATCCACCTTCACTTACCCCTTCATTTCTAGCCAACGGCCCCGATTTCTCCTTTCGCTACGTGGCGATCATCTAGCTGTCCGTCTCTCTTCTCTCTCGCTATCACGTGGGCCCTGCATGTCAGCTTCTTCTTCCCTTCCCCTTTCTTCAACCTCCGACCAAGCCACCATTGCTGCCCCGCCCGAGCTCTTTAATACTTCCGTTACTACCCATTGGCTTGGGAAATTGCCTCTGTTATTATCCTTAATCACTCCCCACTTCATTACCCCACTCACCCATCCATTCTCCCCTCTTTAAACCCCACCACCACTTTAAACCCACCGCCGGAGAGCCCTTGTCACCGATGCCCTCACTCCACTGCCTTTGCCTCCTCATCACCGGCCACCACCAAGCCTCCTCGAGCATCCTACCAAGGTGTGTCGTGATCCCCATCGCCCCCTCTCTCTTGCGTCACCCGCCAGCGCCGTCGAGCGCTGGAGCTCCGGTGACCATCGGGAGCCAAGCATCGCCTTCAGCCGGCGCTACCATGCAAGCATCCAAAATGACCTAGCCGCCATGTGGTGAGCCACGTCAGCTCCAACTTACCCCGTCAGCAAAAACATTGCCACATCAAGCATTTTCCATTAAAAATAATTCGACCGAAAAACAAAAATCGGATTCTGACATCATAAATCGAATTTCTAGTACAAAAATAATTCTAGAAAATACTCGTTTTCTTTTTCCATTAGATTCAAACTTCCAGAAGCTCATTCTCCTTCACCTAACTCAGATTAAGCCCGTTCAAATTTCTAAATTCATCTAAAATCCTAATCTATCCATTTCTATCCTCTTTTTGAATTTTTGGAGTCCGTTTGAATTTTTTTGGATTGAATTCCTTCGTGATTCTTTGTGCAATCAAGATCATTCAATCCCTCTCATCAAGACTCCTCCATTCCTAGTCGTTTCCCCTCCTCCATGTGCATTTACATGGAAACGAACCATCACATCGAATTGACGTCGTCGCTTGATCTCCCACCCCATCCTCTTCAGCCCCTATAAACGAGAGCCTTGTGTGCCCCTATTCTCCCTCACCCATCCTCGAAAATCTCAAGTCCTCTCTCCCTTCCTCCTCGCTGCAATCGACATTTTTCTCTAGTCAACTGAATGTCATTCCTTGGCCATTTGCACCGCCTATAGTGGAGTCCTACCACCATTGACCACATCATTGGCTTCGCCTCTGCACGTTCTACATGATGTTTCCCTCGCCTTCGCCAGAGCTTCGCCGGAGCATCGATGCCACCGTGAGTCTGTGCCATGACGCCGCTTCTCTCCTCGTCATCGGCCGACCGTGCATGTTCCACCACCACCGAGGTGAGCATTGAGTCCCCCATGTTTCCCTCTTCGTTTCGCTGCAAACCCCACCCGCTATCTCCTTTCTGTTTGCCCAGAATACCAATGTCAACCCACTGGTCACTGAAGGTCTTCTCCACCGCGTTCCACCACCATCCAATGTCCTTTGGACGAGCTGTTTATACCATTGAGTTCGCCTTGAAGCGTTCTACGTCATGCTTCCATCGCCATCACCTAAAAATCCCAAAGTCCTCGCTGACCTTGTCGAACCACGACACTAAAATTGTTTATTCACGTACATTGCTTTTTTAGTGAGTTATTTGATTTTTGTTCATATCATATCGTGTCCTAGCCTCTAAGCAATTTATCTACCATTTTTATTTAATTTTTTTGTTGAGCCAATTGACAAAACTTGAGTTTTCCACAGAAATGGCCGTTTTTGAGTTCCGCCGTCGATGGTGCCATCTCCGGTGGGTTTCTGGCTTAGCCAATAATGTTCCTAGCTTCACCATACCATGTTCTACCCCATGCTCACCCTACATCACATTCTATGCCCATGTATTATTTCTCTCTCCTACCTATGTCGTTGTCACTGCCAACGCTGTCACCATGCTTCGTTTGATGTGCCATCACCTACTATGTGTTCCTAGGGTCCCTAACAACCTATTTTGCTAGTTGGCTTCACCTTTTGTACCTCCTCTCACCGATGCCAGCCTTCACTCCTTGCTATCTATTCTATGTTGAAATTCAAATCCGAGTGGAATATTCCTCAGAATATTCTCTCCTTTTCTATTTTTAGCATTTTCCCATCTAGCAATTTTCCAATCTCTCATTCTCCACCGTCTGAACTCCGAATCAAGTGATTCAAATTCCTACATTAAACTAAATTTATAATCTATCTCCCAGTACATATTTATATTCTTGGATTTTATTTGAATTTATTTTTTTCTTTGGTCGCTTTTCACGCGTAGACTGTGACGTCCCGGAAGAGAGCAATTTTGATGACAATTCATACCAACTCGCGGAGCAACGCAAGTTACACACCTTGATCATATTGATCCTAGTTTACAAATAAAAGTATATTATTTTAAATTATTCTGCATGCATATTTTTATTCAATGTATTTTGATTCAGTTTTAAAAATAGTTATTGCCTACTTGTTAATGCCTCCTTCGATGTTGATTACCAAATATCTTGTCACTCTAGAATAAAACACTGAGAAATTTTGTATCAAATGCTTAGAACTGCTAAGATATAAGTTTTGTTTTGGGATAACTTTTTCACATAAAATGATAAGCTTTTGAAATGTACTCTTGACTTCGGTGTGTCAAGAAAGTCTATAAATTATTTCAAAACGAAATATAAAAATTTGGTTTAGACTTAGGCAAATGCATTGTTGTTTGGTAACACAATGTTGACTGCTACAAAGCCCTATTGTGCTACCACAAAGCTGGTATGGGATAGTCCTGGCTGACTAATTTGCAAGTCCCAACTTGAGTCTCGCTATAGATTGAAAGTGAGTGTGGCATAGGCCGTGTGAAGTTTCACTCGGCTCAAGATGGGGTCTCGGACTGATGGATTCATTACTAGGGTGAAACTTTAGTGTTGGCTTGTCCAAGTTGAATGCTTTGCATTGTAAAGGCCTCGTTATGATCTCCTCGCCGCACACCAAAGGAAGTGTGCTTATCCGGTGGCAATATAGGATGATCATGTCTTGTGGGTAAAGCTGTACAACCTCTGCAGAGTGTATAATCTATCATTGATAGCCGTGCCCACGATTATGGGCAAGCTGAGTAAAGTTTTTCACAGATTAGACTTTGTTTTTGAAAATGATTTATGAAAAGCTTATGGATGGATGAAATCCATAAGAGATTAAAAAGCATATGGATGGATAGAATCCATATGAGATTTTTTTGGGAAAGATGTCTGGGTAGGATACCTGTGGTTAGGTTAGTGTCAGGTCGGTGCTTACTCAAATGATATTAATTTGTTTAAATTACTGTTTTTACTTATTGTATTAAATTCAACAATTTCAATCTATTTATTGTATTTATTAAATGCTTTTTTATGCTCAAATAACCCTATATGCGTTCACTTGTTAGCCTTGCATTAATATTGTATTTTCCTATGTAACTTGTGGGGTACATTTTATGTGCTCACCTTGCTTAATTATGTTGCCAGAGAACACCTTCAACTTCGGTGAGGATTAGGACATATAAGCCATGTCTTACTGTCATTTGCCTGTGGGAAGGCTTGTTAGCCTTCTTTCGCTTCGATTTTTCCTTTGTTGCTTATATTTAATTTTGGCTTATATGGCGTGGATGTAAACTTCGGCCATCAAGCCCATATTCAGTTAAATAAAGTTTGTCATTGTGCTTGATATGTATCCCTATTGTCACTATGTGCATTAGCTGATCCTGGATTAGTGCAATTTACACAGAGAGTTCTGGAGTTGTTGCTCTGGGATCCGACAGAAGATAACTATATATGCATAGTATTGAACTTTCCTAAAACATGCTTTAGTGTATGTGCACACCAATTTTAAAATACTAACTCAGAGAAAGTAAATAGCTAATACATTTTTAATCAACACAACCAAGTCTAGAATGTATACTTGTGCTAATAATCATAATTGTACGTCAACCAATATTGATAAGGTGATTAAAGATGGTACCTTGGGATTTTTTTGATGGTAACATTTTGAATGGGCACTTCATCCTGAGGTCGGCAAGTAATCAAGTTTTTTACCTGAAATAAGAGAGTTTTTGGCTATTGGTCAAATAATCAATAAAGAAAACACATTGAACACAAAGTAGCAAAATCACAATGAAAGGGGCAGGGAAGCTATTGATGTCATCCAAAAGTCAAGTAGTAAATAAATAATCAAGTGAAAAGGTTCAATCTTCTGACTTTATTATATCATTTATTCATGCTCTCAACATAAGGCTTCATTTGCAAGGGCTTAAATTTGTGCATATGCTACCATAAGCCCATAGTTTGGCAGACATGAAGCTTGTGGTAGCCTAACTGTCTAAGTTCATGAGCCTAGGCCTTCTTACTTCATTATAGTACTTTGTACCTTATCAATGGTACTCCTCTGATCCAAATAGGACTATTCCACTCCATTGATTGTACTAGCCGGTGCCCAATGACTTTGACTGATGCTGGAGATGATGTTCAAGCCCTGACTAGCACCAATGGTGGCTCCGCCTCTGCCTCCACCAGACCCGCCCAACACCACATGCACAAATCCAACCAAATCAGCATAAAAAAAATCAAGCAAGATCAAGGCCAACTCAAACCAACCCATGACAAAAATCAGAAGGAGTGGACAACGATGGAGAAGGTGTTGCTGCCACACAAAACACTAGAGTCCCTTGACAGATGAACAACACCGATGGAGGTCGGTGGGGCCATGCAATGCAAGGCAACAGAGTGACAGCTAGGCCATTGGCCATGGCAGGAGTGGGAGGATGTCACCCTGGGAGGATGGGGGCATGGAGCGGTGCCTCAAGGATGAGTCCAGGGAGGAGGCGGGTGAAGTGGAGCAAGAGGAGGAAGAGGAGAGGGAGGGGCGAGGAACTTGAGCTTGGAGGCTCTCTAGCGGCAGCTGCTATTGGCCCATGGCCAAATCTGGTGAGTAGCTAGAGGAGTGGAGTGAGAAGATTAGGCGGTGTCGGTGAAGTGGAGAAAGGATTTGAGTTACAGATGAGGATGTGGTGGAAGAATCCCATAAAGAATTGCTACAACAACAGCTAGCGAAAGGCTCGATCGGATGGCCAAAAAGCGAGGCACTATAAGACTATCACACTAGTAGTAGCACGCTAGACTTGGCATTGATTGAGACCATGACATGTTGTATCATATATTTGCATCAAAGACAATCTTCTAGAAAAGTGCTCTCAATCTACAAAGAATGCAAAGAAGCTCCGCACGTTGAATGAGGTAAACCCTTTGAGGGGTAAGCAACCTCCATGGCAACAATTAAAGAGGAAAGGAAGAAATTGCAGAGCACAAAAGAATCCAAGGTTAGTACAAAAAGTAGGAAGAAATACATGATTGCTAGGCAATGTTGAACCCAAGTATGCATAGTGTGTTGAAAACAAAGCAATCCATACTTTGGGATGCTTTATAAAATCTGGGGAATTGCAAGGCATGATATTTTTTAGGAAGTTCCTAGAATAAATAATTTAGTAAGCATTTATGCTGAAGTAAAAAATCATGGAGGCAACTACAGACCATCCACGCATCCGTTGGTCGTTCTGCACGCACACCCCATAAAGAACTTAACGATAAACTAACTTAGAGGAAAAAGGGGAGATGCATGATCGTGTCACTCCTTACAGACACTCTATTCATCCAATGCACGGGTGCGCTGCACGGCCCCCAACCCACCACAAAGGCCCACTTACACAGTAAACAAAAATAACATATGAAAGAAAATTTGAGATAGCTTGAAAGCAAAGTCAACATAATCTTGAGAGCAAATAAATATAAATTTCAAAGCAAATTCAGAGTAATGTTTTTAGAGCAAATCAGTATGAGTTTGAGAGAAAATCAAAATAATTCATGGAACAAAATTCAAGATAAGTTTTTAGAGCAAGGAAGTATAATTTCGAGAGCAAATACAAGATATTTTCAAAAGCAAAACTCAAGATAATTCTAAGAGCAAATCAATATAAAATTCAAAAGCAAATTTAGGGTAAGTTTGAGTGCAAATTAGCATAATTATAAAAGCAAATTAAAGATAATTTGGAAATCAAATTTAGGATAATTATGACAGCAAATCAATATAAAATTAAAAAGCAAATTTAGGATAAGTTTGAAAGCAAATTCAGGATAAGTTTGAGAGCAAATTCAAGATAATTATGAAAGCTAAAGGCAATGCAAAAATCTTACAAAGAAAATCTTTGAAAAAACCCAAATTAGTATAAATTTGGAAGCAAGTTAGGATAAACTTGGAAGGAAAACTATTAAAATCTCAAACCAAAATTGTGTAGCACCTTGATTCAGCTCGTTGATCAGCACTGCCCCACCACTGCCCCACCGTCTTGGTAGTCCATGCTGCCACATCTAAGCCTTGCCTCCTTGGTAGCTTGGTTGATGATGAGGCCCTACCAATGGAGTTGAGTAGTAGTAGTAGAGAAAGGTGGCTTGGAGCTGAGTAGTAGTAGTAGTAGAGGAAGGTGGCTACAATTTTTCCATGCAAAGAGGAATACCAGGGACAGTGAGGTAGAGAGGGAGATGAGAAGGGAAAGTGAGACTAAATAAATGAGTAGGGCCCAGCACCCCTCTAGTAGTATTAGCCAGCCTTGCACGCATGTTGCCTTCGACCCTCAACGTGGCATTCTCCCCGAGGTGGGCGTTCTAGATGGCTTGCTCTTGATTCGATGGCTCACTGAGGCGTACATGCCGATGAACCAAAGAGCACATGCGTGGAAACAGGGATTTCTAAAAAAACATCTCAACATAGATATTGTTAGGGAAGTAAAACGATGCTTGTATGGCTAATTGATCCAATGGTCTTATATGGCTGCATTTAAGGGTGACTTCCTCCCAACCATACCAAACCATGAAAGGTTCTAGAAAGACAAGTTGTAGAAGAATCTGAAAAGAGTTAGAACGAGGATAGGGTGGCCATACGAATAGCAAAGTGAAATATTTGTATGTAAATAGCTAGGGCTATGTGCTAATTACACAAATACCTAAGGGACTCTACCATTTTTCACAAATACCTTGGGTTCATGTAATTATCTAAATTATTTTATATTTTGACTATCTATGTTATGAAGAGATATATGTCCTGATGCATAAGTTAACATGTGCTAATTTTTTTTATATCGGATGAAGTACTTTGTCCACCTTGAACACTCTAAGACACTATAATAATGTAAATTTATGTGTGGGAACTATATTATACTATGAATGATGAATTTAGTTATTCCTCTAATGATCTTAAGGTTAAGAGCTTAAGTATAGCTTTTCATTAGAAATCCTTAAAATCCAGAGAGAAAAGATAGTGTGTTGAAAATCCCATTTTAGGACTATCTAATTTTTTGCAAAATGTCCTTTTCTATAGTTTAGGATTTTCTGAATTTTTCATTCAGGACATTCTGATAGACAGCTCGAGGGTGGACAAAACTTTGTCCGAATCTACAAATTAGGATTGCCCTAATTCGTACATTCAGAATGTCCATATTATGTTTTTCGAACAAACTAACAAAAGGTTGTCGGTTGTGACTGCAATTAGGATTGTCCAAAATTCAATTTTCAAAATGTCCAAATTAATCCTGTAATAGCTAGTTCGCACTTAATTTGTGACCATTAGCAATTCAGAATGTCCAATATATGCAATTAGGAACGTCTGAATTGAGTTTTTTCAATGAAAGGTATTTGCAATGGCTCTTTTGAGAGAGTGGGCTATAAATAGACTTCATACCCAGGCATTTGAGCTCTCTTAGCACCTCATAGCAATACACTGAGCCCAAGCAAGCGCATACATCTCTTGAGCATCCATTGCTCATCCTTTGAGTAGTTGAGAGTATTCAAGTGTTGAATTTGCATAGATTGGCTTCAAGTAAGCATAATCGACTTGTTACTCTTAGAGGTTGCCACCTCCTAGATAGCTTGGAAGTGTGAGAACCAGTGATCTCTTCAAGCAGCTTGTGAAGAGGCCCAGTATTAGTGTGAAGGTTAGACCTCCCCGACCCGGAGCAGGAAAGAGCTATAACTAGTGGATTGAGAAAGGCTCATTCATGTGTGGAGCTAGCTTGATTCATTCAAGCTCCATCAACGTGGATTAGGAGAAACCGGCAAGTCTTTGAGGTCATGGGAAAGTCTCTTTTGCTCATATTGTGATTTATTCCTTAGCTCTTTACTTTGTGCATTTACATTCCTAGTGATTATATTGCTTGCTTGCCACCCTAGGTTCGTAAGACTTATTTTAGACTTAGGTTGTTGGTGTACTTAGTGAGACATAGATAATTTAGACCTTGAATTGTAAAAAAAATTTCATGCTTGTTCAAAAACTAGGTTTTAGCCTAAATAATTTAAAAAAAACCTTCTATTCACCCATCTCTAGTCGGTTATCCTTTATCCTACACCTAGATCTTTTAAAGCATAGATCAAAATGTAATCTCTACTAATATAAAAGGGGAGTTTGTCCGTTCACCACCCCTCCCTCAACTATCTTTCCACACACAATAAAAAAAGCTAGAAAAAGACCCAATAAAACCTAGAAAAACACTGCCATGTAGGAGACCACGTAAGTTCCTCAACATTACCCTTGATCGGTTGTTCCATGAATCGCTCGACCCCCACATCTTGCACTTCTCTCCTCCTTGAATCCCTGGTCCTATCGATAGCCATTGTGCTACCACACATTCGAACCAGAGCCACTGTTGAGGCAATATGGGAATTTCCCTCATTTCTGAAATAAAGAAAAGGAAAATAATTTTAAAGTGGGGCCTACTTGTAAGAGAGGGATTGAGAGGGGATGAGGCTGGCGTGCTATCTCAAATCTGGCCGCACTCTCCTCATCTCCCTGGTCTTCGGGTAGAAGAAACAGATGACCATTTTGGGTGGCGCTGCTACCTTATCTAATCTCTGATCTCCCTTTTCCCTCTTTAAATTGAACCATGGGAGAGCTCTCAAGGAGTGCAATCAAGAGAGTAGACCCAGATCCAAGTGCAAGTGATGGCAATTTGCTCTGGTGAACTCACTGGAGTCTTGGTGATCTCCACTCTGGCTTATCTCTACAGATCCTACTGCGTGAGCCGAGTTCTTCTCTAGACTCATGTGCACTCGTATACAAAAGTGTGACTAGTTCTTCGGTTCCTTAGTTGCTTCGTCCGATTGGAGATTCCTGTTGGCTTTGTGCAGCATCAACCGGCATCTTGACTTCATGATTTGATGAGTTCCAAATTGTGAAGTTGGACATTGTATCTCCGTAAACCTCTCCAGTGATATCTTGGCATAACGACAGTGATTGGTTTTCTAGGACATCATCCTTGTGATGAGCCTTGCCTTGTCTACCTTCTCGGTGCTTGGATTGCCACCGCCCAGTGAGCTTTACTTTGCATTCTTATTACTATTGTGCATAAATTTGCCATGGTCATAAGCTGCTATGGTCATAAAGGATTTTGCTTGATATATTGTGAACTTTGTGAATGCTCAATGAGGAAACTTACCATATTAGAGATCATTGTGACTATCACTTGAAGTATTTTGCTAGTTTTGATTTTGTCAATTGCTAAGATCAGCATAGGTTACTGCTGCCCTGATTATTGCTGAATTCAGTTGATACCATAGTAGCATTTATCTATTCTTTACCTTTGGTTATTGCCGAAACGTTGTTGGCACTACAGTAGCAGTTCTCTATTTCTATTAGTGCTTATAGCATGCAATTGACTTTGTGACTTATCTGAGGTAATTATAGACTATCAAACTAGTAGAATAGAAAGAGGGATAGTAACTTTCATTGTTGATTAATTGATAAGAGTTTAGAAGGCCAAGTTTTAGAATTTGAGCAACTTCTCAGCTAAGAGCAAATTCACACAATATAATCTGTGCATTATGCAGTTTATTAATGCCCATCTTTCTATAGAGTTCAGCATGTTATCATATGTTAATGATCTGAATCCTTTATCTATTTTGAGATATAATAGATTTATCTTTATGTCATTTACATACTGCTAGATATATGCTTTACTGTTCATGAAACCGGAATTAATCTAAGAAAGTTGCTAAAACTACCTATTTTTCAACAATCTAGAAAACTAATATATGTTGAAATGGCTTCGTCCTCTAATTTCATTAAACCGGAAGTTTTTTATGGTGGTAATTTTAAGCGTTGGTAAGCCAAGATAAAGTTGTGGTTAATTAACCTAAAACTATTTTGGGTCATTTCGGATCCTCCAATACTTCCTTTGGAAGGCGAGAATAGAACTCATTGGGAGTATGCAAACCATTCAGCTCTGGCTAGGTTGTTGGCCATTCTGTCAAACCAGCTTTTCGATGTATATGTGAACTTTATAGAGGCCAAAAAGCTATGTGATGAGCTTAATGAAAAATATTCATAAGGGGATAGTAGGAATGAGTCTTTCATTACTGCAAATTACTTGAATTACAAGATGGTAGAGGGGCGGTCGGTGATGGAGTAGCTTCATGAGCTACAACTCCATGTACGTGATTTAAATTAGTACAACTATCTCCTACCAGAGAGTTTTCAGGTAAATGTTATATTGCCCAAGTTACCACCCTTGTGGCGAGACTTTGTGACCACTCAGAGACACGTTAAGGAATGCATGACAATTAATGAATTGTCGGGCGCAATTAATGTGGAGGAGCGTGCCAGGGCCAGCAGTGATAAGAACTCCCATGTCCAAGCCCACCAGGTGGAAGTCAAGAACTTTTAAAGCAATGAAAAGAATGTCAAGAGTCATCCCTAGAACAAGCCCAAGACCCAACCAATGAAGAAGAAGAAGGTGATCTTTACCTATTACATTTGCGGCAAAGAAGGCCATCAGGCCAGCAAGTGTCGTGACCGTAAAGGAAAGGGGCCATCTCTAGATTAGCACAAAGTAAGGCAGAAGCCAATGTGGCTATAGCTAGTCCCATTTCAGATGGGTATGTACCTCAAGCCTTTGTGGGAAATTCATTAATTGATTAGTGGATTGATACAGGTGCAACTAGACATATCTGTGTTGATCATTCATGTTTCTCTTCATTTCAGGGTAACTCTGGCGGCTCCATCCTAATGGGCAATGATGCCACTTCTACAGTGTGTGGGATTGGTACGGTCTGTCTGAAGCTAACTTCCGGCAAGACACTCATCCTTAGAGACGTATTGTATGTGTCTACGATGTTCCATAATCTTATTAGGGGGTCCATGCTTTGTAGGCAAGGAATAAAGCTTATTTTTGAGTCTAATAAAGTTGTGTTGACCAAATCTAGTACTTTTGTAGGAAAAGGCTATGAAAGCAGAGGCATGTTCCGCTTATCTATTCTTGATTTCAATAATCCAAACATTCTTCAGGATCTAAGGTTTGTTCTACCCTGTTCCACAAGCTCTACTCAACCACTCATAGAACCGTTGTTGCGCTAACCTCGACAACCGCATCGCTGCTCCCCTCGGCCTTTGCCAGCCCTAAGGTTTGTGCTTTCATTCTTCCCTAATGAGATCACTTATCACTTAATCCCATTATGAACTTGGGCATCATGAGTTTAGTATCTAGAATTTTGTTCTGTGCTCAATAATTTTGCTTCAGCTGCAATGGATTCCTGGCCTATATCCTCAAGGATAATGCAGAGATATTTTGTATCCTAAACCCAACAACGTGAATTTGGGTTTGGCTTAGAGAAAATGTGCATATTGGTATGGCATGATTATAGAGATAAGTTGACAGTAAGACTCATAATACAATATCTCTTTTTGGGTTTCATGTGGTAATTTTGAGTTCGACATTTTATTGACAGGCAAAGGCCACATTAACTATAGTGTTTGAGTTTTGTTTACATAGAATAGCTACTAACACTACTACAAAAGAGGCTATATTGGACAGCTACATCACAGACGGTTCATACAGAACCATCTGCGCTTAAACTATCATAGACGGTTTATACTAGCAACCGTCAGACGGTTATTAACACGAATCGTCTGTGATAATTGAGACATCACAAACAGTTCATGTTAATAACTGTCTGTGAAAGTTGCGAACATCACAGACGGTTCATATAAAAAACCGTCTCTGATATTTTGGATATTACAGATGGTTCTTATAAAAATCATCTGTGATATTGCAGACATCACAGACTGTTACTATGAATAACCATCTATGAATTATCACAGATGGTTATTAATACGAACGGTTTGTGATCATGTTTGTATCACAGACCGTTTGTGGTTGGAACTGTCTGGGATAATTTGCGCTATTAAATATCGGGTGCGTGGTCTCGACATAGATATGTTTTCATTGCGCTGCATCGGTGGAGTGAGGCGGCCGGCTTTGGGGAGTTTGGTGAAAATGTATCGCTTGTAGATCTATATACATCTTCTTGGTGATCATAGGTTAGTACTCAATTGCTTCTAATAACTTATATGCCTTGTAATTGAGAGAGATGATAGCTAGGTTTAGAAAGATAATGGTACTTTGCTTAATTTCAGAATGGGTAAGTACTCCTAGTATACTTCAATATATTATTGCTTAATATTATTGTGTCATGACTATGTGGCTAGCTAGCTAGCTATCTAATATAGATGTCATGTGTAATTAAGTATAGCTAGTCTGATTTGCTATAGTAGCGCTAATAATCGTTTTTGACACACATTTGTTACAGGTATAGCGTAGATGGACCGAAGTTGGATGTACGTTAAGAATCGTGTGAGTGAAGAGTACATTAATGGCATGGTTGCTTTTAGAAGAGCGGCCGAGCTGGATATGTTGAAGAAGGGGATGGAATATATATATTGTCCATGCATTGATTGTGATAATCTAAAGATGTTTAGCAACTCAGTGTAGATCGAAGCTCACTTGATTCGAACGGGTTTTAGAAAGGGGTATAAATGTTGGATCAGTCACGGTGAAGAAAAGATTACACAAGAAGGTAGTTATGACATCGTCGAGAGAGACAACGATATGACGGTTGTGGACTGTGCTTTTGATCATGAGGATAGGTCGCAGGATGACAATCTGGATCCGATGCTACGTGATGCAAAAGGGAACTATAGTGAGAGAAAGTTTGGTAAATTCGAGAGCTTGGTAGAGAACTCGGAGAAACCTTTGTTCCCGGGCAAGCTGCAATATACGAGGTTGCCATTAGTTCTAGAACTGCTGAAATTGAAGGCAAGCAATGGTTGGTCACACAAGAGTTTCACGGCATTGTTAGGTCTCCTAGCGGACATGCTTCCAAAAGGAAATGTGTTGCCGAGAACCACCTACCAAGCCAAGAAGATTTTTTGTCCATTGGGAATGGAAGTAGAAAGAATACATGCATGTTCGAATGATTGTATCCTCTACCATAAAGAGTATACTAGCTTATATGTTTGTCCGGTGTGCAAAGCATCCCGATACAAGCGTACAAATGATCCCGATGATGGGAAGGACATTGAGGTGAAGCAAGGACCTCATGCTAAGGTGTTGTGGAATCTTCCTATAATTTTCCATTTGAAGCATTTATTTGCAAACCGCAAGGATGCAAGATTGATGTGTTGGCACTCGGAGCAGCATAAGAAAGACAGAATGATAAGATACGTTGCTAATTATACCCAGTGGAAGAACATCGATAGGATGTTTGTAGACTTCAGTGTGGAACCAAGGAATATAAGGTTTGGATTGAGTACAGATGGAATGAATTCTTTTGGTAACATGAGCAGCCGACATAGCACCTAGCCTATGACTCTGTGCACGTACAACCTTCCTCCTTGGCTGTGTATGAAGCAGACGTATATTTTGACATCACTACTTATCTAAGGGCCAAAGTAACCTGGAAATGATATTGATGTATATCTAGCACCATTGGTGGAAGATCTTGCAATATTGTGAAACGAAGGAGTACATGTATAGGATGCGGACAAACGAGAGAACTTCACTCAACGTGCCATGTTGTTTTGCACCATTAATGATTTTTCTACCCTTGGTAACCTGTCAGAGTTGAGTACAAAAGGAGCCAAAGCCTATCCGTACTGCTTAGATTATACCAAGAGTGTGTGGTTGAACAACGCGTGTAAAACTATGTACATGCATCACCGTAGTTTCCTTCCAAAGTATCACCCATACCACAAGATGAAGAACCAATTTGACGGAAAAAAAGAGGATGACTCAGTACCAAGGACTTTTAGCGGCAAAGAGGTCTATGATATGGTTAAGGATATTGACGTTGTACTTGGAAAGAGACGTAAATTGAGGACCTGTTGGAAGAATATGTGGAAAAAGAGGTCAATATTTTGAGACTTGGCTTATTGGGAGCACTTAGAAGTTCTTAATTGCATCGATGTCATACACATAGAGAAGAATGTATGTGATAGTTTGATTGTTTTCTTACTGAACATTCCTGATAAAATAAAGGATGGTGTCAATGCAAAACATGACTTGGTCGCTATGAGCATCAGAACCAAGTAAGCACCAATAGAGACTAATAAAGGCCGAACGTACCTTCCCCAGCTTGCTACACTCTATCTAAGTCCGAGAGAACTCAACTGTGCAAGTCCTTGCATGGTGTGAAAGTTCTATCTGGTCGCTCTACCAGCATGAAGAAACTTGTTTCCATGGAACATTTGAAATTAATTGGTATGAAGCCTCATGACTGTCATGTGCTAATGACACAAATGCTACCTATTGCGATTACAAGTATTTTGCCGAACAAGGTTCGAGTGACAATCATAAGGCTATATTATTTCTATAACGCAATTGCTCAGTCATCAATCCCGATGGACTAGATGCTCTGCAAACCGAGGTGGTGACAACTCTATGTCATCTAGAGATGTATTTCCCTCCGTCATTTTTTGATATCATGGTCAATCCCATTGTCCACCTTGTGAAAGAGATAAAGATATGCGGCCCCGTATTTCTACGCCATATATACTCGTTCGAGAGGTACATGGAAATTCTCAAGTCCTATGTACGCAATCGATCTTGACTGGAGGGAGCATCATCGAAGGTTATACAATCGAAGAGGTCATTGAATTCTACATCAGCCACGTGGCTCAGATCAAACCGATAGGTGTACCTCTATCTCGTCACGAGGGGAGGCTAGAGGGTATCGGGACTATCAGAAGGAAAGCAATAACTCCGGATCGAGATACGTATGCTCAAGCCCATTTTATGATTTTACAACACAAGACTGAAGTGACCCCATATATTGAAGAACATAAGGACATGCTACACCAAGAGAATTGAGGCCAGTCAGAGGTTGGATCACAAAACAACATAACGTCAGTTCAACGAATGGTTGAATGTGCAATTGACTGGGAGGTCATCAAGTGAAACACTACAATGGTTGGCAAAAGGACTAAAATTTATAATTATAACATGGCTAGGATACGACATTAATGGCTACACATTTTATACAACAGATCAAGATAGAAAGAGTATAGTGTAGAACTCAGGTATCCGCATAGATGCCTATGATACGCACATCAGTACCGCTGGCCCAAGCTCGTACTACAGACTCGTAGAGGAGATTTGGGAGCTTGACTACATAATTTTCAAGATTCCTCTATTTTTGTGCCATTGGGTCTAACTCCCACAGGGTGTACGGTGTCACTACCGTGGACTTCGAATATGTAGGGTACAAAGACGAACCATTCGTACTCGTGAGGCAAGTTGTTCAAGTATTTTATGTAACCAATCCAAAAAATAAGAAACGTCATGTAGTTCTTCATGGAAAAAGAAGGATTGTCGAAGTTGAGAATGTTGTGAATGAGGAAGAGTACAATCAATTTGATGAGTTGCTTCTATTCGGTAATGGCATCAAGCTTGAGGAGGAACAAAGCGATAAAGCAAGCCATATGCATGTCGATCATCGTGAAGGGCTTTATTTAAAAGGAAATAGCCAAGTGTATTAAATGATCCACACAGCCACCACCTATTTCAAAATTGTTGCAATGTAATCATAATTAGGAAACTCGGCATGTAATTACGGAACTATATTCCATTGTAATTGTAATTGATTCAATAACTAAGAAATAGTTATATTTATGATTATGCTTGCGTTTTTCATACTACATGGTCAGCATGATTTTTTTGTGGCTAGAACGATCGCAGTCGGTTTATCGGAACAAACCATCTGTGATAATACTATCACAGATGGTTCTATAAAAGAACCATCTGTGATATGATGAATATCACATACTGTTCTTTTAAAGAACCTTCTGTGATAATATTATCACAGACAGTTCTATAAAAAAACTACATGTGATAGTTTTCCTATAAATATACCTTCTGCTCGCAGAGTCCTCACTAACACACTTCGTCTCCACCGCCCCTGCTAGGTTTTGCTAGATCTGACTGCTCACTCGTGCGCGACGCCGCCTCTCCCTCCCGATGCTGGCTGCCTCTCTCCCCCGATGCCGACCGCCTCTCCCTCACTACGCCACCTCTCCCACCCGTCGCCATCCGCCTCTCCCTCCTGACACTGGCCGCCTCTCCGTCCCGACGTCGGCTGCCTCTCCCTGACGCCACCGCCTCTCCTTTCCGATGTCGTTTGCCTCTCCCTCGTTTGTCTATCTTGTGGTCTGTCTCAATAGTTAGCTAATTTGTTTTGTAATCTTCAGTAGTTGGCTAATTTGTTTTATGACCTTTAGTACTTCATGATATATGCTTCACTTGTTAGCTACAAGATCTAATACTAAAATTGGATATTCAAGCTTGAGCTCTAAATTTTTACTATTACTGTCATTTGTCAATCTTGTGGTCTGTCTCAATAGTTGGCTAATTTGTTTTGTGATCCTCAGTAGTTGGCTAATTTGTTTTATGACCTTTAGTACTTCATAATATATGTTTCACTTGTTAGCTACAAGTTCTAATACTAAAATTGGTTATCCAAGCTTGAGCTCTAAATTTTTACTATTGCTGTCATTTGTCAATCTTGTGGTCTATCTCAATAGTTGGCTAATTTATTTTGTGATCTTCAGTAGTTGGCTAATTTGTTTTATGACCTTTAATACTTCATGATATATGCTTCACTTGTTAGCTACAAGATCTATTTGGAATGGCATATTACTATTCTAAAGGGACCTTGTAGCAATAATATATGCCACATAGACCTTCAAAGGGCATGAAGCAAGTTACACACTCTAGTGTGTCATGTTTAATGAACTTGAAACACTAGTGTGTGTAATTTGATTCATAGAACTTTGTTTACGCCCATAGCTCACTACAGTTAGTTTTTTCTTACCAGAGAGATGGCGTCCACACAGTCATCGTCATCGTCATCTAGGTCTCACGCTCCCAAGATCGGGATAACTAAGCGTGGCCGAGGAGTATTAAAAAGGCCAGAGGGCCGAATGACCATCACGGTGGTCTCTCAGGATGGGGTCCCTCTGCAACTGAAGATAGTAGTGGCAGCATTTTAGACTACCTGTGGGATAATTGGAAGGCAACGAGTCACCATCACCGTAGCAAGCTAGAAAGATTTGGCAAAGGATCAGAAAAAATCAGCTGTGGGAGGAAATAACAAATTCGTTTGAGATCCCAGCACAAGTACAGGGACTCATGCAATGGCAGGCGCTCCTCGTAATGGGAAAAGCATGGAAGAACTTCAAGAGCACTCTTGTTACCCAGGATGTGGCCAAAGATCTCATGCCCTTCACGAGATAACCTTTTGTGTCGCCGGAAACATGGGAGGCCTTTGTGTAAATGAAGACAATGACCGAATTTGAACAACAAAGTGCGGCGTACAAGGCTCTCTAGTCACAAAACACTCACCCTCACAGACTCAGCACCACTGCGTACGAGGGTAAAATCCCGCAGTGGAGGATGTAGGATGAGGTCGCAATCCAATCGGAGGCCTCCCCGCCATTTGCCAGGATCGCAAACGAGCACGCCCGAAACTGGTTAAGAGCGAGGTCATCAACCACGTCTTCGGTACCACACTTCTATCTTTAGAAAATCGTATAAAAATCAAGCAAGAAGACGGATGCGCTAACGCGCAACGAGCAAGAAAACGGCTCTTTCAAAATCCTCGTAGACAAGGAAGTGTCCCAACGCCTGGTAAGATATGTTAAACTACATAGTTATTAATACCTCTTAAACTTTATGGGTTCAAAAATAACATGATTATCTCTTGTAGCAATCATTGACTACCAAATTTCCCAATGCTTCTTTCAAGAATACAGGGAGAGAGATATACTATCCCAAGTCAGGGAAACAAGGAGCACCCAGGTCGCACGAGAGGCCTAGGGGTTTACGTATCTTGGAGGCACAGATTGCCAAATGACTCCGAGACATATAGGAGTAGGAAGAGATCCAAGGCATATCGCAACAAACAAATAAAACAAGAGCTTCATGCACAACTTGAGGAACAGCTATCTACCTCACTTCAAGAGAAGACCGCCTCACTTCGAGGAGAGATAGATTCATTTAGGGAAAAACTAAGACAAGTCCACAACCAATCACAACTCACCCCCGTTAATGCGGTACCCAGTCCGCCTCAACGTTGGAGTAGCTGCGCATCCACGCCAATTATTGAACATAGCGATGCCCACTTACCTATCGACGACATCCAGATAATGTACTTCTTTAGAATACTGCATAGATAGATCTCCCTGGTGGACGCCTTAACTCATCTTGTATCGTTATGTAGAAGCCCACGCCTTGCATCCTTAGAGTCAGGCTTGTCGGCTCTATTCCTATTGACGCTGGGCGGGGGATGGCGTATCCATGGCTGTTAGGGATGCTGGTGCATGGTGTACAAGTAGAGACCAGTTTTGTGAAAGTTCAGGTGGACATGATTAATGATGTTTTCAGTACCATCCCTCTTGAGAAACCCCAAATGAAGAGATTACGATATTAGGGGATGCCGTCCACACATTCATCTAGTGGCCCAAGAGGGACATCTCCCTCGACTTGTCCATGCCACGATCTCCACATCCAGTGGCCCAAGAGGGACATCTTTCTAGACCTGTCACATCAGCTCCGGTGGCTCCACCTCCAGCTCCGATTTTGGAGCCTGTTGCATTGGCTCCCGTGGAGACGCCGCCGAAAATGTATCACAAGCGAGGCTCTAAGACCCAACCAAAGAAGATTAAAGCGCGTCCCGAGCAATAAAAGTTCACTCTCAGAGTGTCATTGGTCCCTGAGTCACAATTACCCCAGCTTGGTCTGGTTTGCAATATATTGTATACCTGGTACATGCAGAGGTCTAACATGAAGCCAAACTGACACAGTGGATTCATTATGAGATACACAGAGGCGCATTTCCTCCACGACTCAGGCTACTTCATCGTGACCTTCGAAGACTTATTCTTACTATTCAATCTCGACGAACTCGACGCCTCACTTCTATGATGCTGGACACTGTAAGTGTACTGTACAATGAAGTTCTATATTCACGTCATACGGATAAATGTCTTTAATCTTTGCTTATGTATAGATGCATGATCCAACATGTCCAGCGACGGCGACAACCGGTGAGTTTTCTCGACCCACACTTAGTCTCTGAGCAATCCATCAACGAAAATGCATCCTTCATCCAAGATTACATAACGAGCGGACTGATTGCTCACAGTGACAAGGCGTACATCATGGTACCCTTCAACCAAAGGTAAGTGCTTCACTAGTTGCCACACAAGTTTCATTTGTACTTTATACACAACTTGAACTTAGGATTAATCACTATGACGACACACATGAGTAGGTCTCACTGGATTATGATTGTGATGGTACCAAAGTGGAGTAAGATAATATATCTTGGTTCTCTACTTAGGAGCAACCACGACTTCACTCGTGAGCAACAAGCAATTGATAGGTAAACTCATTTCCTCCATGCATAACTCTATTGTAATCTTTCCTTTATTTGCAATGGCCGAGGCTAACTTTTTTAGAATTACGTAGGTCGTGTACCGCTTATGTTGCCCAGGGAGGAAGACACAAGAAATCCAGTGACACACTGTGACACAAGACGCGATTTCCGGTACCCGCTACAACACAATAATCCTATATCACACTTTGTTATAATGCCTCTAGAATTGACAAACCTATATATGTAATTCTATTTTTGCAGTGCCACCAGTAGCTACAGGGCAACATATGTGGATTCTATGTTTGCCGCCATATGAAGGAAATCACGGATACTAAGATGAATAATCCAGAGGATTGTCAATCTTCCAATAATTATTATTTTCTGATTATATATATGTATATACACACACACACATGCTAATTAATGACTTAACATTGCTCCTAGCAACAGTGTGTGAACTTCGACGAAAGTGCATTTGATTTTGACAAACTCGTCGAAATTCATGGAAACATCTCCCAGTTCTTGCTAGCAGAGGTCATAAACAAGACTAGGGAGTTCCACCCCAGCAATGGTGATTAGATGTTGAAACATTGCATTCAATTGTAATCACTCAATTGTGCTTAATCAAACAATTCATTCAATTTAATTAATTTGTGAGATCTGTGTAACGATTGTCATGCTATATATGTGATCCGCTTGTGTTGTTTCATTCATCTGTGTGATTTATGTAATGATTGTCTATGCTATATATACGTGACCTTGCTTGTTTTCAGAGGGCATGGCTAGCATATCCTGAGGCTAGCCGACAAAGAGCAAATAAAATTATTGTTGATATAGCTATCACAGATGGTTCTATATTCCAAACCGTCTGTGATATGAACCATATCACAGATGGTTAATAACAAAAACTGTCTGTGATATGGTTCATATTACAGACGATTAATATAAAAAATCATCTGTGTGTTGTAAGTTATCACAGACGGTGTGAGAGCCGTTTGTGATAACCAGCTATTATCACTGACACATAAACGCAGACGGTTCAAAAACCGTCTGTGATGACGGATTTGAACTGTCTGTGATAACACTGCCTATAGTAGTGTAAGTTATAGTGATTGCATCCATGTGCTAGAGTCTTCCCTTTTATTCATCCTTCTTCACTAGTGATTTGGTTGTGGTGTAGTCAATTACGCATGCTGCAGCAACTTCTCTGATTCATTATTTATGTAGGTTGATAGAGCATTTGAGCTCACCCACCATTAGCGCGGATCAGGGAAGGCATCACTGAGTGCCTTCTTCTGTGCTGGTTTGTTAGGTAGGTGAATGTGAGCATGAGGCCAATTAGCTTCCTTAAGGCCTCTCACCATCCATGACCCTTGCTCCAAGCCCTTCGACTCCCACTAGGTGTTTGCCGAATTGTCAACTTGCCCTTTAGCATCTATTCAAAACCATATTACAACAAAGGTTCATAATGTTTTAAATGATAGTAGTTCAAAACAATGTTAGATTTTGATTCATTATTTGTGCTCTAGGTTGTCAAGCATTTTATTTGTTGAGTTTTAGCTCTGGCTTCACCAAATATAATTAACTCCCAAAAGAAGTTTGCTTCTTTTGAATTCTTCTTATCTGTTCCTACAAATCTTTGACAGTTTACAGTTGCATGCAGATAGATGTGTCACTATACATTATTTTACAGTTGACAGTAAGAACCATGCAAATATCTTTGACAGTTACAGTTTCATTATTTTAAATGCCTATTAACTTTGTTAATTTGCAGATAGCTATATGAAAAAGTACAAGTCACTTTACTGCTTATAACTTCTATATCGGCAGGACTGCAATGTCCTGACTTGAAAATTGAAATGGTCCCAATTAAGAAGTTATAAGCCTATGTAAAATATATATGTAACTGTAACCTCTCACACTTTCCAATTAAAAGTTGGATTGCCCCATATAATTTTTCCTGGGGCAGTCTTTGTGAACTTTAATATACATCATGGGGCTAATCACTATTTTACAATTGGATTGGTGATTTATAGCTTGCCACTAGATTAGTCGTGCTTATTGTACTAGTGTTGCAGTCTTATGGTAACAACTCATTTTGTTAGTCCTGGCCATTTCTGCCTTCTCAATAAACAGAGCTGCTAGAACAGTAGAATGTTGGAGTGTAGGAAAGTGCTGTCAATGGAGAGGTTCATTCCTATTCTGGTCTGAATAATATTTGAACATATTTTGCCTTTTGGATGGTGGAACTTTAGTTTGGCATTTCAAAGCATAATTGATGTGTTGAATCAAAGTTGATGTGCCTTGTTGCTTATTTGAGATTCTTTGTCCATATTTCTGCCCATAACCATTCTCGGCAGCATCTCAACATGCATATTTTTGTTCAAGGAATTGATCATTGTCATAAGAGGCGGTGGTGGTGATTCACTTGCCATATCGGCTTCACAAGACCTTCTAGAAGTTCCACATTAGCCTTATCAAGGAGCTAAGAAATTCAATAGAGAGGTTCATTTCAATATGCTAATGCCACTTTGCTTTCCTGTCTCATTTAGTTGGCACACCAATAAACTCTTCTTTTTTTGGTAATTTTTTTTATTGGTGAGGATTCTTTTCATTGTTCAGTGCAAGGGTTTGGTAGTTGGCAATTATTGTCCAGTTCTTAATAGCGGTGTTGAATGACTGTAGTTTGGTCCAATCGTAGATCCTACTTTATTTGAATAAATATTTTCGATTTTTTCACAATTTTTTGAGGCATGTGAGTTCAACGCCTGTCTCTTTATGTTTATCTATTTTAGATTCACCAACATAGGTAATATTAATTTGAAAAATATTGATAATATTGGTCTTTTGACTCTGATGATAGGAACTCCTCTAGATGTGCCCATTTAGATAGCTTTATGAATTATAGCAGTGAAATAGATTATGATGACAAAATATTAACTTATATTGCTTTGTATGCTTCATATGATGAGTGTAATGAAACAACATGAAAGTTATTTGACACAAGATATACATTTCCATTGCAATACACATGCATTTGTAGTTTGCTTTCAGAAAACCACAGCCATGTGCAATGCCAATTATAAGTTTATGGCCCTGTTCAAAAGTGTCGTGGCTTTTGGTTGTGATTTTCAACTGATTGCAAGAGAAATTGAGGAAATAAAGAATACTCACATTGAGAAGCCACTCCGTTCAAAACAGTTCCTGCAGTGACTTCTACAAATGTCTTATAGAAACCACTTCATTCAAAAGCTGGCTTCTAAAAGTCAGAAGTTGTTTAGAATAGGGTCTATAACTGCTTAAGACGTGCTTGGGAAAATTACTTTAGTTTGTTTTGGGAGAGCTTCATAACATATAATTTAATATTCTGAAAATTTATATCCCTTGGATTGCATACATTGTTCCTTAAGTGTGTAGATTTTTGTTTATACACTCCAATCTTTCTATAATGTAAGATAAAATGTGATGTTCATTGTACGGTTTTGGATCATGTTAGACGATATATCACTCTCGTTTGATGCTCCGTTACAATGCATGAGTACCTTACTAGTTCTTGTAAACCATGAATTATAGCATGCCAAATGTAACATGATAACTATGAAATTTAGATACAATTTATAATTGCCTTAAAACCATGTGCAGAAGTGATACAGTAAGAGCATCTCTGATTTATAGTGGCTTGGTGTCATAACTTCAGGAGGGAGAATGTACCATATTAGCTTAAGCTACCGCTCAAAATCCCACTCTCCAATGCATAATAGCTTTAGGATGGGTCTACAAAATAAGCTACACCCCACTCTAATACAGTGACTTTCCACGGTGCAGCATTGAAGATGCTCTAAGGCAGGTGTATCTACACCTGAACCTACAAAGCGAATCTTGCCGAAAAATAATATGAACAATGAACATAGTGTTGAATATTCGCAACTAAGATCATTTTTGCAGAATTGCTATAGGTCTATGTAGTATTGCTAATGTGGTGTTGAAATATTAAAATTTAAAAGTACTAAAATTGTTGTGCAACTATGATCTATATCATGATTCAAGGCAACTACGCCCATGAAATGGCAGGAATGTTTATATGCCTCCCGCGCGGCACATAACCAGCGGCCGCCCACCTGGGTCTTGTGGCCTTGTCCCACTGACAAGATAACTGACTAAGCACTCCTTAAAATTGACTTCGAAAATTCAAAATGCTATAATTTTTAAACCAGGTATTTGATTCATGATCTGTTTAAATCATTGTGTTTCTTATTACAAGATCTTCAAAACAAGACTCCACTTACATATATTTTAGTGGAGATTATGTCGAATGTTCCACTAGTAGTTTTGATTTGTTCTATTAATAGTCTTGAATTATTCCACAATCACAAGCACGTTTAGTTTTCTTGTGTACATCATCCACAAATTATTGTAACAATTGAAAGTAATAATGCATGAAACATTTCATCCACCATCAGTTTTAGTTTGCTCCACTAATTTTTGTTATTTGTTCTATGACATTTGTTATTATCACAAAATCAAAACGTATGTGATATGAGGTCTTACTTCATAGAATTCATCGTAAAAATATGATGGCTTAAGCTGATCGTGAAACGGATATAAAAAACATGGGCCGCTGCCCCACGTGAAAACAGAGTACTAAATTTGCAAGCAATTACAGTTTTGCTTGTTTTACTTATAGTTTCACTTGTTTGTGCCAAAATTACCGATAGACGGCTTCTTTCTACTTTCGCGTTACTAATTCTTGGTAATTAGTGCACATCTGACTCAGGTGCAGACTACACACATGTATACAACCTTGCCAAGCACCGTTCAGCTGGTTCAAAACCACGTATTTCTAAGAGTCATTAGCCATTACAAACTGCCACTGTGCACTTTTTGGGTTCTGCTCCTGTTTTAGCCGGTCACCCCGCTCGTTTCGGTTTACTCTTCTGTGCTTATTTTTCACTATTTCTAAATTTCATTATTTTTCTAACTTTTCAGATTTTTTTTAGCTTTTTTACCGGTTCCTTTTTTTTCCGTATTTGTTTGCATTACACGTGTTGAGCTAACCCGTTTTTTTTCCATTTTTTTTAATTTTTTAAATTTAATTATACCAAATAAGCTATTATCAGCTACAATATAATTTTAGCCAGTACTTTCAGTGAAAATTCAGCTATAAGGTACCAAAATTCAGCCCAACTGAGCACCAAAGTTATTGGGCTACCACTGGATCATAAGAGAGACATTACACGCCCTCAACGCGCTGCCATTGAGGCTTTCACGGTACAACAAATAGGCCTTCAACGCGCTGCCATTAAGGCCTCGTTGCAATACAGCCAACTGACTGCCTTTGTCTTGCATTATATAAACAGCAAATGCTAGTGCACCAAGTTCTTGCGTTGGTTTGCATCTCTACTGATGCATTTGTGGTTCTCAACATTCCTCGAAGAACTGCAACAAATAACTTGTCAAACAATTGCCCTCCACGCTCCGTGACAACCTCAAATGACACCCAGATAGACCACTCATCCAAAAATCTAGTAAAGTAGGGTGTTTAGGTCAATGATACAAATCTCAGAACCAGAGAAAAACCTGCCCAGCGATCAGTAACAAAAACTGATTGAAATTCGAATATTAAAATTTGAATTAGGGCTATTTTAAAACTGGTAACCGAAACGGTTACCGCGCAAAAACCGGAAAAACGAATTGGGGCTGTTTTAAAAAACCAGAAAAACCGCTACCAAAACCGGGAAAGCCAAAGAAAACCAGTTATGGACAATTAGCAATTAGAATAATGCAAATACTAATTAGAAAATATTTAATAAAGTAGCAAGCTTGATACATAAGGTGCTTGATGTCTAGTTAGAAATTTCTAAGGAGCCTTATGTTGTCCATACAAAGTCCTCCTTGCTAGCTTGATTATCCAGTGAACCCTCTCCTTCAAGTGTTCTAAAGCATCTAAAATAATAAAAACATAAGTTAATGGTAATGAATGATTGAGAGAAACATAGCTTGACATGGGACTGATTTTCACATAACTATTTGCAAGAGTAAACGAGATGGAGAGAAACTCACAGATCTAGGTGTTGCTGCTCTTCTTCTCCTTCCTTGCTAGTTGCTGCTCTTCTCCTCTACCTTGGTGCTGCTGCTGCTCTTCTCCTCTACCTTGGTGCTGCTGCTGCTCTTCTCCCCATACTGCTGCCGCTCTTTTCTTTACTGCTGTAGTGCTGCCGTAGTGATGCACAGTAGTACTATAAAGGAGTCCAAGCCTCCAAGGTGCTTTCCAGGGTTCTCTACTGCTCATGCTGCCCAAAGTCCTTCCCAAGACTCCAACTAGCATGTACTAGCTTAAGCTAGATTGTCTAAAAAATGTTGGAACTTGAGAGTACAATAATTAAAACATATTTAGCTCATACAATAGGTAATCTAATACAAAAAAGACTTAAAGCAACGTAGAAAGTGCATTATACAGTCATAAATTTAAATTTAAATTTAAAAAAGTTTGACGGTTTTTTCTCCAGATTCCCACCGGTTTTTCTGGTTACCGGTCGGTAACTGCCGGTTTTTTCCCCTGCTTTAGGTTGTGGCCAAACTCAAACTTCTTGCCCTTCCAAAACAAAATGTTGTGTACCATTTCACCACAAAAATTTGTGTAGGATTTGGCTGCTTTGTGTTGGGCATCGCCGAAGGCAAGCCAAATTTGTTTTGATACTACCATCTTGATATGGTTTGTCGGGCCTTTTAACCAAACTCAACTACAGAGACATGCTATGACATTTTACCATCTAGAATATAAATTATGAACAAAAAAAAAGATACGCAGTAATCAATATTTAGCAGAATTAGCGAACAATAAAAAAACAATAATAAGTAAACACGATGTTGCTCAGCGTGCCAGAATTAGGATGTTCCTCAGTGTGCCAGCTTGTGTTTTCTATGGGATCATTCAGGAACATAATATGAAACAGGGTTCAAAACCGTCGGTTACTGTTTTTACCGGTGAAGACCGGTAACCGAAAAAACCAGCCGATATCAATTTTTGATTTTTCGAATTTTGGTCCTTTTTTCCGGGTTTTCCGGTTACCGGCCGGTTTTTCCGGTTATCGGTTTCAAAACATCTCAAAATTCAAATTTTGATTTTCAAATTGTGGCCGGTTTTTCCGGTAACCGGCCGCCGACCGGGATTTTTCCCGGTTCCGGTTTTTGGAACCTTGATATGAAACATCAAAAGCTTTTCTTAAGGGACATCTGAAGCTATTTGGAGGAATAGCCACCGGCAAACAGAGCCCCCCCCCCCCCCCAAATCTCCTTATGTGTGCCCAAGTGACGTGTTACAGAAAGTAGAAAGTGAAAAGTTGTGCTACGCATAAAACCAATATAGAAAGCAGAAATGGCAGGAAGGCATACAGTTTGATGCCAAAGATCCATATAAAAATTTTGACTGCTCTTTGACCTTTGAGTTTCAGTGAAGTCTGGTAATTTGATTGTGGTAACTGTTACACAACGATATGAAGGTTTGGTGTATTTTTTTTTCTAGTACCAGACATAAAAGGTAACAATCTAAAATAATTGCCTATTTATGATAAATAATAGGTAAGATGGTCGGTGAGTGAGAAATTTTCACTTCCCTACAATTTTGGATATGATGTTATTGAAAACAACATGAAATATGAACCTAAACCATTTGGACATGTGAGAACATCAATGTAACATTACTGTATCATTTTTCAAAAACACTCACGAAATTTTGTTAGAATAAAATATTATCATTCTACTACTACTGGAGAGAAACCGCCAGAATACCATCACAACAGGACCACAAATACAAGATGTGATATTTAATACGTCGAGAACATATCTCAAATTATGTCAAAACAAATGTGTCATACATGAAACACGAACAGAACGTTTCCTCTCGCAATAAGAGAGCAAGGCTACTACTAAAGGTTTCCCTTTGATGAACTCTCTGTAATCGCTTAAAGGGCACTAGCTTTTAACAAAATACTGAATGACTTAGATGACCAAATAAAGCATAAGGTAAAAATAAGAAGACGTTTATCATCAGGTTACCTAACCAAAGTGTTGCCAGATATTTCAATGTTTCATCAAACAATTCTAAAAAGAGTATTCAGCAGTTCAGCCATGCATGATAGATCACTAACATGTTTTTCTTTTCTTTACTTTTTTACCATTGGAAAGCACATCCAATCTTTACTAAGAGCACAAGTTTTGTTTATGAGGAACCAGCTAATAAACTTCCTAAAAACATTATGGATGTCTTCAGTTTGGAAAGGATGATACCATCATACCAAGTACAAACAGTCAACCAGCCAAAAGTCCACTGGGAAGGAAACTGCCCAGCTGGCCAGCTTCCAACTGGTTTTCAGCAAAAAGAATAAGAAAGAAAGAAAACAAAAAAAAGGTGAACTGACACATCAATTGATTAGCCTAACTCAGTACTCACTAGTATATATACCTCAATATTATCTCAGAACTTAGGATACAGTTTTCACCTATTCTCAATCCTTGGTAAGTAGGCACCAAGTGATCTCTTACCATAGCAATAGGTTTCCAATGCTACCAGCAGTAACTAGTCACCTCATACCAGTCTAAAAAACTTATGTGATATTTGGATTACAATTAAGCATACCATCGCTGAAACTGCATTACAAAGAATAAAAGGGCAAACAATAATTGCACACAAAGGGGAAAATGGAGTCACAACAAGTTAACAGCCAAGTTAAGACCATGTTAATTAGTTTTGTCTATAACCACATGTAGGTAATATTTAGCCTAACTCACAAGATAGTCACACACAAAACTCACAAGACTCAGCTAAAATTTCTTAAGTATTTACTCGTATCCAGCTCTTCTCAACAAGGTTTGCCAAGGTCAAGTTTTCAAGTAGTACATCACTACAGTTACAGAAAGAAATCAAACAAAATTTTACATTTATCTAAGACAAGTTTTTACCTGTTCACGTACTTGAGCTTTTAGATGAATTCCTCTGTTCCTTAATGCCCACATATGGATGTAGGCATGTAGCCTTAGGTTAAAATCGACAAATGGCATTCTAAGGAATCCAACTGAGTGAAACTAAAAGCAGCAATTTCATGGTGAACTTTCAGGTTTCAACTAATAAAGTAAGCTAATGCCACTAGAATCAATCATCATTCATCGTGTAGAAAGTACACCTAGCCTAGCCCTTTGCTGCTGGTGTTTGTTAATTGATATAGATGTTAAACCTTTGGCTCTAACTATCCCTCACTCCCTATTCCTTGTCAGGTTCATATATTTGTTAGAGAAGAATTAAAATTCTCCAATTCCTCACAAACTTCATTACATGGTAGAGAAGAGAGCTCCTAACGCTAATGTATTTACTTGGAGTTACATATCCAGATATATGTATTTTTTGATGAGCACTCTATAAGAACACAATGCGCAGTAGAACTAAGCTATCAAAAAACCTACCATGAATGTTAAAAAATATTTGGAATAACTTACTTAATAATCCCTCTAAAAGAGTGAAAGAATACCTATACAGGAAAAGCTCACAAAAATTAGGTAAAGGCACAGCGTCAGCCTTTCAGTGTCAAAATTCAAACATCATCATTAGTTGAGAACTCTTAAGAATGAATTAATAGGATGACCTATCCATAGAGTTGAAAAGATATTACCATGACAAGTAGCTAGTAGAAGCAGCACATCAAGTAATCTCCATCCCAGGGCCTCAATAACATAAAAGAAAAATCAAATTTTCAATTGATATTCCACGTGGATGTACATACGAAGTTAAATGAACTTAAGATAAGAAATATAAACGTCATATATCAGTTCGTACAGAATATCAAAGGCATGCATAATGTGGTCTTTCACAGTCAACTTGAGACTCCCTAAAATTTCCACAACTTTGATGCATTTTTGTATTTTAATCACTTTACATACAATTTTCCACCACCCACTACTCATCCTACAAGTGGGGAGTGGGGATACGTGGCTAAATTTGGGAGAGGAGAGAAGTTATAAACTCTTTGTGGCTAAAAGTGTTTATACCATTGCTATCCCCAAAATAAAATATATCTCAAGTATATAAATATTAAAGAAAAGACCAAGTGACCAACACATGAAAATGCCAACATTCATTATTAATAAAATTTAGATATCATTGTGTCAACGCATAACTTATCTAGCCAACTTAATCACAGAATCATCCATCTTCAAAAAAACAGAAAAGCATATCACTTTTTACGGGTTCAAACACTTCTAAGTTACCCAGACATATCACTTTTACGGGTTCAAATATTTCTAAGTTACCCACATATCAAATCAGGGTACCTTCTTACGTTGGCCCTTTAGCATATAAAATGTGCACACAGCAGAAGCCCTGGGAGAAACCCTGAATGAAAGAAGAATTAGAATCTTAAAACCCAAATAGTAGATGTAAGAAATAAATAACAATAAAGAAGGCAAGTAGTGTTAGTATTAAAAAGAGAATATCAAGCAGTCAGCGCCCGGTGCATTGCACCTCCAAATAAATGCCTGAGGCCAAGCAATCTTAAACATCAGCAGAGTACTTGGCAGCACACAAAAGCAAAGTGTGCCGAGTTAGTAAATATGTCAAGCACATCCAAAGATTTGCTCACTCCAGTTATTAGTAATACATAAAACCTTGCTTGTCACTCATACAGGTCAGCGCAATTACTAAGTGAAATGAAGCGAAATCATGTATATCTTGTAAACCCATAGGAAAGAATGTATACATGATTTGCTCACTCCAGTTATTAGTAATACATAGAACCTTGCTTGTCACTCATACAGGTCAGCGCAATTACTAAGTGAAATGAAGTGGAAATCATGTATATCTTGTAAACCCATAGGAAAGAATGTATACAGGGAACAGAATGCCAGCCGGCCAGTTGTCTTACAAGCAACAAACATATCCAAATGATAAGTGCATGCAGCAAGGTCTGTAAGACAGCCATCTCTTCCATGGTTCCATGCTTCATCCACGTACTCTGACCTCATAGCTCCCAGGACACAAGACAGAGAAATGCTGATGATTAGACAAGAGGAACCCATACTGTAGTTTACAAGGTAGATGCTAAGTTCAACAATGCCAAGAGGAATCAATGTCTTATTTTCACTTGTCAGTGATAAATGGATGGCTAAGTGCCTGTGATACGGTTATCCTCTTTTCTGGATCTAAGACAAATATTTTTTCAAGAAGATCTTTAAAATTGGATAGCATTTTTGGATCATCACCAGGAAAGTTTGAAATCAAAGAACCAATATCCTTCGGTTTAATGTTCAAAATCAACCTCCTCACGGCCTACAAACAGATAAGAATTCAAATCATTCAAAGAGAAAATACGAAGAAAATATGGATATGTAGACACACCTTTTTCGTCACAGGATCCTCCTCAGTAGCGTGAAAATTGAGATCTTGGTCGAAGTGCTGCATCGTAAAGGCTCCCTGTGTAATTGGGAACATTTACTTAGAAAAGTAATAGAGTTTAACAGAAGTATGCAGGCTTGCCACTGTACAATTAAAATAAAAAAGGCATTTCCTATTGGCAAAATTACACTATAAGCCTTTAAACTACTTCAGTTTGTGCAATTAAGCCCTCAAAGTTCAATTTTGTTGATTTGGGCCTCTCAACTAGTTTTGTGCAGTGAAGCCCTTTATGTATGATTTTGTTGATTTGAGCCCCTATTATTTGATTTTGTTCAATCAAGACCTTTATAATTGAAAATTATCTAATAAGACCCAACTAATATATCTATGATATGGACACTAATTTGAGCCAATGGGGATTGGTAACTGAAATCTAATAAGGTAATTAACCATTTTCTAGACTTGTTAATGTTCTTTAGAGAAAATTCTCACCAAAATAGTAAGTTGGTGATAAGATTGTACATAAAAAGACCTCTAATGTATCGGATTAATAGAAAAATTATGTCTACAAAACACATCGTGAAGCTTTAGTAATAGCTTATCATTGTGTTATCATGTCACCAATTTGATAGTTGTAGAAATAAATGGGGTCAATTAGACTGAATAAAAATGGTCTTGAATAAACTAAATTGAACTTTAAGGGCTTGATTACACATAACTGAATAGTCCAGGGGGCTCAAATCATGCACAAACTAAAATAGTTTGAGCTCATAGTGCAATGTTGCCTATTAATGATTCAAGCATGAAATAAGTCATACAAAGTTCCTAATAATTTTCTAACCTTTCGAAGCATCTTCTTAGGGAAAGAGCCCTTCAATTCCATATGAAGCCGAAGCATGTCATTATTTGATGGACCTGGAAATAAGACTTTTCCAGTGTAAAGTTCATATAGACAGCAGCCAACTGACCACATGTCCAATGGGTGATCATAGAGCAACCCAAGAACTGCAAGAAAAATAACTCATTAGAGGTAAAATACATTTCAAAGGACAGTATGCAGACAGCAAATGAGTAGAAACAATATCTAATAAACATAGTGAAATAAGGTACAAGTTCAAGAAAGAACTCACTTATCTCTGGCGCCCGATAGAAACGGCTCACAAGATATGGTGTAACCTCATTCATTCCAGCAAACATAGCATTGCCAAGATCACATAGCTTCAGCACATTCTTAGCCTCATTCACCTAAAATATAAGCAAAGGGTTACAGTTAAAGGGGGTGTTCGGCAGGGCACAAGCCGGGTGGCTTTTGGCAGCCGCTACCATGGTTCAAAATCCCGGCGGTTACCGGCCGGTAACCGCCGGTTACCGGTTTTACCGGTGGAGACCGGTAACCAAAAAACCGGCCGGTATGAATTTTTTGATTTTTCTAATTTTGGCCGGTTTTTTTCCGGTTTTCCGGTTACCGGCCGGTTTTTCCGGTTACCGGTTTCAAAATATCTCAAAATTCAAATTTTGATTTTCAAATTGTGACCGGTTTTTTACCGGTTTTTCCAGTAACCGCCCGGTTACCGTTACCGGCCGCCGACCGGGATTTCTTCCGGTTCCAGTTTTTGGAACCTTGGCCGCTACAGTACCTAACTTTTAAACGGAGTATTTTTTCAAGACGGGGTCTACAAGTTAAACGTAGTACACGTTAAAAGCCCAACATCTGTACTAGTCAAAATCGCAAGTGAGTATCGATCTCTCCGTAATCTGTACCGTAAACAGGCAAAATTCAAAAATTTCAGCCAAAAGCCATAAGGTGCAGCAAAAAAGAACAGGCCCAAAAAGGATATTAGCTTGATGACTGTACAATACTGAATGAATGAAACCACAATAAAGGATAAAATGATGACATCAACCAAATATTTATTTAGATTATTTATAAATCAAGTGGCTAAAGCTGTAAACATGTTTTATAGAACCAAATTTCTAAGAAAGATGACGTACCAGCATATTATCTGGCTTTATATCACAGTGCAGAACTTTGCAGTTTTTCAGATGCTTCAGGGCGATGAAAAGCTGCTTTGAATATGCCCTCACAGCAGTCAGTTTAAGCCCGATATTACGACCAAATTTCTTTAGTACCTCACGAAGATTCATATTTAGAGATTCAAAAACTAAGCAAAGATGGTTCCGGTACATGAAACTAGAAATAAACTGCACACAGTGGCGTTTATCCTCACGATCAGAATTTGCCAGTTTTTCTAATATTGAAACCTCTTGCTTACCAGCCTTGTACCTGCATAACCAAATATTTAATTAAAATGTGATGCTTTATTTTTCGTATTACAGGTATCGCCCAAAAATTTTAGGGAGCTTAACTCACATTGTTTCATTGTTGCGAATAATTTTAATAGCAACTTCTTCAGGATCATCTTTCCCAGCTTTAAGATCTTTTGCCCGGACGACTGTTGAGAAAACCCCCTTCCCATGCGCTGCTGTAATTTCATAACGGCCATCCAACAATTCCCCAAACCGGTAAGCTGCAGATATTCGTGAAAGGTAAGGATAAAAGGAATGGAGTACAGGAACAATGTCTGACCACAGTTAAACAAAAGTACAAAGCAAATAAACTAAAAAGGAAAGGTTGCCGTGAAGATAGTAGAACTTACTATAGTACCCCTCTGCATCATCCCAGTTGTCATGAAGAGCATTTTTCTCAATCCGCAAACCATCATCATTGCCCTGCAGAACAAAATGATCTGAGATTTAGTAAACAGAAGAATGGCATTTTTATCTAACATTGGAAAAATATATTTCATCTCCAAAGTTCAACAAGCTATCCTAGTTTGATACTTAAGCAAGACATGTTCAGGCAGATTAGCATGCGGGTCAAGTTTTATCAGAATACTATAGTACTTTTCTTTAACTTCTGTGTTCACATTTCAAAGAATTCTTAGAACTACTACAACTTGAATGCAGAGAACCCATAAGCAGCATTTCAACAATTCTTATAAGAGCCCACAGTTCACAAAGACAGTCTGCAGCAAAAGAACACTTCCTCACTAGTGACCTCTCTAAGTAGCAGAAGGGATAGAATCATACCAATTTTCGAACTCCAGCGGGTGATTCTCCAAAAATGTCATCACAAAACATATCCGCTGATCTCTCACTCTGGAAATTTAAAGTGGAAATATATATTTTCTGGATGGTCTGATTTCATATAAATTTTGTAGCTGGCTAAGAGAACACAATTACCTTTGGAGTACCCTCTCCAAGGCCCGAAACACCTGTTTCCCTCTCATTACCCAATGTCCCCTCACTGGTTAAAACATCATTGTGCGCAGAAGACTTGCCCACATTGAAGTCTGTTTCAACAATAAATGCATCTGAAGAATCATGCTTATTTTCAGCTTCCTCATTGGCCACAAAGCTGCTACCATTATCATCTTTCATATCTGAAGTCTCATCCCTACCCATTGCTCTTACTTCTGTACAAGCAACAGTACATTTGTCAGTAGAAAATAAACTCATTTGAACATGACATAGTATAAGTACGGTAGTTCACGTATTACGCTGACTAAATTTTAGCTAATAGGTTACCTTCATTGTTGCTTCTAGGTACAGATTCCAGCTGCTGCTTCTGCAATTGTTGCTGCCTGTATTTCGCCATAATAGTTTCTTTCCTCCTCCTCGCTTCCTCCTTAATTTTTTCAGGGTCATCTTCTTCCTGCATTGCTAATTGCTGTTCAATTTTCTCTTGGTACTCCTCTTCATCTTCCTCCCTAACATCAAGAAAACAGCACTAAATATAAAGTGCCGGAAAAACCAAAAAATAAACAAAGGATAGTAAATCAAGTGAAAGATGCCTTACTTGAAAGAATTTTCCTTCATTTCTTCAGATCTATGGCTTCTATGGTCAGCATCTCTACCTCTCTTCCCGGGTCTTGACCTGTCTTTATGACCATCAGACGTGCTGTATTTTGAGCGTGTAGAATCCCTATGCCTATCACTATTGCTAACTCTGTCCTTTCCTTCTCCGGTTCTACAAGTTTCATTTTCCATATCCCTATGCCGTCCCCTGTCTCTTTCATCTCTCACTTTCTTCCTTTCATGTAGACTGCCAACCCTGTCAGATTCTTTATAACAATCCTTACTTGTATCCCTTCTTCTCTCATGATCTTTATGCCTTGAACTACCACTCTGTCTTTCCCTATCCCTGCTTTCTTCACGAATGTGATGTGCACTTTCCCTTCGGTCAGATCTACTATAACTGCTGCTCCTTTCTCTGTCCCTAGGAGTAACTTCATGTGAATCAACTTTATCTCTATCTAATAGGTTGCTGCTGTGCCTTCTCTCATCCCTATATCTTTCCCAGCTATCATGCCTGTCACCATGTCCATCACGAACAACATGACTGCTGCTCCTTTCTCTTTCATTCTCCTGGCTCCTAGCAGCATGCCTACTGGATCTGCCAATCCTATCATTGCTGTCACGATCAGAATCATCCCTTAGACCTGCCCGCAAACCATTCGCTTCAGCACCAGTTTCTCTGGACCTTGAGTGATCCCTGGCATGAGCTTCACTGCGGTGCCTTGAGGAAGGAGATCTTCTAGAGTGATCTTTCAATTCTTTAGAAGATGAAGTGTGATGTTCATCTTTGTGCCTCCTTCCCTTCTCTGTTCTCGGTTGTGAAGATTTTGACACCCTTTGGCTTTGTTCACATCCTTTAGTATCCTCTGCGTCGCTTGAAAAGATACCTCCACTTTCAGACTCACGGGCACTGTGATTTGACTTCCGTTCATCTTTTGAGGAAGAATGACTGGGCAGCAGAGAAGCAGGCAGCTTGGTTGCATCAATGTTTGAGCTCATATCAGCACCATTACCAAAGGGCTCCTGCATTTAGAACACATCAAACAGTAAGTAGATCTCCCAATTAGGATAGCAGCATGGGGAAAAACACAAAAGTCCAAGCAAAAATACACATTATTTACCGAGTAAGAGAGTCATTCAGCCAAGTCATTCACGAATCTCTCTATGTACACTAGCTCTTGGTACACTACCTGCTCTGCTTAGGATTTTAAATGTACTTTGGAGCATAACAAAGTGTTGCATTGCACCTGAACAATTGGAAGTTTGGACGTATTGAAAGGAAGCAGCAATGGTGCTTGGTTAGAGCTTTGGTTATCGATCATAGCTTTTTGAGTTGTACGTGTTGCTTATCATCATCAAGTCATGCATTTTCGGTCGCTTTTTGGAAAGAAGAAGAAAAAAATGAGAGTTCAATTTGCAATTGAAAACCATAATCAGAATCGATTCTAGTTGCTTCCAATTGTGAGGTGAAGCTACCACCCTCCTTCGATAGCAATTCAGATGACAAAGTCAAAATAGATGAGCGAGCGGGCAGACTATAAAGCGCACTATTGTGGCAGCGCAAAGGAGCAAATCTGAACTGAAGCCCGATTAAGTGCACGTAAGCAGAGAATTAGCAATAATAATTCCAGTTGAAGGGCAAGAAAAGCACGAGGGAGAGGGATGGGGACAGACCGGAGCGGCGTAATCATGCCGGGCCTCTGCATCGACATCCATGGCGCCGCCGCCGCCATCGTCCAGTATCTCCCCCTCCTCGACCTCCGCGGCTAGTGGGGCCTCATCATCGTGCTCCACGTGACGGTGGTGGTGCCTGAGGCGCTTCGGGGAGGAGTCGGGGTCGGCGTCGTCGGGCGAGAGCGAGGGTTCTCCGGCCATGGAGGGGAGCTAGGGTTTGGACGGCGAGAGGAGCAGAGCAGCCGAGCCAAAGCGGTGGACGCAAACGGAACGGAACGGAGGACATGCGGTGCGCTTGGTCTTGGGCTTTATTGTCAATTGGCCATTTCGCCTTCCATTTCGTTGGGAAAATTGAATATATAGGACCCAGTTGAGGATGTTTTGTTAAAATAGGACTAAGTTATTTGATATTGTAAATATATGACTAAATTGAGTTACTTCTTGCAAATATAGGATTTTTCCTATTTTAATTTCATTTTCATTTTCCAGCCTTTTTTTCTCCACGCGAAATGACATTTTTGCCCTTCCTCCCTCACCTGGCCGGCTGCAGGCCGCCGCGCCGCCGCTCCCTCGCCGCCGCCTCCGCGCCGCGCCGCCCCACCGCTCCCTCGCCTCCTGGGGCGCAGAGGGAGCGGCGGGGCGGGGCGGCGCGGGGCAGAGGCGGCGCGGGGCAGAGGCGGCGGCGAGGGAGCGGCGGGACGGCGCGGCGCGGGAGCGGCGGCGCGGCGCGGCGGGGCGGCGAGCGGCGGCGCGGCGGCCTGCAGCCGGCCAGGTGAGGGAGGAAGGACAAAAATGTCATTTCGCGTGGAGAAAAAGGCTGGAAAATGAAAATGAAATTAAAATGGGAAAATCTTATATTTGCAAGAAGTAGCTCAACTTAGTCTTATATTTACAATGTCAAATAACTTAGTCCTATTTTAGCAAAGCACCCTCAACTGGGTCCTATATATTCAATTTTCCCCCATTTCGTTTTGGCAACCAGTAGAGCAAGCAAAGCAGAGCCTCCTCGCCATCGTCTCTCCTTGTTGTTGTGCTCTCCATGAAACATTGCCGTCGCTTCCCCCGCTATCCTCCTCCGCCGCACACTAGCTCCCTACCATCCTCCCTCCTCCGCCGCGACCAGCTCCCCCTAAGCCTTTTCAATTTCTCTAACGGCTCTTAATCTTCACTAAAATAATTATGAGAGTCATTAAACTCATATATCACCTTCTACAAAAAAACACACACAGAATCTAGAAACAATAAGAAGCAACAACCAAACTTTGCCTGTCTGATCGTTAGTATCACCAACAACACTGCGGTATGACCGTCGCGGTATTATCACCTACCAAAGGTCGGTATCACTACACTGCAATACTACCGCTCCACAAAAGCCGGTACTACCAGGTGTCCTATTCCTAGGCACAAACCCTTCAAGACAAAAACTAAATTTGATAATCTTGATCAAACCAAGTCCAAATGCTATCAAATTTGGTATGGACCTTAGTAAGAATGTCAGGATCCAAATCAAATCAAGAAATACAAAGTTTTTTAAATTGGTTCCATCCAATTTGAAAGAATTGCTTCTAGATTACAAGAACACATCAAACCCTAAAAACCAAATTACTTTTTTCGTCAGGATTTAAGTCATAAGACTTTTCATATCATCTCTCGCATATCCTAGCAAGGTAATCTAGTAACAAGTCTAGGCTAGAAAGGTCACGATCACGAAATCATAAATTTTGATCATGACAAGGCAAGAATCAGACAAGATCTTGATTCTTGCTATTGAAAGCATCTAGATCTCTAAAAATAGTTTTGGTAATTAATGACGACAATGATTAAAGAGACTAACTTGTTTACTCATATGATTGAAAGGTTTAGTCCTAGATTTTGATAACGTCCTGAAAAAGGCATGCAAAAGTGATCAAAGATTAACATGGATCAAGATAAAAGCTTAAAGCAAAGGTATATCTTAGTCTAAGGATCTCTTTATTGTTTTTTACCGATCTCAGTGTTTAGATGAAAAGATAGGATTTTTAGAATAATGTCGTACTATAAATAGAGGGTCATAGCTAGTAGCTTGAAGCTTAACTTATGCCACTTTGATTAATTAAGTGTTCATGTACGCACTTGAATTTTATTTAGAACTCTCTCTAATTTTCCTTGCAAAAACCGACATGAACGTAGGTCTTTGAACGATAGTACCGCTCAACGGTATTACCGGCTGATATATGCTGTAGCTAATTTTCAAAGAGGTACTTCTTTTCACATTCCTTGAAACGGTTCTACCACATGTATTGTACAATAGTATCGTAGAGCGGTAGGACTGCATGACGTTGGCAACCAAAACCTAGTTGGTGATAGCTAATTTCCACACAGGTGTGTTTTAGAGCATTTTCTTTCATACAGAAATCGGTACTACCACAGTTGGAGTGCGGTACTACCAAACCCTATGAGGGTGGTACTCCTGATATTTAAAGTAACGACTAGTTTCTATGCATTTAATTAATCTTAAATAGCCGTTCAATTATAGGTGCGACAGTATCAGCCACTACATGGCGGTAGTACCGTAATTCCTGATTTTTTTTTGGGATTTTGACTTCAACGGCCATCCTAGTGGGTGGAGATTATAAATACCTCCCCACCAACAATAAGGGCTCTTTTCTTGACCTCATTGAATACCCTTGAGCTCCTTGTGCACTCTCTACTACTCACGTGCTTCAATTTTACATTTTGAGGTAGTTAAGAGTGTTCAAGTGTATTACATCATTAGTTGATCTTTGTAGCACTTGAAAACCTTTAAGCAAGCGCTGTGATTTATTACTCTTGGTGGTTGCCGACAGCTAGACAGCTTGAAGTTTTGAGCCTTCGCCCCACCACCAATTTCATTGATGTCTGTCCGAAGGGTGGGGGTGGAGCACATGTTTTGAGCCTTCGTCTTGCCACTAACTTTATCGACGCTCATGATCACATCATAATCGTACGGCTTCTTACGAGCATGATGTAGTCATAAGCCATTCTACAACCACCTCATGGTCATAAGTTCATCGACGCCCATTTGAAGTTTGGGGGATAGAGCGTGCGTTTTAAGCCTTTATCCCACCACCGACTTCATTGATGCTCGCGGCCATGTCATGATTGTAAGGCTTCCTACAATAATGACATAGTCATAAGCCTTTCTACAACTACCCTATGGTCGTGAGCCTCTCCATGACCACTTCATGATCGTAAGTCATCCTACGAGCATGTCGTAGTCATAAGCTATTCTACGACCTCCTCGTGGTCGTGACTTCATCGATGCCTGTTCGAGCGATGTGGGATGGAGCATGCATTTCGAGCTTTCGTCCCACTGCCGACTTCATTGACACCAGTCCGAAGGGGGCCATCCTTGTAGACATCGCCTCGGAGGGGTGGCCCGCCCCGGCTCTGCCTCCATGCGCCGCCCGTGTTGGAGGCATGACATCGGCGCGGTGGCTCCAGCTCTATCAAGGGACTTCGCTGACCTCCACATAGACATTGCCTAGGAGGGGCGGCCAGGACCCAGCTCCACCTCTAAGTGCCACCTGCGTCTAAGGCATGACCTTGATGTGGCAGCTCTAGCTCCGTCGAGGGACTCCACAACAACGTCATGATCGACGTAGTCGTAAGCCATTCTATGATCACCTCGTGGTCATAACTTTATAGACGCTCGTAACCACATCATGATTGTACGGTTTCCTACAAGCATGACATAATCATAAGCCTTTCTACGACCACCTCGCGGTCGTGACTTCGTTGATGTCTATCCAAGCAGTGGGGGATGGAGCACATGTTTTGAGCCTTCGTCCCACCACCGACTTCACAACGTATGTCCGAAGTGTGGGGGATGGAGCGCGCATTTCAAGCCTTCATACAAAGCCCATACTCGATCTGTACAAGGCTAAAGTAAAAAATGCGTTTAGAAGGTCTCGTCGATACTAGTGCAACATCCATCACTTCAAGTATACAAGATGATGAGGGCATCTCGATTAGTCCGATTACATGAGCACAAGCTAAAAAGATTAATCAACAGGTGAACTCGTTTCTTGCTCAGTTAGATTTTAATTTATATGAGAATTAGTTACTACCTAATTCTAGTGTTTTATGTATACTTAGGTATGAGGAGGAACTGTGGCCGAAATCACAAAGAAGCATCAGATAAATACACTTGACGACGCCCCTACCAAACCATGTCATTCCATCTCACGTCATGAGAGCTACCAGGCTCTTAGTTGTTTTCTTGATCCATGTGAAGATCTCATGTCATGGATGCATGTAGCTTTGACTGAAGCAAGAAGGAAGGATATGCATGCACCTAAGAGAGAAAAGATGGAAAGAAAGCAGCTATTTTGGTACCTACCCAAACAGGGCGTGCTGCTGGCAATTAATTGGAATGGCAACAAGGAAGCATGTGTGCTGTTGAGAGGAATAAACAAACGAGGGTGAACATATATTTTAATTTTTTGGTTTAGAGTCCGCATCTCAGGAGAACCAATTAAGAGTCCGAGTTAGATTTTGTGTCGGCTTCCCATGACTGACATTACTTCTAGTTGGCCCCTATATAGCTACACGTTTTTTTCTTCCTTGTAAGACAGACCACAGAAAATTAATCTATTATTTTTAGAGAACTATGCGCTTGTTCTTCCTAGGGTTTGGCATATGATTGCAATCTAGAGGAGAATCAGGCATTCTTCCCCGTCGTTCTTGTGATTCCTTGTGATTTGCAGGAGCGATAACATGTCTACTAGGTGGTTGAGTAGACGGGATCACGAGCGTGTGGTTGGGCGAATTCTTTTGTCGCATGTCACTGTTCTAACAGTGGTTAGCGTCATCGATTCATCAGGTTGCACGGATCCAACTTATGTCCATCGATCCTACACCGTGAAGATCGAGCAATCCCCCGCATCATCTTGGTATCAGAGTGCAGTTGACATGGTAGGATCAATTTACCCGTAGTTAGATTTATTTTTTCTCCTATACACAAAAAGCCAAAAAAAAATCTAAACCCTAGTTTTTGCATCTGTTATTTTTCATGAGTTTTGTTAAGTTTTCGTCCATTAGAATTTTGTTTAGGTGTTGATTGTCGTGTTCCTTTGCATCGCTTGATCGTTGTGCTGTTTCGTTTGTTTCGCCTGAATACAAAAAAATTTACCGATTGCTACAGTACCGCTACAGTGCTGCTTCAACGCTACAGTGATTCGCTACAGTACCGTGCGTTTTGTACATTACCTACTGTCGTGCCGTGAACAGTGGCCTACTACAATAACTGCAAAAAACAATTTTGCGCTGTGGTCGTTTCTGTTAAATATATCCATAATTTTCGGTTCATCTTTGAGACTAGTCTTTGATAATTGCATTAAGGTTTGTTCTTGGTATTAATTTCACACCTACTGAAATTTTATTTTTTTGTGCAAGGGAAAGCTAAACCTTAGTGCCAACCAACAAGTAAAAAAAGGCAGCCGACATAAAGAAAAAGCATCGGCAAAAAAAGGAAAAAAGTGAGCGTTGATTTAATTGAGGTTAGCTAATTCGAATTCATAATTTTAGTTTGTGTATTTAATTTCTTTAAGCAATCTTTGTGCCCTTACATTTATATTATTGCAATTGGCTAGCGTCTCTCCTACTACTTGGTGCAAAACGAGCTATTTAATTCTCAATTTTAGATCGCTTCTATTTAGCTCATTCCTTTGTTGCATCGAGTCACATTGATCTTTGCGTGTGCATTCATATACTTCACTTAAACCCTTTGGATCAACACTTAGGCAAAGTATTCTAGCTTGGATTATTATTTAACTTAACAATATCAAGATTTTCAGATTGCATAGGTTGATATTTTCTCTCCAAGCTCCACATATAAGCCATTGTTATAACAGTGCTTGTGCAATTGAATTCGTTTAATTTACCACCTTGTGCAATTGAATTCGCTTAATCTACCAGACCTGCTATCCTGAAGACTCCAGCGATAATGGCGCATCGACTAGAACTTTTACAAATACAAATTCCAATGAAACCTAAATATTAACTATTCATCATCACTCATTGTACGACCACCACATGGTCTAACAATATACTAGATGAGTATGGTACTCCTAGGAGGTATTAGTTTGAAGTGATTTCCACTACATGTTATGTATCTATCAGGGTATTCTTGAGAGCCTTATTGCATACGACTTCCTATGAGTTTAGATTTAGTTATAAGCCTAGTGTACCTCATTTTAGGGTTTTTGGTTGTAAGTACTTTATTCTAAAATCTAGCAATCTTGAATTCTTGATAAATTTGAATATAAATATTTAGATAAATCTTTTTAAGATATCCTACTCATTTTATAGGCTATCCTCTCGAGACTAACAAAAACTATAGAAACCTGTGAGGTTACTTTTGATGAGGTTAGTCCTAAAACTAGACCAGACATTTCCAATACACAAGTTCAAGGAGATTCAGAAGGTATCTTCTTTGAGGAGTCCAATGGAGAAGATGAGATTGTTGATTTACTTCACTCCAGCCAGCTAAAGCCCCTACTTCTACTATTGTGCCTTCAGCTGGATAACCTTCTCTCACATCTCCTTTAGCACAAGGTGGCTCTGCTCCTACCTCCACAACCTATGAGGTAGATACCACTTCTACTCCTGAACTTCCTCGACATCTCCAACAGACATATCCACTAGATTAGATTATTGGAGATCTTTATGAGTGAGTTACTCACTTCAGATTCATCCCTTTTGACTCACATACTCATTTTGCTTTCATTTCACTCATGCTTTCATTAATAAATCTTGAATTAATGCCATGCAAAAGAAATTGAAGAACTTTGAGAGAAACAGGGTCTGGACCTTAATTGAACCACCCCATGGTCACAATTTCATAGGAACCAAATGGCTTTTCAAGAATAAATAGAGTGAGGATGGGGTAGTGATTAGAAACAAGGCTAGACTTGTAGTTCAAGGCTTTTCTCAGGTGGATGGATTAGAATTTGATGAGTCCTTGCTCCAGTTGCTCGATTAGAAGCCATCAAGATACTCTTAGCCTTTGTAGCCTCTAGAGGTTTTAGATTGTATCAAATAGATGTTAAGAGTGCTTTTCTTAATAGTTTCATAGAAGATGTCTATGTTAGGAAACCACCTAGATTTAAGAGTCCTAAGTTACCTGTCTACAACCTATCCAAAGCTATGTATGGCCTCAAGCAAGCTCCTAGAACTTGGTATTGTAGGATTAAATTATTCTTACTCAAAATGGGTTTGAGATAGGTAAGATAGACAAGATTTTATTCACCCTCAGGCATGGTAATGATTTTCTCTTAGTTTAGATTTTTGTGAATGATATCATTTTTGGAGGCTCTTCGTATGCTCTTATTTTCAAGTTTTCAGATATTATAAGCAGAGAATTTGAGATGAATATGATGGGGGGAATTGAACTTCTTTCTGGGATTCCAAATCAACCAGATGAAATAAGGCACTTTCATTCATCAAGCCAAGTACATCAAGGACCTGCTTCGACACTTTAACATGGGAGTAGCAAGCTGGTCTCCGCACCGATGGCTTTTACTTCTACTTTGGATCCAGATGAGGACGATAAGCCTTTTGATCAGAAGGAGTACTGCAACATAATTGACTCCCTCCTCTACCTCATGACTTCGAAGTCGAAATACAATTCGATGTATGTCTGTGCGCTTGATTCCTGGCTTTTCCTTGCATCACACCGTCAAGCGGTGAAGCGTATCTTCAGATACCTATAGTCCACCGTTGAGTTCGGACTTTGGTATTCTTATTCTTTTTGTGCCTCCCTTCCAGCTTTTTTAGATGTTGATTTCTCCGATGCCAAGCGATGAAGTTTTGGTAAGTTTCATGAAGTTTCATTCAAATTTCATGCCAATTTGCAACCATTTCTCTTTTATTTCCTCTTCGTTGTTTCATGTAAGTTTCAAGATGTCTTAATCACAATTTTCTAAGTTTTATAAAGTTTCATGTAAAGTTTTATGCAAGTTTCATTATGTTTCATACAAGTTTCATGAAGATTCATTAAGTTTTATGACATTTCGTTCAAGTTTCATAAAAGTTTCGTGCCAATTTGTAACCATTCCTCGCTTGCTTTCTCTTTGTTATCACATGCAAGTTTGATTTTGCCATGCTCAGAGTGGCAGCCAAACTCATACCAGCTGTAATCCTTCGAACAATGCTTTTTTGTTTGCTTGAATTTTTATCCTTAAATCCATATTTTGTGTGTGGCCATTGTAAAAAAATTTATGCATCCCCTTTAGTGTAAAATTCCATCCCAACATAAGGTTTCGCAGGCTGTGATTTAACTCCTATGTCTTCATCATATAGGAGTATTGCATCATGTCGGAACCCGGAGCAACGACTCCTGGATCCTCTGTGTAAATCGCACTAGTCCAGGATCAGCTAGTGCACACAGTGAACAACAAAGATAAATACCAAGCATAATGACCTTTATTTAATTTAAAGAGTATGGCCTTATGGCCAGCGTTTACATCATCGCACATTGGCAAAATAACTGCAAAAGAACTGCGGAAGCGAAGCTGAAAAGACGAAGCCCAAGCCTGCCCACAGGCAAACAACTGCAAGACGTGGCCTACTCGTTCTGGTCTTCACCGTAGTCGAAGTCGTCATCCTCTGTGTGGAGATAGCAACAATGAGTACAAACTTGTACTCCGCAAGTCACACGGAGAAATGCAATATAATGATAAAGGCTTGAATGGAAGGCTCATAGGGTTAGTTTGCATAAAACAGCATTTAATGAAATACAGTAAATAGATTGAAATTGCTGAACTTGATACAATAAGTAAAACAATAATTGCAATTAAAAATATTACCGTCAGTGCAGGCTCCGACCAAACACCAACCTATCCACGGGCATCCCACCCGGACCATCTTTTCCAAAAGATCACGTATGGATTCCATCCATCCACACGCTTTCACTGCGTAACTCTGATGAATTCCATCCATTCACCAGATTTCAATCTCTCACGGATTCCATCCATCCGCAAGGTTTTCGAAAACATTTTTGAAAAACAAAGTCTAATCCATGAAAAACTTTACTCAGCATGCCCATGACCGTGGGCACGGCTATCCAGGATAGGTTATACACTCTGCAGAGGTTGTACAGCTTTACCCACAAGACACGATCATCCCATATTGCCACCGGTTTACACACTTCCTTTGGTGTGCGGCGAGGAGTCGTGACAAGGCCTTTACAATGCAAAGCCTTCAACCTGGCCAAGCCAACTCTAAGGTTTCACCCCAGTAAGGAATCCACCAGACCGGGACCCCCTCTTGAGCCTAGACGAGACTTCTCATGGCTTAACCACGCTCGCCCAAGTGAGACTTCACATGGCACCAACCACGCTCACTTTCAACCTACAACTCGACTCAGATTGGGACTTCGCAAATTATTCAGCCAGGGCTGTCCCATACCAGCCATGTGGTAGTACGATTAGGGCTTTGCAACGGTAGCTCACAGACCGGTCCTTAATCTGACTCAGGCCCAACCACATACCCCCGTGCACGACAATCAACCACTGCGGCTCCAACCAACAGGGCATGCCTGCACCCACCACTCTAACCAAATGCCTAAGTCTAAACCAGTTTCATATTTTGTTTTCAAAAATATTTCATAATCCTCCTTGACTCACCAAAGTCAAGAGCTCATATCATTTTATGTAAAAAGGGGTCATCATTTTATGCGAAAGATATCCCAAAACAAAATTATACGATTAAGCAGGGCTAAGCATTTGATTAAACTCTCTAGCCAACACTAATGTATTAACTAGAGTTTGAATCTAGGGTGACAAGGTATAAGGGATTCAATAACAATGGAGGAATTAACAAGTAGGCAATAACTAAATTTAAAACTGAATTGAAATACGTTGAATAAACATATGCATGCAATATAATTTGAATCAACATAATTTTATTTTGAAAACTGGGATCAACATGATCAAGGAGTGTGACTTGCCTTGCTCTTCAACTTGGCTTGAATCTTCGCCGAAGAAATTTCCTAAATCGTCGAAGTCTACACGTGAAAATAACCCACCAAATTCAAATAAATTCAAATTAAATTCAAATTGACTTCAAAAATTTGAATTGAGGCCATAAATGGATAGAGAGGAATTTTTGATGAATTTAGAAATTTGAAAGGGCCAAATCGGAGTTAGAACGAAGAAGAACGGGCTCCGGGAAGTTTAAATTCAGAGAAAATGGAAAATCAGGATTTTTGGAATTATTTTCCTAAAGGAAAAGAATTTATGGCGTCAGCATTGCGTCAGCCAGGGATTTTCATTTCCAGCCGAAATATTTTTCAACGGGAAATTCGGGGTTTAATGCATCAGCATGACGTCAGCACGGGATAAATCCCACTGACAGGTGGGCCATGGGTCCATGGACCGAGCCCACGGAGGAGAGGGGGTGGTGAGGTGGCACGGGTAGCGGGGCCGGGCTGGCGTGGCGCTGACGGGGGCGGGAGGCCGACGTGGCCGAAGACGTGGCGCTGACATGGCGCCACTCACCTGCCACGCGGGCAGACACGCGGTGCCCACGTCAGCGCCAGCTGCTGACGTGGCCAGGCCGACGGAGCGGCGCTCGGGCCCGGCGTGCTCGCCGGCGCTCCGGCGGGCGGCGGCCGGCGGCGTGGGCGGCAACGGGAAGAGGGGGCGACGGGGGTCTCGCGGGAGGGCGCGGGCTCACCGAGGGAGGCCGGAGATGGGCCGGCGACGAGGGAGGAGGCGGCGGCGCTCGGGTCTCACGCGACGGCGGCGCTCCGGTGACGGAGAGGTGTGGCCGAGGGTCGGAGGGTGTTCGCACGGCCACGGGGAGGCGGAGGGAGGTGGCGGCGGGGCGCAAGGACGCCGGAGGCGGCCACAATGCCTCGCCGGAGTTGGCGACGGCGGCGGGGCGGATGCGCAAGGCGCGGAGGCGGTCGGGAGGCCGGGAGGGAGAGGGGAGTGGAGGGGAAGGTGGGGCGAGTTGAGACGGAGGTCGGGGTGGGCTTATATAGGGGCGAGGGGGAGGGGCGGAGCGGGGATTCCTCGCCGGAGAGATCGGGAGTGGCGGCGGTTACGGGCGAAATTAGGGGGGACGCGGCGCGGGGATGGCGGCGGGAGTTGGCGCAGGGATGGCGAGGTGGGTCGGCGTGCGGGGCACGACGCGCGTGGGAGAAGGAAAGGGATCCCGCGGGCGAGGGGCGGCGGAGATGGCGGCGGAGATCGCGCGGCCGGGCGGGATGAAGGAGACGGTATGAGGAGGGAGAAGGCCCTGACAGGCGGGGCCGGCTGTCGGTGAGAGCGGGAGGCGCGGGCGGCTGACGCGCGGGGCCCGCGGGGCAGAGAGAGGCGGAGGGAGGGAAGAGGGGTGCCGACAGGTGGGGCCGGGATGTAAGAGAGAGAGAGGGGCGGACGGGTGGATGAGAGTGGGGGCGACGTGGCGGGCATCCGGAGGGGGAAGGCGGGATGAGGCGGCGGGGTGACGTGGGCGCAATCCGGCCGTCCTCGTGGCGGCCGGAGGGGTGGGTTGGGGATTTCATTTTTGATTTTTAATTTTGGATTTTCAGAAAATCCCAGAAAATTCAATAAGCCTCAGAAAAATACCAAATAACTTCCAAAAATTCCAGGAAAATTCACAGAAGCTCCTGGTGACATTTTGGACTTAATAAAAATATTTCCAACTAATGTTGGTATTTAATTTGCATACTTTAAAATACTTTTTAATTTCAAAAATACATTTTTGAACTCCAGAAAATCCAGGAAACCAAATAAAAGCCAAATAACTCCAAATAATTATTTTGAACTAGGATTTTCATATAAAATCAAAATATCATTTTATTTAATAATAATTTTAGGTTTTCTGAAAATACTTTTCAAATCCAACTTTTTCAAAAACAGAAATTCAGGGCAAATCCAAATTTAAACTTTAGGCAACAAAACACTTATTTTAGATTAAATTTTAATTTTAATTGATTTTTATTTATTTCTTTATTTATTTTTATTTTATTAAAAACCTGGGCTGTTACATGGGGTCAGCACTGCTGGAGAAGGTCGGGGGACGCAACCTCATAAATTCAGCCAGGCTTGGCTGGGGAGCTTGTGCTGGCACTAGTGGAGCAGGTTGTGCAGGGTTGTTAATGGTCTGCACTAGTAGTTGGATAAGCTGATTCTGATTGGCCATCATTTGAGCCCAATCCGGTCCACTGGCAGGAGGTGGTGGAGGGATAGGTGCAGCCTGGTTGCCAGTAGTGTTGTTGTTGTCGTGGCCATTGTCGTTGTTGTTGCTCCTTGTGTTAACCATCTGCTGGGTGCTTTGAGAATTAGAGGAGAGGAGACTCAAGGCAAAGGGGAATAGGGGATATTTTGCACAACCCAACAAAACTCAACAAAACCCTTTTATTAATTAATAGTTTTGGCTGCAAACAAAAGAGAAAACTGACAGCCCATAACAACGTTTTATTAACTAGCTTAACAACTTATCCTAAAGGGTTAAGGGTCGTCTTGGAGTCATCCTTCGTGGCTGTCGAGGCACAATACGAGCTCCTTCAATGCGGAGACTGAAGAGGTGGCATAGTCGAAGGACTGCTTTACGAGCGGCTTCTTGTCTGGCTCTGTTAAACGAGTATCCATTTCCCTTGAAGCGAAGACGTAGACTTCCTTGTCCAGTTTGCTTGGTAATGAGTAGAGTGAAGCGATGTCCCACTATCCGGTCTCCATGGCGATCTTGTTTATGTATGTAGATAGCTCGACGTTGAAATCTTAAACGACGAAGGAGTCGACAAAGACCCATACTCCATCCATCATTGGGTGCATCATCATAAGTGTTCATCTACAATTGTTTGAACGAGAGGTAAGTTAGGAATAAGTTTTTGGAATGATAATACAAAGGTGAGGAAGAATTGAGAGATAAGGATGAGCAAAGATTTGAAAGATAAGGTTTAAGCAAAACTTTTGAAACTACTGATTATTAAAAATAAGTCCTTATGGTCTGACCAATCTATTCTACCTACGGTCACGTCTTGGAGTCATTAAGGCTCTGATACCATCTCTGTCGGAACCCGGAGCAACGACTCCTGGATCCTCTGTGTAAATCGCACTAGTCCAGGACCAGCTAGTGCACACAGTGAACAACAAAGATAAATACCAAGCATAATGACCTTTATTTAATTTAAAGAGTATGGCCTTATGGCCAGCGTTTACATCATCGCACATTGGCAAAATAACTGCAAAAGAACTGCGGAAGCGAAGCTGAAAAGACGAAGCCCAAGCCTGCCCACAGGCAAACAACTGCAAGACGTGGCCTACTCGTTCTGGTCTTCACCGTAGTCGAAGTCGTCATCCTCTGTGTGGAGATAGCAACAATGAGTACAAACTTGTACTCCGCAAGTCACACGGAGAAATGCAATATAATGATAAAGGCTTGAATGGAAGGCTCATAGGGTTAGTTTGCATAAAACAGCATTTAATGAAATACAGTAAATAGATTGAAATTGCTGAACTTGATACAATAAGTAAAACAATAATTGCAATTAAAAATATTACCGTCAGTGCAGGCTCCGACCAAACACCAACCTATCCACGGGCATCCCACCCGGACCATCTTTTCCAAAAGATCACGTATGGATTCCATCCATCCACACGCTTTCACTGCGTAACTCTGATGAATTCCATCCATTCACCAGATTTCAATCTCTCACGGATTCCATCCATCCGCAAGGTTTTCGAAAACATTTTTGAAAAACAAAGTCTAATCCATGAAAAACTTTACTCAGCATGCCCATGACCGTGGGCACGGCTATCCAGGATAGGTTATACACTCTGCAGAGGTTGTACAGCTTTACCCACAAGACACGATCATCCCATATTGCCACCGGTTTACACACTTCCTTTGGTGTGCGGCGAGGAGTCGTGACAAGGCCTTTACAATGCAAAGCCTTCAACCTGGCCAAGCCAACTCTAAGGTTTCACCCCAGTAAGGAATCCACCAGACCGGGACCCCCTCTTGAGCCTAGACGAGACTTCTCATGGCTTAACCACGCTCGCCCAAGTGAGACTTCACATGGCACCAACCACGCTCACTTTCAACCTACAACTCGACTCAGATTGGGACTTCGCAAATTATTCAGCCAGGGCTGTCCCATACCAGCCATGTGGTAGTACGATTAGGGCTTTGCAACGGTAGCTCACAGACCGGTCCTTAATCTGACTCAGGCCCAACCACATACCCCCGTGCACGACAATCAACCACTGCGGCTCCAACCAACAGGGCATGCCTGCACCCACCACTCTAACCAAATGCCTAAGTCTAAACCAGTTTCATATTTTGTTTTCAAAAATATTTCATAATCCTCCTTGACTCACCAAAGTCAAGAGCTCATATCATTTTATGTAAAAAGGGGTCATCATTTTATGCGAAAGATATCCCAAAACAAAATTATACGATTAAGCAGGGCTAAGCATTTGATTAAACTCTCTAGCCAACACTAATGTATTAACTAGAGTTTGAATCTAGGGTGACAAGGTATAAGGGATTCAATAACAATGGAGGAATTAACAAGTAGGCAATAACTAAATTTAAAACTGAATTGAAATACGTTGAATAAACATATGCATGCAATATAATTTGAATCAACATAATTTTATTTTGAAAACTGGGATCAACATGATCAAGGAGTGTGACTTGCCTTGCTCTTCAACTTGGCTTGAATCTTCGCCGAAGAAATTTCCTAAATCGTCGAAGTCTACACGTGAAAATAACCCACCAAATTCAAATAAATTCAAATTAAATTCAAATTGACTTCAAAAATTTGAATTGAGGCCATAAATGGATAGAGAGGAATTTTTGATGAATTTAGAAATTTGAAAGGGCCAAATCGGAGTTAGAACGAAGAAGAACGGGCTCCGGGAAGTTTAAATTCAGAGAAAATGGAAAATCAGGATTTTTGGAATTATTTTCCTAAAGGAAAAGAATTTATGGCGTCAGCATTGCGTCAGCCAGGGATTTTCATTTCCAGCCGAAATATTTTTCAACGGGAAATTCGGGGTTTAATGCATCAGCATGACGTCAGCACGGGATAAATCCCACTGACAGGTGGGCCATGGGTCCATGGACCGAGCCCACGGAGGAGAGGGGGTGGTGAGGTGGCACGGGTAGCGGGGCCGGGCTGGCGTGGCGCTGACGGGGGCGGGAGGCCGACGTGGCCGAAGACGTGGCGCTGACATGGCGCCACTCACCTGCCACGCGGGCAGACACGCGGTGCCCACGTCAGCGCCAGCTGCTGACGTGGCCAGGCCGACGGAGCGGCGCTCGGGCCCGGCGTGCTCGCCGGCGCTCCGGCGGGCGGCGGCCGGCGGCGTGGGCGGCAACGGGAAGAGGGGGCGACGGGGGTCTCGCGGGAGGGCGCGGGCTCACCGAGGGAGGCCGGAGATGGGCCGGCGACGAGGGAGGAGGCGGCGGCGCTCGGGTCTCACGCGACGGCGGCGCTCCGGTGACGGAGAGGTGTGGCCGAGGGTCGGAGGGTGTTCGCACGGCCACGGGGAGGCGGAGGGAGGTGGCGGCGGGGCGCAAGGACGCCGGAGGCGGCCACAATGCCTCGCCGGAGTTGGCGACGGCGGCGGGGCGGATGCGCAAGGCGCGGAGGCGGTCGGGAGGCCGGGAGGGAGAGGGGAGTGGAGGGGAAGGTGGGGCGAGTTGAGACGGAGGTCGGGGTGGGCTTATATAGGGGCGAGGGGGAGGGGCGGAGCGGGGATTCCTCGCCGGAGAGATCGGGAGTGGCGGCGGTTACGGGCGAAATTAGGGGGGACGCGGCGCGGGGATGGCGGCGGGAGTTGGCGCAGGGATGGCGAGGTGGGTCGGCGTGCGGGGCACGACGCGCGTGGGAGAAGGAAAGGGATCCCGCGGGCGAGGGGCGGCGGAGATGGCGGCGGAGATCGCGCGGCCGGGCGGGATGAAGGAGACGGTATGAGGAGGGAGAAGGCCCTGACAGGCGGGGCCGGCTGTTGGTGAGAGCGGGAGGCCGGCGCGGGCGGCTGACGCACGGGGCCCGCGGGGCAGAGAGAGGCGGAGGGAGGGAAGAGGGGCGCCGACAGGTAGGACTGTGCATTCGGTTAGTTCGGTAAAATCGGTTCGGTATATACGGTATATACGGTAAATACGGTATTGTTAGTTCGGTAGTATACGGTATTTTTGAAAATACGGTTCGGTATCGGTAAATCCCAATTTATTTCGGTACGGTATCGGTAAATACCATATTTACCAAAGTTGACGCAAATTCACCATGTGATTTTTATATATGCAATATTCGCCGTGTATTTGGAACCAAGGTTTGTGAAATTTTCCCCTGTGCAGCATATTCTTTACAGGCACACGCACAAACATGGCGCCCAAAATCTTTCTTATATTGTGCTTGGTCATGGACTCATGGCAGCGTCTCTTCTCGTCACGCAGGACTGCAGGAGGCGGTTGCCGCCAGAGAGCTGCTTGCTGTTGCCAATAGTCATGGTACGCACATACATACATACATACATACATATAGAGTACATGCACGTCTATAATTAAGCACTGTGTACATATGCGTGCTAACCATGTACGTTCGTAACTACACACTTTTGGGGACATATATAATAATATAATGGCTACAGCTGGATAATCTGGATTGATGGCCTGATCAAAGGGCAGGTCCTATGTGAGCAAAGGGCAGATCAGTCCCGTCGCTGGGTCTGCTTGACGGCCCAAAGGAGCTGCTTGACGGCCCAAAGGGCAGGTCAATCCCGTCGCTGCGAGCGCGCAACTAAATTTTCCTACGTGAGCGGGGTTTCGGTTTTTCGTCGGTTTTTCCCGAAAAAACCGAACACTAAAAAAACCTAAAAAATAAAAACCGAACCGAAAACCGAAAACCGGTCAAACCGAGTTGACCGGTTCGGTTCGGTTTTTCCGGTTCGGTTTTTTCGGTTCGGTGACAAAATGCACAGCCCTACCGACAGGTGGGGCCGGGATGTAAGAGAGAGAGAGGGGCGGACGGGTGGATGAGAGTGGGGGCGACGTGGCGGGCATCCGGAGGGGGAAGGCGGGATGAGGCGGCGGGGTGACGTGGGCGCAATCCGGCCGTCCACGTGGCGGCCGGAGGGGTGGGTTGGGGATTTCATTTTTGATTTTTAATTTTGGATTTTCAGAAAATCCCAGAAAATTCAATAAGCCTCAGAAAAATACCAAATAACTTCCAAAAATTCCAGGAAAATTCACAGAAGCTCCTGGTGACATTTTGGACTTAATAAAAATATTTCCAACTAATGTTGGTATTTAATTTTCATACTTTAAAATACTTTTTAATTTCAAAAATACATTTTTGAACTCCAGAAAATCCAGGAAACCAAATAAAAGCCAAATAACTCCAAATAATTATTTTGAACTAGGATTTTCATATAAAATCAAAATATCATTTTATTTAATAATAATTTTAGGTTTTCTGAAAATACTTTTCAAATCCAACTTTTTCAAAAACAGAAATTCAGGGCAAATCCAAATTTAAACTTTAGGCAACAAAACACTTATTTTAGATTAAATTTTAATTTTAATTGATTTTTATTTATTTCTTTATTTATTTTTATTTTATTAAAAACCTGGGCTGTTACACATCAATAGCTACACCACCCTCTTTTTTGAATATCATATATGCCAAACAAAGCCCCAAGAAAACAGTTGCTTGAGCTGCACATGCTATCCAAGGGAGATCATATTCCATGTTAGTGGGGCCAAATGACAACTGCACATGAAACCACGCTGGAGAGAAAATCTACTTAAAGAAGCACTCAACCGACAAGGATCATATGAAATAACCATAAAATAAAACCATCATGTCAAAGAGGCATTTTATCGAACACATTATATGCAACATTCATGAATTAAGAATACTAAAAAACATGACTTATTTGAACCACCGGTGCACATAGGAGGGAACAACAGTGAGGTCTGCTTGTGAACATGGCCGGTGATGAGGATTTCGCGAGCGCTTCTGCCACACACAAAGGAGGACGGAATGCAGGAGCTATTATGCACGACCGCATGCTTAGCACTCTAGAGACGAGCCCTATGAATTGATGTGATGCAGGAAGAAGAGGGGAGCTGGCTGGCGTGCGCACTGCCGTGCACGGCAGTGGAGGATGGCAAGGAGCTAGCACGCAGAGGATAGCGGGGGTAAGCGACGGCGATGTTTCATGCAGATCAAGAAGATGCGGATCAACAAGACGACGGTGACAAAGCTTGTTTGAACAAAAACAGATGCACGTTGATCAGGGTCACACGATTACTAGCTACCGATAGCGCATGCAAGTCAAATATATTTACTTCATTTAGAAGGAATCAGTTGATCCGGTCGATGGGGTAATATATTTTGTATCCGACTTACTGGCATTCAAGTTACGGAAGATACTCCCTCCCTCAGCCAACAAGGTACGCACCAGCCTCATTGCTGTGTTGGGCAGCGACTCCTAATTGACTGACCAGCGTACGGGCAGGTACCATCAAGCTCTTGCAATTTAGTTATTAACTAGTTAGAGACTCGTGCATTGCAACAAAGTCATAAAAATAGTGAGACGAAATTTACTGCCTAGCCAACTTTACACATCAAACATTGGAGAGCAAACGACAAAGATAGAAGAGTAGCCAGAATGCACGAGATAGGGAAGTGAAGGGAGTGGACGGTTGTATTCTGAGAGAGAGAGACGAATGGTCCAGATCATATCGGATGGCTAAAAAGAGAAAAGAGAGAATGGACCAACCACCAACTCACACTTTTATTGTTTATATCCTGTAAAAGAACAATTACACTTACAATACATACCAGCAGGCAGGCAGACTCAAAACAACATTCCCACGTCGATCAGCATCCAGAAACAAAACAGATTACAATCAATGCTATCTTGTCTAATGGCAACCATGATTCCCCAAGCTGAAGAGAAAAGAAAAACCTACTGCATTTTGGGCCCTGTTATTGTATTTCTTCCTGGAAATCATTTCTCTGCACCTGCTTACGCCCGAAACCACATCGACAAAAGTATTCAGGGATTGGCCCCTCGTCACCAACCACCCACGGATGCTGTGCCACAGCCTGCAAGGTGATACGGTCTACTGGATCTGCAATGCAACCATGCAACAGACAACAAATTCTATTAATATACAACTCATGCGACATCAACAATCAAATACAAAAAAATCGCATAAAGATAACCTTTGCAAAGAAGTCTTTCCAGCAAATCCACCAGCTGGGGGTTAATGCCATCAGGAATTTCCACAGGATTGTTCACTATCTATTTGACAGAAATAACAACTTTAGGATATATATGCCTCAAGTACAAAAATTACTACATTCGATAGCAGATCCACACCTTGTCATAAGTTTCCTGCAAGGTATCCCCTAGAAATGGATACTGACCCAAAATCATACAATACAGAGTAACACCGACAGCCCATGTATCGGCTGCCCTACCATGATAGGTTAAACCTGCAGGATGGTAGACATAAAAAATGTTGGTCAGATTTTATAAAGCATGGGCCAATAGTAGGATAAGTGGTCTTACATCATCCAATATCCATCACTGATAAGATGACAAAGGACATTTTTTTTATTTGGACATCATATATCCTTTGATCCAAACTACATATTACTCGTGCCCTATTTTGCATCACATGATTAAAGGTAGAGTTTGCCAGTTGTACAAACAGCATTTACCATCAAAACACAAGTAGTCCTTTTTTACCTTGACAGCACTCTGGTGCAGTGAAAACCGGAGTTCCTGGAGATCTCTGGAGCATATCATCATCATCCTAGAATACAACCATACAGATGGAACTTCTTAGCAAGTGCCAAACACTATAGTAAGATTAGACCATCCTTAGGGCATGTCTTGAGCATAGAGCAAGAAAGACTAAAAATAACTAAGTAGTTTATTTACAAAACAAAGGATACGAAACTATTTGAGCCATGTCGGCACTACTTTCAAAGGCAAAGCTTGAAATCACTAAACTTGATTGTCCACTCAATCTGTTTGCAAAATACTCTGGAAAGGAAGACCCATTTTACAAGAGTCCAGATTGGTGCAAACCTGGCCTTAGAAACTCTATAATTATGTTATTATTCTTCATTTAGAAAGAGACCATTTTTTTAACAAAGAACAACCAAATGCTAGACCTGGGGCAATTTAGTAACAAAGGAAAACCATCAATCTAGGGCTCGGCACTCATTCCATGGTGTGATATTGTCATTAAAACGATGACCTTATCAGAGTTGATTTAACAACATGGTATTAACGGGAACATAGAGACTACCTCAAAGACCTGGCTAACACTGAAATCCCCTATCTTCACATTGCCATTACTTGTGACCAGAAGATTGTCTGGCTTCATGTCACCATGAATGATGTTCTGCAATAATGAACGAAGACTTCAATGTTCCATCCAGAAAAATCTTTGAGTGAAGGCAAGAGTCACTCATCATCACGCAGTCTGACACATAAACCACAACATGGATACAATTAGAAGAATGAAAAATTGAAAATCCAAGTCTTACATGAGAATGGAGGTACATGAGACCAGAAATAATGTCTCGCAGATATTTTCTGGAAAAAGTTTCTCCTAGACCATTGTCACAGATCATCTTTCCTTCAACATACTCTAAAACTGGAAACGCAAACACAAAAAGCAAATATTTACATATTAGAATTTAGAAATCTTACAATACCAAATAAAAACCTAAATAAGCCAGCAATAAGTATGCCATCTGAGAGCAACAAACTAAAACACTATGACGAAGAGAGTGCAAACAAATACCCATGTAGAATTTATCTATTTCTGGGTCATCAATCACCTCAATGAGATTTACTATATTGGGATGATCCAACATTTTCATGATGGACACCTGTCACCAACAGAGTTACTAGATCACTTGAATGATAATAAATCAGCTAATTATCATGTAACTGTATAAAAAGAGAGTATGCTATAGATGGGGCAAAATTACTGATTTCTGGAAATTGACAAGTGACAACTAGTGCTTAGCAAAATGATTCTGCAAATTGATAACTAAAGATACACAAGTAATCAATTTCTGTTCAAAATTGATGTGCAACCGTCAGTCACGCCAGTTTGTGGCATTCTACAGGTCAATGAATATTTGGTGCATCTTTTATATGGATATTAGTGCTTAGTAAAGCTCCGAAATCTGCCGCAGATGTAGACTAGTGGCAAAAAACTCCGAATTCCCAATTAGTGCTTGACAGTATTATATGTTAAATAACACTATGGGGTCTAGATGCGTTTCAGAAAAACACTAGTGTAACAGGTTACCTGTGATGAAAAACATATGTGTAAATGTGCATGAAAGTCCCTTTCCACAGAAGAACTAACTCATGCATGCATAACAAATTGCAATTATGGCAAGTATTATGCAGATGAATCAAGCAATAATATTACTTACCTCACGAAGAACATCACTCATGGCAGTCTCTGAAGGTGCTACGCGTACTTTCTTCATGTAAGATTTATGCAAAACCTGTAACAGAATGGGATAGGCTACAATTCCATAAATCAGAAATCAGCATCATGCACCCAGTGCATATAGAAGCAAGCCGAAGCTATTAACAAGTTCTAATGTATGCGACTCCAAGAACTAGCTTCGTGATAAAAACAGCACAAGTGTGCAAAAGCGGATAACATGTTAGCAAGGCATCAAGTAAAAGTATTTTTAAAAAGGTACAAGTATTTGGTCCTCAGAGTAAAAGTATTATGACGAAAGAAATCAGGTATTTTAAGATCCCATGAGCAAATGTAATCAATAGATAGCTTGCCATGCCAGCATACAAGTCATTCACCAAAAGGATATCCAAATCATTACCTTTACTGCATATGGCTTCCCATCTTTCGTGTTCCGGTATAGAATCTGTTCAACAGTAAAAATGGCTTGGTCATGCATGCGCTACATTGCTGCAAATTTAAGCTATCTTACCACTTTGCCGTAGCTTCCAGACCCAATCTTGCGCTGGTGGACATATTCATTTACCATCTTATTACCATTCTCGTCCTAAACATGTAAAAAAAAATTACCATGATGTAGAAACACAAAAGTATGACAAATGAGACATAGATATGACACAAAGGTAACGTTTTTATCAGAACATTTTTATGCTAGTGGATGAAGCGAAGACAGGGTCTGCCACCGATGCTGATTACATTACAGGGGTAAAAGATGGGCTGGAAACTATGATCCAAAAAAGAGCAGTCTATGGCTCAACCTATGATCCAAAAAAGTAGTACAGCAGAGCTATAGGTAATTTTTCAATTACATTGAGATGGGCGGGACACATCTTTTTGGAAGGAAAATGTTTACCGTGTCGTGACAAATGTAAGCTTACCAATAAAAAATAAATAAAAATAAAAACCATACGAATTCTATAGAGCTGAAGTCTATAGAAATAGTACCTCAGAGCAAATTGCTTCCTTTGTCTCCTTGACGGGAACTTGTCGACATACGAAGCCACTCTGAGCTCTGCACAGTATAATCTCCTCAGAGCGCTTAACAGACCGTTGTGGCCCATTATCGCTTTCATAAAGAAAATCCGTATCTTCGCCATTGTAGAAGCTTCTGCTTCTGCTTCTGTCGGAGCCCTCACCGTCTTGATGAATCAACAAATCATCGGAGCCTCGAAACTGGACCAGTGACCTAGGTGGTTTTCTCAAGAATCCAAAACAACTACAGCAGCAGCCCATGTCAGTTAGGTCCGACATGCAGAATGAGCAGGCACCAGAGAACCCTGAAGCAGGAAAAAAAGAGGATCATAGGAAGCGCATGCATGGCAGTAGCATTAGTTGAGCTAGCAGATGCTGAACGAACGAAACACACAACAAACGGGGAATCCACAATGTCAGGCCATAAGTACCACCGGTGGATCGCGTAGCCCGTCCACAAGCCCCTGTGCTGTGACCACTCACCCCAAGCCGTTGCTGTTGCCGCCACTGGGTGCCCGCCGCGCCATCGACCGCCGCCGCACCACCGGGAGCTTGCGTCGCCGCCGGATCTGGCCACCGAGAGCTCGGTGGAGACGCGCCGCCGGCGGGGACGGCGGTCGCCACTGGATCCGGCAGCGGGGAGGACGGGCACGGCGCTCTGTGAAATCAGAGAGGGGTGGAGCCCCGAGAGAGGGGGAGATGGAAGACCGGCGGTGACCAGATTGGCTGGAGAGGAGGGGATGGTGTCGATCGGTGGGTGAGCGCGGCGGAGAGGATCGGGATGGGTGGATGGAGGATCGGGATGAGTTGAGGAAGAAGACACAAGACGGGGACGGGGCGGGCTCCTGCGATTGTTGCCCCCTTCTCGACCGATATGCACTGCACTGCAGCAATTTTTACCCACAACATCACCGATATGCACACTCTAACTAAAAAATTTTTTAAAAAAAGTTTTTTATATACTTTTAAATTTACTTAAACTATACATGCAATTTCAAATTCAGATTGATTATATATTAACAGTAGCAAAAAAAAATATTAAGAGTTATTGCCATAGCCACCACCTACAATATATAGTTTTACTCATGTTATTGCTATGCTTTGTTCCAATTTGTCAGATTCATTCTCGCGATATTGAATTGTTCTGTACATTCGTAGGTAAGACGAGAGAGAGAGAGAGGACCAGGCAGAGATTTCACGATGAGAAAATAGGAACGAAAAGTGTTACTTGATTTGATGCACCGAATACTGCTTGTTTGTATATGATTGCCAAGGCATTCTTGCTTGATAAGATCATAAACTATATATGTGCAGTCTTTGCAATGACATGTCAAGGTAAGCAAAAAGTCTACTGAAATTGCTTAGTACCATACCACATGATGCAACAAATGAAATTCTAATCACTTTTATCATTTTGCTACTGCAATCCTTGTCTATATATGAAGTAGCCAGTTGCTAGCTAGTCTACATGACTCCAGTAACCTGCTTACTCTTCTACACAAAGATACAGGCTTAGATTCTCCTGCTAAACATGTCTTGTGATGTATTGGATGAATGTTTCTTATACTTTTTTGCTATGCAATGTAGATGTTCCAAGCCTATGGCTATGGCCCTTGAGCATGCTTCGTTTTATGCTTTCCAACATGGAATAGCCAGCACAAATTGGTAGATTGTTGTTGCCTTACAAATTCCTTATTTACTCAATGGAAAATTATTAAGAATTCTATCCTAATATAGTTGGTGTACAAAACTAACCTTTGGTAGGACGATCTCCAAAGTGTTCTCGATATATCTTCTTCTGGGAGTCAGCTTTTATGGTGAAAAGTTTTAGCTTTTCTCGTAGATCTACACTGTTAGTAATCTAACAAGGGTCCAAAGCAATGAACTTTTGGGTAGATTTTCAGTTACACATTTATTAGTATGCATAGTTTTGGAATTTGTACAGATATATGGTAATGTACTGTGTTGCAAGTTGTTACGACCACACTATTCATTTACTTTCCAGATGATTTTTGTGTTTCATTCTGCTCCATTCCCTTATGAACTCAGTGAATGGTTCTGACTTAGATTGTTTGGTTTCTTTTCCTGTCTTTTGTTTTCTGATGAGCGTCAAGTTGAGGCCGGCTTCGCTGGGAGATGGCTAACCTTAGGGTCAGTCTGCCACTGAAAATGTTTAGGCATTCTTGGCTTCGTCCAGCCTAATAAGGGAAACAAAATGTTTGATTTGCCACTGAAAATATCCTTATGCATGCTGACTGATGCAAAACGATTTTGATTGTGCTTACTTCATTTTGATGCTCATGTCTGATTGCTTAACAAATGTGTTGTCCCCAGTAGTCAAAAGTATATTACTGATTAGTGTTATGGTGTCTACCCTAGGTTCCTGATGATCCATACGTCTTTACATGTATTTACTTACATCCCAATATGTGGTTGACATTAACTACTAATTATCAAAAATGGTCTCCTAACAACACCTAAAAACCACATTTCCTTTTTCTATTGGATTGCTAGTCCAAACTTCTATTGCATAGAACAACTTGACACCCCTCTCTATGTGTTACACCTTATAGAAACGTGTCGTGCAATGGTTTTAGTAGAAGCTGTCTCTGTACCCCCAAAATAAAGGGTTTCTCTTCATGTTTCCTACACCAACGTGTTAGCCTGAGTAGTGATCCTTGTTTGAATACCGCAACATGCATCTTTTGTTGTTGTCACTGCTACAGATAGTCCTATCATAGATGGTTCGGAACCGTCATTACAGACGGTTCCTCAACCGTCAGTGTTTATGTGTCAGTGATAATAGATGGTTATCACAGACGGCTCCCAAGCTGTCTGTGATAACTCACATTACAGACGGTTTTTTATAAAAAAAAACCGTCTGTGATAGTCAAGTATCACAGACAGTTAATAACAAAGGCTGTCTGTGATATACAGAATATCACAGACGGTTTTTGGTACTAACCGTCTGTGATATGAATAATATCACAGACGGTCCGGAATAAAAACCGTTTGTGATATTGTGTATATCACAGACGGTTAATAACAACGGCCGTCTACGATATCGTTCATATCACATACGGCTCAGTCTTTGAAACCGTCTGTGATATATATATCACAGACGGTTTTTAACAACGAATCATCTGTGATAGCAATTGCAACAGCCATTTTATTTGCCCTTTTATATCACAGACGGTTTTTAACAACGAATCATCTGTGATAGCAATTGCAACAACCATTTTATTTGCCCTTTTTGGCTAGCCTCAGGATATGCTAGCCATGCTCTTTGAAAGCAAGCAAGCAGATTACAGATAAATGACAGAAAAGTTAATTACAACTCAACGTGAATTATAATAAAATTCGCTACACAGATGAATGTAACAAACGGCCAGCAGATTACATACATATATAGAATGAAAATTGTTACACAGATCTGACAAATGAATTAAATTGAATGAATTGTTTGTACAATTGAACCCAATGTTTCAACATCTAATTATCACCATTGCCGGGGTGGAACTCTCTAGCCTTGTTTATGACCTCTGCTACTAAGAATTCGGAGAGGTTTCCACGAATTTCGATGAGTTTGTCAAGATCATATGTACTTTCGTCGAAGTCTACCCACTGTCGCTAGGCGCAATGTTAAGTCATTAATTAGCATGTGTGTGTAAATATATATACATATATAATCAGAAAATAATAATTATTGGAAGGACCTGACAAACCTCTGGATCATTGATCCTAGTATCCATGATTTCCTTCATATGGCGGTAAACGTAGAATCCACATACGTTGCCCTGTAGCTGCTGGTGGCACTGCAAAAATAGAATTACATACATAGGTATTGTCAATTCTAGAGGCATTATAACAAAGTGTGATATAGGATTGTTGTGTTATAGCGGGTACCGGAAATCGCGTGTTGTGTCGCAGCGTGTCACTGGATTTGTTGTGTCTTCCTCCTAGGGCAACATAAGCGGTAAACGACCTATGTGATTCAAAAAAGTTAGCCTCGGCAAACGAAGAAAATATTACAATAGAGTTATGTATGGAGGAAATAAGTTTACTTGTTAATTACTTCTTGCACACGACTGAAGTCGTGGTTGCTCCTAAGTAGGAAATCAAGGTATTTTACCTTGCTCCACTTTGGTACAATCACAATCAAAATCCAGTGATGCCTAGTCATGTGTGTCTCCATAGTGATTAATCCTAAGTTCATGCTGCACGTAAAGTACAAATGAAACATGTGTGACAACTAGTAAAGTACTTACCCTTGGTTGAAGGGTACCATGACGTACTCCTTATCGCTGTGAGCAATCAATTCCCTCATTATGTAACCTTGCACGAAGGATGCATTTTCGTTGATAGATTGCTCAGAGACCAAGTGAGGGTCAAGGAAACCCACCGATTATCGCGATCGCTTTACTTGTTGGATCATGTATCTATACATAAGGAAAGAGTAATGACATTTATCGGTATAATGTGAATGTAGAACTTTATTGTACAGTACACTTACAGTGTCCAGCATCGTAGAGGTGAGGCGTCGAGTTCGTCGAGATTGAATAGTAAGAATAAGTCTTCGAATGTCACGACGAAGTAGCCCGAGCCGTGGAGGAAATGCGCCTTCGTATATCTCAGAGTGAATGCACTCTGCCAGTTTGGCTTCATGTTGGACTTCTGCATGTACCACGCATGCAATGTATTGCAAACCAAACCAAGGTAATTGTGACCCGGGGACCAACAACACTCCTAGAATGAACTTTCATGGCCTGGGACGCGCCTTAATTTTCTTCGCATGAGCCTTAGAGCCTCGCTTATGATACGTTTTCGGTGGCGTCTCGGCGGGAGCCGATGCAACAGGCTTTGGAACCGGAGCTGGAGGTGGAGCCACCGGAGCTGATGTGACAGGTCCAGGGCGATGTCCCTCTTGGGCCACTGGATGTGGAGATCGTGGCACGGACTCCTCGAGGGCGATGTCCCTCTTGGGCCACTGAATGAATGTGTGGACGACATCCCCTAATATCTTAATCTCTTCGTTTGGGGGCTTCTCAAGACGGTCTTAAAAACATCATTAATCATGTCCACCTGAACCTTTATGAAACCGGTCTCTACTTGTACACCGTGCACAAGCGTCCCTGACAGCAATGGATACGCCATCCCCCGCCCAGTGTCAACGGGAATAGAGCCAATAAACCTGACTCTGAGGATGCAAGGTATGGGCTCCTTCATAACGACACAAGATGAGTTAAGGCGTCCACCAGAGAGATCTATGTAGAATTCTAAAGAGGTACATTACCTGAATGCCATCGATAGGTAAGTGGGCGTTGCTATGTTTAGTAATTGGTGTGGACGCGCAGCTACTGTGACGTTGAGGGGGACTAGGTACCGCAGTAGTAAGGGTGGGTTGCGATTGGTTGCGAACTTGTCTCAGTTTTTCCCTCAATGAATCTATCTCTCCTCGAAGTGAGGCAGTCTGCTCTTGAAGTGAGGCAGATAGTTGTTCCTCAAGTTGAGCACGAAGCTCCTGTTTTATTTGTTCGTTGCGGTACGCCTTGGATCTCTTTCGACTCCTATATGTATCGGAGTAATCTGGAAATCCGTGCCTCCAAGATACATAAACCCCCAAGCCTCGTGTGCGATCTGGGTGCTCCTTGTTTCCCAAGGCCTATGATAGTAAATCTCTTTCCCTGTATTCTTGGAAGGAGCCATGAGAAGATTCGGTAGTCAATGATTGCTACAAGAGGCAATTAATCATGTTATTTTTGAACCCATGAAGTTCAAGAGGTGTTAACAACTATGTAGTTTAACATATCTTATCAGGCGTTGGGACACTTCCTCATCTGCGGGGTTTTTGAAAGAGACACCCGAAGATGTGGTTGATGACCTCGCTCTTAATCAGTTTCGAGCGCGCTCGTTTGCGGTCTCGGCAAATGACGGGGAGGCCTCCGATCGGATTGCCACCTCGTCCTGCATCCTCCACTCTGGGATTTTACCCGCGTACCCAGCGGTGCCGAGTCTGTGAGGGTGAGTGTTTTGTGACTGGAGAGCCTTGTGCGCCGCACTTTGTTGTTCAAATTCAGTCATTGTCTTCATCTACACAAAGGCCTCCTATGTTTCCGGCGACACGAAAGGATACCTCGTGAAGGGCGTGTGATCCTTGGCCACGTACTGCGTCACAAGAGTGCTCTAAAAATTATTCCATGCTTTTTCCATTGCGAGGAGCGTCTGCCGTTGTACGAGTCCCTGTACTTCTGCTAGGATCTTGAACGAATTTGTAATTTCCTCCCATATCTGATTTTTGTGATCCTTTGCCAAATCTTTCCAGCTTGCTATGGTGATGGGGACCCGTTGCCTTCCAATTATCCCGCAGGTAGTCCGAAATGATGCCGCTGCTTTTTTCGGTTGCAGAGGGACCCCATCCGGAGAGATCACCGTGATGGTCATTCGGCCCTTCGGTCTTTTCGATACTCCTCGGCCACGCTTAGTTTTTCCAATATTGGGAGCGTGAGACTCAGATGACGACGACGAAGACTGTGTGGACGCCATCACTCTTCTAACAAAAAACTAACTGCAGTGAGGTATGAGCTTAAACAAAGTTCTATGAAGCAAATGACATAAACCAGTGTATCAGGTTCATTGAACTGGATACACTGGAGTGTGTCACTTGCTTCATGCCCTTTGAAGGTCTATGTGGCATATATTAAAAAAAACTGGACGACTGTGTGGACGCAGTGAGGTATGGGCCTAAACAAAGTTTTATGAAGCAAATGACACAAACCAGTGTATCAAGTTCATTGAACCGGGTACACTGGAGTGTGTCACTTGCTTCATGCCCTTTGAATGTCTATGTGGCATATATTAAAATTTTTTGGACGACTGTGTGGACGCAGTGAGGTATGGGCCTAAACAAAGTTTTATGAAACAAATGACACAAAACAGTGTATCAAGTTCATTGAACCAGATACACTGGAGTGTGTCACTTGCTTCATGCTCTTTGACAAAGTTCTAAAGATTGACTAAAACAATTTAGCAATCTATTCAGAGTACTAATAAAGCATATATCATAAAACTAATATGTGAAGTATATATCATAAAGTACTAATAAAGCATATATCATAAAGCTAACATGTGAAGCATATATCATAAAGCTAACATGTTAAGCATATATCATAAAGCTAACATGTGAAGCATATATCATAAAGCTAACATGTGAAGCATATATCATAAAGCAAACATGTTAAGCATATATCATAAAGCTAACATGTTAAGCATATATCATAAGTACTTCTCGGGAGGGAGCGGCGTCGGGAGGGAGCGGCGGCAGGAAGGAGCGGCGTCAGGAGGGAGCGGCGTCGGGAGGGAGCGGCGGTAGGAAGGAGCGGCGTCGGGAGGGAGCGGTAGCGGGAGGGAGTGGCGTCAGGAGGGACCGGCGGCGGCGTCGGGAGGGAACGACGGCGGGAGGGAGCAAAACCTAGCAGGGGCGCTGGAGAGTGTGTGAGTGCGGACTGTGCAGACCTATCTGCGAGTATTTATAGGGAAACTATCACAGACGGTTCCTTTAAGGAACCGTCTGTGATATTGGAATATGAGAGACCATGTGGTTATGACCCCATGCTTGTGATGAGTAATTGACAAGGTTTCTAGAAAGATTAAGTTTGGCTTGTGCGTTTTATGCCATGATGGCATTTGGCTTAGTCGGATTTGGTTAGTCAGACTTGAGGCGTATTCTTCTTCCCGTTTGAGCTTTTGGGTCATTTTATGTTTGAGTATGATTAATTGATGCTAATTGTGATTATTTGTGCCGAGCGGTGCTATGTGATGTGTTTCTTATCCGTGATGGCTGCAGGACATCGAAGTGGAGTCGTGGCGAGGCACGGGATGACTGGACTAGGCACGGGTGGTGCCAAGGTCAGAACGGTCGAGGTGTGCTGAAGACGGCGAAGACTCGAGGCGGTTGTGAGGCTTGGACGACAAGAAATGCAGAAGCTTCCCGGAAGGTGCAGAAGGGGCGTTTCGGTAAAAGCACAAAGCTGCAATGGTGGAAGCGGTTTCAGTTCGGGTTTAGCGGGTTGGAGACCCGTTAGCCAAGGGCTATAAATAGGAGAGGGATTCTCAGGTGCATGCATGTCTTGAGAGGGGAGTGCATGGCTTTTAGGGTTTTGCTTTTAGTCAAAATACCTTTGGGAGGTTGTTTTAGCTTTAGGCTTTAGTTGTTGAGAGCAGGTGAGATGGACAGAGTGTGTTTTGGTTGTCTCCCGTAGCTTCTATGTTCTTGTGTTCTTCCTTGGGTGAGTTCTTGGGTTTCTTGAGCTTGTGAGAGGGAGAAGATAGTTGAGGCTTCATGTAATCATTCCTCTGTATTCAATCGCGTGTGGGGACTCCTCTGTAATCCTTGGTTGATTGGGAATGAAATCTCTGAAGTTTATTTCTCGTGCTCTCCTTCGTTCTTGTTTTTAGCCCCTCTCTACTTGATTTCTCAATTTGTTGTTTTTGAGTTGTTTCTTGCCAAGAAGATGCAAAATGGATTGCTCTGTGATGGGAATAGGTATCAAGATCATTTGATCTGTTTCTCCCAAGAGCAAATTGAACGAATCAAAATTTCTCCTTTTCAGCTTCCTCTGTTTGTGCCATTTCTAGGGTTTTACAACAGAGCTTCCTTGGCCCCATTTGATTCCCTTCTTGAGACGGCATGAGATTCGGTGTCTTGAGCCCTGAGGCTATTTCTTAGCTAATCTCTTGATCTCATGTTCAAAGAATGAAAGTTTAGATGGCAATTTGAGTTTTGGTGAAATTCTCTGAAAGTTCTCAGTTCTTGGCTCAAATATGAAATTCTTGTGTTTCTATTTGATTCCTTTGTTGTTTGAGGTCCCCTAGTTGTTTAAGATATGGTATTACTCTTTTGAGCAGTGGAGATTTGCAGCATTCCTTCATTTTACCCAAACCTGCATTTTCAAGATTTTTCAGCGCAGTCGGACACTCTGCCTGCATTGTCTTCAGCATAACCGGTCAGACCGGCCACTTGCCTGCGGTCAGACCGGCCGGTTGTAGGCGGTCTAACCGGCGGCCAATGGGCGGTCCAACCGGCGTGTAAAGGGCGGTCAGACCGGCCCCTCTAAGGCGGTCTGACCGGCCCTGTCTGCTCTGGGTGCTAATTTTCTTGTTCTTTTTGTTCGACTGGATGTTTTGCTTCACTTGTTTTCCCTTGCTTTCCTCTCGGTTAGTATAGGGTTCCAGAGAACATTTGAACTCAGTTTCATAGCTCTCATAGCTATTGGAAAGGAGTTTCATTCGGAGTACTTTTGGGGGCAAGTTTTAATAGACGACATTCACCCCCCCTCTGTCGCCGATTTCGATCCAACAGAATATCACAGACGATTCTATAAATAGAACCGTCTGTGATATGCATATTATCACAGATGGTTCTATTTATAGAACCGTCTGCGATATTGGATTATCACATACGGTTATATTTATAGAACCGTCTGTGATGTATTATCACAGACGATTTCTTCTGATAAACCGCCTGTGATAGTTCACTACACCTAGTTCTTAGTTCCTAAGTCATTTTACAATTACAATGAAACATAGTTACATTTATGAAAAACGCAAGCATAATCATAAATATAACTATTTCTTAGTTCCTGAGTCATTTTACAATTACAATGGAATATATATATAGTTACATTTATGATAAACGCAAGCATAATCATAAATATAACTATTTCTTAGTTCCTGAGTCATTTTACAATTACAATGGAATATATATAGTTACATTTATTACACTTGGCTATCTCATTTTAAATAAAGTCCTTCACGTTGATCGACACACATATAGCTTGCTTCATTGCCTTGTTCTTCCTCGAGCCTGATGCCGTCTCCGAATGGAGGCAAATCATCAAATTTATTGTACTCTTCCTCATTCACAACATTCTCAACTCCGATAATCCTTCTTTTTCCCTGAAGAACTACATGGCGCTTCTTATTTGCCGGGTCGGTTACATAAAATACTTGAACAACTTGCTTCGCGAGTACGAATAGTTCGTCTTTGTATCCTACACATTCGAGGTCCACGGTAGTGACACCGTACTTGTCGACCTTTACACCCCGTGGGAGTTGGACCCAACGGCATCGAAATAGAGGAATCTTGAAAATTACGTAGTCAAACTCCTAAATCTCCTCTACAAGCCCGTAGTATGAGCTTGGGCCAGCAGTACTGACGTGCGCATCATAAGCATCTATGCGGACACCTGAGTTCTGCACTGAACTCTTTTTTTCCTGATATGTTGTATAAAATGTGTAGTCATTAATGTCGTATTATTGCCATGTCATAATAGTAAATTTTGGCCCTTTTGCCAACCATTGTAGTGTTTCACTTGACGACCTCCTAGTCAATTGCGCCTTCAACCATTCGTTGAACTGACGGTTGTGTTGTCTTGTGATCCAAACTTCTGATTGGCCTGCATTCTCTTGACGTAGCATGTCCTTGTGCTCTTCAAACCGTGAAATGGGTTTGAGCATACGTATTTTGATCCGGAGTTATTGCTTTCCTTCCGATAGTCCCGATGCCCTCTAGCCTCCCTTCGTGACGAGATAGAGGTACACCTATCGGCTCAACCTGAGCCATGTAGCCGATGCAGAATTCAATGACCTCTTCTGTTGTATAATCTTCGATGATGCTACCCTCCGGTCGAGATCGATTGTGTACATAGGACTTGAGAATTTCCATGTACCTCTCGAAAGGGTACATATGACGTAGAAACACGGGGCCGCATATTTTTATCTCTTTCACAAGGTGGACAATGAGATGGGCCATGATATCAAAAAATGATGGAGGGAAATACATCTCTAGATGACATAGAGTTGTCACCACCTCATTTTGCGGATCATCTAGTCCATCGGGATCAATGACCTTCTGAGCAATTGCATTAAAGAAATAACATAGCCTTATGATTGTCACTCGGGTCTTGTTCGGTAAAATACTTCTAATTGCAATAGGTAGCATTTGTGTCATTAGCACATGACAGTCGTAAGACTTCATGCCAATTAATTTCAAATGTTCCATGAAAACAAGTTTCTTCATACTGGTGGAGTGACCGGATGGAACTTTCACACCATGTAAGGATTGGCACAGTTCAGTTCTCTCGGACTTAGACAGAGTGTAGCAAGCTGGGGGAAGGTACGTCCGGCCTTTATAGGTCTCTATCGGTGCTAACCCGGTCCTGATGTTCATAGCGACCAAGTCACGGCTTGCGTTAACACCATGCTTTGTTTTATCAGGAATATTCAGTGTGAGACCAATCAAACTGTCAAATACATTCTTCTCTACGTGCATGACATTGATGCAATTGCGAACTTCTAAGTACTCCCAATAAGATAAGTCCCAAAATATTGATATCTTTTTCCACATGTTCTTCCTCAATTTACGTCCCTTTCCAAGCACAACGTTTATATCCTTGACCATATAATACACCTCTTTCCCGCTAAAAGGTCTTGGTACTGAGTCATTCTTTTTTTCATCAAATTAATTCTTCATCTTGCGGTATGGGTGATACTTTGGAAGGAACCTACGGTGAGCATGTACATAGTTTTGCGCGAGTTGTTCAACCACACACTCTCGGTATAATCTAAGCAGTGCGGACACGCTTTGGCTCCTTTTGTACTCAACCCTGACAGGTTACCAAGGGCAGGAAAATCATTAATAGTGCAGAACAACATGGCGCATAGAGTGAAGTTCTCTCGTTTGTCCGCATCCCATACATGTACCCCTTCGTTCCGCAGTATTGCAAGATCTTTCACCAATGGTGCTAGGAACACATCAATATCGTTGCCAGGTTGCTTCGGCCTTTGGATAAGTAGTGACATCAAAATATACTTCCGCTTCATACATAGCCTAGGAGAAAGATTGTACATGCACAGAATCATGGGCCAGATGCTATGTCGACTGCTCATGTTATCAAAAGGATTCATTTCATCTGTACTCAACCCAAACCTTATATTTCTCGGTTCCACACTGAAATCTACAAACATCCTATCGATGTTCCTCCACTGGGTAGAATCAGCAACATGTCTTATCATTCCGTCTTTCTTACGCTGCTCCCAGTGCCAACGCATCAATCTTGTATCCTTGCGGTTTGCAAATAAACGCTTCAAACGGGGGATTACAGGAAGATACCACAACACCTTAGCAAGAGGTCCTTGCTTCAACTCGATGACCTTTCCATCATCAGAGTCATTTTTACGCTTTTATCGGGATGCCTTGCACATCGAACAAACATGTAAGCTAGCATACTCTTTACGGTACAGGATACAATCATTCGGACATACATGTATTCTTTCTACTTCCATTCCTAATGGACAAAGAATCTTCTTGGCTTGGTAGGTGGTTTTTGGCAACACATTTCCCTTTGTAAGCATGTCCGCTAAGATACCTAACAATGTCGTGAAACTCTTGTCGAACCAACCATTGCTTGCTTTCAATTTCAGCAGTTCTAGAACTGATGACAACCTTGTGTATTGCGGCTTGCAGCTCGGGAACAAAGGTTTCTCCGAGTACTCCATCAAGCCCTCAAATTTACGAAACTCTTCTCTCACTATAATTCCCTTCTGCATCATGTAACATCTGATCCAGATTGTCATCCTGCGACCTATCCTCATGATCGAAAGAATAGCCCACAACTGGCATATCGTTGTCTCCCTCGACTATGTCATAACTATCTTCTTGTATACTCTTCTCTTCACCGTGACTGGTCTAACATTTGTACCCTTTTCTGAAACCCCGTCGAATCAAGTGAGCTTCGATCTGCGCTGAGTTGCTAAACATCTTGAGATTATCACAATCAATGCATTGATAATACATATATTTCATCCCCTTCTTCAACATATCCAACTCGGCCGCTCTTCTAAAAGCAGACACGCCATTAATGTACTCTTCACTCACACAGTTCTCAATGTACTTCTAGCTTCGGTCCATCTACGCTACACAAGTAGGGATGGCAATTGTGCCTGTTTACCCGTGTACCCGTGGGTAAATACCTTAATGGAGCTGGGTATGGGATGTATTTTCTGCCCACGGGTATAAAAATGGGGGGAATTCTCTGCCTATCGGGTAAATGGGCACGGGTACGGGTAAGCTCTACCCATACCCGTTTCACCCGTTTACCCGCCATCTAACAAAAGTTACAAAACTCTAACTCTCCTTCGAAAATACCCTAGTCCCGAGTCTCCCGACTACACTCAACTCCCCAACTGCTGCCCAGTCTCCGCGAATCCACATCTCATCGGCGAGTTCCCCCCAAAGCTTCCTCCGCTTCCCTCCCCCACAACGTGGCTGCCAAAACCCTACTTTGCCCACCGCCTCGCCATGGACGGATCCTCGAGCCTTCCCCCGCGCCCCGCGCCCGCCCCCACCTCGCAGTTCTTCCTCCGCCGCCCCGTCCCGCCGCCTCACCACCCGCCGCGTGCTCCCGCTCCTCCCGTGCCAGCTCAGGTCCACGTCCCCATCGCCCATCCCCATCTACACCCCTCGCCCCTCGGGCCCCGCGCTGCAGCCGCTAGACCCCCCATGCCTGTTAGTGATATGCCCTAGAGGCAACATGGAGATGTTATATATATCACATACTATGTTTATGATACATTACTTTGTTCCTTGAAATAGACATTATCATTATTGATCAATGAGTATGTGACTTATTCATGAGACTCTTAATGCTAAAATGTTGCTATTTCTAAATGATCCCTGATCATATATCATATAAGGAACAAATATGATTCAAAGATCAGCATATGTATTGATTGATGATTATGTCTCATGGATCATGGTATGGTGATACCAAATCAATAATATGGACATGTGTTAGTGAACATATGTTGGATAGACCCGCCATGAGACACTGCAGAGATTCCATGTGTCATCAGTTGGTCTCAAGTAGTGTTTATGTAGAATCCTTATACTTGAGATCATCATGGTTCCCAACATGCGTAGTAGCTTATTTTGGGACTACTAAACACTACTCCGTAACTGGGTAGTTATAAAAGTAGTCTTCGGGTTTGCCATGAAACATGTAGTGGGATGTGAATGGTCAAGATAGAATTTGTCCCTCCTTATGGGAGAGATATCTCTGGGGCCCTCGATGTAATAGATTATGAAAGTGCATGGCCATGCCAAGGTGATTGAGGAGTCAATCACATGTTTACAATACATCACGGAATCGAGAGAGTGATTGAGCTATTAAGAGGATGACACATGTCTCGCCTTGAGCTCAATCTATATCGTGAGGCAAAGGGATTCGTACATGAGAACATTACAGGTTCAGCCGATATGATCTTTACGTATACTTTGGGGTTAATATGCCTTACTAGAGGCCGCTATTAACAGGGTGACCGGAAAGGCGTTTCCGGGTCGCGACCAAGTATACGTGAACCTACAGGGTCGCACACTTAACGGGTTGGAACACTAATTCGAATATGATTCGGATGTGGGCTCAATTCGGACAGAGATCCGAATAGACTCCTATTGGACCTCGGTCTACAAGGCCCAAGTGAGGAGGTCTATATATATATGGTGGCGAGGGGCTGAGGAAACCACACGCTTCTGTTAACCTCTAGCAAAACCCTAGCCACCACCTCCCGAGCCAAACCCTAGCTGCTCACGAGTGCTAGTACACTCGCGATCGGCGTTCCAGCCCCGGACGTGTGGATACCGGTGGAGGCACTGCTCGTTGCGGTGCTGATCGGCATCAACAACCTACAGATTGGATCTGCTCGTGGTGTGGTTAATTGCGTGGAGGAGACGACATGTTCGGGACGATCGGCTAATTCCACTACTACCTCTTTTAGGAGGCCCTCAATGACCATAGATCGAACCTATCCTATTTTTACAGTGCGATGGCTGGCTGTTCACGGACTAGCTGTACCTACTGTTTTTTTCTTGGGATCAATATCAGCAATGCAGTTCATCCAACGATACGTGCTGCACTTTAACGTACTCCTGGTCTGCTACATCCTCCATAACCTTCACAGCCTTTACTCTAGCCCTTTGCTGAGTCCCAGTCCTACCTCCAACTCTTCTTCCGCTGCGCTGCGCGTCTAGTGGTAACGATCCATGATCCCTCCTTAAGCATGATGTCCTTGTGTGCGCGGTAGAAAAGTTTTGTTTTCTGCTTTCGTAGCCTACGCGCATTCCTTTAATGCCTCCTCCTCCTGCCCCTGCCACTGCCGTCGCGCCTCCTCGGCCACCCCCTCCTACTCCCGTCGTCGCCGCGCAACCACCTCCTCCACTGTCCCCACCGTCGCCCGTGGCTGCTGCGGCGCCGCCTCCGACTCTAAAAGTGGTGGGGAGGGGGAGACAGAAAGCCAAGGCACCTGTGAGTCAATGAAAACGTCTACGTGTTTCGCTTTCTTTTTATTTCTCCTCTTGCTTTTCCTTTTTGGTTGTTGTTTGAGTAAATCAGTAGCTAATTGCAGTGATAGCTGTTGTCTGCTCTGGAAATTGTGGTGGATTCTAGTGTTCGATTAGCACATTGGATCATTTAGATTTGGACGCCATGGATTGTTAGACTCAACGAGGGACTGTGAGCTAGCTGTGTACATCACAGAATAATTGGTGAAACAGTTACCCAATCTCCGTGTACATCACAGAATATGTACTTCCATACTTTCTACAATGCTCAGCTTGAGTCTGTAGTGTTTCTACTGTCTTTTAAGGAAGAAATGATAGTTTAATCATACTTTCTTTTTGTTGCATCTGATGTCGCAATTTTTCAATTTTCAGGTCCTTCACAATATGGCTATTGCAGAATCTTTCTCGGACGCTTGTCCTGATCCGAAGAATTTGCTTGAAATTCTAGGCAATGTTAAGGTAAGTGAATATGCATTTCTCACTCTCACTGTTTGGTCATTTGATTGTCATTCAGTTAGATATTGATCCCAAGAAACCTGTTAATTTGTTATGTGTGAGGAACTATGTCCATTTGTATTTCCATTGTAGTTGTTGAATGTGTGATGCATTGGTGATGTTTGAATGTGATATACACAATTTGCGGGTAAATGGGTATGCCCGCGGGTGACGGGTACCCGCGGGCGACGGATATGGGCGATGTTTTTTACCCGTGGACCTTCGCGGGTATGCCCATGGGCGTAAATCGGGGTCGCGGGTACGGGTATGGGCGAGCACTACCCGTACCCGCCGCGCCTGATTGCCATCCCTATACACAAGTAACAAATGGGTGTCAAAAATGATTATTACCGCTACTACATAGCTAGCTAGCCACGTATTCATGACATAATAATGTTAAGCAAGAATGTAAGCTAGTACTTACCCATTCTGAAATCGAGCAAACTAACATTATCTTTCTAAACCTAGCTAGCTAGCTAGATTTAAATTAAACAAAAACCTAGCTATCATCTTCGGCCTTCAATTACAAAACCATGCATGCATATAAGTTATTAAAAATAATTAAGTACTAACCTCTGATCAGATCACTAAGAAGACGGTGATATGTTTTCACCCCGAACTCCCTAAAGCTGGCCGCCTTGCTCCATCGATGCAGTGCAATGAAGACAGATCTGGGTCGACATCGAGCAAGTACGCCCAGTAATTAATAGTGCAGAATATCACAGACGGTTCCAACCACAAACGGTCTGTGAAACCAATATATCACAGACGGTTCGTGTTAATAACCGTCTGTGAATTATCACAGACGGTTATTAATACGAACCGTCTATGATATCCACAATATCACAGATGGTTTGTAATACTAGCCGTCTGTGATTGGTGCGTATCACAGATGGTTCGTATATAGAACCGTCTGTGATAGTCCTACATTATCACAGACGGTTATTAACACGAACTGTCTGTGATGTCCATAATATCACAGACGGTTTGTAATACCAACCGTCTGTGATTGGTGCGTATCACAGACGGTTCGTATATAGAACCGTCTGTGATAGTCCTTCACAGACGGTTTATATCACAAACAGTTTGTGATAGTTCACTCAATAACTTAATTTTTTTCTTTTTTTTGTCTAGCTTCAAGAAATTAAATAATGTTACCCATGACCTTTGAAAATAAGCAAATACAGACGTAAGCACAATAACACATTCAGATCTATTACAGCTACGAACCCTTCGTGGCACAACGGTCACACTGAACAAGACATACAGTCACACACTTACGACACTTACGGCAAGAGTGTGTTGCCCAGAATGCCGCCGTGCCACAACGGAGGCGCTAGCTCACGGCAGTAGTCGGTATTGTGAAGGAACAAGCAAATACAGAGGCAAGCACAACAACATATTCAGATCTATTATAGGATAGCAAGCTAACGAACCCTTCATGGCACGACGGTGAGGCTGAACAAGACACACTTACGACACTTACGGCCAGAGTGTGTTATCCAGCCTCCCACTGTGCCGCGACGGAGGCGCTAGCTCACAGCGGAGGGGAGATGCATGAAGGAAGCTAGCTAGTGGATGAACTCACGTGTGACTAATATCGGTGGAAAGGTAGATGGGGAGTTATTAATAAGGGCCGAGCAGTGGGAGGAACTGGTGCCTGCCATTCGATGTGGAGAGAATGGACGGCTGAGATCGAAATCCTAGGTATACGCCAATTATCGGTGATATGTGATTATCATAGACGGTTATTAACACGAACCGTCGTAATACCAACCGTCTATGATTGGTGCGTATCACAGACGGTTCGTATATAGAACCGTCTATGATAGACCTTCACAGATAATTTATACCACAAACCGTCTGTGATAGTTCACTCTATACCTGAAATTTTTTCTGTTTTTTTGGCTAGCCTCAAGAAATTAAATAATGTTATCCATGGCCTTTGAAAACAAGCAAATACAGACGCAAGCACAACAACACATTCAGATCTATTACAGCTAACGAACCCTTCGTGGCACGACATTGAAGCTAAATAAGACAAATTTACGACACTTACAGCAAAAGTGTGTTGTCCAGCCTCTCGCTGTGCCACAACGAAGGCGCTAGCTCGCGACAATAATCGGCATTGTGGAGGAACAAGCAAATACAGAGGCAAGCACAACAACACATTCAGGTCTATTACAAGATAACAAGCTAACGAACCCTTCATGGCACGACGGTGACGTTGAGCAAGACACTTACGACACTTACGGCAAGAGTGTGTTGTCCAGCGTCCCGCCGTGCCGCGACGGAGGCGCTAGCTGACAGCAGAGGGGAGATGCATGCAGGAAGCTACCTAGTGGATGAACTCACGCGTGATTAGTACCAGTGGAAAGGTAGATGGGGAGTTATTAATAAGGGCCGAGCAGTGGGAGGAACTGGTGCCTGGTATTCGATGTGGAGAGAATGGACGGGTGAGATCGAATCCTGGGTATACGCCATGGATCGGTGACGTGTTATTATCACAAATGGTTTGTTACACGAACCGTCTGTGATAATGAATATCAGAGACAGGATGTATCACTTATCACAGACGGTTCGTATTAAGAATCGTCTGTGATATTAATATCAGAGACGGTTTGAAATACGAACCATCTGTGATATTAATATCAGAGACGGTTTGGAATACGAACTATCTGTGTTAATGCTTAAAAATGTGCGCTCTAATCCTGCTCTTCTACACATTTTACGTCCTCTCCCTCGTCTTCTTCATCACCAGATTTCTCAATAATGACATCTAAAATTCTTTTGATCTCCTTCCTCTCATCTATCTATCATGAGTTGTTCGGACGCAATCTTACACATGCGGCCAACAATTTACGTCTGGAGCAGCTCCTCCGCTCACACCCTGCTCTCCTTCCTCGACTTGCTTCCATCCGTCAGCTGGACCTCATCATCCGCCGTCGACGGAGGTTTCTCGTTGCCGCTCAGGAAAGGGAAACCGCCCTCAGCCTCGTTCTTCTCTACAATGTGCACAAAGCGGAGAAAGATCTTGCGGCAGTGCAGAGACACATGAATAACCTTGCCGATCAAGCAGAATCGGCCGATTCTGAGGAAGCTTATCATGGCATCCTCTTTGAGATTATGGAACATGCTAATGATTTGCCCAGGCTTGAGGAGGAAGTGGAGAGGGCAAGGACAATCTTGACAGCATTCGAGAACACAGCGGCTGATCCTCCAACTCCAAAAGTTGACGAAGAAGCATATGAAGCCCAGAAGATTAAAATCTGGGAATCCCTTTTTTTTGCACTTTTGTAATAAAATTGCCTTGAATTTGACTCTCGTCTCAGTATAGCTTCTGTAGTTCATACGACAACGGTCTATTAGGTTTACCATAGACGGTTCGTATTAAGATCTGTTTGTGATATTTTTCACAGACGGTTATTAACACGAACCGTCTGTGTTGTCCAGATTATCACAGACGGTTCGTATTAAGAACCGTATGTGAAAGTTCACAGATGGTTCGTAAATCGAACCGTCTGTGTTCGTGTTAATAACCGTCTGTGAAAATATCACAGACGATTGCCAATATAAACCATCTGTGACAGTTTAATCACAGACGGTTCATACATGTAGCCGTCCAGTATAGCCTCTTTTGTAGTAGTGTGTATGTGTATGAATTTTTTCTTCCAGCTTCTGAACTAATACCTATTTGTAGTGTTTTAGCCTCATTCCATAGTATTTTACTGAAACATGATTTCTATAGAGATGTTTTGGCTCCCAATGGAGGCACATGTCTTGCAAGTTTTGCGATTTGATCATGAGGAGCTACACAATTTGTTTTACTGCATATGAATAGAGGAATATATATCTTGACTGTGTCTTGTAGGTTGGTTGTTTTGCAAATTGGATCTTTGGCATCCATGTGTTGATCATGCGAGGCGTAGAATGTGACTGGTTGTCAGACCCTAGAGCAACAACTTCTAGATCCTCTGTGTAAATCGCATTAGTCCAGAATCAGCTAGTGGACACAGTAGACAACAAAGATAAATATCAACCATAATGATATTTATTAACTAAATATAGGCATGGTTGCCAAAGTTTACATCTACGGCACATAAGCCAAACTTAAACATAAGCAGCGGAAGAAAAAAATGAAACAGAAGAAGCCCACTAAGCCTGCCCACAAGCAAACGACAGTAAGACGCGACCTACTTGTCCAAGTCTTCATCGTAGTCAAAGTCGTCTTCCTCTATGTGGAGATAGCAAGATGAGTACAAACTTGTACTCCGCAAGTCAAATGGAGAAATGCAACATAATGATAAAGGCAACAAAGAAAGGCATATAGGGTTATTTGAGCATAAAACATCATTTAAATAAATATAATAAATAGATTGAAAATTGCTTAATTTAATACAATAAGTAAAAATCAGTAATTGTAAATGAAATTAATACCATTAGTGCAGGTCCATCCCCCACACCCCCCACACTAACCTAAACACGGGCATCCCACCCAGACCATTTTTTCCAAAAGATCTCGTATGGACTCCATCCATCCAGACGCTTTCAATCACTCATGGATTCCATCCATCCATAAACATTTCAATCTCTCATAGATTCCATCCATCCACAACGTTTTCATAAACCATTTTGAAAAACAAAGTCTAATCCATAAAAACCTTTTACTCAGCTTGCCCATGACCATGGGCACGGCTATCTAGGATAGATTATACACTCTACAGAGGTTGTACAGATTATCCACAAGACATGATCATCTCATGTTGCCGCGCGATTAACACACTTTCTTAGGTATGCAGCGGAGAGATCATGACAAGGCCTTTACAACGTAAAGCCTTCAACCTGGCCAAGCTAACACTAAGTTTCACCCCAGTAAGAAATCCACCAGACCGAGACCCCCTCTTAAGCCGAGTTAGACTTCTCATGGCCTACGCCATGCTCACTTTCAACCTACGACATGACTCAGGTTGGGACCTGCAAATTAATCAGCTAGGACTGTCCCATACCAGCCTTGTGGTAGTACGATAGTACTATACAACAGTAGCTCATAGACCGGTCCTTAATTGACTTAGGCTCAACCACATGCCCCTTGTGCCCGACAATCAACACTGTGTCACCGAACAACAGTGCATGCCTGCACCCACCACCTAATCATTAGCCTAAGTCTAAACCAGATTTTATATTTTATTTCAAAAATATTTCATAATCCTTCTTGACTCACCGAAGTCAAGAATACATTTGAAAAGCTTATCATTTTATGTGAAAATGTTATCCCAAAATAAAGATTATGTCTAAGTAGGTCTAAGCATTTAATATAAAATTCTCTAGTCCATACTAGTGTACTAACTAGAGTTTTATTCTTAGGTGACAAGGTATAATGTTGCACAAGATCAAAGGTGTTAATAACAATTGGAGATTAACTAAGTTTAAAATTGGAATTGAAATACTTGAATAAGCATATGCATGAAATATAATTTAAATCAACATAATTTTATTTGCAAACTGGGATCAACATGATCAAGGTGTGTGACTTGCCTTGCTCCACGAATTGGTGCAAATCGTTGTCGAAGAATTCTTCCGAATTGTCGTAGTCTACACGTGAAAATACCCAAGCAAACTCAAATAAAATAAAAAATAAATTAAAATAAACTCCACATAATTAAAAGTAGGATTGAAATGGATATTGTGTGTTGCCCTGGGTATTGCCCCAGTGATAAGGTAAGCGGTTAGAACGCTGAAAGAATAGCATATGGTGCAGAAACCATGTAACGGTGGGTGGAATCTAGATCGCTATTATTATTGCATTCTTTCATACATTGGTAAAATCTGTTTTAGTTAAAAATTGTTAGGTCTTAGGAAATTGAATGTATCGTATTGTCAAAGCAATTATACCAAATAAAATAACTTGAGCCTTCCCTTTATAAGCCATGCATGTTATGTATTTGCACCCTATGTATTGGCTCATAGAGCACGGTAGATTTGTGCTCACCCTCGCATATCAAAACCAGAAGTAGGAATCCAGGACCACTACACTTACAAGGATGCTCCTGCCATGGATGGAGGAGCCGATGAAGGGAACTAGGACGACTTTCTCGAGTTTGAGTCCTAGACAAGTAGACTTGATGAAGATTGTGTGCACATATATTATCTAGACCTAGATAATACCTGTTGCACACACTTACCCCTCAGTCATTTTCCTGTGGATGTCGGCCTTACTTTTGCTTGTGTTTTCCGCTGTTGTCTTTTATGTAAGTATTTGGCCTGATCAGCCCTTTTATAAACTGTCACCCGACGTGGTATATTTCAACTCTGATATATAATATTATGGTTTGGTATATTTCATGCGATGTATGAGTTGATGCAGCAATGTACCTGTGACACTATCTACTGATCCAGGGAATATCTGTCTAATGAAACTAAAACCATAATTTTTGAAGCTCATATGAATTTTTTGTGAGAATTTGTTTGGTTTACTAATTTTTATTCAAAATTTCCGTGTAACGTAAAATAGCGTACGAGGCACAAGAGGAAGAAGCAGAGGCTGAAGCAACTCATGACAACCAAGAACAAACCAACTGCGACCAAAACGAGTCAATACTTTAATCATATTGAACCTACATTTTTTACAAATTATTTCCATTTTATATTATCAAATTGCATGTTGTTATTTCATGTGCAAATATATGTTTGTTTTAAGAATTCTAGTTACATGCCTATTATTTAACTCGTTAGTATTACACTCATTTGGAACACTTGAATATCTGAGCCTTGTCACCCTAGCAAAATTATAATGGTAAAACTTTCAAAAATAAGTCTATGATTATACGCCATGCTTAGTACTGCTTAGATACTCGGAAGTGCCAAAATGCCCTAAACAACACTTTTTAATCATGAGAAACTAATTTAGAAAATCATGAGTGAAAATGGCTGGTATATTTTGATATGGATATTTTATACTCCCAAAAACCCCCAACTTGCTTAAATATCTGGGCGGATAGTACGGGGGTGTGGTGCAGTGGAAGCATGAGGTGTGGATGATAGTAGAACCGCCTAGATAACTCTAACGACTGAATCTTGTCATAACCTCCTATGTAAAACAGTACAACAACAAGTCTGCAAATTACAACTTGCCTAAGTAAATCTATCGAACCCCCGGATTCATCTCACCAGTAGTGGAAAGGAGTGAAATATTGTAAGGGCAAGGGGAGGCCTAAAGGGACACCGAGTGTAGGGTGAAGTTTAACTGTCATGCTAGCGTTGTGGAGAGTGGAGTCCGAATGCACTAGTATCTGTGACAAATATCCCGTGCAATATATAGGACCCACCGAAAGTGGGAGCAGCCCATAGGGTGAGATGGCAAAAGGGGCCACATATTTTTAAAAGTTCATATGATAGTCTACTCAACCACATGGCTAAGAAATCATGTAGAGCAATGAGCGGATCGTCTCTTGTGGGTAAGGTGTACAAACTCTGTAGAGTCAAAAAAAACTATTCAAAAAGCCATATCCATGGTAAAGAGCGGACATGGGAACTTAACCAGATATAGTTCTATTTCAAAAACTTTGTGGGTATAATTGGAAAAGTTGTGGGCAGTGGAAATCCTAATTTGTGTTGCCCTGGGTATTGCCCCAGTGATAAGGTAAGCGGTTATAACGCTGAAAGGATAGCATATGGTGCAGAAACCATGTAACGGTGGGTGGAATCTAGATCGCTATTATTATTGCATTCTTTCATACATTGGTAAAATCTGTTTTAGTTAAAAACTGTTAGGTCTTAGGAAATTGTATGTATCGTATTGTCAAAGCAATTATACCAAATAAAATAACTTGAGCCTTCCCTTGATAAGCCAGGCATGTTATCTATTTGCACCCTATGTATTGGCTCATAGAGCACGGTAGATTTGTGCTCACCCTCGCATATCAAAACCAGAAGTAGGAATCCAGGACCACTACACTTACAAGGATGCTCCTGCCATGGATGGAGGAGCCGACGAAGGGAACTAGGACGACTTTCTCGAGTTTGAGTCCTAGACAAGTAGACTTGATGGAGATTGTATGCACATATATTATCTAGATCTAGATAATACCTGTTGCACACACTTACCCTCAGTCGTTTGCCTGTGGATGTCGGCCTTACTTTTGCTTATGCTTTCCGCTGTTGTCTTTTATGTAAGTATTTCGCCTGATCGGCCCTTTTATAAACTGTCACCCGACGTGGTGTATTTCAACTCTGATATGTAATATTATGGTTCGGTATATTTTATGCGATGTATGAGTTGATGCAGCAATGTACCTGTGACACTATCTACTGATCCAAAGAATAGTACAGTAAATCATACGGGATTCTAGGTTGAAAAATTAGGGTCCGACAACGGGTAGACGGGATCGAATGGGGGAAGACGTCACCGCCAAGAGCTCGCGCGTGACAAAGAGGGCAACTAGAATGGGAAAAGTGGATGACTACTATGACTGTGCACACCCTTGTGTGAGATGTATCAGACGTGGCTTCCACAAGCCACTTATGAAAATCAACTGTTCGAATATGCTTTAGCTTTTGAAAGCAGAAATCAGAAGCCAATATGTCTATGAACATGCCTAGCCGCCCAGGAAACAATCAGGCTTGGCTCGGTGCGGCCATATGATCTAGCCACCTGAACAGAACAAGTCAACACTGCTGTCGGGCTTGCGGCTTGCTATGTTGTGCCGCGATTACAACTTTTACTGATTCCCATAAGATTTGTTCTCACATCTAAAATGGATTATTTAAACTTGAAATGGCTATATCCAAAAGTAGAAAGAAAGAATAGGCGATTTTTTTTAAAAAAAAGCTACGATGCTAAACTACAGCTTACTACTGTTGATTACTAGTGGTAACTGTTAGTCAAGTAATAACATGTGAGTCCCGTGTACGAGATCGGGATGCATTAGAATTTTTTATGCATATTCTATTTTTATTTGAAATAACAGATATATATCCGTGCGAACATTTTTTTACAGAAATAGTCTCTCGCCTAACCATCAGGCGACTGGAGCCTATTGCTTAATGGTCGCACGACAAGAAAGCTATTCGTAAACCGTTGGACGACAGGCTTCAGTCGCCCAACGCTTGGGCTACTAAAACCTGTCGCCCAATGGCTGGGCGACTGCAATTGCAGTCGCTCTGCTGTGCAGCGAGTACAAACAAGGCGCAATATGGGTTAATCTATTTGTGATTTTTGTAGATTATGACTGGTAGATAATCTGTTGGATTTGTAATAAGAGTTTATGATCATTGTATGTTATTGTAGTGCAAAAAAAATCATGGAACTTTTTTTAAGAATGATTGAAATAAGAACTATCGGTAAGTATGAGGGTAAGTGCTATTGTGATGTTACCGGGAATTCGTATACGGAGGAGAATTGGTTTGTTAATGTTTTTGGATAACTTGCTATGGGAATAATTGAATGCGAAAAGACGAGGACATAAACTTGTCTAAATTAAAGTTATTAGTACAGAATAGCGAAAATGAGAGCATACAGGATCGAACAGAAAGGGCAACAGGCACGTACCCAGAACTGTGAGAGCCACCTCAACGATGGCCCATGTGTCTGAGCCGACGGGAAGACGTAGTAATCCTCCGCGGAACCAGGCAAAAGGACCCCCTCAAATCTGACGAGCAGGTCCGCGCGCCAGCCAACCGGGGCCTCCGATAGGAAGGCAGTAGCTCCCGCGATGGGAAGGGCGAGTAGCAGTGACATGTCTTGTAGAGTAGGCGCCATCTCCTTGAATGGGAGGTGGAAAGTGTGCTCTCTGGCCGCCAGCAGTCCACCAAAGCTGTAAGTAGAGTGTAGTCGAACAGGAAGTGTCATCGCTCCTCATCGTTGTCCTCACCTGTGGGCAAGGCCAGTCCATCCTCGTTGGTGGCCTGCACCATCCGGGCGAGAGGGAGTAGCTCGGCATCCTGCAGCCTGCGAAGCAAGTAAAGATCAGTACAGAACCTACTTATGGCAACACTACGACGTTGTCGGAGTGCATACCTGGCTGTCCAGCGGGGGTTTAGTCTCTAGGTGACTCGAGGTATGCGTGTCTGGACCACTCCCAAGTCAGCTGTCTTCTCTGCGCTCCCTGGAGGCAGGACACGATGAGAAGTGCGATGCAGTCGATCGACGTGCTCGTCCAACAGGCCATAAGGCCAGTCCGATCCACGAAGATCACGAGCCATACCTATAAAATGAATTCAAGTTAGCATTTATATGGAACAAAAAACATCACATGTAAAGCCACAGTAAATAGAACATGTAAATAAATAAAGGAAATAATACTAGACTACCAGCACAACACCAATTACATTACTTAAAAGGGGGAAGTAACATAATAATTGTACAAATGGTACATGCAATGTATGATACAATTAGTATGACAGTACGCACGTCAAAAGTGCCAACTAACAAGTACAGTTTACAACGGATATTTATTTGTAGTCTCCAACAACTAGTTGTAGAAACCATGCCACTCTACCTAGTGATCAGCACATGCCTTGTATCATCTAGCTGTGTGCCCTCCTGACCACATCACCCGCAGCATGCACCAGGTGCTCCAACTTGCGCTTCGTCCATATCATTTGTAATACGTCGGCTCTGTCACTGACCCTTCCCACCCTTTAGCTTGTCAACATCTAGAATCCAGGTCCTCCCTGCAATATCCAAGGTGGCGAAGTTCCCCACAACCCTGAACCCCCTGAGCTTGCCACACTATGCATGCATCACCCTCTCCTTGAAAAAGTACTCCGACATGAAGTTCGAAGAATCCATGCCCATAGTCCCGCATGCAGTGAGAACATAAGAGCATGACTTGTGTAATAGCTTCGGTTTGTTGCACGAACAGCTAGATTCATTTACATGATCTCCAATGTATACCTCGTGGGTCACAAAGACACGAGCCATCCCAAATCTGGCTTTATCCTAGAGTACCACGTCGAAACAATGCTCCCTGTTGCCCATAACTTGTACTGTGTGAAATTGGCCCTTTTATGTCTTCGTCTCTATGTATACCGTAATTTTTGATGAGTATGATGTTCGTGGGTTGGCCACATGAAGTGCGTCATTCGCATGTCTCTCCCTGATGTAGCCAATTGTGCTGTGCAGAACACCTTCCGCGATGGTGACGGGGGGTTGCGAACGAAGGCCCCTGAGAACCCAATTGTACACCTCTGTAAGGTTAGTCGTATTATGCCGTACATTGCGCCATCCGTGTCATGCAGCAGCGACTACTTCTGCAATGGTTCTCGCTCGATCCACTATGAGAAACACTTGATGTTTTATCAGCTCCTCATCCTCGGACCAACTGCGTTAGGCTCATCGAGTGCTGTTAAGCATTCCAGTTGTGCCACCCCAGGCATGACCGGCCCCTTGTTCCTCTCGTCGACGTGCTTCCTGCTATGCTCATCCAACAATGCCCACAAAGCATCAAATTTTTTTATTGGTTCTGCATAGCCAGCCTCTTGAACAGCTTCATCAACGGTTGTTTCGAGAACTACTTGAAGAAGTTCGCCCCTAGGTGACGAATGCACTATCTGTTCCTCATATCCGGCCAAGGGAAGGGCTCCTCGGGGTCTTCCTAAACTTTTCTTATGGACTTCACAATCCCGATGTGGCGATCATGAATTACGCACACACTAGGATGAGCGCCGACAATTCTAACCCTTGCATGTCTAAAGAGCCACAACTAGCTGTCATAATTTTCACTTTCCATAAATGCGATGGCCAACAACATAATTTGATTATTGCCATCAACGCCAATGGCCATTAGGATCTGGCCCTTGTATTTATCGGTCAAAAAGGTCCCGTCAACTGAGATCACTGGCAGCATGTGCCTGAATACCTCGATGCACGCACTGAATGCTAAGAAGACCATCTGCAACACCGCAAAACCTGGTGGCCTTATAGAAGGCTTGTCCTTCACAGCGATATACGTGCCCGGGTTCCTATCCTACACCACCTGAAGAATATGAGGAAGATTGTCATATGCTGTCTCGAAAGACCCAAACTGTTTTTCTATCGCCTTCTGCTTCGCACACCACGCCTTCGTATAGCTAATCTTGTACTTGAATTTCTTCTCGATAACTACCACGATGTGCGTGGCCTCCATATCTTTTTTCTCCACTATCTTTTCATACATCAGATTGGCTACAAAGGCGTACGTTAGGTTACGATGCCTCACCAAAACACTACTAAGAATGCAAGAGTGCGGCTCCACCTTTGACACAATCCAGTGAGTCTCATACTTGGGTCTACGTTCATGCACTCTCCAAGGACAACCGGCATACTCGCACTGCACAGTGTATTGCTCCTAGCTAGATTTCACAACCCAAAAAGTCGGCTGCATAGACAGGGCCCACAGCTTGATGGCATCCTACAGCGATGTCTTATCAGCAAATATTGAATGCAACCGAACCTGTGTCCCATGATACTCCCACGGTAATTTGTGCTTGTCATGTATGGCAACACCCTCAACATCAAACCGATTACATTCCTGTGAGACGGGAGCTTCGTCCTCATCTGAACTGTCCTTGTCATCCTCTTGTACATCTTCCTCTTCAGCTCAAGCTGTCCAGTCATCGTACTCCATCTGATGCACTATGTACTCCATATACTCCCCTTCATCAGCTTGTCCTGTACCCTCACCATGGCGTGACCATTCCCCCTCTCCTCCACGTACCGCATCGGCCTCCTCATGAGCAACTTCCTTCTCTTTACCAACATGCGGGGCGTCCGAACTACTCGTACCTCCCGGATGATGGCCGTCCGCACAACCTTGGACAGCTTCTACTGGGCATGGTTGCACAAGCATCACGCACTCGTATTCACGACATCGGCACCCTTGCACAAAACTCTTCCATGCAATAGTGCGCATCAATGTTCTCAACTCCTATTTGATGTCCGTGGGAGACCGGCTCCGAAGCCCTTGTATGATGACGCTGCACACCTTGGGGGTCCAACGAAAAATTGCGGGTAAGCCAGTGCATCACATCTATGATTCAAGCATTCTCGCCGTTCGGGTGTACCAGAGTGGCTTACGCAAAACTGCTCAAATACACACCATTTAGACCTTCACGAACGGTTCCAACACCGTAGTGCACTTTCAATGTAGTGGGTATTGGCATTACTGATGTCTGTTTGTATATATTTTCAATTTTGCAACTAGTCAAATCGCATCGCATATTACGGAAGTATTGATATACTGTAATTTATATTTCACCACTAACCTCGTAGCATTAACTTCCTATCGGCAGACCGTGTACCGACATCGCCCTTTTCTCACAATTCGAGTTGTCCCCTACTGCAAACACTTCCTAATAGTTTTGAAAATTTACATGGCATATCGATTTAAATGCCTATATACAAGTTACAATAGTACACATGTTTTTTCAACGTACTAACAACATTACATCATTCATAATTAATCATAAATATTACGTATTATTGTTTTATACAAATCAAATTATTAAACTCTTACAAATATATTGACTCAATTTTTAATAACTATAAATTTCTACGTAACGTTGACTGAATTTTCTATAACTACAATTTTGTATGCATGCCAATTTGCTAACGATGCTAATTTTTTACAACTATGTTCACTAAATTTTACACAACTATAGGCTACTATGGCTGCTAATTTTCTAAAACTACATTGATTAAATTTTCTATAGCAAAGTTGTACTATATTTGTCTATATTTATAATTTTCTACTCATACTAACACTGAATAAACTATCTACTTCATATACAAAATTTGAAATACAAAAAAAAATTATCTCACAAGAGTCATAAAATCTCTCATTCTCCCTCTTCCTCTTCCTCTCCTACTCCCTCTCCTCTTCTCTCCTCTCTTTTCTTTCATCTCCTTTTCTCCCCTCTCCTCTCCTTTTCTTTTCTGTCGTGTCTGTCGCCTAATCATTCGGTGACTGGAAGCGCAGTCGCCTGACCAATGGGTGAGTGGAAGCGGTTGCCCAACCCTTTCGGTGACTACAATCAATTGATCCAATGGTCAGCAGATTGCTTACTTGTCGTATGGTCGTTGAGCGAGCCTATTTTTATGAAATATTTTCGGCCGAATATATTTCTGTTATGTTGAATAAAAAATAGATTGTTCATAAAATAAATTCGGACGCATTACAGGGTCGGGATCCTATACATATTAGGTTGGACCATCTTGAGATTGAAGATGTAGAACCGTTTGTTTGGAGACCGGAGTGCAGGCAGATGGGGAAAGGAGAAGAAATCCAAGGGAAGGGATCGGTGCAAGGAATCAGGAGCGAAAATGAACCTCGCAGTGACAGCAGTGCATGCACCCGCTGCACAGAGAGGAGAGAGAGAGATTATTGATTTCTCGCTCCTATCATTCACTCACTGACCTGGCTGACTGGCCTGCTGCCTACGACCACGCTGTCTGCCTCCCTCCCTCTCCCTCTCTCTCTCTCTCTCTCTCTCTCTCTCTCTCTCAGACACTGACCGACCTCATGGTGGCTGCTGCTGGTGAGGAGTGAGATAGCCTTAGCAAGCGAACGAGCCAACCCGCCGGCATCGCCGCCGCCGCCGCCGCCATGGCCGATCCGTCCAGCGACGGCAAGGCGCTCAAGCAGCAGCAGCAGCAGCGCGCCAAGCTCAAGCCCGCCCTCGAGCTCGAGGACTTCATCAACCTCCTCCACGGCTCCGATCCCGTTCGCGTCGAGCTCACCCGCCTCGAGAACGAGCTCCAATGTGAGCCATCTTCCATTATCAAATGACGCCCGACCCCGATCTGATCTAGATCTAGCTGCTCCTCTCTGTCCTCGATCTCCTGTTGGAACAAAATTGGATCTTTCATCTCCTCTGCTCTGCCTGCAGATAAGGAGAAGGAGCTGGGGGAGGCGCAGGCGGAGATCAAGGCCCTGCGGCTCTCCGAGCGAGCGCGCGAGAAGGCCGTCGAGGATGTCAGTAAAAAACACACCAATTTCCTGCTCTCTCTCTCTCTTCCCTCTCATGTCTTGCTTCATTTTACATCTAGGCTAGTAGCAGCTACTTGCTCCTTGTTCTGCTCTAAATTCGATGCGTTTATTGGTAAAAAAAAAATCAGATTTTCTCAAATAGATCCGAGTAGCTGTCGGCAGCTATCCTTCAAGAGTTCATGGATCGCTCCATGTTCACTATATTCCAGTATGTTCAGTGACTTGCTAGATTTTTTTTGGGTGGAAAATTGCATCTCTTCGTTCAAACCTTTGACTAAACTGAGGAAAGCTCCATCAAGTACGTTCTGTGTCTTGCGTATAAACATATATGGTTGCTTCTGTTTGCGCTCACTGATTTGGTTTACCATTCAAAATCTTGAATAATTCCAAGTCCTAGTAAACAATGCAGTTTTGTAAGCTGTCAGTGAGACCACCCAAAATGACCTGTTTAGCTTGTGCTATCTTTGTCGAGCATCGGCTGTTCTTCTGATCATACCATTATGCAGCATCCAGTTTCAACCTAAGCAGAGAGCCTTAAGTTATTTGGGATAATTGTTCGGAATTAGAAATGAAGGAAGTGTTCTATATCATCGCAGTTGTGATTCTACTCAATGTTCTCTTTCACGCATTGTCAAAATTTTATTAAGTCATACGCTGTAAGTTAGTTTTTTTTTATTTTTTTTTGTATTTTTGGGACAATCCTGACTTTGTGTTCTGCATCAATGTAAGCTTACGGAAGAATTGGCAAAGGTGGATGAGAAGCTGAAGCTTACAGAGTCTCTCCTGGAAAGCAAGGTAACGGAGTAGCCCTTCTTTTTTCCTCTTTCGCAGCCCACGGCTTTATCTTGAGAACGGCTATTGATAATAATCATATATTCATCTACGAGATTGCAGAACCTTGAAGCAAAGAAGATCAGTGATGAAAAGAAAGCTGCACTTGCTGCCCAATTTGCAGCAGAGGCTACACTACGAAGGGTTCATGCCGCACAGAAGGATGATGACATGCCTCCTATTGAGGCCATTCTCGCACCACTGGAAGCTGAGCTGAAACTAGCTCGTCAAGAGGTACTTGATCCGAAGCATATAGTTGCATTCTACCTTTTCTTTCCAGTCATGATCATTGATCAGTGTGCTTCATGCATTTGTATTTGTGTGAAATGTTTGTTGCGGGTATCGTATCAACCTTTGAGCAAATTGTACAGTTCTTGTTCTCTGAAGGTATTCCATCTTTACACATGGCGAATGCTTGTACATAGCTTTTATCTGACACCTCCTACTTATTTTCTATCTCTTTCTTGATAGTTGTTAATAATGCAACCTTCTGGTTGCCCGATGTGATTTAATGTGCGGCTACTTTACAGATTTGCAAAATGTATCTTAGTCCAGAACCTGCTAAGAGTAGATGTCCATATGCTGTATTTTATCATTGATATTTATGTGGAGTTTTCTATTTTTACCATTAAGTGCCTGCTATTCCATGTCAATTGAATGGCAAGTTGCTGATGAAACACTAAGATGTTGGTTTTCTCGTGCAGATTGCAAAATTACAAGATGACAACAGGGCATTGGACCGTCTTACAAAGTCTAAGGAAGCAGCTCTCCTGGAAGCAGAAAGGACAGTTCAGATAGCATTAGCAAAAGCTTCCTTGGTGGATGATTTGCAAAACAAAAACCAAGACTTGATGAAACAGATTGAGATCTGTCAGGTATAAGACAATGAAAGTATTCATTTACAACAATTTACTAGTTTGTATCATACAATTAGCTACAGTGTGAGGCTTTGTCTTTGGCACTCTAGGAAGAGAACAAAATTTTGGATAGAATGCACCGCCAAAAAGTTGCCGAGGTTGAAAAGCTTACTCAGACTGTCCGAGAGCTAGAAGAAGCTGTTCTTGCTGGTGGTGCAGCAGCAAATGCTGTGAGAGACTATCAGCGGAAAGTCCAGGAGATGAATGTAATGCATGATGACCTGGACCCTTATTCGTGTATTTCATGATTTTTAGTGTATCTGAAAGCATAGGAGTTAATCTCAATTTACATGTACGCTGTTCTCAGGAGGAAAGGAAAACTCTTGACCGTGAGCTAGCTCGCGCAAAGGTTTCAGCAAACAGGGTGGCAGTAGTGGTGGCAAATGAGTGGAAAGATGGCAATGATAAAGTAATGCCTGTCAAACAATGGCTTGAAGAACGAAGGATTCTGCAAGTAAGTCATGAAGGTCTCCTATCTTCTAGTTTTACACTGTTGCTGAGCTGTTCTGGATGGATATCTGGAAGTCCCTCCATGGAACTGTAGGCTTTTCACTTTCGCCCCTTTCAGTGGAGTAAACTATGGCGCTTTCTGTTAATTTGCTGAGGACTGTCTTTTTACAGGGAGAAATGCAGCAACTCCGGGATAAACTTACTATAGCAGAAAGGGCTGCAAGATCAGAAGCTCAACTGAAAGTATGCTTTTGCTCTTCATGTTTCTCATAAAGTCATCTACTTCCATCTTCCTATCAGTTAGGTCTCTCCACTTTCTCTTCATTGTAATCTGCATTCAATGTCGCAGGATAAGTTCCAGCTACGGCTTAAAATACTTGAGGAAGGATTGAGAATGTCTGCATCCCGAACTAATGTAAGTGCCGCACGCCGCCGATCTATAGGTGGTGCTGAGAGTCTATCTAAGACCAATGGCTTTCTATCAAAACGGCCATCATTCCAGATGAGATCCTCGGTATCTACCACCACAACTACTCTAGTCAACCATGCAAAAGGGGCGTCAAAGTCTTTTGATGGAGGCTGTAGATCACTTGACCGTTACAAGGGCCTTGAAAATGGGATTGGTATGAACGTATCTACTGACTCCGGTGAAGATAAGGAATCAAACAACTCGGATGAGAAGCCCAATGAATTTTCATCTGTTGAGTCGGAGGATACGGTGTCAGGTGTGCTGTATGATATGCTGCAAAAGGAAGTCATTGCTCTAAGGAAAGCATGCCATGAAAAGGATCAAAGCCTGAAAGACAAGGACGATGCAATTGAGGTAACTTCAGTTGGAGATTAGGACCATACAATTCAGTTGCTTAATGTGCCATTTTTACATTCCTTTTGCCTGCTTCCCATTTATGAGTGGTTTGATATATAGATGCTGGCAAAGAAAGTAGATACTTTGACAAAGGCGATGGAATCAGAGGCTAAGAAAATGAGACGTGAGGTAGCTGCCATGGAAAAGGAGGTGGCGGGTATGCGATTGGAGAAAGAGCAGGATGACAAATCAAAAAGGTTTAGTAGTTCAAGTGGTTCTGCCAACAGTTCACAACTGCCACCTGGCAGGTACTCTAGAGAGCAGTTTTCTTCTTGAGATTGTTAGTTTTGAAATAGACTTTATGCACCTTAGTATGTTACCTAATTTATGTACCCCAGGACTTTGCCTCGGAGTGGTTCGGCACGCAATATGTGATGCAAAGAGGGAAATTGTATCCCCATATGAAGAACTCAAAGACTTAATCTTGGATTAGGAATGGTGACAAGGGACTATCTGCTGATCGATGTCCGGAGAAGATGGTATTGCAAGAGAGGGAAGTGGTGAGCCTACATCTCGTCGGAATCATCGATTCTAACCTGGCAAGCTAGTGGAAGGGTGTGCTGCTGCAAGTGCTTTTTTTATGAGATTTGGTTGTGTTTATTTCTGCAATCGTCGTCGTTGCCTTGTGTTGTATAGGTTTGGTGAGCTTCTTCTGTCTGTTTTTCATAATCTGCTGGAGAGTTACTCAATTTTTCTGATGTTTTATGCTGGCGAAGTTGTTGTGAATAATGTGATGATAGTGTAATGGCAGATGAGCAAGCGTTTATGTAATTTGAGCAATTATAAACAGAGTGATGTCCCTTTTTCATTGATTGAAGGCTAGCTAGATGCATCTTGTGGTAACCAATGGGATAACAAGGAAACAATAAAAGAAAAGCATGCAGGGCAGTCGAAGGCTGGCATAAAGCAGGGACATATAGTTTTTCACCATTTGTACCACTGCTGCTGGTGGTTTATATAGCAAAAGGCCAACAGTTCTGGATAGCAAAGGTTGGTAGCACTAAAAGTACCAAGTTTATCTATATTTTACGAAAGCAAATTTGTAGCGAATACTTAGAACAACATCATGGTAAAAAGATATGCTCGAATTCATGAAGCGACTAGTGAAGTTAGCTGTAAATAGAATGGTCAAGAAATGGTATTAGATTGTGTATTGGAGAGCTATTCTGAAAATGCTAAGCAGCAGTGTAGAGTTGTAGGATAACGGTAAGTACTTACTGTGGTAGGTCGGGTTTGATATCAAGAAATAGCTCTTTTGCAGCTTTCTTTTTGTGGCCAGTATGTGTTGATCTGTAAAATGAGAATATCGTGAACGGGCGTGCTAAGGATTTGTAACAGCTGAGATTATGAGTAATGAGTAACATAATAGATTGTGATAGATTACCTTTTTAAAAAAATTTCTTGAGCTGATTCCTGCAAGTTGGTTTCAGCAGATGCAGTAGCTTCATATGTTCTCTTTTCAGATCGTGATGGGAATGTCTGTTTAGAGTAGGCCAATATGCAGGCACATGTGAAAAGCAAGTATGAATATAGTAGGATTTGAGTAGTATACATTTTGTATGGCAGCATGATGTCTAAAGTGGTAGCTGTTGTTGATGTTAGAGGAGTGACTGGTATTATATGTGGATGTAGCAACAGTGGTATCTGGTGTTGTTGTCAAAACAGGATCAGGTTGTTGTACGCTTCCTCAAGTGTTGATGTTGAAGCTTTAGAACTGGTTGGCAAGAGCGGCATTTGAAAGTTTGTTTGGGGCACCATTGAGCGTACATGAAATGTATGAGTATCGCTTTGTAACTCAAGTAATGTATTGGAGTGTATTTGTATATGTATTTACTGTGGTTAGTAAGCATAGAAGCAACACAACACAATCTCAGAGATTAGATAATCGCATTACGAAATGTAGCAACGACTATAGTAAAAAGTACTAAACAAAAGCAAGAACTTCTTGATATAATATATATATATATATATATATATATATATATATATATATATATATATATATATATATATATATATATATATATATATATATATATATATATATATATATATATATATATATATATATATATATATATATATATATATATATATATATATATATATATATATATATATATATATATATATATATATTTTTGTAGAACTCCAGAAGTATAAAAGGCAAAAGCAGTACCCCAACATAGGGGAAAAGAGAACTCAGTAAAGAAAGTAGCCATAGTAAGAACAGGTAGGACGCGCAAACGAAATGAAGAAAGCAGTTTGACAATCTAGAGTATACAGCCCAACTTTTCAAATAAGAAATATGTTCCTTAGAAATAGAAACAGCAGATTCATTAACTACAATGGAACCGAACAAATGTACGTCAAAAGAGAAATACCATACAAAAACAGGTGCTAAGGCTACGGGAAACACTAATACTGAAATTAATTCATTCATAATAAGCAAATGCATAGGATCTATAAACAGAATTATAAGACAGACAGAGTGTAACTGAAACCAATCATGGGGGAAAAATTACGGAAGGGGGGAAGTCAGGAATAAGAGGTAAAAATCTAAGTATTAGTGATTTTAAATAAGTACCTGTGAACAAATAGAATAAAAAAAACCATAAGAAGCGTTCGAATTGCTAACTCGCTGCGGCCAAAATAACACTGCATAAAGGAATGAGGAAAGCGATTTCATAAGCGGCGTGTAAAAATGAATCGATAGCAAGGCGTAATAAAATAAGGTGAATTTGTGAAATCAAATAAGATTGGTACTACATGAAGGAACCGTTCACGGAATTAAATGGGTAACGTACGAAGCTACTTGATGGCAAGGTATAATAGGAGAAGGTGAACCTGGTCAAGCAAATAGAAGAAGCAAACATTGCCAAGAGCGTTCAAAAGCGAAGAATAGATAGGGAACACAAGAGAAAATAAGGAGCTCAATCAGTTACAAATTAAACTAACATTAGGTAACCGTAGCGTACATGCGATATCTAAAATAGTCAGCCATATTAATCACTAAAACAAGGTGTAAACTATAATTTCGAAGAGTAAGCAAACTGAGCTAGCAGGTCTCAATTGAACACTTAAATAGGTATATGTAATAACTTGCTCATAAATGTATCTAAGCGTATCTAAGCTTCATAAATGTTAAAGCCAAACATAAGAAGAAAACTTTGTAGAAGAAATGGTTACCACGGTAAAGTTCAAGAAAAGCGACGTACGAATACAAGACATAGAGGGTAAACCAAGGTGAACCATCTAAGATCAGAAGCAAAACAACTGCGCTTCACAGTACAGTGTACTCAGCTATCTGAAGGCACTCCTGTATAACAAACAAAATAGCAAATATTAGGACAGGAACTAAGACGAAAAAACAATATATGGCATTAAAGTCACAAAAATCTCTGGAAAGCATACTTACAAGAATAACAGAGCCACAGAACAATTCATAAGTACAATATCTCAGACGTCAATCCAAGACGGAGAACATGAGCATAAACCATCCAATGAAAGAGCCATAGATGAAAAGCAAAAAGGAATGTAGTATAAGTAAATAACCATGGATAAACTAAATCTATTATTTTGGGAATTGAACGAAATAGCACCAAGACTAAAGTTAGCAAACAATCCTAAAAACAAGCAAGCAAATGGAATAGGAAAGAACAAACGCAAATGGAGAAACCCCTCATCAAGTTCACATTCTAATCTAGAACGCATCTCAACGTACAAACCGTAAAGGCACCCCTAATAGGGGACATTAATTATTTTGTTTTGACATTTAGAATATGTTATTGCTTATCTATACGAATTATGAAAATAAAACAACTTTCAGGAACAACTAATTATTTGCCACCCCTAATAGTGGCATTTGATAAAAATGCCATCATACATAATTAATGTAATAGATGATACGCTAATCTAAAGTATGGGCAATTCATAATTTTCCACTTTCATACAATTTTTTCTTTTCACCTAGGGCTGTATCAACCTTTCTAGGGGACATGTTCTAAGCCAATGGCAAACTACGGCTTAGCCACGACGCAACAACTCTTTAAGCAACTTTCAAAGCAGTGCTTATATGCTATCTCAAAAAGTGGAAATCATGACTTTTAAAGTTTATTGAGTACCTTGTTTGCAAAATCTAGTTTTATGTGAAATTGTAAATAAATTAGCTTTGCACAATTAAAGCCTAAATATTCTAGTCTTGACTAAGTGTACCAACAAGCTATGTCTAGGTCGAAGAAAGCAATTCTAAGGAGACAAGCAAGCAATATCTCTTTTGGAAATGTAAATAGCAGTGTAAATGAGATAAAAGAGAGAAAACCACACAAGGAGACACAAGTGATCTTTTCCCATGGTGATCAAAGACTTACCGGTCCCCCGTAATCCACATTGAAAAAGCTTGAACGAATCAAGCAAGCTCCATACAGTCGAGCACTTCTCTCAGTCCACTATGGTTACTCTTTCTCCACTCCGGAAATAGTGAGCACTTAGTCACTTACAACCGCCCAGGATTCTTCACACACGTTGAAGAGGTCACTGGCCAACGACTCTGCCAAGCCATCTAGATGACGGCAAGTAAACCATTAGTTTCATGTTTATATTTTTCCTTAATCACTAAAACCAAACTAATGGAGGTTGAACTCACCCTTGGCCGTCCTTTCTACATTTCCTATTGCATTGTTTGTACCATAAAATTCTCGGTTAACTTCCCTTGCTGCTTTGTTGTATAGCAACCTTAAAAGAGAGGGGATGAAGAAATGAATTTGTTGGGCCTTCTAGCTAGTCCCCCTTCCCTTTCAAGCTCCACCACTCCACCCCAATTGCCTCTTTCTTTATGCACCTTCTCTTTCCTCTTATGCAGAAAGAGGAAGAGGGAGGAGTTCTAGTTTAGTGCCAATAGTTGTTGAGCTCAACTCAAAAGGGAATAAAAAGATTAAACTACACATTACACCATTTATTTTGAGGCGAGTCGGATATTACGTCAAGTCTAAGCAATCTTTTTAGATAACAAAGGTTTAATGACTTATTGTTATGCATTATTGCACATTGCACCGGCACATCTATCCACGGTTTTGGTTGGATTGGATTTGGGAGGAATAAACTGGTTTTGATAATGGGAGAGGAAAGTTGTAGAGACATTGGTGGGAGTGAAAGATGATTCAGTTGAAATTATGTACAGATTTGTATTTCAAATTTGAGGATTTTGGCCAGCAAATCAAATAGAATTAGGTTCAATAGATGGCTGCGGAATCCTTTGTAGGATCAAAAACAGCAACAGAGGGGGGGTGAATGGTGCCTTCAAAAACCGCCCCAAGTATCCACACATTTTTCTTCTCCGATAGCTATAGAAGCTATGAAGAAAGAGGATTCATCCTCATTGGAAAACTGCAAGATCTCAAACAAAAAAGAAAGAAAGACAAGGAAATTGAAGAGATCTGTAGGGACCCAGATTTTACAATCCGGATTCCTCTGTGTTTAGCTGCACTATTCCCTGGATCAGTAGATAGTGCACACAGTTACAGTAATGGACATCAAAATACATATCATGCGGAAGCATAAGTATAATAGTAAACTTACTCAGGGGCCATTTAGGCCGAAATCAATAAACTGCAACAGCGGAAGAACGAAGCACACAGGTGGGACCTTCAGGACATGCCCACAGGCAGCCAACTGGAGGTTCGCGACCTAGCCCTTGACATCTTCATCTTCTCGGCCAGCTGGTCCAATCTTGTTGCTGAGGCGAGGTGATTTGACTCCTGATTCTGAATTTTGTCGCAAAAGCGAGTGTGAGCACTCCAACCCCGTGCTCCGCGAGCCAATACACAGGATGCAATTAAATAGTATGCATGGCTTATCAAAGGAGAGGCTCGGGTTATTTTATTTGCCAAAAATCGCTTTTAGTAGCATTATTGTTATCAAATCATAGTGTTATTATTCCTACCTAAACTCTACACGGCGATTGCCATAATTGACTTAATCCACCAAAGACACACTTCCCTTACTGATTGCTGTCTAAGACTCCAAACAGCGAGTGTCATCATTTAACTAATCCACCGATCTTATTCCTTCTATATTGATTACTGCCTAATACTCTAAACTGAGAGCGACATCATTTAATTAATCCACCGATCATACACCCTCTATATGGTTTGCTGTCTAAAACTCCAAACAGCGAATATCATCAATTATTCAATCCACCAATCAAATGCTGCCTAATCCTCAAACAGCGAGTATCATAATCTATATAATCCACCGAGCAATTACTGCCTAAAACTCCAAGCAGCTAGTGACATTATTTATCTAATATCACTTATTTAATCCACCAATATCTTTTGTATTCTAAATTCCTAACAATCCAATCCTTTTATTATTGATCCACAACCATAATTTGCTTTTCCAATATTCAACCTCATCTTCCATTATCTATCTCTACTAATTCACTAGTATACATCCACCAAGATTTTCATGGATCGAGTCTACGATTCACCAGTATATATCCACCAAGTATATCATTGATCAGGATCACGATTTACTAGTATCCATCCACCAAGAATATCATTGACCAAGTTTATACTCCAAGCATTATTACCTTACTTCTAAATTCTTAAAAATCCGATTCATCCATCCAGTATCTGATCAAAGCCTATTAATCCCATTATCGCCAACCACTCCCAGGAATTAATCTAGCAACTACCTTTTCACTCCCTAATTCTCCAACAATCATTTAAATCATCTATATGACCTATATATATATATATTCATTTTTGACTCCACCAATTTATTTCTCCCACAATTCTCACTATCACTTCCTATTTATGATTGACATGATTCCACCAATATCTTAACTATATACATCCATCTCCTTTACTCACGACTCTATTTACCCTTTTCATATTTAATTTTGTAAGAATAGAAATGCCACTAATTGAAATACGATACATAAAATTTCCTGAGACCTAGTAGTTTTGAACAAAAACATAATGTTCAAGAAAATGCAATAATAATAGCGATCCAGATTCCATCCACCATTACATGGCATCCGCACCATATAGCACCTTTCAGCGTTATAGCCGCTTAACTTACCACTGGGACGACACCCAGGACAATTCAAATCAGGGCTTTCCACTGCCCTTCCACTTTTCCATTCCCATTCATAAAGCATTTTGAAATAGAACTATATCTGGTTAAGTTCTCATGTCCACCCTTGACCGTGGGCACGGCTATTCGAATAGTTTTAGACTCTGCAGAGTTTGTACACTTTCACCGCAAGAGACAATCAACTCGTTGCCCCACATGATTCCTTAGTCGTGTGGTTGAGCAGACCATCACAGTGACTTTTCAAAGTATCTAGTCCCTTTTCTCATTCACCTTATGGGAAACTGCCCACTTGCGGTGGGTCCCATCTATGCGCGGGATGTTTCCCACAGCCACTAACGCAGCTCGGGCTTCTACTTCCCGCAACGTAGGACAGCTGGGAAACTTCACCCTCCACTGGTGTCCCTTCAGGCCCCCTTGCCATAGCGTAGCCCCATCAATCCCCTACCAGTGAGATGAGTCCGGGGATTTCGATAAATTTACTTAGCCAAGTTGTATTTTACAGACTTGTGGTTGTACTGTTTTACACAGGAGGTCATGACAAGATTCAGTCCTTATTGGTATCTGGGCGGTCTACCACTAACCCACTTTGTGCATCCACTGCACCACACATACACACCCTCGAACCATCCGCCCAGATAATTAAGCAAGTTGGGGTTTTTGAGAGTATAAAATAATCGTACCAACATATATTAGTCATTACCACCATGACTGCCCAAACCAGTTTCACATGATTGAAAATGACAATGAGGTTTGGGGCATTTCAGCGCCCCCTGAATATCTATGCAGTACTAAGCATAGCATATAATTATGGACTTATTTTTGAAATGTTACTATTATAATTTTGCTAGGGCGACAAGGTTCACACATTCAAATATTCCAAAGGAGGGTAATATTATTCAAGGTAAACAATGGACATATAACTAGAATCGTAAATTAAACATGTATTTGCATATAAACTAACAGCATGCAATTTGATAATTTAAATCAAAGTAATTTGCAGAAACATAGGTTCAACATGATCAAAGTATTGACTCGCCTGGCGCGGTTTACCGCAGTCTTGAGCTCACACGATGCTTTCTCTTGAGCTTCTATTCCTTATCTTCACTTCGCTTTGACCACGCTTGATCTGTGGAATCTTCGGGACTCCAGTTTCTAATTACGTGACACACGACTGAATCCAAATAAAAGCAAATAACTCAAAAGATCCCAATAAATCCGAATAAACTCAATTTAGTTTTATTATGAGTTAATGGGTGATTCGAGTTATTTGAGGCAAGGCCGATGATAGAATACGATGACTTGATCTTTTTATTAATAATCCCGTTTATTATTTGTTTCCGTATTTATCAAGGGAGTTTCTTGAGTTAGAATCAGGGCGCAAGATTAGCGGAGCAGTATTTTATTGAGCGCTAATATTCAGGGCATAGGTTATATAGGAGTGATGTATACAATTTTTAGTTTATCGAATCAATGTTAGAATCCGGGTTGGCAGCATTTTGTGGTGCAACATTTTATGTACACTTAGTTAATTACCGGGCATAACTTATTTTGAATTAGGATACATTGATTCGGGTCCTAGCTGGCTACATTTACTCATACCCAACATTATCGTTTACTAAATCTAATGTTAAGATTTAATCACTGGCACCATTATCATTTGCCTACACCTTTGTTATTAATACTCTTAGTGTTATTATATTTATTTATTTTTCTTTATCAAATTTATTTATCACGGCTTGTCATATGGGTTCATATATTAATATGGCTACTTAATTAAATCTACCATGGAGAAATGTTAGGGCATACACTATAATTAAGTGTATTCTTTATTAAGTTCGAATACTTAACCATAGTCATATTCCTTTACTATTGCTTTGAATTAATACTTAGCCTCTTAGATGATTGCTCAAACCATATTAATTATACATACATGAACGTCCAGATATAAATATTAAATAGTCTCATTTACATCCTAGTTATTTTTTTATTAGATTCTCTAAATTATTCTCTAATTCAATTTGAGTATTATAGTTAACAAAGAAGTCTCATTATTGCTAGGATATAGGGTTAACATTTATGTTTTAACTATGTGGTGGCTAGTTCTACAATCATACTATCATGCAAAGATTTACGGTTCGTTCTTTACAAAATTTGCATTGGCTAAATCTTCATTTCATAAGAGTTTGGACCTAGGGTACATCCTTTCTAAATTGCTCACTATGCCTAGGATTAACAATTAAGCTCTCAAAACAGAGATTAAGGCACGCTAGTTACTAACATATAGTAGCTAATCCATAATTAGACATTTACTAGGCTTATTTATATCTTAATAAATTTTGTACCTTTTATGGAATTATTATGATTTTTCTTGATTTCTCCTAGCTGCAGTCGGCTAACAAAAATACTAAAAAGCCTAAACTACTATCAGTGGCGAGCTGGGGGATCGAACCCAGGTCGGTGCGTGGGCGTGTGCGCTGCTAACCAGTTGGGCGTTCCGTGTTTCTCGACTCACCAGAGGGGGCAAATGCATATGAGCCGAGGTTGCTGCATCCCGGAACAGGGGAGCCCGGGGCACCGGTCGGGCGGCGGCGTCGCCGGCGAGAGGCGGCCAGAGAGGAGCGGACGGTGGACAAAACGGAACGCCGGGGTTGAGGGGATGCCGAAGGAGGTGGCGACGGGGACCCAGGAGCTCCGAGGTGGACCGGCGGCGAGCGGCGGCGGCGCCTCGGGGAGGGACCTTGGCGCCGGCGAAGCACGGTTGACGGGGAGTTCGGGGAAGGCCGAGAGTGGGTTCACGAGGGTCTGGAGGTGGCTCGGGTGCGAAGAATCGAGCTCTAGCGGCGTAGATTGACGGGGAGGATGGCCGCCGGAGGTGAGGGGGATGAGCGGCGCCGGCGGTGGAGGAGGCTTTAAAATCCAATTGCTTGAAGGGGGAAGAAGTTTGGAGCGTGGGGAAGACGGGGGTGTGCTCAACGGTACTTAAAGGAGAGCGGGCAGGGCTGTCCTTGGGGAGCCGCCCGTGCGGTCGTATCGGCTAGCGGCGGAGCAGGCGGTGGGCAGAGCAGGGGGACCCCGCGGGGATTCGGCATCATGCCTCTGCGCTGTGCGTACCGAGTGGCAGAGGGAGGGGACCGCGCGCGTGATACTACAAGAAACATGTCCTTCTATGACGAATATGTGATGACAATGGAACAATCCATCATTAAATGCTTCCGTTTATGACGTTTTTATTTGCCGGTCCTACTTAATGACAGAAATATATTATTCGTCATAAAGTCCAATCCAAAATCGTCATTAACTAGTTAAGCATAATGTTTGTGACAAATTTACATGACAATATATTGCTTTGTCATAGTTATTTAGTGAATAAAAAAACAAATCTTATATATTCCACGATAGCCTCCACGGGCTACATTGTCAAACGTGGCAGTGTGGGGCCCCTGTGATTTCCCTGAGCCCGGCATTTCTTGCCTCCCCCCTTCGCCTACTTGCCTCCCCCCTCAGTTCTCCTCCACATGCAGCCGCCGGCGAGGCCAGGCTGACTCACCGGCGTGCCACCCGTGCGCCGCCACCTTGCATCTTCCCCTCCGCCGCATCATTTGTAGCTAATCTAATTATTTTCACCATTTTCTTAAACTAAATTTACCACAATGCATGCATATGAGGATCCTTAATTTTTAGTAACACTAGCATGGAATCCCTTAACTCCTAATCTATTTTCCCTTCTCTATTTTCCCTCTCTTCTTTTATTTTTTTCCTCCTTTTCTTTTCTTCCACCCGCCCCCTCATATTCTTGCTCTCTCTCTGGCCGAAGCCTCCTTATCCCCCTGTGCCCCTTCGCCTGGCCCCCTCTCTCTCTCTCTCTCTCTTCCCAACTCCCGCACGCCGCCGCCGCTCTGCTCCTCCTCCCGCGGCTCCTCACGCTCGCGCCTCTTCCTCCTAGCGCCTCCCCTCCGGCGCCCCTTCCTTCACACGCCGCTTCTTCTCTGTACCGTCTCGGCTCTCTCTCGGCCGCGTCGCCGCGCTCACCTAATCAGCTCCCCGGCCCCGAGTTCTTGGCTCCCTACCGCCGGTTCTTCCCTAGGCGTCTCACTCTCTCACGCCTCCGGCTCCTGCGGCTTCACCCCGCGCCGCATGGCCGGCCTCTCCTCGCCGCCCGCCCGTTGAACGGTAGGTACGGCCAGATCCGTGGCCTAGGGCCCGGATCCGGCGTCTCCTTCCCCGGGTCAACCCCGATCTACTCATTTTGGGTTGCTGTGTCTTGAAACCGGTCTGACCGCAAACTCAGGAGCGGTCTGACCGCAAGCCCTCCACCGGTCTGACCTCTCTGGCGCCACCAGTCTGACCGCATGGGCTTACTCGGTCTGACCGCTAGGGTTAGCGGTCTGATCGCCAGTTGACATCCGGTCTGACCGCCATGGTAGCTCCGGTCTGACCGGGTACCAACTTTGTTTCAATTCAGGATTTTAAATCTTAATCTTCACAAACCGAAAACAGAAGACCTGAAACCGAACAGCCAACAAGATACTTCACAAAAACTACCGAACAACTACTAAACAAAGACTGTAAATCAAAGACAGAAATGAAAAGAAAAGCAGGCCTAAAAGAAATGAAATCAAGCAGCAAAAGAGAACAAGAAGAAACGAGACGCAGCTGAAAAGAGAAGATACAGTAAGTACCGAACCAGACAGGGAAAACTGAGACCTTGGTCGATTGATTTGCTGCTCTTCTTCGAATCAAATGATTAGATCTTCAAATTAAATAGCAGCTTGATCTCAGGAACTCGAAAATTCAAACAGAAAAGCAAGAAACCAGAATCTGGACAGAAATCTGAAAACTGAACAGAGAATGAGATCGATAGCCAGAAATCTTGCGGTTCTTGAATCTTTTCATCAGGAAACCCTTTAACACATCATGAAAGGGCCTCAGAACAGAAAACATAAGCTGAGAACAACCTTCTCGAAGAGAAATCAAGAACTCCAAAAGGCTTTGCCTCCAAACCCTAGAAAAACTGAAACAGAGGAAGTTGAGGCGCACAGTAGAGAGAAGAGAATACCCATTAATTCTGGTTTTTGCTCTTGGGAATGGACTGGCCAAATGGCCTTGAAGCAGATTCCCAGCACAGAGCAGCAATCAAAGGCTACTTTTCATAAGAACTCATCTCAATACCAAGAAAAACAGAAAGTTGTAAGAGAGAACTTGAGCAAAACAGAAGGAGGCACACAAAGAAGGAAAAGACATTAAAACATATCATCCACAAGGCTTCTCAGAATGATCAGGAGACATGAATGATTACAACGGTTTTTCTACAATCATCTCAACCCAGGTCTCTCATCCTGAGAAAGAGCACACACCAACTCAAAGAGAATCAAGAACTCATGCAAACTCACAGACACTCACGCACAGGAGACAAAAGCAAAACTGACTTTTGCTCTCCTCACCAACTCCTCAACAGAAAGACAAAAGAAGACTCAAAACAAAACCCTAATACCTTCAGGTGCACACCACCTCTATTTATAGTTTTTGATTACTGGGTTTACAACTCGCTTTACCCGCTAACTCAAACAACTCTTGCGTTTTATCTATTAACTCAAAACCGAATCCACTTCCTCTTTTGCAGCCTTGCGTATTTACCAAAACGCCACTCCTGCACCTTCCGGGAAGCTTCCACATTTCTTGCCGTCCAAGCCTCACAACCACCTCGAGTCCTTGCCGTCTTCAGCATCTCCCGACCGCTTTGACCTCAGCACCGCCTGTGCCTAGTCCGGTCATCTCATGCCTCGCCACGACTCCACCACAAGGTCCTGCAGCCATCACAGACAAGAAAACATCACATAGCACTGCTCGAAATAATATAATCAACATTAGCATCAGTGAAACGTACTCAAGCACGAAATTGCCCAAACGACCGATTGGGAAGAAGAACAAGCGTCCCAAGCATGTCTAACCGAAATAGACTGCGCCATGCGCCAACTTGGCGCGAACCAACAAAATCAAACTCAGACTTTCTAGAACACGTGTCAATTACTCATCACAAACATGGGGGTCACATCCACATGGTCTCTCATCCTTTTATTGAGGCACATGTGTTTACTAGTCAGTTCATGCAATAGTGGATTGCATCTTTTAGTTTGCAAATGGCATAGAGCAAATACGTGTATATATATATATATATATATATATATATATATATATATATATATATATATATATATATATATATATATATATATATATATATATATATATATATATATATATATATATATATATATATATATATAGTGCAACAAGTTGGTGTTTATGTGCAATAGATGGGCTGTGTGCAACAAGAAATTATTAAATCTGGAGAAAATTGGGTATATACCACCGAAATATGTCTAGTTTAGATATATACCACAATAAAGTCCTGATTCAGTTTAATACCATCAGAATCTCCGGATCTTTCACTACTACAGAAAAAGGTCATTACAGATGATTTCGTGAGCCGTCTAAATTTATATGTCAGTAATGACATGAAGTCACCACCGATAGTTTTCGAACCGTCTGTGATACTTACTATCACAGATGGTTATTAACTCACAATTGTATGGTTTGTAGTAGAAACCGTCTGTGATATGTCGGTCATCATAAACGGTTTTTATTAAAAACAGTCTGTGATATCTGCAATTATCACAAACGGTTTTTAATAAGAGCCATCTGTGATATTTGTACTGTTGATTTTTATCTTTTTCATTTTCTTATCTTTTTCTCTACTCCACAGAATGCCTTCAATGGATCATCACATTTGCACCCTTGCTCTATGAATCGGAACTTCACCGCGACCAATCGACCATGGTAGATCGACCACAGTAGAACGACCAAGGAAGAACAACGATGGTAAAATGATCACCACAAAACGACCACGGTGGAATGATCACCGCAGAACGATGACGACAAATCGACCACGGCAGAATGATCACTACAGAACGATCACGGCAAATCGACCACGGTAGAATGACTACCAAAGATCGAGCACCGCAAAACAACCACCATAGATCAACCACGATAGAAACACCACGAACCGAAACTTCTTGTACTCGTCGAGGCTGCAGGGACCATACAACAGACGGTCATCAAAAGTGCAGAGCACGCTGCCTTCCTTGGGCACGGACCTAAATAGAATCGATTAACACTTGCACTTGCTCGGTGTCTTGACACGGTGCATGCAGGATGGCACCCTCCCGTTCGTCACAGCCTACAATCGCATTCACAGGCTATAGTCATCGCGTTGTCTTCTTGATAACCTTCATAGGGAAGGGAAGAAAGGATGGATGGGGCTTATATGTACCGTGAGTAGATCGCAGTCTTGATGGTGAGGACATCCGGCTTAGGGGGCACAGCGAGCCAGCTCCTATCATTGGCTTACATCTCGAGGCCCTCGACGTCGTGCGAGGTGGGAAAGGGAGAAGAGGAGAATGACGATGCTTGTGTCTCGAGGGATTAATAAGGTGCAAGAGGTGGGAAAGATCGGTGCCTGCCATTCGATGCGGAGAGAATAGACGGGTGAGATTGGAATTTCGGGGGACATGTCGCGGATTGGTGAAATGGTGGGGCAATACTGAAATTTCATACATAACTATCATAGATAGTTCTTGTTAAGAACCGTATGTGAATTATCATAGACAGTTTTTATTAAAAAAACTGTTTGTGATATTACCTCTTCACATATGGTTTTTAGTGCTGACAGCAACACAGACAGTCTCTAAACCTAAATTATCTGTGATTGTCTTTAATACTGGTAGTTTTGGTAAATCATCTGTGATGAGGCATCTAGTATTAGATTTTTTGTAGTAGTGTTTGGCAATATTCCACTCCGTCACCCTCCATCTCATTCTTCCACTAAGCGACTTGTTCCCACCGTTGTGTGGCTCGACCGGGGCATCCCCATGCACCCCATCCCTTGCTCCTCCTCTATCTCTTGCTTCAACTATTTGCAAAATATATTTGCAATTCTTAGTATCATGTAACAAAGAGTAGGTGTATGGACTTCAACCATTTACAAACTCTAATCATATGCTAAAAGAATTAGATATGCATGAGCCTCAACTAATTACAAAACACATTGGCAAACAATAGCATCATGCCACGGAGAACTAGAGGAAGCGAGATTAAACTATCAATACATGATGAGACTCAAGCTACTAGATAAGACCCCTTTTAATAATATGATAATCTATACTAGCAATCTGATCTCCTAACCAAACACCAATACTAAGACTAGGAATATATCCTTAGCTCGTACTAGCTATACATTTACCTTGTGTATCCACTTGGTGCTTTTACTTGATGACGATCATCTCCTCTCCAAGTCTAGGTCCTTGCCTTATTGTGCATCAATACATGATGCCATCCACCACGTCGGGATCTTGACTTGATGACCATCAATACATGATGCCATCGTTCATCCTGAACCTTGACTTGATTATCAACACATAATATGCATTACTTGACTTGATGACGATCAACACATGAAGCCATCCATAGTCTTCATCATAGGATATAACCTATTTCACCAACTCATAAAAAATATTAGTTCCACAAATCAATTGTCATTAATTACAAAAACTTACCATTAATACATACTGATAGGTCCATATTTTTCACCCCCTCGCACCAACTTGCTCTCCTTACACACCGCACCACCACTCTGCTCTACTACGTACACATCAGCTCATTTCTGCATGCAAACAAACATGAATAACTATAGCATCAGCAACACATGGGCAAAAGGGATAAATTGGTGACAGTGGACAATCAATGGAGTAGAGGGAGTGGCAGTGGAACTATGCATGGTTAGGGGGCAAGAGGATGATACTGATGAGGCTACGGTGGAGACAATGTTGGTGGAGCATGAGGCGGTGGTGATAGATTTAGTGGTGCGATGATGGATAGATGGCAAAGAAGGAACAAGAGCAGGTGGACACACTGTACGACTCGACAGAATTGTGGGAGCAAGCCATCCAAAGTTCGCTGAAGCAACAACGTGTATGGTTGATGGTGGAGGCGCAATTGGGAGATGACCGTGTTGCATTGAAACAGAGGAGAGGAGAGAAGGGGTCGGCATAAGCAGATGTGGCAAGGACAACATGTTACACATAGGTATCAGACCAATTAAACCAAGCTAACATCTTATCGAAAAACAAGAGGGAAATTGGTAATTTTAGTGCCGATTCTAACGAAGGGGGTGATGGATGGTTGATTTCCACAGACATGAAGATTTTGGTGGTATTAAAGTAAATCAAGATTTCATTGTTGTATATATAAAAACCAGACACATTTCGGTGACATATACCTAATTTTCTCTTAAATCCAGTGTCATCTAAAAATACTGCTTGCTTAGATCTAGCTTACTGCACAACTAAGTCAGAATAAGTGGCGTAAGTGTAATTTACAAAACTGCTTGGCTTGATACTCATCCTAGTCATACATAGACTCAATAGTTAAGGCATGGAATTTTTTTGAATAATCAATGTTTAATTCCAAATGACAATATTATACCCGCATTTTTTTATTTTGCAGAAATGGCCACCTGTCGTCCAACGGTTGTGTGACTTGTCTATGCCACCCAACCGTGAGGCAACTAGTGGCTCTAGTCGCCCAACTATTGGACGACTTGCCTAAATCGCCCAACGATGGAGTGTCTACTTGCTTCCAGCTCATCCTTTTCTCTTTAATCCGACCCCCTCATTGGCACTCTCACCATTTCTCTTGCAAGAAAACGAGAGGTGCTCGAGAGAGGAGAACAAAAAGAGGAAGAGAAGGAGAGGGGAAGTGAAGAGGAGGAGAAGATCGTAAAGAAGCTCATGAGAGGAAGAGAAGGAGAGGGGGAAACGTAGAGGAGCTTGGGAGGTGGAGTGAAGGAGAGGAGAAGAGCTTGGGGGAGAGAGAGTGAAAGAGAGGAGAGCAGCTCGAGAGAAGAAGAGGAACGGAGCTCATGAAGTTGAGGGGAAGATGAAGGAAGCTCATTGATAAGAAGAAAAGGTCTTCGCATGAAGGTAATAGCCTCATCCGTTCTTGTTCTCATCCGAATGTAGGTAACGTGTAGGTACATATTTGGTTAACACGTATTTAGTGAATCCATGGTTACAAATGGTAATATTTGCAGTGAGAAATTAGTCATGTCGGAACCTACAACATTAAAAGTAAATTACGGTATTGGTACCATTCATGAAGGTCCATACAGTGTTGACCTGAGCAGTTTCCCATAAGTCAGTATGATACTTCTAGATGTGGAGAATGCTCGAATCAGAGATGTCCTGGACTAGCTCACACGTAGCTTCTCCTTGCACCCTGAGGTGTGCACTGTCGTCCAACGTGGGCTTTGGAGTCAGTCTGCCATGGACATTCGGTGGGAGTTGAGGAGACGATGCATACAGTTGCATGGAAGGGCTTTATGGAAGGTTGCTGACAACGTGGTTATGAGTGCGTGCAACTTATGCAACCATGTCCGAAGAAAGTCACAGGAGGTCCAGTTGGTGGGAGCAGCTTAGGCGCACAACATGTGGTTCATCCGAAGGACACGGTGGGCGATGTTGCGTCTGTAGAACCAAAATATCGCACACCACACACCCACCCGACAGGCAAATGCAGATGTTGCTGAGGCAGATGACGAAGATCGCACGAGGCAAGCTGAGCCCATTGGAGAGGAATGAAAAGCCCCTAAAAATTCAAACCAAATTTATGTGAATTTTTGCTGCATTTTTTAGTGTTTTCTGGAAACTTTCCCTTTCGGGAAAGTCTCCCCTCGCGCCGCTTTCCTTTCTGGGCCGGGCACCTTCTTCTCCCTCCGGCGCCCCGCTCCTCCCCACTTTCCCCGCTGCCCGGCTCCCTCTCCCGCAGTCGCCTCCCCCTCTCTCGCTGGCGCCTTTCCCCACTCCCCGCCTTCTCCACCTCCTCCATTCCCTTCCCACCACTCCAGAGAGTCGCCCCAAGCCGCCGATTGGAGCCCCGCTGCCCGTGGCTCCGCCTTCGCCATCCCCTGCGCCGGTGGCCCCCGGGAGCCAATCTCCCCCTCCCCTCGCCCATTCTTCAATTCCTTCCGCCGAGAGCATCTCCTCCCCTCACTGACCACGTTGGTGGGCTTGTTTGGACAGGTGCCTGCCCGAGGAGCTCCAGCCCCGTTGCTCACCGCCGGCCGAACCCCCTCTCCGTGGCCAGCACGCTCCGCAGCTCCCCAGCCCCCATCTCCGCCACCAATGTGAGCCCCGTGGCCTCCTTCCCGTGTGACCGCGGTCGTTTGACCTCCCTCGCCGCCGATAACCTCCCTCGCCACCGCAAACCCGAACTTCCCCCTTCTGTTCCCCGCCCTCTCCGCTGATCCCCTCGCCTCCCAACCGCCCAAAATGGGTTCCCCTCTCGAAGCCGCACCCGCCGGTGCCCTCGGTGGTCGCTGACGAGCCCCCTGGCGCTCAGGCCGCCGTCGCCACCGTAATCTCGCCGCGAGGTTACTGTAGCGGCTGGAGGAGGAAGATGACTCCTCCCCCGCGACGTGGCCTCCTCTCCGCCGTCCATCTCCCCGCCGCCTTCTAAACTCGTCCGCCCGATCGCCCGTACCGCTTCGCCCTCGTTCCCCGCTTCGCCGCCGTCCGATGTCCGCCCGCTTCATCCGAGCCCTCGGCTCACCCCGCATCCCCGCCGCTCGCGCCACCCACGCGGCGGCCATCTAGCCCGCTCGGGCGCGCGCACCGCTGGGCCGCCTCCCTCAGCCCGTTCGGTTCCCCGCGCGCGCGCAATTGGGCCGCGCTGGCCTTCGGCCACGCGGGCCGTTCCCCGGGCCAGGCCACACTGTAGCCATGGGGCCGGCCCGACACTATTCACCGATTTTCCAGATGATTTATCAATTTCTAAAATCCCAGAAAATCTAAATAAATCCTAGAAAATCACAGAAAATCCCAAAAATTCCCAAATTTCACCACTTTGCTCCAAATAATATTCTGGACCCATTGTTGGCCTCCTTTCCCACAGAATCATTCCAAATAAATTCCTAAAATTCCATTTGAAGGATTTATGCATTTTATTCCTTTTTAATTAGTTTATTTTTCCTCGCTTGATTAGTCTCAAGCTGGATTTAATTATTTTATGTGTTTTGCGCTAGTGTCGGAGATTCAGGAAGTTCAAGAGCAAGCTCAGGATCCAGGCGTTTCATCGTTCGAGCTAGCTGAAATCGTCCGGATTGACGGCAAGTCCCAAATCCATTGATCATGTTGCAACCCATGTGATTTAATATTGCTATTATGCTATTTGCATTATGCTAGTTGTGAAATGTTAGTTTAAAGTAAAATAAAATGTTTAGAATGACATGTGATATCGTTAGACCTACCACCGATAAATGCCATGTTAAATTTGTTGCCATGCCTTTGTAACCCTAGAAATAATTATTTGTTAATCTAGACAATTGTAGGATATTATTATTATCATGCAAAAGTGTTACACTAATAAGGTTGTGGCTGTGGGCCAATAGAATTTGGAAAACCCGACTCTAAGGTAGGGTGGTATGGGACACCGTACCTTAGAGCGGAGAGTGCCGGCGTGCACAAGGTAGGGTAAGGGTTGGGGAAGAGCCGCGAGACGGTCTTTGCCCATCTTGTTACCCTAGGTTTGGAGTAGGGTAAGGGTGAGTGGGAAACCGCGAGACGGTCTACGCCCACCGCTTACCTTAGGTTGGGTCGCGGGCCTGGCGAGGTTGCGGACCATGTGAAAATATAAGGACTGAAACCCTTACGCTGAGCAAATGTCACAGTGATCGCTCAACCACAGGAGTTGACTTGTCAACACTGGTCTAGTAGCTGCTCAACTCGATTGAAACTCTACAGGAGGTTAAGCAGTGAGGTCAGGTAGTCCGTGCTGCAGATGCCTAACAACGGTAGAGTTCACTCGAAGCGGACGTTGGTTTTCTCTTCTTGTGGGTGTGTGTGTGTGAGTCAGACCCGAGTGGATTCTACCGGGTAGAGCCTATATAAAGAATTGAGCAGTGAAACGACCTGGCTTTCTTAACTCTTTAGCGGGAGTTAAGGGATCGTGTGGGTAAAGCTGAGCAAACTCTGCAGAGTCAAATAAATGGTATTCGAATACGCCGTGCTCCCGGTTATTGGAGCTGTGTCACTTGGGTGATTCCAGCAGCGAAGCTTAAGTAGTTTTTGTAAATGCTTAACTTGAGTAGGTTGGATAATTAACTCTTTATGAAAAACCCCCTGAGTTCTTGAGAAGTAGTTTTGGGTCCGTCTTATCAAAATGATTGCAAATAAAACTGCATCCACTTAAAGTTAATAAACCAAATATACTCCCTTCCTTTGTTATTTCGTGCATATAGTAAGATGGAGTCCCTTTGGGGCTTGCTGAGCCGGTTGTTTGGCTCACGGCTTGCTTAATCTCCTCTTTAGAGGATCAAGACTCTGGTGAAGGTCTCCCCGTCGAGGACGTCCCCGAGGATTTCTTCGTTGATGAGGATCCGTGGCTTTAGGTCTTCGCCGCGCTCGAAGCAGATTCTGGAAGTCTTTTGTATTGTAAATACTTTGGGCTTGCACGCCCCGCTGTCAAAAACTGGATGTTATTCCATATGTGAAATATATGCTGGACTTTTGTTGTAAGCATGCAATGGTATACTCTTGCGCGACACTCCATAACTGTTCATGCGTGAATAGTTGCGGAATGCCGTGTCCGTACGCGCTCCTGGATACGGGGGCATTACAAGAAGTGGTATCAGAGCAGGCTCTTTGACCGTAGGTTGAGACCTAAGGCAAACTGGGAAGCGATTTTATCGCAAAACTTAATTTAAGCCATAAAAAGGGTTTACGAAAAATATAAGGTTTATTGCTGTCTTTTTCCTCTCTTGTTGCTACCTTTCCTGTCTTAAATTTATTTCTGGTTAAGTTTTACTTCTGCAAATGTTTACTGTTCTCCTTGTCTAACTTCAAATTTTCGTTTCGGCAGATGGTGCACTACGTGTTCTCGCGCCCGGACCGCATGGATGGTTGGCCCCACACGCTGTGGGAAATGCAGAGACACCTTGGAGCCACCGAGTACCACAGCCCAGTGTTCCACGCTGTGAGCCGCTTCCGTGGAGGACAGAGGTATGAGTGGAAGGCGTGGGTGACCCTCACACCCTTGCCTGTCCACCCGGACCTCGAGCACAGATTCATCGCCAGGAGGATCAGCAGGGATGATGCAGTCCAGGACGCAGCCCAGAAGGCTGCACTTTACTTGAGGGACTACTACGACCTGGAGCTCGCAGGCTCGCCCTTCGACTTGGTCCCGCAGCAGCTTCGAGGTGCTTTGGCAGTTCCGAGGTTTGGCGAGGATGACGATCCCCGCTTGGCGGGCATCGCCACCCTCATGGGTGAGCAGGTGGAGCGCTACGACCGAGTAGTTGCAGAGTCCAGGGCTCTGCAGAGACAGCTTTGGGACGCCCGCGAGCAGGTGCAGCACCTCCGGGAGTCCCTCCTCCGCTACGAGGCCCTCGAGGCAGGCGAGGCCTCGGACTGCGGAGAGTCGCCCAGCGTCCAGTCTTCTTGTTCTACGGTGCAGTCCAGGCGTAGGCCCAGGATGACTGCGGCGGAGTACCATGCCAGGTTCCGTCCCGCGGCCCCTCTTGCTCTACCAGCACCGGAGGACAGGGAGGAGTAGATGCTGATCGTTAGCTTAGTCTGACCCTTTTGTATTAGCAGTACTTTTGTATGTAATGCAAGTGTAATCATGAACCCTAAGTGGTCTGTGTACCACTTACCTTTTGTAAATTTATGTTAATTAATCCTTTATGTTGCTTGCCTAATTATCAGTATGTTCTCTCTGTGTTCAAAGCTTTCTCCTGTCCCCTTTCGCTCTTGTTCTTATCTTGTTCGCCCCGTACTTACCTTGTAATTCGGTGTCTTACTTATCTAGTCTGGTTTGCCAAAGCCGCTGCAAAGCTAATCTCAAGTTCCCAATTGGCAGATGGACCCAAATCAGCAGAGAGGACAGACCAGCGGGCAGGGTGCACCTGCCACAGATCAGACTACACTTGCCAGCGTAATTGCAATGATGGAGCAGAACAGATACCAGGGAGAGCAGAATATTCTACGAGTGTTAGATCAGCAAGCCCAGCTTCTCGAACAGATTGCCGCCAGATCCCCCAGTTTCCAAGGTGGGAATAATGCCCCTCGGGATGGTTCCCCGATAACCATTCGATGGGCAGATTTCCAGAAAACACGTCCGCCAGTCTTTTCTCCCTCAGCTGACCCCATAGCGGCTGAGGATTGGCTAGTGGACGTAGAAAGGAAGCTACAAACGGTACAATGCGAAGACAAGGAAAAAGTGCTATATGCTTCCCACCTATTGCAGGGTGCTGCAGCTACATGGTGGATCAATTATCAGCGCACACTTCAAAACAGAGAAGTAACTTGGGAAGAGTTCTCAAAGGCCTTCCGTAAGGCGCACATCCCTGATGGCATCATGGAGGCCAAGCACCGACAATTCTTAGCGCTTAAGCAAGGTGGTCGTACAGTCATGGAGTACTTACATCAGTTCAACCACCTTTCCCGATATGCCCCCGAGGATGTCAACAGCGAAGATAAGAAAATGAGCAAGTTCCGCGCAGGATTGCAACAATCCTTAAAATTCCATATTTCAGCCATGAAGTTCAGGAACCTACATGACATGGTCGACAGCTTAATCAACTCAGAAGAAGCCAGAGGTGAGATGGAAGACTTCAGAAAGCGCAAGGCCGCACATAGGACACAATCATCTTCATACAATGCTCAGCGAAGCAAGACTTCGGGATCATCCTCATTCCGATCCCAATCCTCCCGACAGTATGTAATGCTACCAAAGAACCAGTCGGGACAATCCCAACAGTACAACTCTCCTACACCCTTGGCGATCAAATGCCCCACTTGTGGTGGAAACCATCTTGCCAGCGCCTGTCCACGAAGATCCAATGCTTGCTTCCATTGCGGAGAAATTGGGCACTTCAGAGATCACTGCCCCAGGAAGAGCTTGCCATTAAATGCTGCGAAATTGCAAGTCCAAAACCAGCAACAACAAGAAACAAAGACACAAGCCAGCCCTAGTGCTCCCAAGGGAGGCTATCTGCAGATTAAGGTAGCCGGACCCCAATCTCCAGCAGGCACAGCAAACTTCACGTCAGTAGGCAGAGGCAGAGGCCGCACCAAGCCTACCTTTTATGCAAGGGTAAATCACATATCCGCGGAAGATGCAGCTGGAGTGAGTGATATCATTGCTGGTTTGTTCCCCATCAACTCCATACCTGCATTGATTTTATTTGACCCTGGTGCAACACATTCGTTTATTTCAAAGAGTTTTGCTTCAAGAAATCAGTTGCCTTCTGTTTCACTGCCAAGACCTTATGTGGTTGAAACCCCTGGGGTTAGAATGGAGTCCCACCGTGGGTGTGCCGGACTTAATATAAAAATCCAAGGGGTAGACTTTAGAGCAGACTTACTGCAGTTAGATATGTCTGGATTAGATGCCATCTTAGGCATGAACTGGTTAGCTAAGAATAAAGGCAAGGTAGATTGTGAGATCAAGACAGTGTCATTGGTTAACCCTGAAGGTCAGAGGATAGTAGTAAAAACAGATCGAGAAGTGCTGAAGGATGCCAGAAAGCGTATGATCAACATGATAGCAGCCACCCCTGACCAAGTGCTAGTAGTGCAAGAGTATCCAGATGTATTTCCGGAAGAATTACCAGGAAGACCCCCTGACAGACAAGTAGAACTCGCCATAGAGTTGGTTCCAGGTACGAAGCCAATTGCCAAACATCAATATAGAATGTCAGCTAGTGAGTTGAAGGAACTGAAGAAGCAGTTAGATGAGCTGCTGGAAAAAGAATTTATAAGACCAAGTGTTTCACCTTGGTCGGCCCCAGTCCTATTCGTAAAGAAGAAGAATGGAGAGATGAGGATGTGTGTTGATTACAGAGGTTTGAATGCAGTCACAATTAAAAACAAGTACCCATTGCCAAGGATTGATGATTTGTTTGATCAACTCAAGGGTGCCAAAGTGTTTTCCAAGATCGATCTGCGCTCGGGTTATCATCAGCTTAATATCCGAGAGCAAGATCGAGAGAAGACAGCCTTCATCACTCGATATGGGTTATTCGAGTTCACAGTCGTTCCCTTTGGTTTAACCAATGCGCCAGCTTATTTCATGAATCTTATGAATCTGGTGCATATGAACCAATTGGACCGATTCGTGATAGTCTTCATCGATGATATTCTGATATATTCCAAGAGTGAAGAAGAACACAAGGAGCATCTGCACATGGTATTGACAAGATTAAGAGAGCACCAATTATATGCCAAGTTCGACAAGTGCAGCTTTTGGCTGAAGGAAGTTACTTTCTTGGGTCACATTATATCTGAAGATGGAGTCAAAGTTGATCCAGAAAAGATATCAGCAGTTATGGAATGGAAACAGCCAAAGACCGTGACTGAGGTGAGAAGTTTTCTTGGATTGGCGGGCTATTATCGCCGATTCATAGAAGGATTCTCACGAATTTCTCGTCTGCTCACTCAACTTCTGAAGAAAGACAGACCATTCACCTGGACAGATGCATGTGAGTAAAGCTTTCAGATGTTGAAGACCAAGTTGACAACAACACCAATCTTGATTCTACCCAACCCAGAAAAAGAGTTCCAAATCTACTGCGATGCTTCAAAGCAAGGTTTGGGATGTGTACTCATGCAAGATGGAAAGGTTGTTGCCTATGCGTCCAGACAGTTGAAGCCACATGAAGAGAATTACCCCACACACGATTTGGAGCTAGCAGCTGTGGTGCATGCCCTCAAAATCTGGCGGCACTACCTACTAGGGAATCGTTGTGAGATATTCTCGGATCATAAAAGCTTGAAGTACATGTTCACACAGCCAGAATTGAATATGAGACAACGAAGATGGCTGGAATTGATCAAGGATTATGATGTTGATCTCCAATATCACCCAGGCAAAGCAAATGTAGTGGCCGATGCTCTTAGCCGAAAGGCTCGCCCAAGCAAAGTCAGCACGACAGAATCCCCACCAGAGTTGCAAAGAGACATTCTACGACTAAATTTGGTGATCACAGAACAAGGTAGTGGGACAGCATTAGAGATTCAACCCTTACTGACCGATCAGATCAAAGCAGCACAAGATGAAGATAAAGAGATTCAAAAACTGAAAAAGGACATTGAAGAAGGAGATTCAGCAGAGTATGCGATAGATGAACAGGGAATCCTTACCTTCCGTGGTCGCTATTGCCTACCCGACAAGAAGGAATTAAGAGAGTTAATCTTGTCTGAAGCCCATTCGTCTCAGTTCTCAATTCACCCAGGAGGTACCAAGATGTACCAAGACTTGAAGAAAAAGTATTGGTGGAACCAGATGAAGAAGGAAGTGGCAGAGTATGTAGCTAAATGTGATGTCTGCCAGCAGATCAAGATAGACCACCAGAAACCATCGGGACTGTTGCAGCCTTTGCCAATACCCGAATGGAAATGGGATAGTATCGGCATGGACTTTATTACTGGACTTCCCAAGACTCGTGAGGGATATGATGCTATTTGGGTCATTGTTGATAGATTGACTAAAGTAGCTCATTTCCTCCCGATCAAGCAAACATATGGGAAGGATAAGCTTGCAGAGTTGTATTTGACAAGGATTGTGACACTACATGGAGTTCCGAAGAAAATTGTCTCAGATAGAGGAGCACGGTTTACATCCAAGTTCTGGGAAAAATTACATGAGGCTATGGGCACTGATTTGAACTTCAGTTCAGCATATCACCCACAGATAGATGGACAGACAGAAAGAACAAACCAGATCTTGGAAGACATGCTGAGAGCTTGTGCTATTGTGTATGGTGCAGCCTGGAATACTTGCCTACCATTCGCTCAATTCTCATACAACAACAGTTATCAAGCCAGCATCCAAATGGCCCCGTTTGAAGCGCTTTATGGTAGAAAATGCAGGACCTCTCTGAATTGGACAGAAACAGGAGAGCGACAATTTATTGGTCCCCAGATTGTTCAAGACGCAGAAGATCATGTTAGAATTGTTAGAGACAGACTCAAAATGGCACAAGACCGACAGAAGAGCTACGCAGATAACCGCAGAAAGGACTTGAGCTTTGAAGTTGGAGATTTCGTCTACATCAAAGTCACTCCATTCAAAATAGTCAAGAGGTTTCAAGTGAAAGGCAAATTAGCACCAAGATATGTGGGACCGTTTCAAATTACCGGAAGAGTTGGTGAGGTCGCTTATCAAGTACAGCTTCCACCCAACTTGTCAAGAATACACAATGTGTTCCACGTATCTCAGCTTCGAAAGTGTCTGCGACAGCCAACAGATGAAGTGCCATTGTCAGATATTGAATTGCAGGAAGACTGCACATATGCTGAAGAACCACTACAAATACTTGAAAAATCAGAGAGGCAGCTCAGAAATAAGAATATCAGATTTTGCAGAGTGCAGTGGAAGAATCATACAGCGGATGAGTCCACTTGGGAATGAGAATCAGACTTGCAGCGGGATTTTCCCAACTTACTCCCTGGACCAAGTTAATCTCGGGGTCGAGATTCTTTAAAGGGGGGTAGGTTGAAAAGCCCCTAAAAATTCAAACCAAAATTTTTGTGAATTTTTGCTGTATTTTTGAGTGTTTTCTGGAAACTTTCCCTTTCGGGAAAGTCTCCCCTCGCGCCGCTTTCCTTTCTGGGCCGGGCGCCTTCTTCTCCCTCCGGCGCCCCGCTCCTCCCCGCTTTCCCCGCTGCCCGGCTCCCTCTCCCGCAGGCGCCTCCCCTCTCTCGCTGGCGCCTTTCCCCTCGCGGCCACGCCCCGATCTCGGACCGCCTCCGCCGTCCCGACAGCCTCTGTCCGAAGTGCGTGGACGTTCTCGCGCCACGTAGCCCCGCCTCAGCTCCGGCCCCACCTGGCAGTCGTCGCCTCCTCCCTCTCCCTGCGCGCGGACGCGCCTTCGCCCCTGCGCAGCTCACCTGCTCCCGTCGCCTCGCCTTTAAGCCGCTACAGGGCCGTGCGTCACCCCCCTTCTACTGTGCGGAGGAGACGCTGACTAGCCCCGTCATTCCTGTCGACCCCGGAGACCCGCCGTTGCCTTCTCCCCGAAGCCTCCGCTCCCAACCGCTCGGGTATAAAACCCCCACCTCTGCTCCTTGCTCCCCCTTTGCTTCCCGAGCGTCTCCACCTCCTCCATTCCCTTCCCACCACTCCAGAGAGTCGCCCCAAGCCGCCGATTGGAGCCCCGCTGCCCGTGGCTCCGCCTTCGCCATCCCCTGCGCCGGTGGCCCCCGGGAGCCAATCTCCCCCTCCCCTCGCCCATTCTGCAATTCCTTCCGTCGAGAGCATCTCCTCCCCTCACTGACCACGTTGGTGGGCTTGTTTGGACAGGTGCCTGCCCGAGGAGCTCCAGCCCCGTTGCTCACCGCCGGCCGAACCCCCTCTCCGTGGCCAGCACGCTCCGCAGCTCCCCAGCCCCCATCTCCGCCACCAATGTGAGCCCCGTGGCCTCCTTCCCGTGTGACCGCGGTCGTTTGACCTCCCTCGCCGCCGATAACCTCCCTCGCCACCGCAAACCCGAACTTCCCCCTTCTGTTCCCCGCCCTCTCCGCTGATCCCCTCGCCTCCCAACCGCCCAAAATGGGTTCCCCTCTCGAAGCCGCACCCGCCGGTGCCCTCGGTGGTCGCTGACGAGCCCCCTGGCGCTCAGGCCGCCGTCGCCACCGTAATCTCGCCGCGAGGTTACTGTAGCGGCTGGAGGAGGAAGATGACTCCTCCCCCGCGACGTGGCCTCCTCTCCGCCGTCCATCTCCCCGCCGCCTTCTAAACTCGTCCGCCCGATCGCCCGTACCGCTTCGCCCTCGTTCCCCGCTTCGCCGCCGTCCGATCTCCGCCCGCTTCATCCGAGCCCTCGGCTCACCCCGCATCCCCGCCGCTCGCGCCACCCACGCGGCGGCCATCTAGCCCGCTCGGGCGCGCGCACCGCTGGGCCGCCTCCCTCGGTCCGTTCGGTTCTCCCCGCGCGCGCAATCGGGCCGCGCTGGCCTTCGGCCGTGCAGGTCGTTCCCCGGGCCAGGCCACACTGTAGCCATGGGGCCGGCCCGACACTATTCATCGATTTTCCAGATGATTTATCAATTTCTAAAATCCCAGAAAATCTAAATAAATCCTAGAAAATCACAGAAAATCCCAAAAATTCCCAAATTTCACCACTTTGCTCCAAATAATATTCTGGACCCATTGTTGGCCTCCTTTCCCACAGAATCATTCCAAATAAATTCCTAAAATTCCATTTGAAGGATTTATGCATTTTATTCCTTTTTAATTAGTTTATTTTTCCTCGCTTGATTAGTCTCAAGCTGGATTTAATTATTTTATGTGTTTTGCCCTAGTGTCGGAGATTCAGGAAGTTCAAGAGCAAGCTCAGGATCCAGGCGTTTCATCGTTCGAGCTAGCTGAAATCGTCCGGATTGACGGCAAGTCCCAAATCCATTGATCATGTTGCAACCCATGTGATTTAATATTGCTATTATGCTACTTGCATTATGCTAGTTGTGAAATGTTAGTTTAAAGTAAAATAAAATGTTTAGAATGACATGTGATATCGTTAGACCTACCACCGATAAATGCCATGTTAAATTTGTTGCCATGCCTTTGTAACCCTAGAAATAATTATTTGTTAATCTAGACAATTGTAGGATATTATTATTATCATGCAAAAGTGTTACACTAATAAGGTTATGGCTGTGGGCCAATAGAATTTGGAAAACCCGACTCTAAGGTAGGGTGGTATGGGACACCGTACCTTAGAGCGGAGAGTGCCGGCGTGCACAAGGTAGGGTAAGGGTTGGGGAAGAGCCGCGAGACAGTCTTTGCCCATCTTGTTACCCTAGGTTTGGAGTAGGGTAAGGGTGAGTGGGAAACCGCGAGACGGTCTACGCCCACCGCTTACCTTAGGTTGGGTCGCGGGCCTGGCGAGGTTGCGGACCATGTGAAAATATAAGGACTGAAACCCTTACGCTGAGCAAATGTCACAGTGATCGCTCAACCACAGGAGTTGACTTGTCAACACTGGTCTAGTAGCTGCTCAACTCGATTGAAACTCTACAGGAGGTTAAGCAGTGAGGTCAGGTAGTCCGTGCTGCAGATGCCTAACAACGGTAGAGTTCACTCGAAGCGGACGTTGGTTTTCTCTTCTTGTGGGTGTGTGTGTGTGAGTCAGACCCGAGTGGATTCTACCGGGTAGAGCCTATATAAAGAATTGAGCAGTGAAACGACCTGGCTTTCTTAACTCTTTAGCGGGAGTTAAGGGATCGTGTGGGTAAAGCTGAGCAAACTCTGCAGAGTCAAATAAATGGTATTCGAATACGCCGTGCTCCCGGTTATTGGAGCTGTGTCACTTGGGTGATTCCAGCAGCGAAGCTTAAGTAGTTTTGTAAATGCTTAACTTGAGTAGGTTGGATAATTAACTCTTTATGAAAAACCCCCTGAGTTCTTGAGAAGTAGTTTTGGGTCCGTCTTATCAAAATGATTGCAAATAAAACTGCATCCACTTAAAGTTAATAAACCAAATATACTCCATTCCTTTGTTATTTCGTGCATATAGTAAGATAGAGTCCCTTTGGGGCTTGCTGAGCCGGTTGTTTGGCTCACGGCTTGCTTAATCTCCTCTTTAGAGGATCAAGACTCTGGTGAAGGTCTCCCCGTCGAGGACGTCCCCGAGGATTTCTTCGTCGACGAGGATCCGTGGCTTTAGGTCTTCGCCGCGCTCGAAGCAGATTCTGGAAGTCTTTTGTATTGTAAATACTTTGGGCTCGCACGCCCCGCTGTCAAAAACTGGATGTTATTCCATATGTGAAATATATGCTGGACTTTTGTTGTAAGCATGCAATGGTATACTCTTGCGCGACACTCCATAACTGTTCATGCGTGAATAGTTGCGGAATGCCGTGTCCGTACGCGCTCCTGGAAACGGGGGCGTTACAAGGAAGACGCAGGGGAGTATGTTGACGGCATAGTGCATCAGATGGAGATCAATGACCAGACGACCTGAGCCGAGGAGGAAGTTTTAGAAGGGAATGAATGTGACTCTTTCGATGAGGACGAAGGTCACATGCCGTAGGTATGGAATATGGTGGATGTTGAGGGTCTTTCTGTGCACGATGAGCATGAATCACCGTGGGAGTGCCATGCTATGGAGGTTCGGCTTCATTCAATATTTGCTGATAAGGGATCACTACAGCATTAAGCAACGAGCCTTGTCCATGTAGCGGACGTTTTGAGTCCTACAATCTAGCCTGGAGCAGTACACCATGGTCTGCGAGCAAGTTGGCTGTCCTTGGCGTGTGCACACACGCAGACCTATATACGAGACTCGCTAGATTGTCTCGAAGGTGGAGACGCACTCCTGCGTGCTCAGTAGTGTTTTGCTGAAGCATCACAACCTGACATCCACCTTCATAGCCAATTTCATGTACGGTAAGATAGTGAAGAAGAAGGATCCGAAGGTCAATCACATCATGATGGCTATTGAGCAAAATTTCAAGTACAAGATTAGCTACGTCAAGGCATGGCGTACGAAGCAAAAGACTTTGAAAAGGAGGTTTGATTCTTTTGAGGCAGCTTATGACAACATTCCTCATATGCTCGAGGTGCTGCGGGACAGGAACCCAGGTACACACATTGCTGTGAAGGACAAGCCATCCAGAAGACCGCTCGATTACCTAGTTTTGCAGAGAGCCTTCTTAGCCTTCGGTGCCTACATTGACGCTCTCAAGCACATGTTACCAGTGATCTCAGTTGACGGGATGTTTCTAATAGAGAAATACAAGGGGTAGATCCTAACAACAATTAGCATTAATGGCAACAATTAGATTCTACCCTTGGCTATCGCATTCATCGAAAGTGAGAATTTCAATAATTGGTTGTGGTTCCTTCGACATGTAAAGGAGGGAGTAGTTGGCACACGTCCTGATATATGCATAATCCATTATCACCACCTTGGGATGATGAAGTCTATAAGAAAACTTCAACAAGACCTGAAGGAGCCATTCCCTTGGCCAGACATGAAGAACAGATGGTGCCTTCGTCATCTGGGGGCCAACTTCTTCAAACAGTTCATGTGGCAACCCTTGATGAAGCTGTTCAAGAGGTTGGCCATGTAGAATTAGTAGCATAAATTCGATGCACTTTAGGAGATGATGAAGGAGCACACTAGGAAGTACATTGTTGAGAGGAACAAGCGGCCGACCATTCCTAGGGCGGCGCAACCCGAACGCCTCACACCATTATTGGAGCTTGACCCTCCTGGTGTGACACAGAGGACCTCGAATATTAAGTGTTTGTCCTATTAGATTGAGGTCGAGCCTTTGGAGAAGTGGTCCTTGTTGCACAACACAGTGTAGAATCAAGGATAACCGACTAGACGGGGGTGAATAGGTGGTTCTAAAAATTCTTGCCTTATAAAAATAATTACCACAATTTAGTCTAGCAAGATTTTAAAGCAATTCAAACCTACACAATACTAGTATGTCTAAGGCACTATAAGTACAAGTCTCTACAAGTATATCTCTAGCACAAATAAATATGACAATTACAATAATCACAATATGCTGGAAACACAAGTGCAGAATGGAAAGACAAAGAAATAACCAATTGACACACGATGTTTTACCGTGGTGTTCAGAAACTTGCCGGTTTCCCCTAATCCACGTTGAGGAAAGCCCAAGCAACTTGGACTAGCTCCACGAATTAAACCTCAGCTCCTCAATCCACTAGTGGTTGTCCTTCCTCCGTTCTAGAGATGGTGGACACCAAACCACTCATAAATCGGCATCGGGCCTCTTCACAATCTTCTTGAAGACGTCACACCGCAATCTCTCGTCAAGCCATCTAGGTGCTAAAAAGCACCAAGAGTAATAAATCAAGGCTTCGCTTGATGGTAATCAAGTGCCAAAGGATCAATCTAGATGAATGTACTTGATTTTGTCTCAACTACCTCAAATGAATGGAATGAAAACAATTTAGGTGTGGAGTGAATACTCTATACTCAAGAATATTGCAATGTAGTGTCTACCTCTGTCCTTGAGCGGGTGGGGGAGCATTTATACCCCCACAACCAAAACTAGCCATTAGAGGGCAATCCTTGAAAAAAATCAGGGTGAGCAGATCTACCACCGTTCATTGGTCGGTACTACCGCACCTATTTTGACACAACAGTAATAGCTATTTAAAGATTTTGAACTAGCCGTTGAAAGTCGGTGCGGTACTACCACCGTTGTAATCATGGCAGTTTCAATATTCAGAAGTTCCAAAATTTCAGCGTGGTACTTCCATTTGCTTCGAGGCCAAAAGTTGGCGCTCTTTGAAAAAACCATACCGCCTTCCATGATCCAGAAGTATCGTTCAAGGGTTGCAGTACTACCGCTCTGCGGTAGTTCCACTATTGAAACTCCTGTACTTCCATTTTCCAGAGAGACAAAGTGATTCCATGGGTGCTCTCTGGAAAAAATGTATTGCCCGAATTGTCAAAACTTCCAAAAAGCGGAAGTACCGCCATTTACACTCCGGTACTTCCGATTATCCAGACAGAGCACAGATTGCCTATCAATTTTACTTTTAAGTGGATGCATGATCCTAAATTGAACCAACTGGCACAAGAATATGCTATCAAATTACTAATCATGATCCCTCTTAATAGTATAGTATTTATCCTATAATCCAATATTCCACCCTTTCTCTTAAGACCGGTAAAAATAAAATGAATTCTAGACTACTTATACCTTTGTCTTGAGCCACATTGATCTTCATGTTGACCCTTAGCATGCATCTCACAATCAATATCGTGACTAAACCTTTTAAACTCAGTAAATATGTTAGTCCCATATTTACATAATGTCATTAATTGCCAAAACTATTTTTAGGGGCCTAAAAGCTTTCACATGGACGGTGCGAGGCATGGTATAATGACCACTAACCTTGCGGAGGTGTACTACTGAGTTCTTAGGGGTGTCAGTTCTCAGCTCCTCATCGCAATTGTCAAAGGCGTTCTGTAAGATACAATTGGATATTTCAAGGAAAGGCATGCAAATACAACACTTCATGTAGCCAACCCACATACACCGTACTGCTCGAAGATCACAACATACATGCAGGCTAAGATTAAGAAGGGTCGATTGCACACGGTCTACGTGATAGGCAATACGGAGCATTGTTTTGATGTGCTCCTTGGGACAGAGCCGGATTTGGGATTGTTCGCTTTCTTGTTACCCATGATGTGTGCCTTAGAGATTATGTGAATGAATCTAGCTACGCATGCAATAAGCCAAAGCTTCTTCACAAGCCATGCTCTCATGCCTCGCTGCATATGGGATTATCAGCATGGACCCATCGAACTTCATGTGGGCAACTGCAGGCGTGGTGCGACAAGTTAAGAGACTTCAGGATTGTGGGCAACTTTGCCACGTCAAATATTGCATAGAGAGCTTGGATTCTGGATCCTGACCTATTGAAGGGTGGAAAGGGCCATCGGCAGAGTTGTCACATTAGGGACGATATAAACGAAGGGGAAGCTAGATTAGCAATTAGATGTTGCAGCTGCTGTGGCTAGGAAGGCCACACTGCGAGACGTTGCAAGGCGCCTACCAACGAGTAGGAACACCGGCGTGAAGTGTCATGCACCTTGTTATTGTGTGAGTACTGGTATTACGATTACAAATGCTATCATATTGTAACTTCATTTGTAGTGTCAGTCTGTGAAGTGCAGCACCATTTCTTCTTCTGTGTGTACTGGTACTAACAGTACAAATGCTATCTGGTTATAACTTCATTTGCAAACTTTAACTTTATTTGTAGTGTTAGTCTGTGAAGTGCAACATCATTTCTTCTTATGTGTGTACTCGTACTAATAATATAAATGCTATGAGATTGTAACTTCATGTGCAGGGATGCATGCAAGTTCTTCAAGTCGAAGGAGCGGTTGAGTTTGGGCATGTGTTACTGAGGCTGCATTAACTACGCCTAGGACTATCCCAACCGGCTGTGGGATATGGCCTACTACTGGCAGTCGGTAAGAATGGGTTACAATACATTCCCTTACCAGTTCTGTTGTATGGCACATATTAACAAGCTCTCCCCTCTTCCCGTAGTCTCCGGATCCGCTATGCGCCTACCACAAATGGATTGATCGGAAGATCCACCCGCACGATCAGTGGACGCTGGACTGCAAGGAGTGGGACGACTAAATGGCATGTGAGAGGATGGAGGAGCGATGCCACAATGAAGATCGAAGCGAGCGTACCAGGTGAGAGACGCAAGCTCACCTGGAGGCATGCAGGCGCAACGAGCGGGAGGCTCATGAGGAGTGCGAGAGAAGGCACAAACTAGTGGCCAAGGCCATGGCCGACGGCGAGGACTACAATGACATGGTGGGCTATGTAGTAGTTTGACGCTTTTCGTTCGTATGTCCCATATATTTCTAATTTTCTAAAGGCATGCGTGTGTTATCCTTGGTTCCTTAACCTGCGTGCCATGTAACCCCTTGTCAAATGAATGGTCGTGTTGTTTATGAATTCCGGTTGCATCGCAATATCACTTACCTTCCTACTTACGAATTATTGTTACCTCAATCTCCGCTCACAAAATTTATCGCACTACAACAACATACGACGATCGCAAAATGTATTGTGAGTCCAACAGATTTCATACTATTCACAATCTACGAAAATCACAAACGGATCAACCGACATTGTCTGCCCTTTTATCTAAAAAAACTTACAAACAAGATTTCCTAAATATTACCTATCTACAACAATTGTCATTTATTCCCCACAATTATTTCTATCGGATTAATAAAATAATTATATATTTTTAAAAATAGATCAACGGTTGAGTGACTATAGGATTATCGCCCAACCGTTGGGTGACTTGGGGTCTTGTCACTCGACGGTTGGGCGACATGGTCTAGTCGCCTAACGGTTGGACGATTTGGCCATGTATCGCCTAACGGTTAGGCGATTTGGCCACGCATCACCCAACGGTTGGGTGACGGATAGTTAAATGCAAAAAAGTAAAAAAACAGATATAATATTATCATTTAGAATTAAAAATTAATTATTTTTTAAAAAAAATTCTTAAGGCGTGGGTTGGAGCCGGAGGGAAGAAATAAGAGACCCTGGCCCTGTAGGAGGACTAGACTGCCAGCGCATCTGCATCCTCGCCAAAATCAATCAAAAGCACGCGTGCAAGCGAGGAACCCTGAAATCCCCTTCTCCTCCTCCTCCTCCTCACCCATGACCTAAACCTAAACCCACCAAATCGATCGATCGATCGAATCCCCAGACCAAACCAAAGCAAATCCATGGCTTGGGAGGCCTGACCCCAAGGAAAAGGAATCCATCCACCAGATTCCAGGTAGGAGAAGCCAGCCAGCTAGGTAGATGATGGTCCGCGGCTGCATGGGACCATGGGCCGCCGCCGCGTCACCACCACCACCACCGTCATGCGCCGCCGCTTCATCAACCACCCTCCCCCTCGCGTGACGACCCGGGCCGCCGCGCGTGCCGCCGCCACCGCCCAGCAGAAGCCTGAGGAGGCCAGCCCCCAACAACCCCAACAACCCAACAAGAGCAGCAAGAAGATGGCGGACAGCGGCGGAGTCAGCGCCAACAACGCCGCCGCCGGCCACGACGAGGAGGAGGGCAACACCGCTCCTTTTCCAGATACGGTCCGTGCTTCCTTCCTTCCTTTCAGCTACTTCTACTCCTCTCATGCTCTTGCTTGCTCCTACCTTAGCCTACACCTAACCTAGCCTAGCTTTAGGAGGAGGGTTTACTCATTGCAGGGTAGATGTAATTCGAACCATTCTTATGTGCCAGGGTTAACTCCTTTCCATGCCATTTCCTTTCTCTCCCTTGTTCTTACTGATCCTACCATTCGATTCACAAGTATACATTCTCTACTGCAGTGCAGTGCAGTGGACTCACACACTAGCTCAGTCAATCTACTACCAATCATATGTATCGCACCTGATTGCTGCTCATTGTTCACATATTAGATGTAGCAAGCACGTACACTGGCCAACTTTCAAGGCACTACCTTCTCTGCAGGCACACTTGTTAGTTTTATCTCAGTCTAAGTAGAGCGGCCCGGTATGCATGAAGAATCTTATCTAGGCGTATATCTAACAAGGACACAAGTTGAGGTTACAGTTCATAACTAATACACCTTACTTCAAATGAAGTGGCCAATTCTGATCAGATCGGAAAACAAGAATCAACATGTGAGGGATGCCGATGCCAATTTGTCCGTTGTTTTGATGCAACAATTGCTGGTCGGTCCACTACATTTTAAGTACCTCTCAGTCCTCACTGAGGTTCTGGGCCCACAGGGCCTTCGCAGCAATCCACAACTTGACATATTTCTCTTATTTTTCCAATTACAGCAAAACACGCGCACACACTAGCCTAATCACTGCTAGTGGTCGCAGACCCACCCTCTTGAGGTCCTTGACTTGGTCATTTGCTTGTGGCTTTTCCTTCCTGACCTTCACCCTGTCCCCTGCTTGGTTCTCGCCATGTAACATTATGATATGCACCTATTGGAAGTGATGATGGCAACTCACTATGTACTCATGCTGTAATAAATGACCAAACATGAGTATTACTGGAAACTTGTGAGCCAGTTAGGTCCAAAACTTTGCAACGGTCAGTGTCTTAACTGCAATTCTATGAAAGAACTTATTCCTAGGCAAGCAAAAATGAAATGTTACCTTGTTTTGCTATGTTTTATGACGTGTCAATAAGGCTTTCTTCATTAGAATTGATGCAAACTTTAAAACAACTTTTTCGTGTCTTGACAGACTTCAGATATGTGAATGCCAGTTAACACTGCCTTGCCCTTCTCAGGTCCAGGTGGGAGGATCTCCTGAGTACAAGGTTGAGAGGAAGTTGGGCAAAGGTGGATTTGGCCATGTTTTTGTTGGCCGACGTTTAACTGGTGGCAGTGGACGCTTAACAGGACCAAGTGCTCAAGAGGTGCTAATATTTGTTCCTTTTGCGCTTTATCAGAATAAACCTTCTGTTTAGAGAGTCACATAATTTTTCTTTTTCTTGGTGCTAACAATATTTTCTTGTATAGGTTGCGATAAAATTCGAGCACACTAGCAGCAAGGGGTGTAACTATGGTCCTCCATATGAGTGGCAAGTCTATGCGTAAGTGATGTTTTCTGTCAACACAAACAACATTACCATCTATGTTAATAGTTCATGCTTTGCTTTATCTTGCAATCATGTTCATGGTTTTACTGTATCAGTGCTCTAGGAGGTACTCATGGTGTGCCCAAGGTGCATTATAAAGGTCGCCAGGGTGACTACTATGTAATGGTATAATTCTTGTCCTCTCCGATAATCTTGCTGGATGATGTTGCCCTAGTGGGAACACAAGATTCTATTTCATTCGTCTTGCAAAACTGCAGATTATGGATATGCTGGGGCCTAGCTTGTGGGATTCTTGGAATTCATCAGGGCAATCGTGAGCTCCTCTATTCTAATAGTCTTCCTAATAGTTTAGGATGACTTTCTTTTTCTTGTTGCTAACATAGAAAATATTTAGCAGCTGCTTTTCTTGGGAGCCATTCTTTCCAAACTTATAACCACAGTGTTGAGAATATCTACTTGCTTGATATATCATATCTTTTAGGAAATGTAAAAACACATATTGCTGTTGCTAAGACGTTTGAAGCAGAAATTACCATTTTTCATGCACCCATTTCCTTTTATCTCTGAATAAATAGGTTTTTATTCCATATGAGGAAAGAAGTTGGTTAAAATTTACATATCTACATGGGCAGAGTTGTAGTTAAAGGGTCCAGTATGATCTATTTCTTTCACACTCAAATCATATTAGTAATTGATTTTTTTCTTGCACAATTGTGCTTACATTCGGTATTTTTATCTTTTCTGGAACTTCAAGACTATGTTTATATCGAGTTGTATAATCAAGGAATACGTGTTGTAGTTTGGTACTTCCGTACTTGCTGGTTGCTGCATTTCCTTCCTGTTTTTAACTTGTGTTGAAAATTTTCAGCATGTCATCAGAAATGGTGGCTTGTATTGCTGTAGAGTCCATTTCTATCCTGGAAAGCATGCATTCTAAAGGGTAAGCAGGCATCTGAAGGTTGGCTGTGTTTAATGCATTAGGCATTTTCACTCTTTGATGCTTCTATATTTTTCTTTTCAGATATGTTCATGGAGACGTCAAACCTGAGAACTTTCTTCTTGGTCAGCCTTCAACACCTCAAGAAAAGAAACTTTATCTTGTGGATCTTGGATTAGGTAAACAAACATCTTTAATCAAATTGTTAGTAATTTGCATGTTGAGGTGAAAATGTCTCTCATTTTTTGTTTCTGCTAGAATACCGGTGGTTTAGAGTCTTCAAACTTGATATTTAACTGCTTTAGTGTTATTCCATATGGCTTTGTCTTTAGATCATTTAAGACTTTTCATTTGGCAGCAACAAAGTGGAGAGATCCTTCTAGTGGACAGCATGTTGATTATGATCAGCGTCCAGATGCCTTCAGGTCTGTTTTTCTGTTTCATATTTGTCAGCTCAAAACAACATTAATCCTATATCTGTCATTTTCTAAATTTTGCCTTCATAATCTAGAGGAACTGTCAGATATGCTAGTGTCCATGCACATTTAGGAAGAACTGCAAGCAGGAGAGATGATTTGGAATCACTGGCTTATACGCTAGTATTTCTTCACCGAGGCAGGTTGCCATGGCAAGGATACCAGGTATCTTACTGTCTAATCTGCTTTTTTGTCCATTCAGTACAGTTTTTGTTTACCATTCCTGTTTGAGTATTTTCTTTACTTTTTCTCTGTGTGTTTACAGGGTGATAATAAATCATTTCTGGTGTGCAAGAGAAAGATGAGCACCTCACCTGAGAGCCTTTGCGGCATCTGTCCTCAACCTTTCAGGCATTTTCTTGAGACTGTAGTCAACATGAAGTTTGATGAGGAGCCAAACTACTCCAAGTTGATTTCTTTGTTTGATAGTTTAATTGGACCCAACCCTTCCATCAGACCAATCAATACTGATGGAGCCCAAAAGGTTCGTGTTAGGCATTGCACATGTTCTCGAGTTAAGAGTGAAGTGAACCTGAAAATTTTAGCTGTGTGCAGTTTATATATTCTTTACTATGGGCAAGTTTTCCCTTCAGGTAGGGCAGAAGCGTGCCAGGTTGCTTAATGATGATGATGATGGTCATGTAAAAAAGAAGGTTCGCCTGGGTGTTCCGGCAACACAGTGGATTTCAGTATACAATTCCAGATCACCCATGAAACAGAGGTACAGTGCTGATTCTCAAGCTTAACTTTCTTCTACACAATTTTAATATGTTATATCCTATCCCTTGTATTTCAAGAATGCCTACCAAGTTATATTACATTGTTGTGCTCTGTACTGTCCTGAATCATTTGATTAAATAAAATTTTTATTTTAATAACTAGGTTGGAGTATTAAAAAAATTAAAACAACTGATTAAGTGGAAGAAACTAAGTTACTCATGGTATTCTATGTTTTTTATTGCATAGTGTGCACAAAATGTGTTTGTTACTTTGTTTTAATGGAGCCCAAAGAACCATCTAGGATTGTTTAGACAGTTATATCTATTGGTTTAAGTTCAGCTTTGGAAAAAAAAAGTTAGCTTTTAGGGCTTCTTTGTATTGGGTAGATTTGATCTGATCCTATCAGAAATTTAACCCAATAACTACAATCCAAACCCATCCCAGAAACTTATTTTATATGGAAGCATGTAACTCATTCCATATACTTGTTTGGATAGATTGTGTTTAGATCCTAGACCTATGCTGGCTGTAAGCTGTAACAGGCAGTGCTCTCATCTTTGACATATGTATCTCTTTTCCAATTTGACTATGTGGTTTGCAATTTATATTGATTCCTTTATGTAACTCTACATGCTGGTCTTCCAGATTGTTCATAATTCCTGGATAGATTGAACATCAAGCCACTGTGTGTTAGGTTACATAAACAATATATGTTTAGGTCTTTGGCTAAATTTCTAGAGTTGCTCCTGTTCTATCATGAAATATGTTTGCACATATTCTTGTTAGATGTGGACAAGTAGTTTGATACACGACAATATTTATGTTTCTCCATTATGCAAGCATGTTGAATGCAGATCCAATAAAAAGCTCCTTGGCTAAGCAAAAACTGTTAAGTTCTTGTGCTACATCCCATATATTACCAATGGCAAGGTTGCATTTAACACTACACATGGGTTTAAATGGAAAAGTATATACAATCTTTCTTAGGAACCGAAATATGCAGTTGACATAATAACCTATAATGTTTTCCTTCATTGTTTGCATTCATGGATGCACTGTCAGCCTTTATATGGATTTTGTTGGTGTACAGGCTGATTAAGTCTCCCTCTTGATAGGTACCACTATAATGTGGCCGACATAAGGTTAGCACAACATGTGGATAAAGGAAATGAGGATGGTCTGCTGATAAGTTCAATATCATCGTGTGTTGATCTTTGGGCAATCATTATGGATGCTGGGACTGGCTTCACAGCTCAAGTCTATGAGCTGTCTCCACATTTCCTTCATAAGGTAGAAACTTCCCTTCTGCACCCTCTTGTAGTTCATTCTGTTTACTTGCCCTCATTTTCACTTATAAAATGCAGGAATGGATTATGGAACAGTGGGAGAAAAATTTCTACATCAGTTCTGTTGCTGGCTCCAACAACGGAAGCTCTCTTGTTGTGATGTCCAAAGGTATGTATAATTTTTATGACATATATTCTTCTTTACTTTCTTTCTTTGCTTTTTTTGCTAGCTTTTATGTATGCAGTATAGCTTGTGAGCATGTTTGTTGGCTGAGTTTCAAAATGTTACCACATAAATGAGCCTGAAAAGTAAACCTGGACAGCAAAAAGTTCTGTTCCAATCTAACTGGTACTCCAACAGGATCAGTAGTTATGAGTATCTGCTGAAATACCCTGAACCGGCTCCTACCATCTGCATAGCCTGAATAGGCTTCTGCCATCTTTTCTCTGTTACCTGATTTGCCACTGACATTAGACACCGTATTTTTGTGTGGTTTCTATTTTTCTAAATGGGATCCCGATCACAATTCTCTGTGGCTTTTGTACATATTGTTGCTTAGCTGGTCCTCTAACATAGTATTTGATGATTGCCAGGCACACCATACACCCAACAGTCTTACAAAGTCAGTGATTCTTTCCCATTTAAATGGATAAACAAGAAGTGGAAGGAAGGTTTTTACGTCACATCAATGGCAACGTCAGGCAGTCGATGGGCCATAGTCATGTCCCGCAATGCTGGATTTAGTGAACAGGTCAGATGTTCCCACCATTGCTAAACTTCGTAAACAGAAGAAAGTGCACATGATTTTCATTTCATTCTGAAGCTTTTAAATGAAATGAATGAGATCAGAACATGCATTGTGTATTATTTCACTTAACATTTTCTTTAACACTACACTGTTTGCAAAGGTCTTTTGAAATAGTGGTTTCCCTAGTTGGTCTGAAAAATGTTGTTCAGGTAGTTAGGTCTGTGGCTTATGGCTACGGCTGATGGTTTTTGTCCCTAACACAAGTGTTTGTGCGAACGAACCGGATGCCGATAAATTGCTTTGAAAAGACTGACCTGATAACCTGCTTTGAAATAGCGGCAAAGAATCATCTTGTTTGTTTGTTCGGTGGGAGCCATAAACTGAAAAGGATGTGGGCCTAGTATTTGCTAGCCTTGAAGATTGTGCTACTGAGCCATAATCCAAGATGGTGTCTAAGTGGGCTCACAGTTGGCTTGTAACATTGCAACTCTCTAAACAGGTGGTGGAATTGGACTTTCTGTACCCGAGTGAGGGCATCCATAGACGCTGGGACAACGGCTACCGTATCACTGCAATGGCTGCCACAATGGACCAGTCTGCACTGATATTAAGCATGCCAAGGCGCCGCCCACGAGACGAGACGCAAGAGACCCTGCGCACTTCGCAGTTTCCCAGCGCACATGTCAAGGTAAAACACGAGAACCCCAATCCAGAAGCTAGCAAGTTGTGCTGTTCCGGTTCTTAGTTTCTCCTATGCGCAGGACAAGTGGGCCAAGAATCTTTACCTCGCTGGAATTTGCTACGGGCGAACTGTGGCGTAACATGCCCGCGGAGCGGGGCTATCCATCCTTGTTGGGTTCTATTTATCCCAGCCACTGCTACTGGGTCTGTTCTTGTACACCAACCCAACCCATTGATGTATATGTTTTTCGTCCTCCGTTCGTAGTAGCATCGATCAGCTGCAGGCTACTTACTGCGTTTGTCTGCCCTCTAAAAGGACGGTGAATTCCGATGTATGTATCTGCTAATTCTATGCTTGATCTCTTATCTTGATGAAGGCTAGGGATGCAGAATAGTGTAGCTTGTTATCGGCCATAACATGATACTCTGCTAGTCCAATAAAGTGAGCTTCGAGTTGTGTCTAATTCACCTCTGTTTGTTTACCTCATCGTATTGCATGTCGCGGCCACCTCACAAGGATGATGATTGATGGATATCACTATCGCAGACTCTTTGGGTCCACATCACATTGTCGAGGTTGCTGCTTAGGAAACAACTTCAGCCTGATCTCAAAATAAAAAAAACTTCATTCATAGGGTACGAGCTGACGATGGTTCCCCAAGATATCATATTCATGCGTAGCGTGCCCTAAGAAGAACGACTAGTACGTCAAGTTCCAAAAAAAAAAAAGAGAGACAAGAAGAAACGACTAGTGCATAGAATGATAATTTCCTAATAATGATTAAGCAGATGCGTTATCCTTTATTCCTGTACATTTAATAGTCCATCGACTAGTGCATAGATGTGCGTGTTAAGGATATAAGCGTCATTTTTTAGTTTCTAGGGTTTTGATGTCATGTACATTATATATTGCCTTTTGGACTATGCAATATATTGAACTAGCATCTCCTCCGCCACCGCCTTCCCTGGGAGGAGTGTGCTACACTCCCGGAGGTGGCCACCTCCTTTCGCTTCTCGCTGTCGCCCGTCCACGCACTGGCGTGGACGCCTAGACGCACTCACACGTGCCACCGTCTGTGCCATCGCCTGGCCGAATCGACAATGCCGCCAGGCCATTGCGCCTGCCCCCACGCCCGCGCCGGATTCGGCCGCCCCAGCCTAGATCCGGCCTCATCGCACCAGATTTGTAGCTCCCCTTGCCGCTGGATCCGGTCGTCGCCGCCGCCGCAAAGCCGCCTGCGCCTGGATCCCGGGCCGAGATCTGGCCGCCGCCACCAGGAGTTGCGCCGGCCCATCCCAGATCCTCATCGCCGCCACCCGCCGACGACTCGCCGCACCCGCCTCCGCTAGATCCGGGCGGATCTGCTGCCTCCCGCCGTCACCTCGTCGCCCAGCTCGGATCCTATGGCCAACCCCGCTCCTTATTGGATCCGGCGAGATCGAGCTCTTCCTCGTCGGATCCACTCCTTTAGCCGACGCCGACACCATGCTCCGTCACCTCCGGATCCAGCCGCCACCGCCTCGGATCCAGCCGCCGTCTTCGCGCCATCTTCTGGCCACTGTCTTCGCACCATCCTCCGTTAGGCCATCGTCGTCGCCCTAGGCCTTCGAATCCTCCCAACCGCCGCAGCTGCCTCCAGCCTCCTCTGCGCTACCTGTTGCAGGCCCATGCCCACATCAACGCTTCGCGCCACTGGCCCGCGCTAGATCCAGTCGTCGCAGCCATCTCCTCCCACCTCTTCTCGCGCTCGCCCCGTCGCCCGCGCGGCCGCGTGCTCCGGAGAGAGCACTTGGGAGTCGAAGAAAATAAAGGAGAGAGAGCTTCGGGTGGAAGAAAAAAAATTGAAGGATGTTGCTGATGTCACTGAGTTTGAGTCTTTTTTCTAAATCTTTCGTTGCGTCTATCCAAGTCTGTAGTATCTCTCTTTCACTTCGTCAAAGCCGTGCGAGTCCATAAAACTTCTTTCAGTCAGCCGACTGCTTTGCTAGCCACGATTCATCTTCTTGGATGAGTGTGGTCCTTTTCTTCTTTTCGCATAGCCGTAGCCGCTGCTCTTCTATCTGAGCCTCTGTAAATCGTAGAAGTCTTTATGATATCGCTGCTTCTCTTTGAGGCGCCGCCCTGAGCTTCTAAGGCTGCCGTGCTTCTTCTGCACCGCGCCTCCGTCATGTTTCTTGTGCACTGCGCCACCGCCGTCTTAGGCTTTGATCTGTGCCGCTATATTTCTATCTCCCTCTTCGGCTTGATTTGACAGCTCTCTCTACTTGTGTCACCTTCCACATCCTCTTCGTCGTGTTACCACGGTCAACTTTGCTCCCGCTTACCTCTACTTTCTCAGCCCTTGCACTTTGTGCTTTTTATGTTGTTGCGCGGTTCCGGATGGTTGGTACTCGACACAATTTTTCAAGAGCCGCACGCTCTGACGACAACTTCAAGGCTCAGACTTTGGATTTTTTCTATTTTAGTGTCAATCATTTTCAAATGTAACGTTATTGCATACACCTTACATTTTAAGAGAAGATGTTAAGGGTATAAACGGTCATTTCCTAGTTTTTAGGGTTTGGTCTCATTTACACTATATATTGCCCTTTGGGCTATGAAATACATTGAACTAGCATTTTATCCTTTCATCCTACTATTGTAACAGTGCGATCATATTTTGGTTCTTGGTCTTCAAAAATCCTTCCAGTAAGATGCCAATGCAATTCTGCTCGAGTTCAATGTCTTCTCCCTTAATGTAGATGTTCATAGTAGATCGATCTTTCAGCAATGAGAACCCTGATCTCATGCATTGCCATTTTCTCAAATATCTGGGGGGAGCAAAAGCCTGGCAACCACTAGAGCGCTTTCCTGTAATTTCCATGTATGAATTATCAAAGTAGTACCAAATATAAATTCCAAGACACAAGGTAACATTGTAATACCCAATCCAATTGGAGGTATGTCATGATATAGTAGTAGAATTGTGCAAATATGGGCCTTCAGTTAGTTGTTGTACATGTCCTATTCCCCTTATTTCCCCCCTAAATTCAATGGACGAAGAAGAAACTGCACTTCGAGAAATTGGGGATGAACACAAAAGCTACCAGGAAGGCATACAGAATGAAACATCCTCCTTTGCTTGCATACTCGAACAAGTCGCCTCTAGTTTCTGCTAAACTAACCTTGCAGACAAATCTTAGATACAAAATGTGGCCAAACATTTAGAGCCTCCAGAAATTTAAATATGTAGTGTGGTAGTCAAACCATTGTAGCGGACCCTCTTGTTAATAAAAATTAAAATATTTCTCTGTCTCTGTGGATGCTAACACATGGTGGCAAACTGGCAATGTTAAATTGCCACTTCATAACTAGACAACTGTTGATAACTTGATATATCACTGAATATTTTGTAGGTATTGCCTGTAGTGTTCTTTGCCTCTATGGTGATATTAAGTGAGAACCACAAAAAACATCTGCTTCACTCCCCTCATAGAATTAAGAAGGAAACAACAACAAACAAACTATGCAGTTGAAGGAAATGTACACGAGTCAATGAATTTAATAAGCACACAGAAAAGCCTCAACAGAAGGATCTGACTAACACAACTGCTCCGTCTTTTCAGTTTCAATGAAGAAACAATGTACCACAGAATCTGTAATCATGTCACAAATATTAGGCTTTCCAATTAGCACCTCATATAGACCCAAGGTGCTTTCCCTATAAAGGATTGTGTCATGTCCTTTTACTGTTTCTTTTGTATTACTTAATAAAGGATCACGCACAGCAGCAGGCAGCGCACCAACTAAAGGATGAGTGTTTAAAAGATCACTGACTCTTGGCATTTTCACCAGTGGTGGACTCTTAAGCTTCTTCAAGTCTCTCTGCCAAGTGGGTTAACTAACCAGAATTAGCATATTCGTTGTGATTTGTGAAATGAAACCCCAAAGTCAATTCTTTTTTCACATGGGAACAACAAATGACTAGTCAAAAATTCCAGCTACCTGCAAAGCATCATCTAGATGGACCATTTCCTTTTCTTCCAGCAGCCCAGTCTTCTGGAGGTTTTGAATATACTCACTCCAGTGTGTCGATTCTGAATATGTTACTTAGCACGTGAAGCACCTGAAAAATGTGGAAACGGTTTCGAAATCTAGATAACAATGAACTCCCATGATCATGGATGGTATGATTTTTTAACCAACAGGAGATTATTTAGTTTATTGATGTAGTGATGTTTTCCTTCATTACTATAAAATTATTGTCTGGAATATGAAGTATTCTGAAGTCTTTTAAACCTAGGTCATGTTTGGAATATTGGAGTTTCGCAAGAATTTCACATGAGTTTTGCAAGAAACAGTACAGTTCTTCCAAAATTCCTACCAAATCCCTCAATTCCTACAGCCTAACCATTTCCCAGCCACTCAGCCTTTCGATGCCATGCAAGTACATGTAAAGAGTCTAAAGACCAAACTAGTCCCATTTCAGTTCAGCTCACCAGCTTCTGGAAGTTGAGTCAAATGACAGAAGAACAATGTAACCACAAACCTGAGGGAATGAAACACGAACATCTTCCAAAAAGTTTCTAGCTTCCTCCCCCTAAGCATTACTTTCATCAATAACAATTCTTGCAATCTCACTATCACCTGAAGAAAGATCAAAAACATTTCATAAAGAAAGGACACTGGTGAAGTGGATTAGGATCATATATGCAAATTAAACTCCCTGTATCTACAAAACAGTGTTAAAGGAGAAAACAGAAGGATACAAAATTGTCAAGAGAAAGATGTCTTCAGGCAGGGTTTTCATAATAATTGCAAAGTAAAGAAAACTTCCTCAGGTTCGGCCTTAATAAGCTAAAATCAATTGGACCATCCACTGTTAGTGCTATTCTTGTTTTGCACGTGTCTGGTCAGAGTCAGTCTGTGTTAAGTTTGAATAAGAGAACTGAGTTGAGTTCGGTTCCTGTTGCAGTCTGAGAAAACGCAGTCTGTATTCAGCAGCTGGTTTTCAGTCTGCTTGTTTCTATTGGTCTGCAGTAGTACTGGGCTTCGGCAGCATGTTTTGCTGTTTAGTGCAGGAGCCTGTTTTCAATTTAATTGAGTTATGTCAGTAGTGTCAGATCATGTCCGATTAATGTGGATCATGATCCAGTTTAGTTGGCCTTAGTTGCTGGTTTTTCGGGCTTCCTGTTAACGCCTGAACCGAGTCAGTTTGTATCGCAGATAGCGCTGTTTTCGTATGACACTGTAGCGCTTCCAGACTTCAGAAAAACATAACACGGTTCTGAAGAAACTCTCTCGCGTGTGTTTTGCCGATACTCTGTATTTCTTCCTGTGTGCATCCACGACTTGCTATACAAAGTGGTTTTGCCAAGAATAACATTTATAGAGTTCGTACAAGATTTTACCAAGAAAATTGTGTAGTTGCCTCCTCGCAATTCTATGAGCACGAAGAAATGCAGCACAGATGTTGCATCCTGACACCAATCTTTGTACTGTGAAGTATGTGGTAAGCCTTCGTGGCAACCAGCTCATCTCTGAAGGAACCTATAGTAATTTGGGAAATGTACATTGGATCGCAAACCCTTGCAATCCCATAATGTTGGCCAGAAACAAGTGTTAAGGATAGAATATTTGTTTTCTTATATGCTTTGTCTTTATATGTATGTATGTATGTATGTATGGATGGATGGATGGATGGATGGATGGATATATATTATAGGGCGAGTGTTTCATGCACCCAGGTGCCTAGGCACCCATATCAATACCCGTTGATTTGCTTTGAGATTCGCAACGTTTGATATGGGTATCTTCATATACCCATAAAAAAGTATATTTGAGATGTCAAACTCCGAAAAAAAGTAAAATCAACTTCAGTTTAATTAGTTTGAACTATTTTTATGGTATATACTCACTGTAGTCGCATTGAACTCAAAAGTAGTTCAAACTAGTTTGAACTGAGTTCAAAACTTACTTACCATAAATATATCAAGAGTATAACACATTTTCATACTCAAACTCAAAAAAATTATCAATCATACACGTGTATCGGACTGTTCTTGATGTGGATGCCTAGGCACCCAGGTAGGGGTGGCAACAAGCCGAGCCAAGTCTGGCTCGGCTCGGCTCGTGAAAGCTTGGTGGAATGGAGGCTCGGTTCGGCTCGGCTTGGTTAGGATATCAAGCTTTTTTGTGGGCTCGGTTCGGCTCGTGGTGCAGCTCGAGCCAGCTCGCGAGGGCTCGCGAGCCAACAATGCAAACCAACAGGAACCGACGGGCGACGGCCAAGAAGACGACCACCTCACCGCAAGCAAGCGTCAGCAACCAGCCAAACGCCCAAACCCTAACCCCTTCTCGCAATCAGCCAACCAACAGTATACCCCAGAGATTCATCCCATTCCCACATTCATCCAAGCATAGCCAATAGTGAACTAGAGACATTAAGCAATCAATCATACGAGAGGAGGCTTACCGACGACGGCAACGAGGACGGCGGCTGCATGCTACCGTCGGCCGAGGCGCCGAGCCACCGAGTACTCCCCCGGTGTACGGGCGGCGGTTAGCCGGCAGTGGCCAGCCGAGGCAACCTGCCTCCCAACCCAACACCTCGGGCAAAACCAAACAAAATTAGCAAGCCAAAACCGGTAGATCGGGGTAGGATTTGGAGAAAAGCACCAGATCGGCCGGATCTGGCCATGGCTCACCGGGCGGCGCCGAGCGGCAAGGCGGGAGCGGCCGGGCCGTGGCTCACCAGGCGGCACCGAAAGGCAAGGAGGCGCGGGAGGGGGAAGCTGCACCGGTGCGACGCGGCGGCGTGAAGTGAGAAGCCGGGGCCCGGGGCGGAGGAGCTGAGACCGAGGGGAGGCATGGAGCCGGGGACGGAGGACCCGAGGCGCGGCGCTGAGGGCAAAGAGTCGGGAGCGACGGGAGGGGCGCGTGAGTGGAGACTGGAGAGAGGGAAACCGAGAGGGAGAGCCGCGGAGAGAGAGCCGAGGGAGTGGCGGCCAGTGGGGAAGGTGAGGAGGCATCGGCAGACGGTTCGGCAGGGGAGGAAGAAGTGAGGCGTCGGTGGAAGGAGTTGGGCCTATTTGGGCCGAGCCAACCGAGCCGCTCGCGAGCTGGCTCGGGCTCGGCTCGTTTAGAGCCCGAGCTTTTTTGCTGGCTCGGCTCGGCTCGTTTCATTTACGAGCCGAGCCGAGCCTTCACGAGCCCGAGCCGAGCCCGAGCTTTTTTGCTAGCCCTACACCCAGGTGCCTTATGTAATTTTCCTATATATATATATATATATATATATATATATATATATATATATATATATATATATATATATATATATATATATATATATATATATATATATATATATATATATATATATAGGCTAAAACAGGTATGTATAGTGTGTGAAAAATTTTAAAATTTTTCATATATTAAGTTTAACTAGTTTACTATATATTGCCTTTCCAAATATACATATAATATTCATAAAATGGTATCAAATTCTAACCTAACTCCTTTCGCTACCATCGCCGCTGCCGCCGCCCAGGCCGCGGCTGTCTCGCCCAGGCCATCCCTCGGTTGCCAGGACCCGTCGCCACTTCGTCCAAATCAGGACTCCCGTCTGCCTCGGGTCACACACCCACGCCCGACCGCCAACCAGATTTGGTTCCTATACACTGTGCTTTTAAGTTTTCCTCCCGATAAAAAAATGAAAGAAAAAAGAAAGAAAGAAAACGTTGATATAAAAAAAGAAAGAATTGGAGGGTACTTTTTTGTCCATTGATTTTTCTATTCCACCTATTTCCCATATTCCTCAGCTTACCATGTATCTTCTTTCGGTGGGTCAACTCACTAATCTTGCTTGTAGGTAGGGGTGCAAATGGGTTAGATTAATCCCGGTCGATCCGGTACCGAATTCGACTTGTACTGAATCCGGGAAGAAAATGGAAAATCCAGGCAGATCGGATAACGGTACCGGATATTACGTGTCAGATTCGGTACCAGAATAGGGACAACAAATATCCGACCGAATTGCTTCGGTATCCGGATATTCGGATAATAACCGGCGGGAGAAGGTGATGAAAATTGGTTTTCTTTTGAGCTTGAATGGGTGCTAAATTTACCATCTGTTTCAGAGGATGACTAGTCAGCATAGTTTTTCTTCTTGTTCTTGAAAAAATAAGGATTTATTCAAATATTGCATTATTTATTTTATACTTTTATTAGTTCAGTGCCCGTGTGTTTGTCTCCTATATTAGTCAGTTCTTTGTAGTTGTTCTCTAGTGATTTGGTACTGGACCCAAGAAATGATAAAGATTGATTATTTTCTGTGGATATTATACTGTTATCCTGTCACCAGAGCTGGAGTTTGTTTTGAATATAGTGGAAACAACAATATTCTATTTTTCTTTCCAAGAATTAGTAATTCTTTGCTAGTTTGATGGCTGCAGCAAAAACTCTGACTTAGTGTGTAATGTTCCAATCAAATGCTAGACTTCTCTTTGGTGCCAATAGATGCCTATGACCCATCAATTGTTGGCTGGATTTTTGGGAGCTATCTACTTATCTTATTCCTTGTACAGTGTTCCCCTAGGTACTAGGCATTAGTCGAGCGGCAGACACTATTGAAAACACTATTGAAAATGTTCCTTTTTGTACGTCCGTGTTATCCGTCTATATTATCCGCTTCCGATCCGTAACCGATATATATCCGCCCTGATGATATCATATTCAAAACTCCGAATATTTCGAATTCGTATTCGTATCCGGTCTTACTGTATCCGACTTCGAATCCAGAGAAAAAATATGGGTTAGGATACGGTTTAAACAATATCCATTCGAATTCGATCCGATTGCACCCCTACTTGTAGGGTTGGTTTTGACTCTCACACCTGTTTCATCTAGGATTAACAGACAAGGACGGTACTTAGGACTGGTCGGCGTTATAGGGATCGTCAGGGTCTCTACATTTTCGACTGCCTCCACCTTCCGTCCACTTCAGCTACTTCTACCACATCTATCTCCATTGCCAGTGCTGCCACCACCTCTTGAGTTTTTGTACAGTGGCATCACCGTTTATATTACTTGTGTGGGTCTTGTCTTTCTTTATTAGTTCATCAGGGTGTCTTTGGACGTGTTACTGTTGACACATTCATGTTTTGTCCGGGTTGTAAGCTGGGCAAGCAGCTACAACTTCATTATCATTCTAGTGAGCCATTGTCTTCTTATCCTTTTGATTTAGTTTATTCAGATTTATGGGGACCTGCGCCTGTTATCTCTAAAAACGGGCTTAAATTCTATGTAATTTTCATTAAGGATTATTCCCGTTTTACTTGATTTTCCCCTATATTTGCAGTTGATTCAATGGAGAATAACGATTTTCAACTCTCTGAATTCGGTCTCTCAGCGGAGGATATGCACTCCTTTCAAGAAGAATATCCATCCGCGAAAGGTCCATATCTACAACAATCTGGAGAGCCAGAAGAAGCGACGGCCCTGGTGGTGCAGGGTCTAATCGATCCATCTTCTACTGACTCAACAAGTGCATCCACAATCCATAGCACGGGTGTAAAAAAATAAGAGCTACTACATCAGAAGCCTGAATGATTTCGACAAGAAGTTCAAAATTGACATTTCATCAAGAAGTTCAAGACCAACGAACGAGGCAACCATCCAATGTAATTTAATAAGTTAATAAAGCTCATTATGTCATTGAAAATAATTATCTTGATGATTAGCAATGTCTAGAATTTTCTATAATTTTTAGGTAATTTTCTACAATTTCTTTTTTTAGTTTTCTATAATTTTCTGAATTTTCTTCTTCTTTTTTCTGGTTTAACGGGCCGACATGACACGTTCGTGGGCTATGTCTGGACTCAGACCGTGGCTCGTGGGCCGGAACGGTAAATGGGCTATGTCTGCATCGGACCGGTCCGGCTCAGCTCATGGGAAATGTCTGGACGAGACGAGGCACCAATCACGACACGCGCGCGTCGTAGCTAGGCGCCACGTCGCCTCGCTCCTCCACCGCTCGCTCAACCCCTGCTGCGTCTGCTAGTTTCCCGAGCGAGGAAAGGGAGGAAGGAGACGAAATTAGCCGCCGCCGCCCGCCGGAGAGCAGAGATACCAGGATGGCCGGCCTCCTCCAACTCATCAGCACCGCCGCCACGCCTCCAACTCATCTGCTCTCCTCCTCCTCCTCCCCCTCGAGCTGGAGGAGCCAGGCAATCACACTCCCGCAGGCACCCCTCTTCTCGACAAGATATTCATCCTCCCCTTCCCCTCATCAATCAATCATAATCCGCCGCCGCCGCAGCAGCTCCTCCTGCTCTTCTTCCTCCACCGCCACCAGCAGCAATAAGAGCAGCAGCAGCAAGACGATGTTTAAGCTGACCTACCTGGAGATAAACAGCTGGGTGTGGGAGGTGGCCGGGGGACTCCGCATCCTGGTGGACCCCATCCTCGTCGGCAACCTCGACTTCGGCGCCCCGTGGCTCTTCGACGCCGCCAAGAAGAGCCTAAGGGATGGCGTCGTCGGAGTCGACGACTTCCTTGGGGCGGTCGACCTGCTGCTCATCACGCAGAGCCTGGACGACCACTGCCATGTACGGACGCTCAAGCAGCTCTCCGCCAGGGCGCCGCACCTGCCCGTCGTCACCACCCCCAACGCGCAGCCCATCATCGCCGCGCTCCCATTCCGCGACGTCACCTACCTGGAGCCCGGCCAGTCCACAACCATCAACCAGCGGGTCAGCATACTGGCCACCGCCGGCCCCGTGCTAGGGCCCCCGTGGCAGCGCCCCGAGAACGGCTACATCGTCACCGCTGCCGACGAGGACGAGCAGGACGAGCAACAATGGGCTGCGAGCCTCTACTATGAGCCTCACTGCGTCTACGACAGGTCGTTCCTGCAGACCAAGGGGCTGCGCGCCGACGTGGTGATCACGCCCGTCGTCAAGCAGCTCCTCCCCGCCAACTTCACCCTCGTTTCCGGCCAGGAGGACGCCGTCGAGCTCGCGAGGCTGCTCGGGGCCAGGTACGTCGTCCCCATGAGCAACGGAGACGTCGACGCCAAGGGCCTCCTCACCGCCGTCCTCTCAACCCAGGGCACCACGCAAGCCTTCAAGGCTCTGCTGGCGGAGGCGCTTCCCCACGCTCAGGTGCTGGAGCCGACGCCCGGCGTGCCACTCAACATAGAACTGGACGTGCAAGCATCTGCTGCTGCTGCTGCTGCTACATAGAGCATCGAAAAACACAAACATAGCTAGCTAGCTAGCTTGTACCGGCCGGTCATGCTACTTACTAATTAGGCTACATGCATCATCATCAATCCTGTAGTGTAGAGCATATATAGGGCCAGTTTGCAATGTCAACACAATCGTCTTTGCATCATGGATGGATGGATGCAAAACGCCCAAGACTGTTGGATGGATGATCCATGTACCTATCTATACTCATTCTACCCTTTGGTGAAGCAAGGCCAAGATGCATGAACCCAGACGCACTGCAGCAGATTCTTGGAGCCAGCAAGTTGTACATTTGTCCACCCCTGAGCCCAACTCCAGGCCGGCGCCATGCTTTGCGTCAGATCCCTGCTTTGGCTTTGGCACAAAGAAGAGGCGATCTCCAGACTTGGTGAGCTCTGCTTGGATTACCTCCTGGGAAGATAGACCTTGTTTGCCATGGTTTCAGGCGGCTTGACCATCTCCGTCTCATTGAGCCTCCCTCAGCACCCCGTTCTTGCCCGTCAGAACCACAAGCCTGTTCCAGTACTGGAGATCGCCCTCGACCATGGCCCTTATGATCGCGACTTTCACTTTGACCATAGTTTCGACTTTGACCCAATCCTTTGGCCACGACCCTTCGATGATGGCATCAATTTCGACCACGGCCCTTCGACTCTTCGACCACGACGACGGTCTCGACCTCGACCACAGCTTTGACGTTGCCCACGTCGACTTCGACCACGGACCACGGCCACGGCCTCAATCATGGCCTTGACCTCGAACACAGCCTCGACCTCGACCACAGACCACGGGCCTTCGACCATAATCACGGCCTCGACCTCGAACATGGTTTCAACTTCGACCACAACGCTCTTCAACCACGACCTCGACTTCGACTACGGATCACGTTTGTTTCGATCATAATATTTCGACTAAATCCTGCAATTTTTAAAAATTGCATACGAACCCTTCCAAATTACATATAGATCCTCGATTTTTTTGGCAAAACTATCGTCCACGGAATAAAACCACACTTTTTGTAAAACACCTCGTTTTATGTAATTATACTTTAATTTTTTTTACTAAAAACCCCTCTTATGAATTGTTCACTTTTTTCTTTAGCCTATGTAGTAGCTAGCACGGCATGATACCACACTTCTGCATCTAGTATAGATTACAGAGAAAATTCGTCGTCGAAGACATTGACAACAGAGCCATTGTTCTCTCTAAAAATACATAGCATATATTTTTATTTTTGCGCTCAACAATAACAAAATCATGGCTACAATGTTGGCTTGGCTACTGAAAATATGAAAACTCTTTAGAACAAATCTAAAATTTATTGTGCCAATCTATATATTTCAAGTTTTGGTGCCAATCTGCCATACTAGTTCACAGTTTTTTTTTTTACTATTTTACCTAAACTATGTTTGAGAGTCTTGGGGTGAATGCTTGTACAAAAGAACATGGTTCGGGATGATACCGTACTATCAGCTCATTGTTCTGATATAATACAATCATACTATACCTTGCTATAGCACATGGTTGTGACACAATCTTGCACGAATGAAATTTCAACATTTTGGTGGCAGTTTTCGACCACAGTTTTGGGGAAACTACTCTTCTTCATTGTACATTCTGCAGCTCGCAATTTTGGGACAGGCGATTCAAACGTGCTGAAGCTCATTGATCCTGTAAAGAGGATCAAATTACTTAAACCGAACAAGTATTCCATCCGACTGAACTCCTGCAACTTTATTCCTTAATCTGTCTCAAAATGACCAACATCAAATATACAACATGTGATGATTTTTCAGATGGAGACGCGAAAAGGCAAAAATAGCTCATGGAGGAAACAAGGCAAAAAACCTAGAGCTTGTCCCCCCCGTCCTCTCAAACCGAACATAATAATATACAGTTCCCCCATGTGTAGTTGCGCTCCGAGTGTGTTGATGTGTCGAACTGCAAAGAATGGTTGCAAGTTGCAACTTCACAATGTACAACTTGTAAGAATATACTTATCGTTGGCCTCTCCTCCTTGATGATGCAATGCGGGCTCGTGGAAGCCCCAGAATAGCTACCAGCCCGCCGATGAAAGCCGCAGCAGCTGCCACCGCAAAGGCCGGTGCATTTCCACCACCGAAGATTTGGTCCCACGGCCCGCTTCCCAGTGACACAATAACCTGCAGGCACCATTGTCAGTAAAAACACAACATCCTGAAGGTACAAGTTTCAATTAATAAGTCAGCATGCTTGCATGCAGATGAAGGTGGTATGCGCTTATTTCTTGTGAGCAAGCTCAGCCATCAAACTAAAGATGCCTTTGTTTTTTCTTATTTTTCTCACCATATCCACATTTTTCATTCTTTTGGAAATAACATGGAAGTGTCATTTGCCATGCTATCATTTACCAATTTATGTTGATGCTAAACTCTGTGCAACCGCACATTCACTTCCAATTATTTTTTTACGCACAAGTTTTCACGGTTCAATTGTGCTAATGCAGCTCATAAATTTTAGAAAAATTAAGTTTTCACGGTTCAATTGTGCTAATGCAGCTCACAAATTTTAGAAAAATTAAGTACAAACTCATAAATTTTGAGGACTTTTCAAGGCTGGTAGAAAACGGCAAATGCTGTAGCCCAGAGTTTGGTCATAAGTAGATCCTAAATTGCGCATTTGGCTTAAATTCCATGCTATAGCCCAAACGTGCAAACCTACTATAATATAATGTTCTTCAGCTGATTTCCAATGCAGAAACTCAAGGGTTTGGGTTTTCTGAACTATCAAGTTTCTGCCCGATTTATCCTACTATAGCCTGGATTCAATTTCTTGGTGGACTGGAAACCTGCGGAATGACCAAAAAAAAACTTAAGCTTGAATTTTGAATGAATAGAGTGATTAGATCATCTGTAGTTGTAACATGGGTGCATATTTTAGTATCAAACATGAGAAATGTGGAAACGGTTCTCTTATCTAATGCATAGCTTCAATTCCAAAAGTTATGTGCTTCTACTTATAGCACAAACCTAACAAAAGTATATTGGTCTGAAAAGTTTTAAATTTTAAATTTGAATTGGTGAATAGTAATTTTGGGTGGTAACCGGCCAGGAACCGATCAAACTAGGCGGTAATCAACCAAATTCAAAATTTGAGTTTAAATTTGATAATTGAACCCGTCCAGTAGAAAACTAGTCACTGGTGGTAACTAGATGAGCAGTAACCTGTACCAGCCAGGGTCTGCTATTTTTTCCGTAACTGACTTTTGAATCCTTGGATACAACCCCTTCCTGCCATGGAACCAGCTGGACTTTGGTTCCATGGAAGTGAACCCTGACTTTGGTTCCACTGTCATTTTGGAGCGCGCATTTACATTGCTGCAACTCTAGAAAATGCTGTACCTCGGATATCTGATCCAAATTCAGTCAATTCTAAAATTGTGTTATGGTAAAAGTGCCATTACCCAACGGTGTCAGCGCATTATGATCTAAAACTAACATCCTATACCGCCATAGCACATTTTAAAGCCAGTTCCAAAAGCTACAGCTCACAAATTCAGTTTAGTAACATATTTTGCAGCATATTTATCTTGCAGTAACTCATTGAAAATGCTACAGGTTAGATATCTGGCCCAAATTCAGCAGACCCTAAAATTGTGCTTTTGGCTAATTTATGCTACAGTCCACAGTGTTAGTGTATTATGATCCAACGAGTTTTTAACCCGATATATGCAAATACTTTTGGAGTAGCAACGAGTAGAGGTAAATCTTTGGAGTTGCAAATCATAGAACAACTTTGGAATAGCACCCAACTAAATTATTTGATCTATAATAGTTCATAGATCAGGGCAAATTTAAGCCAAGGTTATTAAGTCGTAAAGTCGAGTCGAGTCGTGATGCTACCGACTTGGAGATTAGTCGCGACTAATCCTGACTAGTCGTTGACTAATCTACTACTACTTGCTTGTTGCTTCTACTACTAACTGCCTTCTACCACCACTACTACTTGCTACTGCTACCCAGGCTCAGAGTGGAAGAATACTCGGATCTTGCTCTAGAAGAAAGCATCGAAACTGAGTCTAAAACAGAAAAAAAACGTAGGATCAAGATCTGAAACAGAGCAGCAAAGTAAAGGAAGAAGATGGGAGTAAGTGGGAGGAAGAACAAAGCGTCAAACGGATGAAGAACAGGGCAAGATCCAATTAGACGTTCGACTCGCGCTGGCTGACTAGTCGCGGCTAGTCGCCGACTAGTCGGCAAGTCGAACGACTAGCGCAACTAGTCGAGTCGACGGCACTAGTCGGTGCCTGTGTACCGACTTGTCGACTAATCGACGATTAGTCGCGACTAGTCGCGCGACTTAATAACAATGATTTAAGCAATCCTGAACTTCTAATCTTTCAGGTTCATTCATCATGTTCTAACTCATCATGTTCTAACTCACAGAATCAGGCCTTCTATAGACTCGAAAGTGGGTCTTTTCAGTCTGGTCTAGTATGGTACTCACCAATTTGATATACATTCAATTGATTATGAACTTGTGAGAGCTGATTTGTAATCCTGTAGCTCACAAATACCTACCAGTTTACATTCAGATAGGGGTTTCCCCTGATTTGTTGTGTTGAGTTTCAATCAAGTATTCAAATAATCAAGTCTGAACTTACACCTCACTACAAATGGTACGAAAGCAGGTTTTCCTAGCTTAGACCAGGGTTAAAATGACCGGCTACATGGGATTAATTTCCATTATCTGAAGTTGCTAATATAGGCATTTGATCTCAAGACGTTCAGATATTTCTTTTTCCTGAAGGTGCATGCTCTAACCCCAACTCTTCCTCATGCTAGCTTGCAATAAATTAGGCATTTAAACCATTTCTTAAATTGGGCTCCAGAACTGATAGTCATGTTAGAGCACATGAAGTCAGGTAAGTTTTCATCCATTATCTGCTCGTTAGTTTAGGAGGCATTTTTCCTGTTACTGCTCACAATTGTAGTAGGTTCAAATATGCATAGGAACGAACCAAACCCAAAAGCAAACATAAAAAGAAGAGGTAAATACCTGCGGTATGACAATAGCTAAATTGAGAATGCCCATTGCTAGACCTGCAAGGGAAAAAAGTACTTTGTAAGAACAGAAATCCAAGATGATACAGTCATACAGTTGACTCAAAAGGAAAATACCTTGGCCAAGCCCCAGATTTTCAACACGACTAGCGGCCATTGCATATGGTATACTGTATGTGATCTGCAATAATAAAAATGAATCAATACCCAAATGTATAACATATGAGAGAACTTAATAAAATTATACTGGTGAAAAAACAATTCCGTTACTCACCGCCAGGGGTGCTCCTAGAATTGTAAAAACTACCAGGGAAGCAATGACAATGCCAGTTGGAGGCACTCCACTGGGTGGATAATCCATATTCTTTGCCACATATGTTATTACAAGCATTGCCACGAAGCACAAAGCCATTACGATATTGGAGACACCCCATACAAGTCCAGCTCCCCACTTCCTACATAACTTTTCTAGTACAACTGAGGTGAATCCAAGAAGGACCGAGTTCAACATTAGACCAAAAGAACCCATTCTCACACCATCATGATAGCTTTGAGTCTCCCCTGGGTTGTCTGGGCTTCCCCTGTAGATCTCCCGACCCATCCAATCGGTGTCAAATAGGATAAAAGGAAACCATCCAATCCATGTAAGGGCAGTAACAATCAAAACCATCCAAACCGGTAATGTAAAGTATCTGAACGATCCAAAAAGTTCCCAGAGGAAGGCTTCCTGTTCATTGCTTGGATGTTCTGCTTCAGCACTTCCAAAAGATTGAGGCTCTTGCACTGATGCTACAGTAATGTATGTAGTAACAACCAAAATGATAATATCGAGAAGAAAGGCAGACTTGAGGTTGGCACAACTGACGCTGCAGGATGGAGTAACAGTGAAAGGAAATACCCTGTACCAGCCACTGTATGCTCCAGTGGCATATCCGAGTATGTTTCCCAGGGCCATGAAGAGTGAAAAGTAAGCATTAGCTATCCGGGTCCTCCTTGGGTCATTCTCTGCAATAGAAAGGATTAGAAATGAGTCATTTATGAGGTCTAACATATAGCATGGCTGGCACAACCCTATCTCAATGCTGGTTACAGTTGAACATATTAAGCTGCAAAACTGGATCTAAGTTGAACCTACCACTATAGCAGATAACTGAAAAATTCAGGAAGGCGCATATAATTACACGCCAAGCCACAACTAGAGTTTCTGAAATGCTCCTGAAAGTTCGGATGTGCACATTTCAGGAGGGTGCATCTAATTACACGTCAAGTCCCAACCAGAATTTATGAAAAGCCCCTCTAAGCTCCGATGTGCACATGCACTGGGCAATGGAGATTGTGGGCCCAACTCACTTGCCTAAACAGAAGATCAATATTTCATACTATTTTACTGATATTTACCAAGGAATTTCATCACTTCCATATGGCCACAAGCACACCCAGATCATGCCATCTCAGTGTAGTGTCGCATCAGATCTTGCCTTGTAGCGCACAGGCCAATAGCAAGACCACAGCCACAAACCACTGGCAGCCTTGCAATTATTAACCAGGGTCCCTCAGAGAATACCTGGCTGTTGACAAAAGATGATTCTAAACTTGTGATTTACTGTATCACTTAAATATCTCCCACTGTGGACGCCTAGCTCAATCTGAAAGCGATCCCACAAAAACAGAAAAAAAAGAAGAGAAATTGGTGGTGACATTTGTGCCAACCGTAATTATTCGAAGATTGCATTGTGTGTGTAATGGAGGAGGGGTGAACCCCATTAGAAGGGAATTGCCATGTCGTTATTTGGTTCGTGTTGTCGCAACCTCGATGCTGCTAATAATAGGCCAGCAGGGCGGGCAATGTAAGGAGTTTGGAGGAGCAAGCAAAATGAGATGGCCGGCCGGCCCCGTGCTCTCTTCGCTTCTGTGTGTTCACACACACAAGTAAGGGAACGTTTTGCGGTTTACCCCCTTGTCGTCTCGCCAAATCACCAGTCCCAAATCTCTCTCTCTCTCTCGCCAAGAAAGATTAAGCACGAAGCGCTTGGAATTCTTCGCTAAAATCGAAAGGATAAGCGACGATCGCTTGCGTTGCGACGGAGGCGAGATTAATCTGATCTGTCTTTGCGAGACGAGCAGGCAGGCAAGAACCTGAATTTGCGCTGAACCGCAACAAGACCTCGCAACGCATCTGTTGACTTGCGATTGGTGGGCTAGACTAGTCTAGGGAAGGCTCAAGGCCCGGAGGAGGGAAGGAAGGAAGGAAGCGAAGTTAATTACCGGTGAGGTCGGCGAGGAAGGCCCTGCAGGGCCCCTGTGTGGCGTTGTTTCCGACGTCTAGGAGCCAGAAGCCGATGAGGTAGACGATGATGGCGCCGAGGCGGGTGGAGCCGGGTTCGACGGGGTCGCCGAAGAGGCGGCCGAGGTCGGCGGAGAAGCCGACGATGAGGACGGCGGCGGCGATGGATGCAGCCCCGGCGGCGATGAAGGGGCGGCGGCGGCCGAGGGGGGAAGCGGCGGGGGCGATGCGGTCGGAAAGGTGGCCGACGAGGGGCTGGACGAGGAGGCCGGAGAGGGGCCCGCAGAGCCAGACGAGGCTGGCGAAGGCGTGCGGAATGCCGAGCTCCTGCACGTAGGGCGTGAGGAGGGAGAGCTGCAGCGCCCACCCGAACTGCACGCCGCACGCCACCGACGCCGCCCGAAGCAGCTTGCGCAGGGGGACCTTCCGCGCGGGGGGCGCAGCCGAAGCAGAGGTCCCGCCGCCGGTGTGCGGCCGCCGCGCCATGCGCTTGCTCCTCCTCTGACCGCCGGGACTTCCTCTGGTGAAGGGGGAGGGAGTAGTAGTATCAATTCGGCACGGTGGAATCTGGAGCTGGCGTGGCCTGGGAGGGAGGCAAGCAAGGAGCAAAGCAAAGAGAGAATAATGATATGCTGCTCCGCTAGCTAGCCTCCACGCCAGCCGCTGTCAGTCTCTCTCCTCTCCTCTCCTCCTCTTCACCTGTGGCTGGCTGGCTGGCTGGCTGTAGAAGACATGCGGCCGCAACGCACGACCTAATAATATCCCAGCGGCCATAAATATCCCTTTTTTTCTTTAAACCATAAATCCGCTCTAGCAATGCCATAGAGCAGTTTCTTTGCTATACCTTGTACTCCTTGGGGGTGAGACTACAAATTAAATCTAATCACCAATTTTTAAGAGGCAACATAGACTCAAATACTGCAATTAGAGGGAGTGAATAATTATCGCCGCCTTTTGGAATCTTCTAACGGTCGATGAAGATTTCGACCGCTCGTCACACGACTACCCGAACGATCGCTCAGCTTTGACTGCTTGCCAATCGCTCTGTTTGATCGCTTTGTTCGTTGTCGTAAGATCCAATCCACTTGCAATCACTAACTCTCTTCAAGCAAAAGATGAAGTAGATTGATTCAAGACTATCTTTTACCGCTGGATTTTCGTAGATTTATAAAGTACCCACACAAATATCCCTAAAAGTCATAGCCAAAAACTAAAACTAAAACCTTCTAAAAAATTCTCTCCGAATCGTCTCAAAAGCCTTTTTCCCCCAAAAGCCCTACGGAAACCGCCAAAAGCCTCACCTTAACTTATAACATCTCCCTGCTTTTATAGGTGAATGCACTAACCTGTGTCTACCTCAAACACATAGTCAAAACTTAATCTCTTTCGAAAACCAAGGAACCCGAAACCTTTCTGAACACAGGTTTTATTCAAACTCTATCTCTTCTAAGTTACGAACTCTAACCATAACTCTTTCAATCTTAATTATGGACTCCTTCCACAACTCCTAACTCACTACGTGATGAAGCCTCCAGGACAGCACCTCCTGTATCTTTATCACGCACCATCATCTTACGTGTCGATGCCTTTAGGATAGCATGTCACATCCCAAATTTTGTTTTTTTGAAAAAATTAAATTTAAATTAATTATTTTAAAGTAATTGGATTTTATTTGGCTTTTCTGAATTTTCTGGAGTTTAAAACCTATTTTTAGAATTTAAAAAGTAATTTAAAATATGAAAATTAAATACCAACAGTAGTTGGAAATAATTTTATTTAGTCCAAAATGTCTCCAGGAGCTTCTGTGAATTTTTCTGGAATTTTTGGAGGTATTTTCATATTTTTCTGAGGCCTAAATAATTTTCTAGCTTTTTCTGAAAATAGAAAATCAAATTTTAAAAATAAAAATCCCTCCCCTCCCTCCAGCCAACGCGTGGACGGCCCAGATCCGTCCACGTCGCCGCTCGGCCAATCCGGGCCACCCCTTCCCTTCCCCTCGCTGCCTCGCGGGCCCGGCCCGTCAGCCGGCGGCCCCGCCTTCCCCTCCTCCTCGCCCGACGCGTGGACGGCCTGGATGAACCGCGTCCTCGCGCCCGGCCTCAATCCATCGCCCCTCCCACTTAAGCCATCCCGCCGTCCGATCCTTTCCCCAAGCTGCGTGGCTTCATCCGCGCCGCCCGCTCACTCCCTTCTCTCTCTCGTTGCGCGCGGACCCCGCCCGTCAGTCGCTCGCGCCCCGCTCCCGCTGCCACCCCGGCCCCGCCTGTCAGACCCTTCGTCCCCGCGGAGCCGCCTCCTTCCTTTCTCTTCCTCCTCTTTCCTTTTTCACCGGCCGACCGAGACCGCGCCGGATCCCGCCTTACCTTCCACGGCTCCCTCCGGTTTTGGAAACCCTGGACGCCGCCGCGACCAAATCCCCTCTTCCCCGCGTCCTCCTTTCCTTCTCTGCCCCCTATTTCCTTTCCTTCCCCTCCCCTTCCTTTTCTCGGCCGCCATCTCCGGCGAGCAATCCCGCGCCCGTGTCCCCTCCTCCGCCCTATAAAAGCCCCCCTCGGCTTCGCCTCTCTCCGCCCAGCACCTCGACGTGCTCCACTTCCTCTCCCGAGCCCCGTAGAGCCCTGCCACCGTGTTTCCCCTCTCTCCGAGCTCCGCCGCACTCCGGCGAGCCATTCCCGTCGCCTCGGACCCTTCCAGAGCCAGCCGCCGCCACTCCGAAGCATCCCCGTGCGTCGGCGAACCTCCCCGACACCTCGGCCTCTTCTTCCCGTCGCCGGAGCACCGTCACACCGGAAGACCCAAGCCGTCTCCGCCGTTCCCTCGTCGCCGGCCGTCCCCGCTCATCGCCGCACCCCTCCGACCCCTCCTACAACACCGCCTTCCCCCCGGGAGCGCATTTCGGGAGTCACCAGCACCCCTCCGACCACCCCTCGCCGCCGGCAACCCCGCCTCCGTTCACTGCTGTCCGGGCCTCCCCGCAGGTAACCCTCAAGGGGATTACCCACCCTTATTGGGTAGGCAACGCCTCCCCGCTCACTTGGCTATCACCGCTCGCTCTCCCTTCCCCCGACTCCCTCGGCACGCGTTCGAGCCCTCGGCTCCGCACGCTGAGGTTGAGTTTTCTCAATTTATTCGCGCTGACAAGTGGGTCCCACCCGTCAGTGGCAGCTGTCCTCGCAGGCCACTGTCGACTGGGCCCCACCCCCTCTGCGCTGGTCACTGACAAGTGGGCCCGGAGTCTAGTGGGTCCCACGTGTTAGAGGCTGAGCCAGTGGGCTCACTGTCCAGTGGGTCCCACATGTCAGGGACAGCTCTCTGTGGACTCACTGACCAGTGGACCCCACCTGTCATTCTCTCAGAATAAAAATAAAAATAAAAATTAAATAATTCCTGTGGGCCCCACCTGTCAGAAATTTGGGAATTTCTAGATTTATTCAAATATGAGATTTTCAAATGAGCATAACTTTCTCATTTTAACTCCAAATCCAGCCATTCAAATTTCTAAATTCATATAAAATCATGATCTATCCAAATATGACTCTTTTGAATTTTTGGATTTTATTTGAATTTTTTTTGTATTTATTTGCTTTGTTTGCTTCGTCTTTTCCCGCGTAGATTCCAACGTCGTCGACGATTTCTCCTCCCAGCAGCAGGAAGACCCCGAGAGCGTGCAAGAAGACAAGTCTCCTTTGATCATCTTGAACCTATGCTTTTGAAATGTTTTAAATATTTTAAATTATGTGCATTGCTATTTACATGAAACCACTAGTTCAAATCTTTAGCAAATAGTTATTCCAACTTTGTTATGCCCTCATTTGACATTGATTACCATGTACCCTTGTCACCCTAGAACTTCCTTTGTCTCAATAATGAGATTAATATTAATCTTTGTGAATATTAGATTGGTAGTATCATGCTTAGTCGTGCTATATAATATCATTAGAGTTTGGAAAATGGGAATTTATGATTTATTTGTTGAACCCTTGTGTTTATAAAGTTGGTGGTGATTGGAGTTGCCAGTGTTCTTTCAAAACAAAATAAAATATGAAAGTTGGTTTAGATTAGGGTGGATGGTTAGTTTGGCTTGGTGCAGTTAGCACGAGATCTTGTTAAGTGTATGTTCCACCCTAGTCAATTAAGGACCGACGCTTGTGTTTGTCCAGACTGAGCATTAACTGTACAACCACAAGTCTATATGAGTACGACCTAGCTGACTAACTTATGCTAGTCTAGTTTAGGTGCCACTAGTGGAAAGTGGGTGCCAGGGATGGACTGGTTATCCACAGTGAGGGACAGGGATTTACTGTACTCATATGGCGCAAGAGGGGGCTTCGGTTCGGGCAGTTAGCCTACCTGCGGTGAAACCTCAGCGGGTGGTATCTAGCTAGATTAGAGTAAGGTAAAGGCTTTGTGATATATTATCTGGGTCTCATGCCAAAGGAAGCGTGTTGACTTTTAGGATAATTTATCTCTTGTGGGTAAAGTTGTACAACCTCTGCAGAGTGTAAAACTATTCGAATAGCCGTGCCCACAGTCAAGGGCGGGCAAGGAATGCATTCACATGGTAGATTTCTGGTTTTGTTTTAAAATCAAAGTTTTGGAATTCCGAGAGTGGAGGGAACTCTCGGAAGGGTATCCTGGCAGTTGGAGCCAGAGAGGGTGGTTGTAACCCGAAGTATTTAAACTTGCTCCAGTTGTTTAAGCTAGTGTTGGTAGTTGGAACCTTCACTAAAAAGATAATGTTAGTTCTGTTAAAATATTTACTTTATCAAATTGATGCCTTCGAAGATAATTTGTAGTAATTGAAATTTAAAACATTGCTTTGTGCAAAAGAACCATATAACCTTCCTTTGTCAAGCCTTGCATCTATGCATTTTTCCCAAGACTTGCGGAGTACTTTATGTACTCACATGCTACACTTAAAAATAATCCCCAGAGAAATATGAAGCTCAAGAGGTGATTATGACTATTTCGCTTGTGGATTCGATGAAGGATTCCCGGAGTACTAGGTCGCGCTTCCCCAGTCAATTGCCTGTGGCGTATTGATGGGACTTCGCCGAGTTTATCATTTGCTTCCGCTGTGTTTCATGTGTGCGAGGTCTTGAAATCTCATTTGTAATAATGAGACATTTTGGTCAGTACTCTCTATTATTGTAATAAATCGTTGTTGGTGATGTAATCATTTCTGTTTAACTGTGTGCACTAGCTTTGATCTGGGACTAGTGCGGTAATACACAGAGGGTCCGGGTTTGGTAATCCGGGGTCCCGACATAGCACCTCCTGTATCTTTATCACGCACCATCATCTTACGTGTCGATGCCTTTAGGACAGCACCTCCTGTAGCCTCTCCACGCATCACCATCTTTGATCTCCACGTACTCCAACATGAGTCTGACCATCTCGTATGACATCCTCAAACCGCCTGGAACTCAGATTTCCATATCCCAGTCCCAGTCTTTCTCGTCATCAACCATACTTACCTCCATGCCAACCTGCACATGCAAAGACCAAAGAACATTTTCCCTAGTACAAGTTCTTCACAACTTGACCGACATTAGTCCACACACTCATATCATACCCTTAACCATTCAACAAGATCAGCCACGACCACAAAACCTATCGCTTTCCAGTAATCAGCCTCAGATCATACATTACGACCGCTAGCTCATCCAGTACTCGAAAACACAAGTACTTGGGAATCACAAATATCGTGGCACTCCTAGTCTACGACTATCGACCATCAAAGTATAAGACACGACAAAGCACTGTAGCTACGATCATCGAAAGGTACTATAGCTACGAGATTACAACCTTCGACCGGTTCACTATAGCTCATGACTTGTTCACTGTTACTCGGTCGAAGCCTACTGATTACCTCGTTGTGGTCACTCTGTTGCACCAAAAGGTATTGGCAGGGCATAAAGGATATCTTCCGATACCTCCAAGGAAGCAAGGACCTTGGATTGTTCTACAAAAAGAATCAAGATCTGAACTTGATTGGCTATGCAGATGCTGGGTACCTGTCAGACCCGTATACCGCTAAGTTACGAACAGGCTATGTATTTCTGTGTGGTGGAACTGCAATTTCATGTAAATCGTCTAAGCAAAGCCTTGTAGCTATTTTGACGAACCACTCAGAAATTATAGCATTGTATGAAACCGCACGAGAGTTCGCTTGGCTCCGCCGAATGATTCACCACATTCAGTAGTTATGTGGAATGAACATTGTGCAAACCCCCACAATTATCTATGAAGATAGTGCCGCTTGCGTTGCACAAGTGCAAACGGGCTATGTGAAGAGTTATCTCACAAAGCATATCAACCCCAAGTTTATCTATGCACATGAATTGCAAAAGATGGACATTAAAGTACTGCATACTAAGTCATGTAAAAATCTCGCAGATTTGTTCACTAAGTTACTCCCCGCATCTAGGTTTGAAAGGTGCGTGCGTGGAATTGGAATGATGAGACTTAGAGAAGTACAGAATTCAGGGGGGAATTCTCTCAAGCCCAATAGTAAATTTTGATCCCGAAGATTAAGTATCCAAAAGAACAAAGCCTTGAAGACTGAATGAAGATTGGGTGAATTGTACTCTTTTTTCCCTTGACGAGTTTTCCTGAAGTTTCTTGACCAAGGTTTTTAATGAGGCAATTCATGCATCACAGCATCACATGTATCATGTACTCTTTCTCCAAAATTTTCCACTGGATTTTTGTGAAGTTTTAACGAGGCATGAGCATGTCGAGTGAGTGCCCAAAGAGAAGTGTTAAGAAACCCTGGGTCCAGCCTAGAGTCCTGACATATTTGGGCACCTCACCATAGACTATAAATAGGGAGCCATATCAGCAATTCATGTACACCTGAAGCAATTGAAAGCAATAAAGAAAGACCAGGAGTTTTCTCTACCTCTCTGTGTTCAATCTATTCTTCTGTGATTCTGTGATTGATTCGTTTTTATTCTAAGCAGAAGAATCGCTCGGACTGATCGCCAGCAACGGTTCCTCAACACTTTAAACTTCGACACCCCTGAGATCACTCGGATGAGATTTGGGGGAACATATACGTACATACTACATGAAGAGTTCAAATTAAAGTTCACTCAAGGACAATAATCATTTCACTAAATTTAGCAATATCAAATCATAAGCCCTAACCATGTAGCCAGGATAATCGATCCAAGGGAACAAGTGCGTACCTGCTCACCACAAAGTAGCTAGATGGAGTCTGGCTTTGCTTGGATGGCTGTCTTGGTGAACCCAAGCTTATCTGCAGGCCACAGCTCATCTCCGAAGAAGCTACTTGTGTACAAGACCTGGTCGCCGACTTTCAGACCTCCAGACTCCACAGACTAATAATCCCATGCCGAAGAAACAAATCATAGTTACTGTTTGCAATACTTGCCTCCAGTTTCAGAGAATCATACTCAAGTGAACATGTTGTTTACGTAGAAGCAATTAGCAATTGGATCTTCAGCTTCAAATCATCTCTAGAATTTGAGACTAGTGCGAGAATTTTGAATTCAATGAAGCATGGTGACTCTTATCCATATTTTTGAAACATCAGTTCGGGGCTGAAATCTGCATTCCAGGATCATGCCGGGAGACAAGGACAGGAAGCAATGAAAACGCTAGAGAAGAGGACTAACAGTGATGACGACGCCACCGCCGGGTTTCTGGCCCAAGGCTAGCCCAAGCGGCTTGTCGACCTCCACCTCGATGTTCTTGGCGGCGGTCCTCGCGTTCACCCGCAGCAGCCTCCGCCGCCCGCCGCCTCTCCGGTGGCCGGCCGCCCACCTCCTGTCCACCAGCGACACCCCATGGAAGGCAGTCTTCTGCACCATACGAACATCAGCGATCACAAGAAACAAACCACACAAATAAACAGCAAGAACGGACGGATTCCTAGCTACTCACAGTTGATGCCGAGATGATGGAAGGAGGTGCCTGCTGCTGAGCTCTGGTAACGGAGCCGTGCTTGGGGAGGGAAGGGGCAGCCACGGAGGAGAGCGTGGCAGCCATGGTGAGGAGCTGCGAGGATGGCAGCAGGTGGAGGTGTGGAGCTGCCGAGGTGGAGGAAGGGGATGGCTGCCATTTGGATGTCAGGTACTCGCCAGAGAGACGCCCCTCCCGGACGCCGGCAAATAGCACCTCGCTCACAGAACACACGCTTTACGACCACTTTGGGCATGGTCGGAGGTCAATCAGGTCGTTTACGACCACGCTGGCTGTAGTCGAAAGTCGTAAGTCGAAACTACGACCACGGCAAACGGATTTGAACGTGGTCGTAAGGTCCTATGACCACACAACAAGGTTACAGTAGATCTACGACCACGGTGAAGAAGCGCAGAACGTAGTCGTAAAGGGTTATCAACTACGTTGAAGGGGTTCGACCACGCTAAAGGTTACGACCATGGTGAAGCGGGTTGCGATCGAAGTCGGCGCTCAAGTCTACGACCACGATGCGAGGCGGTTGAACGTGGTCGTAGCCCAGTCGCATGCGGTCGTAAGTGGTCAGAAGGGCTTCGACCACGGTGAAATTTGGTGTACGTGGTCGGAATGGGGTTCGACCACGATGATATCTCTGGTTTTGGTCGTAGCCTCTTAGAATCGGTCGGCTGAGGTTAAAAGGCACAGGTGAGATTGACGAGGGGGAAGAGGCCATGTCACCTTCGTCTTCCTCCCGCCGGGCGCGCGTGACAGAGAGAGAGCAGGCTGCGCCTCTGCTCTCCGGCGACGGTGAGGGTCTCCGGCGGCAAGGGGAGCACCAACAAGTAGAGCTCGACTCGGAGAACCCATTTTGGGGCTTAGAAGGGTGAGAGGGCTAGAGGAGAAGGTAGGGGGCAGAAGGGGGAGATTCCGGGTTACGGTGGCGCTAGAGTTCTCTGGTGACAATCCGAGCAAAAGGGGTGCAAAATCACGGTGAGGGGAGCATAGGGCTCACAGTGGTGGTGGTGGCGGCGGCTGGAGAGTTCCGGAGCAGGCTGGCCACGGGAGAGGTGTTTTGGCCGGCGGCGAGCTACGGTGCTGGAGCTCCACGGGCGATCCCCTGGCCGGAGCAAGGCACCAAAAGAATCAGTGATGAATGGGGATGCTCTTGGCGAAAGCAATCGGAAAATGAGGGAGAGGGGAAAAAGAACCACCTACAGGGTCGTCGGCGTGGGGGGGGGGGGGGAAGCAATGCCGGTACTCGGGACGACGGGGGTTCAATCGGCTGCTTGGAGGCGATCTTTGGAGTGGTGGGAAGTGTTTGAGAGTGGAGGGGAAACTCGCGAAACGGAGGGGAGTGCGGGAGCCGGGTGGGGGTTTTATACCCGAGCGGCGGGAGAGGAGAACCGTGCGGGTGAAGGCACCGGGGTCAAGGGGAGTGGGCGGGGAGCTGACGGGCGTCGCCTCGGAGGGGAGAGGGCGGTGACGGGGCACTGAACAGGATTAATGGCGAGGCGACGGGAGAGGGGAGCAGTTGAGCTCGGGAACGGGCGGGGGAGCATCCGCGCGCGGGAGAAGGATGGAACGGTGGCTGGCAAGCGGGACCCAGGGGAGGAGACGGCAACGCGTGGCGCGAGGGCTACCACTGGTTTCGGATAGAGCGGCGTCGGCATGACGTCAGCGGGGAAAACCAGGGACAATGAGGCGGTGCGGGAGCGGGCGCGGCGCAAACGCGAGCGCGAGGGAGGAGGCGGAAAGGAGGAGGGACGCCAAAGAAGGGGGAGAAAGCGGGAACACCGAAAAAGGAAAGCGCACTCCGCCAAGGAATTTCTAGAAAAGGAAACTTTTGAAAAATTCACTAAAACATTCAGGAAAATTCACAGAAAATAATGAAAATTGTTTTGAACATTTTTGGAGTCTTTTCAACCTACCCCCTTAAAAGAATCTCGACCCCGAGATTAACTTAGTCCAGGAGTAAGTTGGGGAAATCTCGCTACAAGTCTGACTCTCTTTCCCAAGTGGACTCTTCAGCTGTGTGATTCTTCCATTGCACTCTGCAAAATCTGACGTTCTTATTTCTGAGCTGTCTCTCTGATATCTCAAGTATCTACAGGGGCTCCTCAGGGTATGTCCAATCATCTTGCAACTCAATATCTGACAATGGCACCTCATCGGTAGGCTGTCGCAGACACTTTCGAAGTTGCGATACGTGGAACACATTGTGGATTCTTGACAAGTTGGGTGGTAGCTGTACTTGATAGCCTACCTCCCCAACTCTTCCGATGATCTGAAATGGTCCCACATATCTTGGTGTTAATTTGCCTTTGACTTGAAACCTTTTGACAATCTTGAATGGAGTGACTTTGATGTAGACGTAATCTCCGACTTCAAAGCTCAAATCCTTTCTGCGGTTATCCGCATAGCTCTTCTGTCTATTTTGAGCAATCTTCAATCTGTCTCTAATGATTCTAACATGTGCTTCTGCATCTTGAGCAATCTGATGTCCAATAAGTTGGCGTTCTCCTGCTTCTGACCAATTGAGCGGTGTTCTGCACTTTATGCCATATAAAGCTTCAAATGGGGCCATTTGAATGCTAGCTTGGTAGCTATTGTTATAGGAGAACTGAGCAAACGGAAGACAAGTGCTCCAGGCTACTCCATATACAATAGCACAAGCTCTCAACACATCTTCTAGAATTTGATTGGTTCTCTCTGTTTGTCCATCTGTCTGCAGATGATATGCTGAACTGAAGTTCATATCGGTACCCATAGCTTCATGTAGCTTTTCCCAAAACTTGGATGTGAATTGTGCTTCTCTATCTGAAACAATCTTCTTTGGGACTCCATGGAGTGTCACAATTCTTATCAAATACAGCTCGGCAAGCTTATCGTTTGCTTGATCGGGAGGAAGTGAGCCACCTTGGTCAATCTATCAACGATGACCCAGATAGCGTCATACCCTTCACGAGTCCTGGGAAGTCCAATGATGAAGTCCATGCCGATACTGTCCCATTTCCACTCAGGAATTGGCAAAGGCTGCAACAATCCTGAGGGTTTCTGATGGTCTATCTCGATTTGCTGGCAAACATCACACTTTGCTACATATTCTGCCTTCTTTCTTCATCAAGTTCCACCAATATTTCTTCTTCAGATCCTGGTACATCTTGGTACCTCCTGGATGAATCGAGAATTGAGAGGAATGAGCCTCAGATAGGATCAATTCCTTCAATTCCTTTTTGTCGGGTATACAATAGCGACCACGGAAAGTAAGAATTCCATACTCATCTATCGCATACTCTGTCGAATCTTCTTCTTGTATCTTCCTTTTCAGTTTTTGAATCTCTTCATCTTCATCTTGAGCTGCTTCGATCTGATCTATTAACAACGGCTAAAGTTCTAATGCTGCCATACTACCTTGTTCTGTGATCACTATATTCAGCTGTAGTATGTCCCTTTGTAATTCTGGTGGGTACTCTGTTGTTTTGGATGTGCTTGAACGAACTTTGCGATTGAGGGCATCGGTAACTACATTTGCCTTGCCCGGGTGATACTGAACTCAACATCATAATCTTTGATTAATTCCAGCCATCTGCGTTGTCTTATGTTCAATTCTGGCTGTGTAAACAGGTACTCCAAACTCTTGTGATCAGAGAATATCTCGCAACGATTGCCTAACAGGTAGTGCCCCCAAATTTTGAGTGCATGCACCACAGCTGCTAGTTCTAAATCGTGCGTTGGGTAATTCTCTTCATGTGGTTTCAACTGTATTGAGGCATAAGCAACAACCTTTCTGTCCTGCATGAGTACACATCCCAAACCTTGTTTTGATGCATCACAATAAATTTGGAATTCCTTCTCTGGATTGGGCAAAATCAAGACTGGCATTGTTGTCAGCTTGGTCTTCAACAGTTAAAAACTTTCTTCACAAGCGTCTGTCCAAGTGAATGGTCTGTCTTTCTTTAATAATTGAGTGAGTGGACGAGAGATTTTTGAGAAACCTTCTATGAATCGGCGATAATAGCCCGCCGATCCAAGGAAGCTTCTCACTTCTGTCACTGTCTTGGGTTGTTTCCATTCCATAATTGTAGCAATCTTTTCTGGATCAATCTTAACTCCATCTTCTGATATGATGTGACCTAAGAAAGCAACTTCTCTCAGCCAAAAACTGCATTTGTTGAACTTGGCATACAGCTGATGTTCTCTTAATCTGGTCAAAACCATGTACAAATGCTACTTGTGTTCTTCTTCACTTTTGGAGTATATCAAGATGTCATCAATGAAGACTATCACGAATCAGTCCAATTGGTCCATATGCACCAAATTCATAAGGTTCATGAAATATGCTGGCGCATTGGTTCTACCAAAGGGCACGACTGTGAACTCGTATAATCCATACCGGGTGATGAAAGCTGTCTTCTCTTGGTCTTGCTCTCGGATTTTGAGTTGATAATAACCCGAGCGCAGATCGATCTTGGAAAACACTTTGGCTCCCTTGAGCTGATCAAACAAATCATCAATTCTTGGGAGTGGCTACTTGTTTTTGATTGTAACAGCATTCAACCCTCTGTAGTCAACACACATTCTTAATTCTCCATTCTTCTTATTTACAAATAGAACTGGTGCCGACCAAGGTGAAACACTGGGTCGAATAAATTCCTTTTCTTGCAATTCATCAAGCTGCTTTTTGAGTTCTTTCAATTCACTGACGGACATTCTATAATGGTGCTTGGCAATTGGCTTCGTGTCTGGAATCAGTTCTATAGCAAGTTCCACTTGCCTGTCAGGGGGTTTGCCTGGCAGTTCTTCTGGAAATACATCGGGGTATTCCTGTACAACTGGCACTTGATCGAGTGTGACTGTTAGCATGTTGATCATGCGCTTTCTTGCATTCTTCAGCACTTCTTTGTCTGTTTCTACTGTCACTTTCTGACCTTCAGGACTAACCAAGGATACTATCTTGATATGCAGAAAATCTCCTTTAGGAGTGCTAGAGCCTGTTGGTGTCTTTGTTTCTTGCTGCTGCTGACTTTGGACTTGGATTTTTACGGCATCTGATGGCAGGTTTTCCTAGGACACTGGTCCCGGTAATGCCCAATTTCTCCACAGTGAAAACAGGCATTTGATCTTCTTGGACAGCTGCTGGCCAGATGGTTACCACTATAGGTAGGGCATTTGATAGCCAAAGGTAAAGGAGATGTATACTGCTGAGACTGCTCGGACTGGTTCTTTGGTAGCATCACAAACTGACGAGAGGGTTGGGATCGGAATGAGGATGATCCCGTGGTCTTGCTCCGCTGAACACTGCGTGATGAAGACTGAGTCTTGTGTGCTGCCTTGCGCTTTCTGAAGTCTTCCATCTCGCCTCTTCTGAATTTATGAGGCTGTCCACCATTTCATGCAGGTCCTTAAACTTCATGGCAGAAATGTGAAATTTCAAGGACTTTTGTAACCCTGCTCGGAACCTGCTCATCTTCTTCTCTTCTTTGTCCACATCTTCTGGGGCAAATCTGGAAAGATGGTTAAATTGGTGGAGGTACTCCATGACTGTACTCCCACCTTGCTTAAGCGCTAAGAATTCCCGGCGCTTGGCTTCCGTGATGCCATATGGAATATGGGCCTTGCGGAAGGCTGATGTGAACTCTTCCCAATCAATCTCTCTATAGTTAATCCACCAGGTTGCTGCAGGGCCTTGCAGCTGGTGAGTAGCGTACAACACGTTTTCCTTGTCCTCGCATTGTACTGTCTGTAATTTTCTTTCCACATCCAACAGCCAATCCTCCGCCACTAGAGGATCAGTGAAGGAAGAGAAAGTCGGTGGACGGGTTTTCTGAAGGTCTGCCCATCAGGTGGTAAATGGAGTACCATCTCGATCGCCATTGTTTCCACTCTGGCTGCCTGCTGGTCGTGCTGCAATCTGCTCAAGGAGTCGTGCATGTTGATCTAACACTCGGAGAATGTTCTGTTCTCCTTGGTAACGGTTCTGCTCCATCATGGCAATCACGCTGGTAAGTGTGGCTTGATCTGTGGTAGGTGCACCTTGCCCGCTGGTCTGACCACTCTGCTGTGCTGGATCCATCGGCTAATTGGGATCCTGAGATTAACTTTGCAGCGGTTTTGGACAACCAAGAGTAGATAAGTAAGACTTTGAATTTCAAGGTAAGTATAGGATGAAAAAGGTAAGATGAGAGCGAAAGGGACAGGAGAAGGCTTTGAACACAGGGGGATTACTGATAGTTAAGCAAACAAATTAAAAGGATAATTAACATGAATTTATAATAAGCAAGTGGTGCACAAACCACTTAGGGTTCATGAATACCCTTGCATTACATTACAAAAATACTGCTACTACAAATGGTCAGACTAAACTAGCGGACTCTAGCTACTCTTCCATCTGCCGGAAACGAAATTTTGAAGGTAGACAAGTGAAATAGTAAATATTTGCAAAAATAAAACTTTAGCGAAAATAAACTAAGATAGATAAGGTAGCAACAAGAGAGGAACAAGACAACAGTAATACTTATGTTTTTCGTAAAGTCTTTTTAGGGTTTAAATTAGGTTTTGCGATAAAATCGCTTCCTAGTTTGCCTTAGGTCTCAACCTACGGTCAAGGAACCTGCTCTGATACCACTTCTTGTAACGCCCCCGTTTCCAAGGGCGCGTATGGACACGACATTCCACAACTGTTCATGCATGAACAGTTATGGAACATCGCGCAAGAGTATACCATTGGATGCTTACAACAAAAGTCCAACTTTATTACAAGATACGGGTCATCAGCCCAGTTTTTAGCAGCGGGGCGTGCAAGCCCAAAGTATAATTACATCACAAAAACTCCAAGAACACTTGAGCGCGGCGGAGACCTAAAGCCACGGGTCTTCGTCGAAGAATGACTCTTCCGGGGCTTCCTCCATGGGGAGACTTTCGCCAACGTCTTGATCCTCTAAAAGGGGGAATTCAACAAGCCGTGAGCTAACCAGCTCAGCAAGACACAATAGAATTCCTACCTTAATATATGCACGGATCCACAAAGGAGGGGAGTATACTTGGTTTATTAACTTGAGTGGATGCAGTTTTATTTCGCAAACTATTTTGGAAATACCAGCTCAGCTTTACCCACACGATCCCTTAACTCCGGCCAAAGAGTTAAGGAAGCCAGGTCGTTTCACTGCTCAATTCTTTATATAGGCTCTACCCGGTAGAATCCACTCGGGTCTAGCACATGAAAACTCCCGTCCGCTTCGAGTGAACTCTACCGTTGTTAGGCACCCGTAGCACGGCCTACCTAACCTTAACTCCCTGCCTCCTGACTTCTTACCACCTGTAGAGTTTCAATCGAATTGAGCAGCTACTAAACCAGTGTTGACAAGTCAACTCCTGTGGTTGAGCGATCACTATGTCATTTGCTCGGCGTAAGGGTCTAGTCCTTACATTTTTCCCCAGGGTCCGCAACCCCGCCAGGTCCACGACCTCCAACCTAGGGTAAGAGGTGGGCGAAGACCGTCTTGCGGTTCCTTCCCCAACCCTTACCCTATCCTGTGCACATCGGCAAACTCCACCCTAGGGCACGATGTCCCATACCACCCTACCCTAGAGTCGGGTTTTCCAAAGTCTATTGGCCCGCAGCCACAACCTTATTAGTGTAAAGACTTTGTGTGACAATAAATAACCTACAGTTATCTAGATTATCAAGTAATTATTCCTAGGGTTAACAAAGGCATGGCTACAAGTTTAGCATGGCATTTATCGGTGGTAGGTTTTAACTACATAACATGTCATTCTAAACATTTTATTTTACTTTGAACTAACATTTCATAACTAGCATAATGAAAGTAGCATAATAACGATATTAAACAACATGGGTTTCAACATGATCAAAGGAGTTGTGACTTGCCGTGAATCTGGATAATCTCGGTGAGCTCGAAAGAAGAAGCTCCTGGGTCCTGGGTCTGCATTTGAACTTCTGGGATCGCCGAAACTAACGCAAACATATAAAACAAGTAAGTTCGGCTTGAAACTATTCAAGCAAGGAAAAATAAACTATTAAAAAGGAGTAAAATGCAAAAAGATTCAAATTTGAATTTTTGAAATTTTTTTGGAAAGAATTTGGGGAAATGGAGGTCAAAAATGGGTTCAAGACATTTTTCTCAGCAAGGTGGTGGAATTTGGGAATTTTTGGGATTTTCTGGGAATTTTGGAATTTTGGGGGACCATGTTGTAAACGGCTGGGAGTTTTACGACCACGCTATGCCGTTTACGACCACACTGCGAAGTCTCTGCGAAGTCGAAAGTTCTTTTGAGTGGCTGCGAGATCACTTCGACCACATTGGCCGTGGTCGGAAGGGGTCTGGAAGTCCTACGACCACATTGGCCGCGGTCGAGGGCTAGAAGAAGTCATTTACGACTTCGCTGGCCGTGGTCGAAAGGCACTAGGAGAGTTTACGACCACGGCAGAGCATTCTTTGCGTGGTCGGAAAGTGTTACGACCACTTTGCTGGGAGTCGGAAGCCAGAAAATGAGTTTACGACCACTTTGGGCATGGTCGAAGGTCAATCAGGTCGTTTACGACCACGCTGGCCATAGTCGAAAGTCGTAAGTCGAAACTACGACCACGGCAAACGGATTTGAACGTGGTCGTAAGGTCCTACGACCACACAACAAGGTTACAGTAGATCTACGACCACGGTGAAGAAGCGCAGAATGTAGTCGTAAAGGGTTATCGACTACGTTGAAGGGGTTCGACCACACTAAAGGTTACGACCACGGTGAAGTGGGTTGCGATCGAAGTCGGCACTCAAGTCTACGACCACGATGCGAGGTGGTTGAATGTGGTCGTAGCCCAGTGGCATGCGGTCGTAAGTGGTCGGAAGGGCTTCGACCATGGTGAAATTTGGTGTACGTGGTCGGAACGGGGTTCGACCACGATGATATCTCTGGTTTTGGTCGTAGCCTCTTAGAATCGGTCGGCTGAGGTTAAAAGGCACAGGTGAGATGGACGAGGGGGAAGAGGCCACGTCACCTTCGTCTTCCTCCCGCTGGGCGCGCGCGATAGAAACAGAGCAGGCTGCGCCTCTGCTCTCCGGCGACGGCGAGGGTCTCCGGCGGGAAGGGAGAGCACCAACAGGTAGAGCTCGACTCGGAGAACCCATTTTGGGGCTTAGAAGGGTGAGAGGGCTACAGGAGAAGGTAGGGGGGCAGAAGGGGGAGATTCCGGGTTACGGCGACGCTAGAGTTCTCTGGTGACAATCCGAGCAAAAGGGGTGCAAAATCATGGTGAGGGGAGCATAGGGCTCACAGTGGTGGTGGTGGTGGCGGCTGGAGAGTTCCGGAGCGGGCTGGCCACGGGAGAGGTGTTTCGGCCGGCTGCGAGTTACGGTGCTGGAGCTCCACGGGCGATCCCCTGGCCGGAGCAAGGCACCAAAAGAATCAGTGATGAATGGGGATGCTCTTGGCGAAAGCAATCGGAAAATGAGGGAGAGGGGAAAAAGAACCGCCTACGGGGTCGCTGGCGTGGGGGGGGGGGGGGGGAAGCAATGCCGGTACTCGGGACGACGGGGGTTCAATCGGCTGCTCGGAGGCGATCTTTGGAGTGGTGAGAAGTGTTTGAGAGCGGAGGGGAAACTCTGGAAACGGAGGGGAGTGCGGGAGCCGGGTGGGGGTTTTATACCCGAGCGGCGGGAGAGGAGAACCGTGCGGGCTCCGCCAAGGAATTTCCAGAAAAGGAAACTTTTGAAAAATTCACTCGAAAATTCAGGAAAATTCACAGAAAATAATGAAATTTGTTTTGAACATTTTTGGAGTCTTTTCAAAAACGTCCAAGGAATCCAATCAAACTGAGAAGCGTAATAGAAAAAACAGAAGGTAGAGTCCAGCAGTGTTTCCAATGTGTTGGTAAGTATACGCGCGGCGCGGGGTTCCATCTGGATGAAACTCATCTCCCCTCTCTCTTCATAATTCTGATGCCATGTCATCATTAATTTTTGCTGATGTGTTACCTCAATAAATGCAAATGTCGAACTGGCTTCAAGGTGCAGGAAGTGCTATAAATAGGCACCAAGCTGAAGCGAAGAAACCACAACCCAATAAAGCATCTTTGTGCTACTACCATACCAAGACACAACAAATTAAGTTAGCTGAGGGTGAGTAGCCATGGTGTCTGGAGCTGGGACTGGAAATGGAAGCATCGCCGAGAGGTGGCGCGAGCTCCAGGGCGAGCACTCGTGGAACGGCCTCCTGGACCCGCTGGACTCGGACCTCCGCATGTCCCTCATCTCCTACGGCGAGCTCGTGTCCGCCACCGGCTACGGCTTCAACAAGGAGGAGCGCTCGCCGCACTATGGTTTCTGCATGTACGGCCGCGACGACCTGCTGACCAAATCGGGAGTGGCCGCCGCCAGCCACTACAGCGTCACCAAGTTCGTGTACGCCACGGCGACGGCGGATTTCTTCTTCATGCAAACGAAGACCACCTGGATGGGGTACGTCGCGGTGGCCACGGACGAGGGCGTGGCCGAGCTCGGGAGGCGCGACATCGTCGTGGCGTGGCGCGGCACGCTGACGGGGAACGAAACGATCAAGGACATACTGTTCTTGCAGGACCCCGCCGAGCCGGTGCTGGGCTCCGCGGCCGCCGCGTACCCGTCGGCCACCGTGCACAAGGGCTTCCTGTCCGTGTACACGGCCAGCAACGCCAGCTCCGAGTTGGGCAAGACCAGCGCCAGGGACCAGGTTCTCGAGGAGGTGAGGAGGCTGGTGGAGTTCTACAAGGACGAGGAGACCAGCATCACCGTCGTCGGTCACAGCCTCGGCGGGTCGCTGTCCATCCTGAACGCCGTCGACCTCATCAGCAACGGCGTGAACAAGTCCTCCGGCGGCCGGCCTCCGTGCCCAGTGACGGCCGTCGTGTTCGCGTGCCCGCGCGTCGGCAACACGTCCTTCAAGGATGCCTTCGACTCTTTCAACGACCTCAAGGCCCTCCACGTGAAGAACAGTATAGACCCGGTGCCCGGTCTCCCGCCGTCTGACCTGTTGGGGATTGGACCATATACCCTCCCGGGCGTGACGCTGCCCATCGACACGACACTGTCGCCGTGCCTCAAGGACCCGAACAAAACGGCCCACGAGCTCGAGTGCTACCTGCACGGCGTCGCCGGAGTGCAGGGAAGCGCCGGAGGGTTCAACCGGCCGGAGGTGTACCGCGACCTCGCGCTGGTGAACAAGGGCATCGACGGGCTCAAGGACTACATCGCGGTGCCGGCGAACTGGTGGGTGGCGGAGCACAAGGGCATGGTCAAGAACGCCAACGGGGAGTGGGAGCTCAAGGATTTCGAGCAGATCTGACCACAAGCCGGCTTGCCTCTCATGCATGCATGATCTATATATTATTATCAATTAATAATGCATACGATCGACACCGTCGATCTCGTATGCTCTCCTTAGTTTGGTTTCGGATCTATGTTTATGTTCCTATTTATGTTGTACTAGCCACGCAGGCTGGTTTGTGTAAAATGTTAATGAGTATCAGTATATTTAAATTGGTGTTGTTTTGTTGTTTAATTTTCTTACAATTGATGTTGTTGGCTTCTTACTTGATTTTCTTACAACGAGCGCGCTGAAGCTTACACCTTGGTTGGAAGGAGAAATTTCAATATTTGACACTGAATACGTGCGCCTCTCAACTTTTAACTCCCAATTCGCACGCCTTTGAAAATTTAACCCTGTCACTGCGAATTCTTTTGATTCAAGGGATTCTCCTCATTTTCTCTCCTTTTCTATTTTGACACTTGTCACTGCGAAAATGAAGAGAATCCCTTGAATTAAAAGAATTCGCAGTGACAGGGTTAAATTTCCAAAGGCGTGCGAATTGGGGGTTAAAAGTTGAGAGGCGCACGTATTCAATGTCAAATATCGAAATTTCTCGGTTGGAAGTATCTGGACTTCGGCTTGCTGCTCTCGACTTCATCTTTATGTGCAGCAGCACTTTGCTCCACTTTTTGTCTAGTGGATTGAGCCTGATTCTCAATGACAATCGGCTCTTTGATCTCTTCAATCGGGACTGGATCTCTTCAATGACAATAGGTTAACATATTCATGAACCTCAATATGGAACTGGATTGGGGTGATGTGGTCCACCTATTTGTTTTGTGCTAGGGCTTTCTTGACTGTTAATTTTTTCTAATGGCTTTAGCGAACATCGTTGGAGCAATGTTTTTTGCCGAGGTACTGTTGATCCAGCTCTGAGGTCCAGAACATTGCAATCTTGCCATTTCCGACCATAGTGACGGCTCTAGGATTTTACCTAAGGGTATACCGTACAAAAAATTTCATATATAATTCGGTAAAACCATTTGCCCATTCAACAAACAATTGTAAATTTTGCAACTTAATTTGGTATACATGCACTAAATAAAATAATTAGTCCTAAACTCAAAGATTAAGTTGGAAACTTGCACAAATTACAATATAAATAGTTCAAACGCGATAGTTCAAAATATAGGCATAAAAGAGATTAAGAGACTTACAATACTACTTGTCTGACTTTTTTAGTCGATGCTTGAAAGAAAATAATTTCAACTACCGATAAGTAATTAAGTACGCATTTTTTAGAAAAAAAAGAAAATTAAATCCTAAACCCAGGACCGCAAACCTGTTTGGCAGTTTCTGCAGCTCCGCCCGATGTCGCGAGGGTGGGACCTAGCCATCACCGAGGCACCAACCGCGCTTGGCCTCGATCCTCGGCATCAAGCCGTCTGGCGTGTGCTGTCAGGACAAGCACTACTACAGAAAGGCCAATAGTAGACGGCCAATCACAGACGGTTTGACAAAACCGTCTGTGATCTATACTAACACGGACGGTTTTAATTTGGACACCGTCTATGTTGGTGGCATCGGAGAAAATGAGTATCACAGACGGTGCGTACCGATGAACCGTCTGTGATAATCCGGTATTATCACATACGGTTTTTTTTACGAAGAATCGTCTGTGATAACTCATTATCGCTGACGGTTTTTTATTAAAAACCGTCTAGATTATCACAGACGGTTTTTAATAAAAAAACCGTCTGTGATAATCACGCTAAGCATTTATTGCGTTGCTCAGAACCGCATCTGTTCATTTCGATCCAGATCTAGCTCGGTGCTGCACTCTTTCGCTCAGGAGACAAGCTAGGCGATTTCAGGTGAATTAATTTGGTGGGAGGAGGCAGAGATTTAGCTTTGAAGATTCATAATTTCTTGGTTGCTCTAGATATGGTTAGTAATGAAATTTATTTTTCTTTATTGCATTACAATTTAGGTCTAAGTAATTGGTGATGAGTGTTATTGAAGATGGTTAATTTGCAAAATTGTTGGTTATATAATAGCTGCTAAAGTAATTGGTGGTTATATAATAGCTGCTAAAAAATTTCATATATAATTCGGTAAAACCATTTGCCCATTCAACAAACAATTGTAAATTTTGCAACTTAATTTGGTATACATGCACTAAATAAAATAATTAGTCCTAAACTCAAAGATTAAGTTGGAAACTTGCACAAATTACAATATAAATAGTTCAAACGCGATAGTTCAAAATATAGGCATAAAAGAGATTAAGAGACTTACAATACTACTTGTCTGACTTTTTTAGTCGATGCTTGAAAGAAAATAATTTCAACTACCGATAAGTAATTAAGTACGCATTTTTTAGAAAAAAAGAAAATTAAATCCTAAACCCAGGACCGCAAACCTGTTTGGCAGTTTCTGCAGCTCCGCCCGATGTCGCGAGGGTGGGACCTAGCCATCACCGAGGCACCAACCGCGCTTGGCCTCGATCCTCGGCATCAAGCCGTCTGGCGTGTGCTGTCAGGACAAGCACTACTACAGAAAGGCCAATAGTAGACGGCCAATCACAGACGGTTTGACAAAACCGTCTGTGATCTATACTAACACGGACGGTTTTAATTTGGACACCGTCTATGTTGGTGGCATCGGAGAAAATGAGTATCACAGACGGTGCGTACCGATGAACCGTCTGTGATAATCCAATTCCTTCAATTCCTTTTTGTCGGGTATACAATAGCGACCACGGAAAGTAAGAATTCCATACTCATCTATCGCATACTCTGTCGAATCTTCTTCTTGTATCTTCCTTTTCAGTTTTTGAATCTCTTCATCTTCATAATTTCTTGGTTGCTCTAGATATGGTTAGTAATGAAATTTATTTTTCTTTATTGCATTACAATTTAGGTCTAAGTAATTGGTGATGAGTGTTATTGAAGATGGTTAATTTGCAAAATTGTTGGTTATATAATAGCTGCTATGTTTATAATATTAATTAAGCTAGCAAATTAAGCCTCTATGCATGTGGCCGGTATATATGTAGTAATAATTAATTAATTTAATTTTTAATACTAAGCTGTTATATATATACGACATAACGTAGGACCGAAGCTGGATGTATGCCGCAAGCCGTGTGAGTGAAGAGTACATTAATGGCGTGTCTGCTCTTACAAGAGCTGCCGAGGAGGATATGTTGAATAAGGGGGTGGAATATATGTATTGTCCATGCACTGACTGCGAGAATTTAAATATATTTAAGAATCGAGGGCAAATTTAAAGATGCGAGAAAAGGTTTTTTGCAAATCCAAAGGAGGCAAAACTGCTGCGTTGGTACTCGGAGGAGCGCAAGAAGTATGGAATGCTAAGACACCTTGCTGATTCCGCGCAGTGGAGAAACATCGATAGGAGTTTTGCAGACTTCGGTGCAGAACCAAGGAATATAAGGTTTGGACTGAGTACAGATGGAATGAATCCTTTCAGTAGCATGAGCAGCCGACATAGCACATGGCCCGTAACTCTCTGCATCTATAACCTTTCTCCTTGGTTGTGTATGAAGCGAAAGTATATTTTGCTGTCGATACTTATCCAAGGGCCAAAACAACTTGGTAATGATATCGATGTGTACCTAGCACCGTTGGTGGAAGATCTAAGAGTACTGTGGAACGAAGGGGTACAGGTATGGGATGCATACAAACGAGAGAACACTATTACAGACGGTTGTAATTTGGAGGCCGTCTGTGGTATTTGTGGCGGGAAAAAGGAGTATCACAGACGGTCGGTCTATATTAAGAACCGTCTGTGATAATCCCAGATTATCACAAACGGTTTTCAATAAAAAACCGCCTGTGATAAGCTGGTTATCACAGACGGTTATTAATTAAAAACCGTCTGTGATAATTCACAGACAGTTTTTAATTAAAAACCGTCTGTGATAATGGCACTAAGGCATTTATTGCGCTGCTCAGACCGCATCTGTCTTCATTTCGATCCAGATCTAGCCACTGTTGCGCACTTTTTCACTCGGGAGGAAGCTAGGCGATTTCAAGCCAATTAATTTGGTGGGAAGAGGCAGAGATTGAGCTTTGAAGATTCATACTTTCCTGGTTGCTCTAGATATGGTTAGTAATGAAATTTATTTTTTCTTTAATTGCATTACAATTTAGGACTAAGTAATCCATGAGTGTTATTGAAGATGGTTAATTTGCAAAATTGTTGGTTATATAATAGCTGTTGTGTTTATAATATGAATTGAGCTAGCAAATTAAGTCTCAATATAATAAATGTGGCCGGTATATATGTAGTAATAATTAGTTAATCTAATTTTAATACTAAGTTGTTATATATGTACGTAACGTAGGACCGAAGCTGGATGTATGCTGCGAGCCGTGTGAGTGAAGAGTACATTAATGGCGTGTCTGCTTTTATAAGAGCCGCCGAGGAGGATATGTTGAATAAGGGGGTGGAATATATATGCTGTCCATGCACTGACTGCGAGAATTTGAAGATGTTTAAGAACCGAGGGCAAATTGAAGCGCACTTGATTCGGAGGGGTTTCAAAAAGGATTATACGTGTTGGACCAGTCATGGCAAAGTGAATGATCATATGCCGCCGGTTGACATCGCCGGTGAAGTGAATGATATGCCGCCGGATGACATCACCGGTGAAGTGAATGACATGCCGCCGGATGATGTCGATTGTCGTTTGGATTCAGATAGGTTGCACGATGATAATCTGGATCAGATGCTTCACGATGTAGAAGAGAACTATGATGAGAGAGAGTATGTTAAATTCTGGGGCTTGATGGAGGACTCGGAGAAACCTTTGTACATGGGCTGCAAGTACACGAGGTTGTCGGCCGTGCTTGAACTGTTGAAATTGAAGGCAAGCAACGGTTGGTTCGACAAGAGTTTCATGGCGCTGCTAGGTCTTTTAGCGGACATGCTTCCGGAGGGAAATGAGTTGCCTAAAACCACGTATAAAGCCAAGAAGGTTCTTTGTCCATTGGGAATGGAAGTAGAAAGAATACATTCTAAGTTTAGAACCGTCTGTGATAACCTCCCTATATATACCCACTGGCTAGGGTTTTCCGTGTGCGCTACGCAGTTATTTGATCTAGATCAATCTAATTAAATCCCGATCGAGCCCGTCGTCGCCTTCGCCTCCCCGAGCCCTCGCCGGCCGCTTCCCCGAGCCCGTCGCCGGTCGCCTCCGTCGAGCCCATCGCCGTCCGCCTCCCACAAGCCCCTCGTCGAGCCCGTCGCCGGCCACCTCCCCCGAGCCCCTCATCGAGCCCGTCGCCGGCCGCCTCCCCCGAGTGAGTTCTTCGTGCCTTGCTCGATTGTTTGGATTCTTCGGTTTACTAGCTTCTGGACAGTTTAGAGTACTGTCTGCTCAGTGAATATTTGTGACTCTTTGCATTTACCACAGTAATTCTTGATCTGTTAATTTGCTCAAGTATTAAAGGACTGCTGTGAATGGTTGTGGATGCAATTGAGTGCTCTGTGATGAACTTTGTCATATACTAAATTGATCTAGACAACAGACTTAGGCTTGAGCTTTAGGGTTTGATCTCTGCTAGCTGTTCTGTAGCTAATTACATTTCTGTCTTTAGATCTGATTACATGCAGTTGAAATTGTGAGTAGTGCAGTGATTTGCTATCCTGGTCATATTACAATGTCAGTGCAGTAGACCTTTTGATTCAGTCCTGTTTTATGACCTGTGTATCATTGCAATCTATTTAGTTCAGCCCGCTGTTTATTATCTGAACTATTTACTTCATTGCTTGTAATCATTTAGTGGTACAGAAACTGCACAGAGGTCTGTTTTACTTGTGTCTATTGGCAGACTATCAGTTAGAGCTCAAGTCTTATTTCCTAGTTGTTAGATCAATTATGAAGAGTTATGACATGTGCATGAGAAGGCCAAAATCTATGATTTTGCGCAACTCTGTTCTGAGAGCAATAATAAAACAATTAATTTGTTATATGCTGGAATTAGTTGTTTTACTGCTTTTAGGACTAGTTTTCATGTTATTTTCTGCAGCATGTAAGTTATATTCTTTGAATATATATATGGAGATGAATGGTAAGATAGAAGTTCATGTTTATATGCAATTTATGTCATTCTTCCTATGCTGGAAATATACTATTCACAACATCCTTTCTTTTTTATTTATTTTTATGCATTATAGGCTTCATCTATAATTATTTTAGGAATTCTTTATGTTAATTTAATATATGTATAGGCTACCATTATATATGTATATATCGCCAATATTGAGCGAAATAGATAGATATTGCACTTTCTTATCTTATGGTATGACACTTTCTCATCTTATCCTAATAGACCCACAAAATGAGCAACATGTCACCCGCGCATTCTTCAATACCATCACCGGAGGCGTCCGCTCCAACATCAAGACGCCAAGGAAGAGGGCTATCGAAGAAGCCTGAGGGCCGACAGACCATCACAGCGGTGAATGCATCTGGGGTCCCTATCCTTCCTCAGAAAGCAGTAAATGCATTCCGAAGCATGGTCGGAATAGTTGCACGAGAACGAATTGAGATCACATACAATTCGTGAAAGAACGTGCTTGACACTCGGAAAAGTGAGCTGTGGACCGAAATTTTGGCATCGTTCGAGATCCCAGAAGAACACCTATACGCTGTGCGACGACAAACCTACCTATCGGCGTGTAAAGCATGGAAGAACTTCAAGAGCACGCTTGTCACAATGGGAAGAGTTCAAAGCGATGAAAACGACCGAAGATTTCAAAAGTACAAGTGTGGCGCACAAGGCCCTCCAGGCAAAAAACACACACCCTCATAGACTTGGCACAGCTGGGTATGCGGGTAAAATCCCGCAGTGGAGGAAGGAGGATGACCTGGCAGCTGCACAGGACATCACCCCGCCGTTTTCCAAAATTCCGGATGACCGCGCTCGAAATTGGATTAGAGCAAGGTCATCTACAACGACATCGGGGGAGGTCTCCTTTCGAAACCCTGCAGACCAGCAAGTGTCCCAGCGCCTGGTAAGATATCGATCGAACTAGGTAGCTTGTAATTACTCCACAACTTCGTACGAATTGAAACGACATGTTGTGCTCTTGCAGGAAGAGCTGAGTTTTGAATCTACCCTGGGATCATTCTAGGGAACAAGGGAGAATGATATGCTCTCCGTCGCCCAGGGAAACAAGGAGCACCCGGGTCATACGAGAGGCCTTGGGCTTTACGTTCCTTGGAAACATGGTTTCCAAGATGACTCTGGAATGTATCGGCGTAGGAAGAGAAACAAAGCCGAGCGTGACACACAGCTACGAGAAGAGATCAAGGAATCTCTTAGAGAGGAGCTAATGGGTGCGCTGGCTTATGTAATCAGAGATGAGGTGTGGAAACAAACAGAAAGTCAGTAGGCCGCTACTGCCGCTCCTGTGCTAGCTAGCCCGCACAACCGTCCGAGTAGCTGCGCGTCCAATCCGACGCAAACCCAGGCCAAATTTCCTGTGGACGACATCCTGGTAATAATTATTACCTCTCGAATGCTTGCTCCATTGATAGGCCTATTCGAGTAGCTAATTTTGTATCGTTATGTAGGAGCCTACGAAGTGCAGGCTCCAAGTGAGATATGGCTCCATTCCCTTGTACGCTGCTTGGGGCCAGGCATATTCGTCTGGTATCGGGGCCATGGTCCACGGTCAAGCTTTAGCGCTAAGCTTCGCAAAAGTTAATGTGGATGGTGTGCATGTCAATTTTGAGGTGGTCCCGCTGCCGAAGCCCCCCAACGACGAGATCGTGACTCTAGGATAGGCCATTGGAACATTCATTCAGTGGCCCAAAAGCGAAATCTCCCTGGAGGCTTCTTCACCGGTGGCAGGACCAGAGCAACATGCACTGCTACCATCTCCATTACAAGACCAGTCGGTTCCACCACCGGTCACTGCACCGGTGCCATCTCCATTACAAGACCAATCGGTTCCACCACCGGATACTGCACCGGTGCTATCTCTACGGGTGTTATTCTCGCCAGATCAACTTGCACCGCTGCTACCTTCAGAGTCGACTGCCGTGAAGTCGAAATATAGCCGAGGTAGCAAGGCCAGCAAGGGCAAAGCAAAGAAGACCAATGATGATATACCGTACCATCCTTTGGCCTGCAAATTCGTGCTTGGTGAGCCGTTGTTCGAGCAAAAAGGCCTCGAATGCCTAGCTTATAGTTGCATACAATTGCACACATGGTATATGCAGCAGTCCAATAAGCCAGAGGGAGAACGGACCTCAAGTATCACTGTCAAATTCACGTGGATGATTTCCACCACAGTCTTCAAGAGTGTATGTTCGTGGTCGCCTTTGAGGATTTATTCGATCTGTTCACGCTCAACGCTCTCGATGTCTCAATCATTCGATGCTGGACACTGTAAGTGTGTATAATCACAGCCTTCGTTCTTGTCATACCAATAAATGTCATATCTAATTTGTTGCTTTCGTGTGTATATATATAGATACATGCTGACTAAAGCTAGATTATCCAACTCATCGGCTGGTTTCTTGGACCCACACTTGGTCGCCAAGGATACCATCGACCGGGATACAGCCCTCGTCGAGAGGTACATTGCAGCAGGACTGAAGGGTTGCCTCAATAAGGAATATGTACTTGTGCCCTTCCATCAGAACTTTCATTGGATTTTAATAGTAATTGTACCAAAATAGAACAAGGTATATTACCTTGATTCCCTAAGTAGGAATAAAATGGACTTCACAATTATCAGCCAACTAATCGATATGTAAGTACATATTCTCCATACATACCTATATTGTACTCTTTCTTTCCTTCCGAATGACTAAGGTTAACTTTTTCGAATCACGTAGGGCGTTCGCGATGTACATTGAAATGGGAGGTGACTCGAAGCGCGAGGCCAAAGGCCTGCTGACACATACTCGAGATTTTAAGGTATTTGCTATTTCACATTAATTAATCCTATGCAACAGCCTCTTGAACTAACACATTCCATTTTTTTCAGTGCCACCAGCAGCAGCCGGGCAACACATGTGGATACTACGTTTGCCGACATATGGAACTACTCCTCGATTCCTCGAGGATCACCAATTCCAAGGTTTGTCAATCTTCCCATAATTACTTCATACTTATCACGTTACATATATACGCACACTGATATTCCTATCGACAGACTGCGTACATCTCGTCAACTCCATTGAAACAGTCTGATCTTGGACGGATTCGAGCAGAGTTGGCGTACTTTTTGCTGACTCAAGTCATAAAGCCAGAAGACCGATTCCACTCCGCACCACAGATACATAATTAACGAACCTTTTTTAAGTGCAAATGCAGTGTAGATCTTTTGTAATTGTGTATTTGTTAATGGATATTTTATTTCAATTCAATTAATTGATTTGCGAAATGGATGATTTATGTTTGTGATCAAATGAAGTGCGTTGTCAATTGGATGTTTTATGTCTGTGAAATGAATTGAGATGTGAAATGTATCTGAAATGAAATGAGATGTGTGAATTGTATGTTTTATGTCTGTGATTATCTGCTTGTTTCAGAGGGTATGGCTAGCATTTCTTGAGGCTAGCCAATAAACAGAAATAGATTTTGATTTTGGAGGAAGGAATATCACAGACGGTTTTCAAGTAAAAACATCTGTGATATGTATCACAGACGGTTTTTCATTAAAAACCATCTGTGATAATCATATATCACAGACGATTTTTACATAAAAACCATCTGTGATATGTGATAATCACAGACGGTTTTTAATTAGAAACTGTCTGTGATATCTGATAATCACAGTCCTGCCAGTCCAGTCCTCCGGACAAACTGTCCCGGACAGAGAGTCACAGACAGGCCAAGAGGATGATATCGAATTAATTTGCCTTGTTGTGCATCTGGTCCTGTACATGTCACATGTGATTTGTTTTATTTCCCATGCATGCACTTGTCGTAGGTGGCCTACATTGAGCTGTACATACACGTAGAGACGACATAGCGCGTCAGTGTGGTGGCCTACATTGAGCTGTACATGCATGTGCATGCATGCATGTTTCTATTCCTGAGGAACTAACAACCGACAGTGGTCATGGTATAGGTCCTCACCAAGACTAACTTTTAGTTTTACAATATTTTCTTGCTTAAAATTGGTCATGGTATAGGTCCTTACCAAGATCCACATAAGCCTATGTGACCCTTTGTAGGACTAGCCACATATATCTTATGAGCTTGTGAGAGGGAGTTCATTTTGCCTTGATCAACTAATTAAGCTTGATAGGTAAGGGATTGTTTCAGTTTTATTTTAGAAAATCAAAAATAAAAGACCCAGCTCTAAAACACCAGAGGCTTCGAAGGCTTGCGGTGGTGAGAAGAGATGAGTATTTTCTCTGAGGTAAACTATTTGCACCCATTTTAGAAAAGTTCTGAGTTGTCGTTGATGCACCTAAATTAAACAATAGCAATTAGGAAAGAGATTTGTTTTCCATACTTAGTCAATTTGTTTTGGAAGCTTCAACTATGCTATAAGGAGAAATCTTAGTTTATCCCTTATTCTTGACCGGGGATGGCCAGAAAACTAAGCACGGGGATTGTGTTGGCACTATTTATAGTAACCTTTTTTACCCCAACTTCTCCTAATACTTATGCTTAATTTATATGCTATACCATTGACTAACCCCTGAAGACTAACGATTTTGCAAGCTACTTCTATTTTCTATGTATGTTGTAAAATCAGTTATAAATAGTGTAAAAGATGCACTTTGCTGAAGCTTCGGAAGATTAAGCCAGGTTGGGGGTGCCACAGGCGCCCAGGCTTACGCTCAGCCAGATGGAGCCGCCCAACGCTACATTCAGGAAGCTTCCAAGTCAACCCTTCATGCCCAAGTAACCACCATAGATGACTATAAATTTTTTCTGTGTAATTAAATTTTAAAAAAAAATAAAAAGTTATATCATCACAGGTAACCACCGTAGTAACCCTTCAGGCATGTTCAACGTTGCTTCTAGCCGTTGGCTTCTAATTTTTTTACGCTTAGCAGTTAAAAATATATTATAATGACTATAAATTTTTTCTGAGTAATTAAATTTTTTTAAAAAATAAAATGTTATATCATCACAGGTAATACAAAGAATAAGAGAAAAAACAAAAGCAAAACAAGCCTTAAAAAACCAAAATCAAAAAATAAAATTAAGAAGCCAAATGGCATAAGCTAAAATTGTTTGGTGCAGGACTTAAAAGAGGACGCAGCACCGAGGTTCCTTTGTTATTTTTTTCAAAACAGAGAGCATAACTAGTAGTAAACTAGAGTGATGCCAGAGTTACTTTGTCGGATAAAATGAGGTTAGGGACCACCTTTGAATTCTCATGTTCTTTTTTTCTTTGGAAAACTTAAGAAACAGTCTTTGTAATCTTCTATCTATTATATTATTATTAACTAAAGACAAAAGAAGCCACTATATTCACTTCGAAGGACTAAAAATTCTTATATTAATCGAGGGAAAAGGAGTAAAACCGTACGTGCCCATGTCTGAACCGCTGTGGAGGGATGTATTATTGGTCGTACAGGCAGTGCAGTCCTGCCATTCCAGTCCTTCGGACAAACTGTCCCGGACAGAGAGTCACAGATAGGCCAAGATGCTGATATCGAATTAATTTTCCTTGTTGTGCATCTGGTCCCGTACATGCCACATGTGATTTGTTTTATTTCCCATGCATGCACTTGTCATAGGTGGCCTACATTGAGCTGTACATACACGTAGAGACGACATAGCGCGTCAGTGGGGTGGCCTAAATTGAGCTGTACATGCATGTGGATGCATGCATGTTTCTATTCCTAAGGAACTAACAACCGACAGTGGTCATGGTATAGGTCCTCACCAAGACTAACTTTTAGTTTTACAATGTTTTCTTGCTTAAAATTGGTCATGGTATAGGTCCTTACCAAGATCCACATAAGCCTATGTGACTCTTTGTAGGACTAGCCACATATATCTTATGAGCTTGTGAGAGGGAGTTCATTTTGCCTTTATCAACTAATTAAGCTTGATAGGTAATGGATTGTTTCAGTTTTATTTTAGAAAATCAAAATAAAAGACCCAGCTCTAAAACACCAGAGGCTTCGAAGGCTTGCGGTGGTGAGAAGAGATGAGTATTTTCTCTGAGGTAAACTGTTTGCACCCATTTTAGAAAAGTTCTGAGTTGTCGTTGATGCACCTAAATTAAATAATAGCAATTAGGAAAGAGATATGTTTTCCATACTTAGTCAATTTGTTTTGGAAGCTTCAACTATGCTATAAGGAGAAATCTTAGTTTATCCCTTATTCTTGACCAGGGATGGCCAGAAAACTAAGCACTGGGATTGTGTTGGCACTATTTATAGTAACCTTTTTTACCCCAACTTCTCCTGATACTTATGCTTAATTTATATGATATACCATTGACTAACCCCTGAAGACTAACGATTTTGCAAGCTACTTCTATTTTCTATGTATGTTGCAAAATCAGTTATAAACAGTGTAAAAGATGCACTTTGCTGAAGCTTCGGAAGATTAAGCCAGGTTGGGGGTGCCACAGGCGCCTAGGCTTACGCTCAGCCAGATGGAGCCGCCCAACGCTACATTCAGGAAGCTTCCAAGTCAACCCTTCATGCCCAAGTAACCACCATAGATGACTATAAATTTTTTCTGAGTAATTAAATTTTTTAAAAAAATAAAAAGTTATATCATCACAGGTAACCACCATAGTAACCCTTCAGGCATGTTCAACGTTGCTTCTAGCCGTTGGCTTCTAATTTTTTTACGCTTAGCAGTTAAAAATATACTATAATGACTATAAAATTTTTTTGAGTAATTAATTTTAAAAAAATAAAATGTTATATCATCACAGGTAATACAAAGAATAAGAGAAAAAACAAAAGCAAAACAAGCCTTAAAAAACCAAAATCAAAAAATAAAATTAAGAAGCCAAATGGCATAAGCTAAAATTGTTTGGTGCAGGACTTAAAAGAGGACGCAGCACCGAGGTTCCTTTGCTATTTTTTTCGAAACAGAGAGCATAACTAGTAGTAAACTAGAGTGATGCCAGAGTTACTTTGTCGGACAAAATGAGGTTAGGGACCACCTTTGAATTCTCATGTTCTTTTTTTCTTTGGAAAACTTAAGAAACAGTCTTTCTAATCTTCTATCTATTATATTATTATTAACTAAAGACAAAAGAAGCCACTATATTCACTTCGAAGGACTAAAAATTCTTATATTAATCGAGGGAAAAGGAGTAAAACCGTACGTGCCCATGTCTGAACCGCAGTGGAGGGATGTATTATTGGTCGTACAGGCAGTGCAGTCCTGCCAGTCCAGTCCTCCGGACAAACTGTCCCGGACAGAGAGTCACAGACAGACCAAGATGCTGATATCGAATTAATATTCCTTGTTGTGCATCTGGTCCCGTACAAGCCACATGTGATTTGTTTTATTTCCCATGCATGCACTTGTCATAGGTGGCCTACATTGAGCTGTACATACACGTAGAGACGACATAGCGCATCAGTGTGGTGGCCTACATTGAGCTGTACATGCATGTGGATGCATGCATGTTTCTATTCCTGAGGAACTAACAACCGACAGTGGTCATGGTATAGGTCCTCACCAAGACTAACTTTTAGTTTTACAATGTTTTCTTGCTTAAAATTGGTCATGGTATAGGTCCTTACCAAGATCCACATAAGCCTATGTGACCCTTTGTAGGACTAGCCACATATATCTTATGAGCTTGTGAGAGGGAGTTCATTTTGCCTTGATCAACTAATTAAGCTTGATAGGTAAGGGATTGTTTCAGTTTTATTTTAGAAAATCAAAATAAAAGACCCAGCTCTAAAACACCAGAGGCTTCGAAGGCTTGCGGTGGTGAGAAGAGATGAGTATTTTCTCTGAGGTAAACTATTTGCACCCATTTTAGAAAAGTTCTGAGTTGTCGTTGATGCACCTAAATTAAATAATAGCAATTAGGAAAGAGATTTGTTTTCCATACTTAGTCAATTTGTTTTGGAAGCTTCAACTATGCTATAAGGAGAAATCTTAGTTTATCCCTTATTCTTGACCGGGGATGGCCAAAAAATAAGCACGGGGATTGTGTTGGCACTATTTATAGTAACCTTTTTACCCCAACTTCTCCTGATACTTATGCTTAATTTATATGCTATACCATTGACTAACCCCTGAAGACTAACGATTTTGCAAGCTACTTCTATTTTCTATGTATGTTGCAAAATCAGTTATAAACAGTGTAAAAGATGCACTTTGCTGAAGCTTCGGAAGATTAAGCCAGGTTGGGGGTGCCACAGGCGCCTAGGCTTACGCTCAGCCAGATGTAGCCGCCCAACGCTACATTCAGGAAGCTTCCAAGTCAACCCTTCATGCCCAAGTAACCACCATAGATGACTATAAATTTTTTCTGAGTAATTAAATTTAAAAAAAAAATAAAAAGTTATATCATCACAGGTAACCACCATAGTAACCCTTCAGGCATGTTCAACGTTGCTTCTAGCCGTTGGCTTCTAATTTTTTTACGCTTAGCAGTTAAAAATATACTATAATGACTATAAATTTTTTTTGAGTAATTAATTTTAAAAAAATAAAATGTTATATCATCACAGGTAATACAAAGAATAAGAGAAAAAACAAAAGCAAAACAAGCCTTAAAAAACCAAAATCAAAAAATAAAATTAAGAAGCCAAATGGCATAAGCTAAAATTGTTTGGTGCAGGACTTAAAAGAGGACGCAGCACCGAGGTTCCTTTGCTATTTTTTTCAAAACAGAGAGCATAACTAGTAGTAAACTACAGTGATGCCAGAGTTACTTTGTCGGACAAAATGAGGTTAGGGACCACCTTTGAATTCTCATGTTCTTTTTTTCTTTGGAAAACTTAAGAAACAGTCTTTCTAATCTTCTATCTATTATATTATTATTAACTAAAGACAAAAGAAACCACTATATTCACTTCGAAGGACTAAAAATTCTTATATTAATCGAGGGAAAAGGAGTAAAACCGTACGTGCCCATGTCTGAACCGCAGTGGAGGGATGTATTATTGGTCGTACAGGCAGTGCAGTCCTGCCAGTCCAGTCCTCCGGACAAACTGTCCCGGACAGAGAGTCACAGACAGACCAAGATGCTGATATCGAATTAATATTCCTTATTGTGCATCTGGTCCCGTACATGCCACATGTGATTTGTTTTATTTCCCATGCATGCACTTGTCATAGGTGGCCTACATTGAGCTGTACATACACGTAGAGACGACATAGCGCGTCAGTGTGGTGGCCTACATTGAGCTGTACATGCATGTGGATGCATGCATGTTTCTATTCCTGAGGAACTAACAACCGACAGTGGTCATGGTATAGGTCCTCACCAAGACTAACTTTTAGTTTTACAATGTTTTCTTGCTTAAAATTGGTCATGGTATAGGTCCTTACCAAGATCCACATAAGCCTATGTGACCCTTTGTAGGACTAGCCACATATATCTTATGAGCTTGTGAGAGGGAGTTCATTTTGCCTTGATCAACTAATTAAGCTTGATAGGTAAGGGATTGTTTCAGTTTTATTTTAGAAAATCAAAATAAAAGACCCAGCTCTAAAACACCAGAGGCTTCGAAGGCTTGCGGTGGTGAGAAGAGATGAGTATTTTCTCTGAGGTAAACTATTTGCACCCATTTTAGAAAAGTTCTGAGTTGTCGTTGATGCACCTAAATTAAATAATAGCAATTAGGAAAGAGATTTGTTTTCCATACTTAGTCAATTTGTTTTGGAAGCTTCAACTATGCTATAAGGAGAAATCTTAGTTTATCCCTTATTCTTGACCGGGGATGGCCAAAAAATAAGCACGGGGATTGTGTTGGCACTATTTATAGTAACCTTTTTACCCCAACTTCTCCTGATACTTATGCTTAATTTATATGCTATACCATTGACTAACCCCTGAAGACTAACGATTTTGCAAGCTACTTCTATTTTCTATGTATGTTGCAAAATCAGTTATAAACAGTGTAAAAGATGCACTTTGCTGAAGCTTCGGAAGATTAAGCCAGGTTGGGGGTGCCACAGGCGCCTAGGCTTACGCTCAGCCAGATGTAGCCGCCCAACGCTACATTCAGGAAGCTTCCAAGTCAACCCTTCATGCCCAAGTAACCACCATAGATGACTATAAATTTTTTTCTGAGTAATTAAATTTAAAAAAAAAATAAAAAGTTATATCATCACAGGTAACCACCATAGTAACCCTTCAGGCATGTTCAACGTTGCTTCTAGCCGTTGGCTTCTAATTTTTTTACGCTTAGCAGTTAAAAATATACTATAATGACTATAAATTTTTTTTGAGTAATTAATTTTAAAAAAATAAAATGTTATATCATCACAGGTAATACAAAGAATAAGAGAAAAAACAAAAGCAAAACAAGCCTTAAAAAACCAAAATCAAAAAATAAAATTAAGAAGCCAAATGGCATAAGCTAAAATTGTTTGGTGCAGGACTTAAAAGAGGACGCAGCACCGAGGTTCCTTTGCTATTTTTTTCAAAACAGAGAGCATAACTAGTAGTAAACTACAGTGATGCCAGAGTTACTTTGTCGGACAAAATGAGGTTAGGGACCACCTTTGAATTCTCATGTTCTTTTTTTCTTTGGAAAACTTAAGAAACAGTCTTTCTAATATTCTATCTGTTATACTATTATTAACTAAAGACAAAAGAAACCACTATATTCACTTCGAAGGACTAAAAATTCTTATATTAATCGAGGGAAAAGGAGTAAAACCGTACGTGCCCATGTCTGAACCGCAGTGGAGGGATGTATTATTGGTCGTACAGGCAGTGCAGTCCTGCCAGTCCAGTCCTCCGGACAAACTGTCCCGGACAGAGAGTCACAGACAGACCAAGTTGCTGATATCGAATTAATATTCCTTATTGTGCATCTGGTCCCGTACATGCCACATGTGATTTGTTTTATTTCCCATGCATGCACTTGTCATAGGTGGCCTACATTGAGCTGTACATACACGTAGAGACGACATAGCGCGTCAGTGTGGTGGCCTACATTGAGCTGTACATGCATGTGGATGCATGCATGTTTCTATTCCTGAGGAACTAACAACCGACAGTGGTCATGGTATAGGTCCTCACCAAGACTAACTTTTAGTTTTACAATGTTTTCTTGCTTAAAATTGGTCATGGTATAGGTCCTTACCAAGATCCACATAAGCCTATGTGACCCTTTGTAGGACTAGCCACATATATCTTATGAGCTTGTGAGAGGGAGTTCATTTTGCCTTGATCAACTAATTAAGCTTGATAGGTAAGGGATTGTTTCAGTTTTATTTTAGAAAATCAAAATAAAAGACCCAGCTCTAAAACACCAGAGGCTTCGAAGGCTTGCGGTGGTGAGAAGAGATGAGTATTTTCTCTGAGGTAAACTATTTGCACCCATTTTAGAAAAGTTCTGAGTTGTCGTTTATGCACCTAAATTAAATAATAGCAATTAGGAAAGAGATTTGTTTTCCATACTTAGTCAATTTGTTTTGGAAGCTTCAACTATGCTATAAGGAGAAATCTTAGTTTATCCCTTATTCTTGACCGGGGATGGCCAAAAAATAAGCACGGGGATTGTGTTGGCACTATTTATAGTAACCTTTTTACCCCAACTTCTCCTGATACTTATGCTTAATTTATATGCTATACCATTGACTAACCCCTGAAGACTAACGATTTTGCAAGCTACTTCTATTTTCTATGTATGTTGCAAAATCAGTTATAAATAGTGTAAAAGATGCACTTTGCTGAAGCTTCGGAAGATTAAGCCAGGTTGGGGGTGCCATAGGCGCCCAGGGTTACGCTCAGCCAGATGGAGCCGCCCAACGCTACATTCAGGAAGCTTCCAAGTCAACCCTTCATGCCCAAGTAACCACCATAGATGACTATAAATTTTTTCTGAGTAATTAAATTTAAAAAAAAATAAAAAGTTATATCATCACAGGTAACCACCATAGTAACCCTTCAGGCATGTTCAACGTTGCTTCTAGCCGTTGGCTTCTAATTTTTTTACGCTTAGAAGTTAAAAATATACTATAATGACTATAAATTTTTTTTGAGTAATTAATTTTAAAAAAATAAAATGTTATATCATCACAGGTAATACAAAGAATAAGAGAAAAAACAAAAGCAAAACAAGCCTTAAAAAACCAAAATCAAAAAATAAAATTAAGAAGCCAAATGGCATAAGCTAAAATTGTTTGGTGCAGGACTTAAAAGAGGACGCAGCACCGAGGTTCCTTTGCTATTTTTTTCAAAACAGAGAGCATAACTAGTAGTAAACTAGAGTGATGCCAGAGTTACTTTGTCGGACAAAATGAGGTTAGGGACCACCTTTGAATTCTCATGTTCTTTTTTTCTTTGGAAAACTTAAGAAACAGTCTTTCTAATCTTCTATCTATTATATTATTATTAACTAAAGACAAAAGAAGCCACTATATTCACTTCGAAGGACTAAAAATTCTTATATTAATCGAGGGAAAAGGAGTAAAACCGTACGTGCCCATGTCTGTACCGCTGTGGAGGGATGTATTATTGGTCGTACAGGCAGTGCAGTCCTGCCAGTCCAGTCCTTCGGACAAACTGTCCCGGACAGAGAGTCACAGATAGGCCAAGATGCTGATATCGAATTAATTTTCCTTCTTGTGCATCTGGTCCCGTACATGCCACATGTGATTTGTTTTATTTCCCATGCATGCACTTGTCATAGGTGGCATACATTGAGCTGTACATACACGTAGAGACGACATAGCGCGTCAGTGGGGTGGCCTAAATTGAGCTGTACATGCATGTGGATGCATGCATGTTTCTATTCCTAAGGAACTAACAACCGACAGTGGTCATGGTATAGGTCCTCACCAAGACTAACTTTTAGTTTTACAATGTTTTCTTGCTTAAAATTGGTCATGGTATAGGTCCTTACCAAGATCCACATAAGCCTATGTGACCCTTTGTAGGACTAGCCACATATATCTTATGAGCTTGTGAGAGGGAGTTCATTTTGCCTTGATCAACTAATTAAGCTTGATAGGTAATGGATTGTTTCAGTTTTATTTTAGAAAATCAAAATAAAAGACCCAGCTCTAAAACACCAGAGGCTTCGAAGGCTTGCGGTGGTGAGAAGAGATGAGTATTTTCTCTGAGGTAAACTGTTTGCACCCATTTTAGAAAAGTTCTGAGTTGTCGTTGATGCACCTAAATTAAATAATAGCAATTAGGAAAGAGATATGTTTTCCATACTTAGTCAATTTGTTTTGGAAGCTTCAACTATGCTATAAGGAGAAATCTTAGTTTATCCCTTATTCTTGACCGGGGATGGCCAGAAAACTAAGCACGGGGATTGTGTTGGCACTATTTATAGTAACCTTTTTACCCCAACTTCTCCTGATACTTATGCTTAATTTATATGCTATACCATTGACTAACCCCTGAAGACTAACGATTTTGCAAGCTACTTCTATTTTCTATGTATGTTGCAAAATCAGTTATAAACAGTGTAAAAGATGCACTTTGCTGAAGCTTCGGAAGATTAAGCCAGGTTGGGGGTGCCACAAGCGCCTAGGCTTACGCTCAGCCAGATGGAGCCGCCCAACGCTACATTCAGGAAGCTTCCAAGTCAAACCTTCATGCCCAAGTAACCACCATAGATGACTATAAATTTTTTCTGAGTAATTAAATTTAAAAAAAATAAAAAGTTATATCATCATAGGTAACCACCATAGTAACCCTTCAGGCATGTTCAACGTTGCTTCTAGCTGTTGGCTTCTAATTGTTTTATGCTTAGCAGTTAACAATATATTATAAAGACTATAAATTTTTTCTGAGTAATTAAATTAAAAAAATAAAAAGTTATATCATCACAGGTAATACAAAGAATAAGAGAAAAAACAGAAGCAAAACAAGCCTTAAAAAACCAAAATCAAAAAATAAAATTAAGAAGCCAAATGGCATAAGCTAAAATTGTTTGGTGCAGGACTTAAAAAGGACGCATCACCGAGGTTCCTTTGTTATTTTTTTCGAAACAGAGAGCATAACTAGTAGTAAACTAGAGTGATGCCAGAGTTAGTTTGTCGGACAAAATGAGGTTAGGGACCACCTTTGAATTCTCATGTTCTTTTTTTCTTTGGAAAACTTAAGAAACAATCTTTCTAATCTTCTATCTATTATATTATTATTAACTAAAGACAAAAGAAGCCACTATATTCACTTCGAAGGACTGAAAATTCTTATATTAATCGAGGGAAAAGGAGTAAAACCGTACGTGCCCATGTCTGAACCGCTGTGGAGGGATGTATTATTGGTCGTACAGGCAGTGCAGTCCTGCCAGTCCAGTCCTCCGGACAAACTGTCCCGGACAGAGAGTCACAGACAGGCCAAGATGCTGATATCGAATTAATTTTCCTTGTTGTCCATCTGGTCCCGTACATGCCACATGTGATTTGTTTTATTTCCCATGCATGCACTTGTCATAGGTGGCCTACATTGAGCTGTAAATACACGTAGAGACGACATAGCGCGTCAGTGTGGTGGCCTACATGAGCTGTACATGCATGTGGATGCATGCATGTTTCTATTCCTGAGGAACTAACAACCGACAGTGGTCATGGTATAGGTCCTCACCAAGACTAACTTTTAGTTTTACAATGTTTTCTTGCTTAAAATTGGTCATGGTATAGGTCCTTACCAAGATCCACATAAGCCTATGTGACCCTTTGTAGGACTAGCCACATATATCTTATGAGCTTGTGAGAGGGAGTTCATTTTGCCTTGATCAACTAATTAAGCTTGATAGGTAAGGGATTGTTTCAGTTTTATTTTAGAAAATCAAAATAAAAGACCCAGCTCTAAAACACCAGAGGCTTCGAAGGCTTGCGGTGGTGAGAAGAGATGAGTATTTGCTCTGAGGTAAACTATTTGCACCCATTTTAGAAAAGTTCTGAGTTGTCGTTGATGCACCTAAATTAAATAATAGCAATTAGGAAAGAGATTTGTTTTCCATACTTAGTCAATTTGTTTTGGAAGCTTCAACTATGCTATAAGGAGAAATCTTAGTTTATCCCTTATTCTTGACCGGGGATGGCCAAAAAATAAGCACAGGGATTGTGTTGGCACTATTTATAGTAACCTTTTTACCCCAACTTCTCCTGATACTTATGCTTAATTTATATGCTATACCATTGACTAACCCCTGAAGACTAACGATTTTGCAAGCTACTTCTATTTTCTATGTATGTTGCAAAATCAGTTATAAACAGTGTAAAAGATGCACTTTGCTGAAGCTTCGGAAGATTAAGCTAGGTTGGGGGTGCCACAGGCGCCCAGGCTTACGCTCAGCCAGATGGAGCCGCCCAACGCTACATTCAGGAAGCTTCCAAGTCAACCCATCATGCCCAAGTAACCACCATAGATGACAATACATTTTTTCTGAGTAATTAAATTTAAAAAAATTAAAAGTTATATCTTCATAGGTAACCACCATAGTAACCCTTCAGGCATGTTCAACGTTGCTTCTAGCCGTTGGCTTCTAATTTTTTTTACGCTTAGCAGTTAAAAATATTTTATAATGACTATAAATTTTTTCTGAGTAATTAAATTTAAAAAAAATAAAAAGTTATGTCATCACAGGTAATACAAAGAGTAAGAGAAAAAAGAAAAGCAAAACAAGCCTTAAAAAACCAAAATCAAAAAATAAAATTAAGAAGCCAAATGGCATAAGCTAAAATTGTTTGGTGCAGGACTTAAAAGAGGACGCATCACCGAGGTTCCTTTGTTATTTTGTTCGAAACAGAGAGCATAACTAGCAGTAAACTAGAGTGATGCTAGAGTTAGTTTGTCGGGCAAAATGAGGTTAGGGACCACCTTTGAATTCTCATGTTCTTTTTTTCTTTGGAAAACTTAAGAAACAATCTTTCTAATCTTCTATCTATTATATTATTATTAACTAAAGACAAAAGAAGCCACTATATTCACTTCGAAGGACTAAAAATTCTTATATTAATCGAGGGAAAAGGAGTAAAACCGTACGTGCCCATGTCTGAACCGCTGTGGAGGGATGTATTGTTGGTCGTACAGGCAGTGCAGTCCTGCCAGTCCAGTCCTCCGGACAAACTGTCCCGGACAGAGAGTCACAGACAGGCCAAGATGCTGATATCGAATTAATTTTCCTTGTTGTCCATCTGGTCCCGTACATGCCACATGTGATTTGTTTTATTTCCCATGGATGCACTTGTCATAGGTGGCCTACATTGAGCTGTACATACACGTAGAGACGACATAGCGCGTCAGTGTGGTGGCCTACATTGAGCTGTACATGCATGTGCATGCATGCATGTTTCTATTCCTGAGGAACTAACAACCGACAGTGGTCATGGTATAGGTCCTTACCAAGACTAACTTTTAGTTTTACAATGTTTTCTTGCTTAAAATTGGTCATGGTATAGGTCCTTACCAAGATCCACATAAGCCTATGTGACCCTTTGTAGGACTAGCCACATATATCTTATGAGCTTGTGAGAGGGAGTTCATTTTGCCTTGATCAACTAATTAAGCTTGATAGGTAAGGGATTGTTTCAGTTTTATTTTAGAAAATCAAAATAAAAGACCCAGCTCTAAAACACCATAGGCTTCGAAGGCTTGCGGTGGTGAGAAGAGATGAGTATTTTCTCTGAGGTAAACTATTTGCACCCATTTTAGAAAAGTTCTGAGTTGTCGTTGATGCACCTAAATTAAATAATAGCAATTAGGAAAGAGATTTGTTTTCCATACTTAGTCAATTTGTTTTGGAAGCTTCAACTATGCTATAAGGAGAAATCTTAGTTTATCCCTTATTCTTGACTGGGGATGGCCAGAAAACTAAGCACGGGGATTGTGTTGGCACTATTTATAGTAACCTTTTTACCCCAACTTCTCCTGATACTTATGCTTAATTTATATGCTATACCATTGACTAACCCCTGAAGACTAACGATTTTGCAAGCTACTTCTATTTTCTATGTATGTTGCAAAATCAGTTATAAACAGTGTAAAAGATGCACTTTGCTGAAGCTTCGGAAGATTAAGCCAGGTTGGGGGTGCCACAGGCGCCCAGGCTTATGCTCAGCCAGATGGAGCCGCCCAACGCTACATTCAGGAAGCTTCCAAGTCAACCCATCATGCCCAAGTAACCACCATTGATGACAATACATTTTTTCTGAGTAATTAAATTTAAAAAAAATAAAAAGTTATATCATCCCAGGTAACCACCATAGTAACCCTTCAGGCATGTTCAACGTTGCTTCTAGCCGTTGGCTTCTAATTTTTTTACGCTTAGCAGTTAAAAATATTTTATAATGACTATAAATTTTTTCTGAGTAATTAAATTTAAAAAAATAAAAAGTTATATCATCACAGGTAATACAAAGAGTAACAGAAAAAACAAAAGCAAAACAAGCCTTAAAAAACCAAAATGAAAAAATAAAATTAAGAAGCCAAATGGCATAAGCTAAAATTGTTTGGTGCAGGACTTAAAAGAGGACGCAGCATCGAGGTTCCTTTGTTATTTTTTTCAAAACAGAGAGCATAACTAGCAGTAAACTAGAGTGATGCCAGAGTTACTTTGTCGGACAAAATGAGGTTAGGGACCCCCTTTGAAATCTCATGTTCTTTTTTTTCTTTGGAAAACTTAAGAAACAGTCTTTCTAATCTTCTATCTATTATATTATTATTGACTAAAGACAAAAGAAGCCACTATATTCACTTCGAAGGACTAAAAATTCTTGTATTAATCGAGGGAAAAGGAGTAAAATCGTACGTGCCCGTGTCTGAACCGCTGTGGAGGGATTTATTATTGGTCGTACAGGCAGTGCAGTCCTGCCAGTCCAGTCCTCTGGACAAACTGTCCCGGACAGAGAGTCACAAACAGGGCAAGATGCTGATATCGAATTAATTTTCCTTGTTGTCCATCTGGTCCCGTACATGCCACATGTGATTTGTTTTATTTCCCATGCATGCACTTGTCATAGGTGGCCTACATTGAGCTGTACATACACGTAGAGACGACATAGCGCGTCAGTGTGGTGGCCTACATTGAGCTGTACATGCATGTGCATGCATGCATGTTTCTATTCCTGAGGAACTAACAACCGACAGTGGTCATGGTATAGGTCCTTACCAAGACTAACTTTTAGTTTTACAATGTTTTCTTGCTTAAAATTGGTCATGGTATAGGTCCTTACCAAGATCCACATAAGCCTATGTGACCCTTTGTAGGACTAGCCACATATATCTTATGAGCTTGTGAGAGGGAGTTCATTTTGCCTTGATCAACTAATTAAGCTTGATAGGTAAGGGATTGTTTCAGTTTTATTTTAGAAAATCAAAATAAAAGACCCAGCTCTAAAACACCAGAGGCTTCGAAGGCTTGCGGTGGTGAGAAGAGATGAGTATTTTCTCTGAGGTAAACTATTTGCACCCATTTTAGAAAAGTTCTGAGTTGTCGTTGATGCACCTAAATTAAATAATAGCAATTAGGAAAGAGATTTGTTTTCCATACTTAGTCAATTTGTTTTGGAAGCTTCAACTATGCTATAAGGAGAAATCTTAGTTTATCCCTTATTCTTGACCGGGGATGGCCAGAAAACTAAGCACGGGGATTGTGTTGGCACTATTTATAGTAACCTTTTTACCCCAACTTCTCCTGATACTTATGCTTAATTTATATGCTATACCATTGACTAACCCCTGAAGACTAACGATTTTGCAAGCTACTTCTATTTTCTATGCATGTTGCAAAATCAGTTATAAACAGTGTAAAAGATGCACTTTGCTGAAGCTTCGGAAGATTAAGCCAGGTTGGGGGTGCCACAGGCGCCCAGGCTTACGCTCAGCCAGATGGAGCCGCCCAACGCTACATTCAGGAAGCTTCCAAGTCAACCCTTCATGCCCAAGTAACCACCATAGATGACTATAAATTTTTTCTGAGTAATTAAATTTAAAAAAAATAAAAAGTTATATAATCATAGGTAACCACCATAGTAACCCTTCAGGCATGTTCAACGTTGCTTCTAGCCGTTGGCTTCTAATTTTTTTATGCTTAGCAGTTAAAAATATATTATAATGACTATAAATTTTTTCTGAGTAATTAAATTTAAAAAAATAAAAAGTTATATCATCACAGGTAATACAAAGAATAAGAGAAAAAACAAAAGCAAAACAAGCCTTAAAAAACCAAAATCAAAAAATAAAATTAAGAAGCCAAATGGCATAAGCTAAAATTGTTTGGTGCAGGACTTAAAAGAGGACGCAGCACCGAGGTTCCTTTGTTATTTTTTTTCAAAATAGAGAGCATAACTTGTAGTAAACTAGAGTGATGCCAGAGTTACTTTGTCGGACAAAATGAGGTTAGGGACCACCTTTGAATTCTCATGTTCTTTTTTTCTTTGGAAAACTTAAGAAACAGTCTTTCTAATCTTCTATCTATTATATTATTATTAACTAAAGACAAAAGAAGCCACTATATTCACTTCGAAGGACTAAAAATTCTTATATTAATCGAGGGAAAAGGAGTAAAACCGTACGTGCCCATGTCTGAACCGCTGTGGAGGGATGTATTATTGGTCGTACAGGCAGTGCAGTCCTGCCAGTCCAGTCCTTCGGACAAACTGTCCCGGACAGAGAGTCACAGACAGGCCAAGATGCTGATATTGAATTAATTTTCCTTGTTGTGCATCTGGTCCCGTACATGCCACATGTGATTTGTTTTATTTCCCATGCATGCACTTGCCATAGGTGGCCTACATTGAGCTGTACATACACATAGAGACGACATAGCGCGTCAGTGTGGTGGCCTACATTGAGCTGTACATGCATGTGGATGCATGCATGTTTCTATTCCTGAGGAACTAACAACCGACAGTGGTCATGGTATAGGTCCTCACCAAGACTAACTTTTAGTTTTACAATGTTTTCTTGCTTAAAATTGGTCATGGTATAGGTCCTTACCAAGATCCACATAAGCCTATGTGACCCTTTGTAGGACTAGCCACATATATCTCATGAGCTTGTGAGAGGGAGTTCATTTTGCCTTGATCAACTAATTAAGCTTGATAGGTAAGGGATTGTTTTAGTTTTATTTTAGAAAATCAAAATAAAAGACCCAGCTCTAAAACACCAGAGGCTTCGAAGGCTTGCGGTGGTGAGAAGAGATGAGTATTTTCTCTGAGGTAAACTATTTGCACCCATTTTAGAAAAGTTCTGAGTTGTCGTTGATGCACCTAAATTAAATAATAGCAATTAGGAAAGAGATTTGTTTTCCATACTTAGTCAATTTGTTTTGGAAGCTTCAACTATGCTATAAGGAGAAATCTTAGTTTATCCCTTATTCTTGACCGGGGATGGCCAGAAAACTAAGCACGGGGATTGTGTTGGCACTATTTATAGTAACCTTTTTACCCCAACTTCTCCTGATACTTATGCTTAATTTATATGCTATACCATTGACTAACCCCTGAAGACTAACGATTTTGCAAGCTAATTCTATTTTCTATGTATGTTGCAAAATCAGTTATAAACAGTGTAAAAGATGCACTTTGCTGAAGCTTCGGAAGATTAAGCCAGGTTGGGGGTGCCACAGGCGCCCAGGCTTACGCTCAGCCAGATGGAGCCGCCCAACGCTACATTCAGGAAGCTTCCAAGTCAACCCATCATGCCCAAGTAACCACCATTGATGACAATACATTTTTTCTGAGTAATTAAATTTAAAAAAAAAATAAAAAGTTATATCATCCCAGGTAACCACCATAGTAACCCTTCAGGCATGTTCAACGTTGCTTCTAGCCGTTGGCTTCTAATTTTTTTACGCTTAGCAGTTAAAAATATTTTATAATGACTATACATTTTTTCTGAGTAATTAAATTTAAAAAAAATAAAAATTTATATCATCACAGGTAATACAAAGAGTAACAGAAAAAACAAAAGCAAAACAAGCCTTAAAAAACCAAAATCAAAAAATAAAATACGAAGCCAAATGGCATAAGCTAAAATTGTTTGGTGCAGGACTTAAAAGAGGACGCAGCACCGAGGTTCCTTTGTTATTTTTTTCAAAACAGAGAGCATAACTAGCAGTAAACTAGAGTGATGCCAGAGTTACTTTGTCGGACAAAATGAGGTTAGGGACCACCTTTGAAATCTCATGTTCTTTTTTTCTTTGGAAAACTTAAGAAACAGTCTTTCTAATCTTCTATCTATTATATTATTATTAACTAAAGACAAAAGAAGCCACTATATTCACTTCGAAGGACTAAAAATTCTTGTATTAACTAAAGCCCATGTCTGAACCGCTGTGGAGGGATGTATTATTGGTCGTACAGGCAGTGCAGTCCTGCCAGTCCTGTCCTCTGGACAAACTGTCCCGGACAGAGAGTCACAGACAGGCCAAGAGGCTGATATCGAATTAATTTGCCTTGTTGTGCATCTGCTCCCGTACATGTCACATGTGATTTGTTTTATTTCCCATGCATGCACTTGTCGTAGGTGGCCTACATTGAGCTGTACATACACGTAGAGACGACATAGCACGTCAGTGTGGTGGCCTACATTGAGCTGTACATGCATGTGCATGTATGCATGTTTCATGTACGACAATTTCACGCACGTGTCACATGTGATTTGTTTTATTTCCCATTCGCCTGAAATTGTATATGTACATGTCACATGTATATGTACGACAATTTCACGTACATGTCACATGTGATTTGTTTTATTTCCCATTCACCTGAAATTGTATATGTACATGTCACATGTATATGTACGACAATTTCACGTACATGTCACATGTGATTTGTTTTATTTCCCATTCGCCTGATATTGTATATGTACATGTCACATGTATATGTACGACAATTTCACGTACATGTCACATGTGATTTGTTTTATTTCCTATTCGCCTGAAATTCTATATGTACATGTCACATGTATATGTACGACAATTTCACCTACATGTCACATGTGATTTGTTTTATTTTTCATTCGCCTGAAATTGTATATGTACATATCACATGTATATGTACGATAATTTGGGACTGGATTGGGGTGATGTGGTCCACCCATTTCTTTTGTGCTAGGGCTTTCTTGACTGTTAATTTTTTTAATGGCTTTAGCGAACATCGTTGGAGCAATGTTTTTTGCCGAGGTACTGTTGATCCAGCTCTGAGATCCAGAACATTGCAATCTTGCCATTTCCGACCATAGTGGCGGATCTAAGATTTTACCTAAGGGTATACCGTACAAAAATTTTTATATATAATTCGGTAAAACCATTTGCCCATTCGACAAACAATTGTAAATTTTGCAACTTAATTTGGTATACTTGCACTAAATAACATGATAAGTCTTAAAGTCAAAGATTAAGTTGGAAACTTGCACAAATTACAATATAAATGGTTTAAACACGATAGTTCGAAATATAGGCATAAAAGATATTAAAAGACTTACAATACTACTTGTCTAACTTTTTTAGTCGATGCTTGAAAGAAAATAATTTCAACTACTGATAAGTCATTAAGTACACATTTTTTTAGAAAAAAAGAAAATTAAATCCTAAACCCAGGCCCGCAAACCTGTTTGGCATTTTCTGCAGCTCTGCCCGATGTCGCGAGGGTGGGACATGGCCTTCACCGAGGCACCAACCGCGCTTGGCCTCGGTCCTCGACATCAGGCCGTCTGGCGTGTGCTACTGCTGTCAGGACAAGGGGGTGTCGGCGTCACCTGTTGTCGAGATTGTGGCATCCGAGTCAGCGAGTCTAGCGTCTAGCCGAGTCCAAGTATTCATGATCATCTCTTTTTCATTCAGTAGTGTTGTGAAAGATTGAGACAAGTGTATGCAAAAGAACTGTTGATTCTATTCACTTTATTTCTGTACATGTTGATACATATATATAGATGGTAAAAGGTGGCATGAAAAGAGGTGTCTTTTGGGAAAGACATCTGCACATTGGGCACTGTTTACTTTTTGATATACAACTGGCGTAACTGGTTTGCAACACTCCCCTTGACCAATATGTCTTCATGTGATCACCTTGATTTATCATCTTGATAAAAACTCCTCCAAAACCCTGTAGGGAAAAATATGAGGAGAACCGATAGAGTAGATATGCCATGAAAACTCCTTTAAAACCCATTGGAAAAATTTAAGGAGAAACTAATATGGCATATATTGATTATATCTCTTAAAAACCCCTGTGGGGAAAAGAGAGATATATTTATGATTATGTTGTCATATTGCCTCATTAAAAACCTTGATGAGAAACCTTTAGAGGGAAAACTCATAAAGGAAAGGAGTACAATATTTTTATTTGAACGGGTTAAGTCTTAGGAGATTTCTCCCCCTGACATCTGCAAATCACGTAGTCTGCGAATCATAATGGTAGGTGATGCAATAGCACCTATACCACATGATTGTTGTATGTGGTTAATCATTCTGCGAAGCCATACACATTCACGTGATGCTTCATATAATGCAATTATTTTAGAATGATTAGTGGATGTAGCCACTAGAGTCTGTTTCGAAGACTTCCAAGAAATGGCTGTTCCACCATGTAAAAATACAAAGCCTGTTTGAGATATGGCATTATGAGGATCTGATAAATAGCCTGCATCTGTATATTCTATTAAGTCCACATTGTTATTCTTCTGGAAGAATAGACCCAGATCTTTAGTGCCTTGAAGATATCTAAGGATATGCTTCACTCCTGTCCAATGTCTCTTGGTTGGAGCAGCGCTATATCTAGCAAGTAGATTTACCGCAAATGCAATATCCGGCTGGGTGCAATTTGCAAGGTACATAAGCGCTCCGATGGCACTGAGATATGGAATCTCGGGTCCCAATAGCTCTTCATTATCATCTCGGGGTCTAAATGGATCTTTGTCTCTGTCTAGAGATCGAACAACCATGGGGGTTTTCGATGGATATGCTTTGTCCATATTGAATTTCTCCAATATTTTTTGGACAAAGGCTGATTGATGCACTAGGATGCCTGAATGAAGGTGCTCAAGTTGTATACCTAAGCAAAATTTGGTTTTACCCAAATCCTTCATTTCAAATTCCGTCATAAGATGATTATGTGCTTCATCTATATCCTGTGTGTTACCAATGATATTAAGATCATCAACATACACAGATATAATTCAACATCCTATTGAGGATCTTTTGATGAACACGCGTGGGCAATCATCATTGTTTGAGTATCTCTTTTTGGTTAGGAACTCGCTTAGTCGGTTGTACCACATTCTACCCGACTGTTTCAAGCCGTATAAAGACTTGTTCAATTTTACACAATACATATTGCGGTTTGCGTTCGGATTCGGAATTGAAACTCCATTGGGAACTTTCATATATATTTCTGAATCAAGTGACCCATAAAGATATGCAGTCACTACATCCATCAACTGAAAAGATAGATCATTTTTAACTGCCAATGAGATTAAGTATCGGAATGTTATTCCACTCATTACTGGAGAATAAGTTTCATTGAAATCAATGCCGGGTCTCTGCGTGAACTCTTGTGCTACAAGCCTTGCTTTGTATCTCACCACCTCATTGTTTTCATTCCGTTTGCGGAAGAAAACCCATTTGAAACCGACAGGGAATACTTTGGGAGGTGTATGTATCACATTGATGAATACATTTATTTTCTTGAGTAAGGCTAACTCCGCTTGAATTGCATCCTTCCATTGATTCCAGTCCGAGCGCTGTTTGCACTCTGCCATGGTCTTAGGATCTGGATCATTTTGAAGGTTGTTTGCAATTGTTGTGGAGAAATAAATGTCGACAATTGTAGTCTTACGATTGTATGATTCTCTAGAATCAGTATAGTTAGTGGAAATTTCTTGGACCCCTAATGACTCAATGTTATTTCCCAAAACATTTGAGTCGGGGTATTCCGATGTCCGAGGATCAGTATTTGAGTGCACTGTTGATCTGGGTTCAAGGATCCTTTGGTGTCTATCAACTTGAGGTTGATCTGCATTTACATTCTTTTGTTTCCTTTGTCGCTTGTTAAAGCTGTATCCGCCATTTGTACCGTACTTCTACCCCTCTTATTTTGAACTGGGAGTTGAGTGGTATTTTGCGGTACCTCCATTCTTTCAGGTACATTTCTGGTAGGATTATAGGATTTTGTGACACCCTTATAATCAGTAAATGCATCTGGCAGATTATTTGTAATGTTTTGCAAATGAATGATTTTCTGAACTTGAAGTTCAGTCTCTCTGATACGTGGGTCTGAGGCAGGAATGCCTTGTACATTCCAATTAATTTCCTGGCATTTAGTTTGGTACTTGTTGTCTCCCCCTAATACCGGGAAATGTTCCTCATTGAATATGCAATCAGCGTACCGGGCCGTAAACAGGTCCCCTGTGAGGGGCTCGAGGTATTTTATAATTGACAGAGATTTATACCCCACATAGATCCCAAGTTTCCTGTGTGGTCCCATTGAGGTACGCTGCGGTGGTGAGATCGGTACGTATGTAGCGCAACCGAACTTCCGCAGATGGGAAATATCTGGTGGATTTCCACGTACTAATTGTAGCGGGGAAGTGCTATGATATGCAGTTGGACGCAATTGGATTAAGTCAGCAGCGTGTAAAACTGCATGACCCCAACATGATGTTGGTAAGTTGCAATTCTGTAGTAATGGTCGTGCAATGAGCTTGATTCTCTTAATAGGAGATTCTGCTAAACCATTTTGTGTATGGACATACGGAACAGAATGTTGAACTTGTATCCCAAGAGCCATACAATAATCATTGAAGGCATGTGATGAAAATTCAGCAGCATTGTCCATTCGAATTGATTGAATTCGATATTCAGGATAATGTGCTCGTAATTGGATAATTTGACCAATTAACTTAGCAAATGCATGGTTTCGTGTGGATAAAAGGCACACATGTGACCATCTAGCAGATGCGTCAATGAGAACCATGAAGTATCTGAACGGTCCACACAATGGTTGTATAGGACCACATATATCTCCTTGAATGCGTTCAAGAAATTTAAGTGGTTCAGCTCTGATTTTAAGATAAGAGGGTCTTAAAATTAATTTTCCGGTGGCACATGAAGTGCACACAAGATCTGAGGATTCCGGAAATTTTGTTTTGAGGTATGTATGACCAATTGAATTGTAAATAATTTTCCTCATCAATCCAATGCCTGGATGGCCAAGGCGATCATGCCATATTTGGAATGTGTTAGTGTTTTGGAAAATTACTTTGTACGCAATATGTTGAACGGGTTTGATGTATGTATAGTACAATCCGGAATTTAAAGTTGGAATTTTTTCTAGTACTTGTTTGCCATATCCGTTGTGTTTGGTTAGGAGGAGATATTCATCTTTGTTGTCATTTTGGGTTTCAATATGGAAACCATTCTGACGGATATCTCTATAACTAAGTAGGGTACGTGTTGAATCGGGATACAAGAGTGCATCCTCAATTTCCAATTGTGTACCCAGAGGGAGAGTGATAGAGGCGCGACCAGAGCCTACTATCGTTGCATCGCGTCCAGCGATGGTTAAAACATTTCCTTTCCTCCTAGTAAGAGTTAGGAAATATTTTGTGTCCCTAAGTATAGAGTTTGTGGTACCACTATCCACAAGGCATAATTCCTCCTCCATTGGATCGACTCCAAAAATCTATATACACAAAGAAGAATTTAATGAAATTCTTGTAGTAGCATATATAGAATACATACAAACTTTATTTTACTCCGAATATGTTCGATATATGATTGTAGCATACAAGCTTACAATATAGATGACAACATTATTTATATTACAACACTATAGTACTTATTAGCTATGGAACAAGGAGTCTAATTGAGATCTCCAAACATGTCTTGAGAATGAAACTCTTCAAGGGTGTCCTCGGTGCACATGAGATCATCCTTGTTTGTAGAAGCACATGTGTCTTTGAGTTCTTGAAGGAACTGTTTGGAGCATCTGGCTTCACCATTGTTGGATGTGAGATTTAAGTGTGCTTCAAATCTCTTCTCTTGAGCTTTCTTGCCGTGAGCCAAAGACTGGAGGTAGAGGTTCACAAGATGCTTCGGGGTGCGGCATTTCTTGGTAGGATGGTTGTAGCAACCACATTTTTGACAAATTTCAGTTTTGTCAACTCGCTTACCAGAATTGCCTTTATCTTTCTTGAATCCACTTGGTTTTTGCTTCTTGTTGCGTTTTTGTTTACCTTTAAAGTTCTTTGAGTGATTGTGTGAACCACTGAACTTATTGTTATTTTGATTAGCATGAACTTCAGGAAGTGGAGCACCCCAATGGGACGTTGCTGATTGTTCTTTTAAAAGAAGTTCAGCATGCTTTTCTACCTGAAGCATAGTATGCATAAGATCAAAATAAGTTTGGTAATTTGTAGCACGCCATTGCTACTGTAGGACCCTGTCAGATGGGAGCATAGTCGAGAGAGTCTTCTCTATTTTGTCCGCATCTATTGCTTCCTTTTCACAAAAACGCAATTTGGAGCAAATAGTATGAAGGGCATGGTTATAGTCTCCAACAGATTTGAAATCTTGGAGTCTAAGATGTGCCCATTCATGATTAGCCTCAGGTAAGATAACAACTCATTGCTGTTCATATCTATTTTTGAGGGCTAACCATAATGTGAGTGGATTCTCCTCATACAAATATTCAGCCTTCAAATCCGGATGTATGTGATTCCGTATTATATTCAAAACGGAATATTTCACAATATCCGGAGAATTTGATCAGCTGGAGGATCAAATATCACCCGTTGCAACCCACGTGTAGTTAGGTTGATTTTGAGGTCCATAGCCCATGTAGGATAGTTGGTACCATCGAGAGCGAGGGGCTCAAAATCTTTGGTAGCCATTTAAAACCTACATGAAAAGTACACCATATATGATTAATTTACATGAGGTAAATTAATGTGTATGGTAATGTTGTAATAAAATGCAAAATATGTGGAAAACAATATGAGTATTGTAATCCAAATAAATATATACCCAAATTAAATATAACATGTGGTTATATTTATAATACCGTTTAATCACAATATTGGTGGTGAATACCAATTTATTGTATGGTGTAGCGTACAAATAAATGTAGCAAAGTGCCATAAATTGTAATTATGGTATCTATTGTAGGTATAATATTTTGCAAAAATTCCAATTTATTAAGTACAATGTTACTCAGTAAATGGGAATTTGAAATTTTAAATTTGCGAAAGATAGCAAATTTAAATATGGTCGCAATTCCTATTGTAAATAAAATTGCAATAAAATAATCCTAAATATGTAAAAGTTAGAGAAATGTGCATGCACATTTATTTGAACAATTACATAATTTTCAGATCCTGTAGGGACTGCAATGCTAATTTATAAAAGTAAAAACTGACGGATACAATTATAAATAAGCATAAGGACTGTAATGCAAATATTTATAATAGAAATTTATTTAACATAAAAGTGCTGCATTTACATGAAAATAGAGGGGGGGAAATGCAAGTTTACGAAAACTTGGGCTGAAGCCCAGTCGGCCTTTTGGCCCATGTGGAGAGGTGGGAGCTATTGGGCTAAAAAGCCCATATGGGGCTGCCATATATAAATGAGGGAGGGGGAATTTAGGGTTTCCCCCAAACCCTAGGAGCCGCCGGCCATGCCCAAGGGCGCCGCCGCCACTGCCGGAGCACGGCGCCGTTCCACCCGGGCGCCTCCACCGCCCGCCTTCGGGCGCCTCCATGGGAGGCCGCCGCCGCCTTCGGCCGGTGGGGCGCCGCGCCGTCTCCGGGCCGGTCGGGCCGTCTCGAGCGCCGCCTCGCCTTGGGCCGCCGCGGGCACCGCACCAGCCGAGCCGGGCCGCGCCGGCCGCGCGTCGCACCGGGCCGTGTCGGCCGAGCCGCGCCGCACGCCGGGTCGTGCCGCGTGCGGGGCCGCGCCGGGCTGTGTCACCACGCCGGCCGCGCCGACCGTGCCTCGCGCCGGGCTGGGTCCCACAGCACCGTCGCCGGGCCTCGTCGGGCGTCACGCGCCTCCGCCGGCCGCGCTGGCCATGCCGATGGCGCCGCGCCCCCTCCCCCCTCTTCTTCTCTGTTTACGTTGAGGAGAAGGCGTCCTCTACGGAGGAGGCCGGTGGAGGGGTGCGGATCCGGAGGTCGGGACGGCGGAGCGTGGAGCCTTCACCGGAGGTAAGGCGCCGTGTGCCTCCCATGGCCGACGACGACATGGCACAGAACCATGGCCGGTGGCAATGACTGTGGTCACCGGTCGTGGTGGTGGAGGGGTCTCACGGAGAGGAGCAAGAAGAACATGCAGTTTTTCATGCAGAGAGTCGACTAATGCAAGAACTTCAAGTAGTGCTTGTCGGTGTTTTGCACATAGTGCCAATGCCATTACCTTGTCTTCTTTTCCACTGAGTGCTGATAACGTGTTGTGAAAGATTCAGACAAGTGTATGCAAAAGAACTGTTGATTCTATTCACTTTATTTCTGTACATGTTGATACATATATATATATAGATGGTAAAAGGTGGCATGAAAAGAGGTGTCTTTTGGGAAAGACATCTGCATATTGGGCACTGTTTACTTTTTGATATACAACTGGCGTAACTGGTTTGCAACAAGTAGAACTTGGGATTCAGGATATCGATGTGACGGTGCGAGGTAGGTGAAACAACGCGACACTTGGGATTCAGAATCTTTGCGTGAGGCAGATGAAACGGCATGGTGCTTTACTGATCGATGATCGATCGGTTGTTTCGTTTACAGAGATGTACATGTACGTATTATGTTGTTATTAGGTTGGAATAACAACACTGTTAAATCCTAGAATAAATATAGAAAAATATGAACATCCACATCAAGTCAAGTACTTGAACCCAACTACGCTTGCAGTTGGCCGTACATGTTGATCATGTTTTTCAAGCAAATGGGAAATATAAACTAATTCGATATCAGCCTCTTGGCCTCTCATGACTCTATCCGGGACCGTATGTATGGGTGACTACACTGCACTGCCTGCACGACCAATAATACATCCCTCCACAGGGGTTCAGACACGTGAGACACGGGCACGTACGGTAGTTTTATCTTCTATGAACTGATTAACGTAGTAATTTCTATGCTTTGAGATTCCGATGGACGCATATTTTGTTGAACGATATATATAGTTAGATAAGATAACAGATGAAAAACAATCAGGACGCATATTTATACATAGCAGTAAAAATGGGTTGAAACCAAGCTTCGTGTAACGTGTAATTGTAGTAAAACATTCATTGCGGCTGGTCGCCATGTATACACTTGTCGTAGGTGGCCTACATTGAGTTGTGCACACACGTAGAGATGACATAGCGCGTCAGTGTGGTGGCCTACATTGAGCTGTACATGCATGTGCATGCATGCATATTTCACGTACGACAATTTCACGTACATGTCACATGTGATTTGTTTTATTTCCCATTCGCCTGAAATTGTATATGTACATGTCACATGTATATGTATGACAATTTCACGTACATGTCACATGTGATTTGTTTTATTTCCCATTCGCCTGAAATTGTATATGTACAAGTCACATGTATGTGTACGACAATTTCACGTACATGTCACATGTGATTTGTTTTATTTCCCATTCGCCTGAAATTGTATATGTACATGTCACATGTATGTGTACGACAATTTCACGTACATGTCACATGTGATTTGTTTTATTTCCCATTCGCCTGAAATTGTATATGTACATGTCACATGTATGTGTACGACAATTTCACGTACATGTCACATGTGATTTGTTTTATTTCCCATTCACCTGAAATTGTATATGTACATGTCACATGTATGTGTACGACAATTTCACGTACATGTCACATGTGATTTGTTTTATTTCCCATTCGCCTGAAATTGTATATGTACATGTCACATGTATATGTACGACAATTTCATGTACATGTCACATGTGATTTGTTTCATTTCCCATTCGCCCGAAATTGTATATGTACATGTCACATGTATATGTACAACAATTTGGGCTGGATTGGGGTGATGTGGTCCACCCATTTCTTTTGTGCTAGGGCTTTCTTGACTGTTAATTTTTTTAATGTCTTTAGCGAACATCGTTGGAGCAATGTTTTTTGCCGAGGTACTGTCGATCTAGGATTTTACCTAAGGGTATACCGTACAAAAAATTTCATATATAATTCAGTAAAACCATTTGCCCATTCGACAAACAATTGTAAATTTTGTAACTTAATTTGGTATACTTGCACTAAATAACATGATAAGTCTTAAACTCAAAGATTAAGTTGGAAACTTGCACAAATTACAATATAAATAGTTCAAACGTGACAGTTCGAAATATAGGCATAAAAGATATTAAGAGACTTACAATACTACTTGTCTGACTTTTTTAGTCGATGCTTGAAAGAAAATAATTTCAACTACTGATAAGTCATTAAGTACACATTTTTTAGAAAAAAAATGAAATTAAATCCTAAACCAGGCCCGCAAACCTGTTTGGCATTTTCTGCAGCTTTGCCCGATGTCGCGAGGGTGGGACCTAGCCATCACTGAGGCACCAACCGCGCTTGGCCTCGGTCCTCGACATCAGGCCGTCTGGCGTGTGCTACTGCTGTCAGGACAAGGGGGTGTCGGCGTCACCTGTTGTCGAGATCGTGGCGTCCGAGTCAGTGAGTCTAGCGTCTAGCCGTGTCCAAGTATTCATGATCATCTCTTTTTCATTCAGTAGTGTTGTGAAAGATTGAGACAAGTGTATGCAAAAGAACTGTTGATTCTATTCACTTTATTTCTGTACATGTTGATACATATATATAGATGGTTAAAGGTGGCATGAAAAGAGGTGTCTTTTGGGAAAGACATCTGCACATTGGGCACTGTTTACTTTTTGATATACAACTGGCATAACTGGTTTGCAACACTCCCCCTTGACCAATGTGTCTTCATGTGATCACCTTGATTCATCATCTTGATAAAAACTCCTCCAAAACCCTGTAGGGAAAAATATGAGGAGAACCGATAGAGTAGATATGCCATGAAAACTCCTTTAAAACCCATTGGAAAATTTTAAGGAGAAAATGATATGGCATATATTGATTATATCTGTTAAAAACCCTATGGGGAAAAGAGAGAGATATTTATGATTATGTTGTCATATTGCCTCATTAAAAACCTTGATGAGAAACCTTTAGAGGGAAAACTCATAAAGGAAAAGAGTACAATATTTTTATTTGAACGGGTTAAGTCTTAGGAGATTTCTCCCCCTGACATATGCAAATCACGTAGTCTTCGCATACCAATTCCATGAACACATTTTTGGAATGTGGAAGTTGGTAATGACTTGGTGAATAAGTCTGCGAGATTATCACAAGACTTAGTTTGCAGAATATTTATTTCCCCACTCTCTTGCAATTCATGTGTGTAAAATAATTTAGGTGCAATATGTTTTGTGATATTACTCTTTATGTAACCCGTTTGCATTTGAACAACGCAAGTAGCATTATCTTCGTAGATAATGGTAGATGATGCAATAGCACCTATACCACATGATTGTTGTATGTGGTTAATCATTCTGCAAAGCCATACACATCCACGTGATACTTCATATAATGCAATTATTTCAGAATGATTAGTGGATGTAGCCACTAGAGTCTGTTTCGAAGACTTCCAAGAAATGGCTGTTCCACCATGTAAAAATACAAAGCCTGTTTGAGATCTGGCATTATGGGGATCTGATAAATAGCCAGCATCTGTATATCCTATTAAGTCCACATTGTTATTCTTCTGGAAGAATAGACCGAGATCTTTAGTGCCTTGAAGATATCTAAGGATATGCTTCACTCCTGTCCAATGTCTCTTGGTTGGAGCAACGATATATCTAGCAAGTAAATTTACCGCAAATGCAATATCCGGTCGGTTGCAATTTGCAAGGTACATAAGCGCTCCGATGGCACTGAGATATGGAACCTCGGGTCCCAATAGCTCTTCATTGTCATCTCGGGGTCTAAATGGATCTTTGTCTCTGTCTAGAGATCGAACAACCATGGAAGTTTTCGATGGATATGCTCTGTCCATATTGAATTTCTCCAATATTTTTTGGACATAGGCTGATTGATGCACTAGGATGCCTGAATGAAGGTGCTCAAGTTGTATACCTAAGCAAAATTTGGTTTTATCCAAATCCTTCATTTCAAATTCCGTCATAAGATGATTATGTGCTTCATCTATATCCTGTATGTTACCAATGATATTAAGATCATCAACATACACAGATATAATGCAAAATCCTGTTGAAGATCTTTTGATGAACACGCATGGGCAATCATCATTGTTTGAGTATCTCTTTTTGGTTAGGAACTCACTTAGTCGGTTGTACCACATTCTACCCGACAGTTTCAAGCCGTATAAAGACTTGTTCAATTTTACGCAATACATATTGCAGTTTGCGTTCGGATTCGAAATTGAAATTCCATCGGGAACTTTCATATATATTTTTGAATCAAGTGACCCATAAAGATATGCAGTCACTACATCCATCAACTGAAAAGATAGATGATTTTTAACTGCCAATGAGATTAAGTATCGGAATGTTATTCCACTGATTACTGGAGAATAAGTTTCATTGAAATCAATGCCGGGTCTCTGCGTGAACCCTTGTGCTACAAGCCTTGCTTTGTATCTCACCACCTCATTGTTTTCATTCCGTTTGCGGATTGAAACCCATTGGAAACCGATAGTGAATACTTTGGGAGGTGTATGTATCACATTGGTGAATACATTTCTTTTCTTGAGCAAGGCTAACTCCGCTTGAATTGCATCCTTCCATTGATTCCAGTCCGAGCGCTGTTTGCAGTCTGCCATGGTCTTAGGATCTGGATCATTTTGAAGGTTGTTTGCAATTGTTGTGGAGAAATAAATGTCGACAATTGTAGTCTTACGATCGTATGATTCTCCAGAATCAGTATAGTTAGTGGAAATTTCTTGGACCCCTGATGACTCAATGTTATTTCCCAAAATATTTGAGTCAGGGTATTCCGATGTCCGAGGATCAGTATTTGAGTGCACTGTTGATCTGGGTTCAAGGATCCTTTGGTGTCTATCAACTTGAGGTTGATCTGCATTTACATTCTTTTGTTTCCTTTGTCGCTTGTTAAAGCTGTATCCGCCATTTGTACCGTACTTCTACCCCTCTTATTTTGAACTGGGAGTTGAGTGGTATTTTGCGGTACCTCCATTCTTTCAGGTACATTTCTGGTAGGATTATAGGATTTTGTGACACCCTTATAATCAGTAAATGCATCTGGCAGATTATTTGTAATGTTTTGCAAATGAATGATTTTCTGAACTTGAAGTTCAGTCTCTCTGATACGTGGGTCTGAGGCAGGAATGCCTTGTACATTCCAATTAATTTCCTGGCATTTAGTTTGGTACATGCCGGGAAATGTTCCTCATTGAATATGCAATCAGCGTACCGGGCCGTAAACAGGTCCCCTGTGAGGGGCTCGAGGTATTTTATAATTGACGGAGATTTATACCCCACATAGATCCCAAGTTTCCTGTGCGGTCCCATTGAGGTACGCTGTGGTGGTGAGATCGGTACGTATATAGCGCAACCGAACTTCCACAGATGGGAAATATCTGGTGGATTATCACGTACTAATTGTAGCGGGGAAGTGCTATGATATGCAGTTGAACGCAATTGGATTAAGTCAGCAGCGTGTAAAACTGCATGACCTCAACATGATGTTGGTAAGTTGCAATTATGTAGTAATGGTCGTGCAATGAGCTTGATTCTTTTAATAAGAGATTCTGCTAAACCATTTTGTGTATGGACATATGGAACAGAATGTTGAACTTGTATCCCAAGAGCCATATAATAATCATTGAAGGCATGGGGTGAAAATTCAGCAGCATTGTCCATTCGAATTGATTGAATTCGATATTCAGGATAATGTGCTCGTAATTGGATAATTTGACCAATTAACTTAGCAAATGCATGGTTTCGTGTGGATAAAAGACACACATGTGACCATCTAGCAGATGCGTCAATGAGAACCATGAAGTATCTGAACGGTCCACACAATGGTTGTATAGGACCACATATATCTCCTTGAATGCGTTCAAGAAATTTAAGTGGTTCAGCTCTGATTTTAAGATAAGAGGGTCTTAAAATTAATTTTCCGGTGGCACATGAAGTGCACACAAGATCTGAGGATTCCGGAAATTTTGTTTTGAGGTATGTATGACCAATTGAATTGAAATAATTTTCCTCATCATTCCAATGCCTGGATGGCCAAGGCGATCATGCCATATTTGGAATGTGTTTGTGTTTTGGAAAATTACTTTGTACGCAATATGTTGAACGGGTTTGATGTATGTATAGCATAATTCGGAATGTAAAGTTGGAATTTTTTCTAGTACTTGTTTGCCATATCCGTTGTGTTTGGTTAGGAGGAGATATTCCTCTTTGTTGTCATTTTGGGTTTCAATATGGAAACCATTCTGACGGATATCTCTATAACTAAGTAGGGTACGTGTTGAATCGGGATACAAGAGTGCATCCTCAATTTCCAATTGTGTACCCAGAGGGAGAGTGATAGAGGCGCGACCAGAGCCTACTATCGTTGCATCGCGTCCAGCGATGGTTAAAACATTTCCTTTCCTCCTAGTAAGAGTTAGGAAATATTTTGTGTCCCTAAGTATAGAGTTTGTGGTACCACTATCCACAAGGCATAATTCCTCCTCCATTGGATCGACTCCAAAAATCTATATACACAAAGAAGAATTTAATGAAATTCTTGTAGTAGCATATATAGAATACATACAAACTTTATTTTACTCCGAATATGTTCGATATATGATTGTAGCATACAAGCTTACAATATAGATGACAACATTATTTATATTACAACACTATAGTACTTATTAGCTATGGAACAAGGAGTCTAATTGAGATCTCCAAACATGTCTTGAGAATGAAACTCTTCAAGGGTGTCCTCGGTGCACATGAGATCATCCTTGTTTGTAGAAGCACATGTGTCTTTGAGTTCTTGAAGGAACTGTTTGGAGCATCTGGCTTCACCATTGTTGGATGTGAGATTTAAGTGTGCTTCAAATCTCTTCTCTTGAGCTTTCTTGCCGTGAGCCAAAGACTGGAGGTAGAGGTTCACAAGATGCTTCGGGGTGCGGCATTTCTTGGTAGGATGGTTGTAGCAACCACATTTTTGACAAATTTCAGTTTTGTCAACTCGCTTACCAGAATTGCCTTTATCTTTCTTGAATCCACTTGGTTTTTGCTTCTTGTTGCGTTTTTGTTTACCTTTAAAGTTCTTTGAGTGATTGTGTGAACCACTGAACTTATTGTTATTTTGATTAGCATGAACTTCAGGAAGTGGAGCACCCCAATGGGACGTTGCTGATTGTTCTTTTAAAAGAAGTTCAGCATGCTTTTCTACCTGAAGCATAGTATGCATAAGATCAAAATAAGTTTGGTAATTTGCAGCACGCCATTGTGGCTGTAGGACCCTGTCAGACGGGAGCATAGTCGAGAGAGTCTTCTCTATTTTGTCCGCATCTGTTGGTTCCTTTTCACAAAAACGCAATTTGGGGCAAGGGCATGGTTATATTCTCCAACAGATTTGAAATCTTGGAGTCTAAGATGTGCCCATTCATGATTAGCCTCAGGTAAGATAATAGCTCGCTGCTGTTCATATCTATTTTTGAGGGCTAACCATAATGTGAGTGAATTCTCCTCATACAAATATTCAACCTTCAAATCTGGATGTATGTGATTCCGTATTATATTCGAAACGGAATATTTCACAATATCCGGAGGAATTTGATCAGCTGGAGGATCAAATATCACCCGTTGCAACCCACGTGTAGTTCGCTTGATTTTGAGGTCCATAGCCCATGTAGGATAGTTGGTACCATCGAGAGCGAGGGGCTCAAAATCTTTGGTAGCCATTTAAACCTACATGAAAAGTACACCATATATGATTAATTTACATGAGGTAAATTAATGTGTATGGTAATGTTGTAATAAAATGCAAAATATGTGGAAAACAATATGAGTATTGTAATCCAAATAAATATATACCCAAATTAAATATAACATGTGGTTATATTTATAATACCGTTTAATCACAATATTGGTGGTGAACACCAATTTATTTTATGGCGTAGCGTACAAATAAATGTAGCAAAGTGCCATAAATTGTAATTATGGTATCTATTGTAGGTATAATATTTTGCAAAAATTCCAATTTATTAAGTACAATGGTACTCACTAAATGGGAATTTTAAATTTTAAATTTGCGAAAGATAGCAAATTTAAATATGGTCGCAATTCCTATTGTAAATAAAATTGCAAAAAAATAATCCTAAATATGTAAAAGTCATAGAAATGTGCATGCACATTTATTTGAACAATTACATAATTTTCAGATCCTGTAGGCACTGAAATGCTAATTTATAAAAGTAAAAACTGACGGATACAATTATAAATAAGCATAAGGACTGTAATGCAAATATTTACAATAGAAATTTATTTAACATAAAAGTGCTGCATTTACATGAAAATAGAGGGGGGAAATGCAAGTTTACGAAAACTTGGGCTGAAGCCCAGTCGGCCTTTTGGCCCATGTGGAGAGGTGGGAGCTATTGGGCTAAAAAGCCCATATGGGGCTGCCATATATAAATGAAGGAGGGGGGAATTTATGGTTTCCCCCAAAACCCTAGGAGCCGCCGGAGCACGGCGCCGCCGCCGTCGCCGTCGGGCTTCCGCCGCCGCCATGGCATGCCGCCGTTCCCTCCCCCCTCGGGCGCCTCCACCGCCCGCCTTCGGGTGCCTCCATGGGAGGCCGCTGCCGTCGCCGCCTTCAGTCGGTGGGGCGCCGCGCCGTCTCTGGGCCGGTCGGGCCGTCTCGAGCGCCGCCTCGCCTTGGGCCACCGCGGGCGCCGCACCAGCCGAGCCGGGCCGCGCCGGCCGCGCACCGCACCGGGCCGTGTCGGCCGAGTCGCGCCGCACGCCGGGTCGTGCCGTGTGCGGGGCCGCGCCGGGCTATGTCACCGCGCCGGCCGTGCCGACCGTCTCGGCTGGTTATTGGTGGCATTCTAGACCTTAAATCTCTCAGCACACTCTCATCAAACGGTCTATTCTAATTCATCATAGAAAATGTTTCCCGAGAGACTATGAATCCGAAACATTTCTACAAGAATCTAAATCCCCAGCAAACGCACCCTAAAACAACATTCTACATTTTTGAGGATGGGTTATGAGAAATGGGACCTAATTCTTCATGTGCCCATCATCTCTTTTTGTCATTGATATTTTTTAGGATAAATTTAGACCTCAAATGATGACTAGGAAATAAAACAAATCACATGTGACATGTATGAATGGGAAATAAAACAAATCACATGTGACATGTACGTGAAATTATCGTACGTGAAACATGTATATGTACGTGAAACATGCATGCATGCACATGCATGTACAGCTCAATGTAGGCCACCACACTGACGCACTATGTCGTCTCTACGTGTATCTACAACTCAATGTAGGCCACCTACGACAAGTGCATGCATGGGAAATAAAACAAATCATATGTGACATGTACGGGACCGGATGCACAAGAAGGCAAATTAATTCGATATCAGCCTCTTGGCCTATCTGTGACTCTCTGTCTGGGACAGTTTGTCCGGAGGATTGGGCTGGCAGGACTGCATTGCCAGCACGACCAATAATACATCCCACCATAGAGGTTCAGACACGTGAGACACAGGCACGTACGGTTTTGTTTTTTTTCCTCGAATCAAATCAAATCACACGTAGGGTTTTGATTAGCTATATATCACTACTACAGAAAGCCTCATAGTAGACGCCTCATCACAGACGATTTTGTGAAACCGTCTGTGATGAACACTATTACAGACGGTAGTAATTTGGAGGCCGTCTGTGGTATTTGTGGTGGGAAAAAGGAGTATCACAGATGGTCGGTCTATATTAAGAACTGTCTGTGAAAATCCCAGATTATCACAGACGGTTTTCAATAAAACATCGTCTATGATAAGCTGGTTATCACAGACGGTTATTAACTAAAAACCGTCAGTGATAATTCACAGACGGTTTTTAATTAAAACCGTCTGTGATAATGGCACTAAGGCATTTATTGCGCTGCTCAGACCGCATCTGTCTTCATTTCGATCCAGATCTAGCCACTGCTACGCACTTTTTCACTCGGGAGGAAGCTAGGTGATTTCAGGCCAGTTAATTTGGTGGGAAGAGGCAGAGATTAAGCTTTGAAGATTCATACTTTCCTGGTTGCTCTAGATATGGTTAGTAATGAAATTTATTTTTTCTTTAATTGCATTACAATTTAGGTCTAAGTAATCCATGAGTGTTATTGAAGATGGTTAATTTGCAAAATTGTTGGTTATATAATAGTTGTTGTGTTTATAATATGAATTGAGCTAGCAAATTAAGTCTCAATATAATAAATGTGGCCGGTATATATATAGTAATAATTAGTTAATCTAAATTTTAATACTAAGTTGTTATATATGTACGTAACGTAGGACCGAAGCTAGTTGTATGCCGCGAGCCGTGTGAGTGAAGAGTACATTAATGGCGTGTCTGCTTTTATAAGAGCCGCTGAGGAGGATATGTTGAATAAGGGGGTGGGATATATGTGCTGTCCATGCACTGACTGTGAGAATTTGAAGATGTTTAAGAACCGAGGGCAAATTGAAGCGCACTTGATTCGGAGGGGTTTCAAAAAGGATTATACGTGTTGGACCAGTCATGGCGAAGTGAATGATCATATGCCACCAGATAACATCACCGGTGAAGTGAATGATATGCCGCCGGATGACATCACCGGTGAAGTGAATGACATGCCGCCGGATGATGTCGATTGTCGTTTGGATTCGGATAGGTTGCACGATGATAATCTGGATCAGATGCTTCACGATGCAGAAGAGAACTATGATGAGAGAGAGAGTATGCTAAATTCTAGGGCTTGATGGAGGACTCGGAGAAACCTTTGTACACAGGCTGCAAGTACACGAGGTTGTCAGCCGTGCTTGAACTGTTGAAATTGAAGGCAAGCAACGGTTGGTCCGACAAGAGTTTCACGGTGCTGCTAGGTCTTTTAGCGGACATGCTTTCAGAGGGAAATGAGTTGCCTAAAACCACGTATAAAGCCAAGAAGGTTCTTTGTCCATTGGTAATGGAAGTAGAAAGAATACATGCATGCCCGAACGACTGTATCCTCTACCGTAAAGATTATGTAAACATGCATGTATGTCCGGTGTGCAACGCATCCCGATACAAACGTAACAATCAATCAAATGATGGCGAGGGAACAGAAGTGAAGAAAGGACCTCCTGCTAAGGTGGCATGGTATTTTCCTATAATTCCCCGTTTGAAAAGGTTTTTTGCAAATCCAAAGGAGGCAAAACTGCTGCATTGGCACTCGGAGGAGCGCAAGAAGGATGGAATGCTAAGACACCTTGCTGATTCCGCACAGTGGAGAAACATCGATAGGAGTTTTGCAGACTTCGGTGCAGAACCAAGGAATATAGGGTTTGGACTAAGTACAGATGGAATGAATCCTTTCAGTAGCATGAGCAGTCGACATAGCACATGGCCCGTGACTCTCTGCATCTATAACCTTCCTCCTTGGTTGTGCATGAAGCGAAAGTATATTTTGCTGTCGATACTTATCCAAGGGCCAAAACAACCTAGGAATGATATTGATGTGTTCCTAGCACCGTTGGTGGAAGATCTAAAAGTACTGTGGAACGAAGGGGTACAGGTATGGGATGCATACAAACGAGAGAACTTCACTCTGCGCTCCTTATTGTTCTGCACCATAAATGATTATCCTGCCCTTGGTAACCTATCGGGCCATAGTACAAAAGGTGCCAAAGCTTGTACTCACTGTTTAGATGGTACCGAGAGTGTGTGGCTGAACCACTCATGCAAAACCGTCTACATGCGTCACCGCCGGTTCCTTCAGAGGGCTCACCCATACCGCAAGATGAAGAAACAATTTGATGAAGAGAAGGAAGACGGTTCAGCTCCAAAGCATTTAAGGGGACACGAGGTTTATGATATGGTTAAGAATTTAGATGTTGTCCTCAGAAAGGGATGTAAATTGAGGGCTCATGAGAAGAACACCTGGAAGAAGAGATCAATATTTTGGGACTTACCTTATTGGGAGTACCTAGATGTTCGACACTGCACCGACGTCATGCATGTAGAAAAGAATGTATACGACAACTTGATTGGTCTCTTACCGAACATCCGTGATAAAACAAAGGACGGCGTCAACGCACGGCTTGACTTGGCTGACATGGACATCAGGCCTGAGTTAGCACCGACACGCACTGATAATGGACGAACGTACCTTCCCCCTGCGTGTTACACTCTGTCCAAGGCTGAGAAAACAGAACTGTGCCAGTGCTTGCATGGTGTCAAAGTTCCGTCTGGTTACTCCGGCAACGTGAAGAAACTTGTTTCGATGCAAGATTTGAAGTTAAATGGCATGAAGTCTCATGATTGTCATGTGCTGATGACACAGATGCTCCCTATTGCAATTAGAAATATTTTGCCGATCAAAGTCCGAGAGACAATCTTGAGGCTATATTATTTCTTTAACACAATTTCTCATAAGGTCATCGATCCCGAAGGACTAGATGCTCTGTAGGACGAGGTAGTGATGACTCTATGTCATCTTGAAATGTATTTCCCTCCTTCGTTTTTTGATATCATGGTCCATCTCATTGTTCACGTTGTGTGGGAGATAAAATATGCGGGCCCGTATTCCTACGTAGCATGTACCCATTTGAGAGGTTCGTGGGAATTCTCAAGTCCTACGTACGGAATCGTTCTCGGCCGAAGGGCAGCATCGTCGAAGGTTATGCAAGCGAAGAGGTCATTGAGTTTTGTGTCGATTATATGGCTCAGATTCAACTGATAGGTGTCCCTCAATCTCGTCATGAGGGGAGGCTGAAGGGTCTCGGAACTATCGGAAGGAAAGCAATCACTCCAGATATGGACACGTATACTCAAGCCCATTTCACGGTGTTGCAACACATGACTGAAGTGGCGCCTTATGTGGACCAGCACAAGGATGTGCTTCTGCAACAGAATCCAGAGCGGCCGGATGTTTGGATCATGAGGCAACACAACCGTTGGTTTAACCAATGGTTGAAGGAGCAAATCGCTAGGAGCTCGCCGAGTGAGACGCTAACATGGTTGGCAAAGGGCCAAACATTTACAGTTGTGACATGGCAAGGATATGACATAAATGGGTACACATTCTATACGCAGTTTCAGGATGTCAAGAGCACTAACCAGAACAGTGGTGTCCGCATAGATGCATTCAGTACCGATGGGTCGAGAAACGCGTACTATGGCTTCATAGAAGAGATTTGGGAGCTCGACTATGTGGTTTTCAAGATCCCCTTATTTCGCTGTCGTTGGGTGCATCTCCCATAGGTGAAGGTTGACAAGTACGGTGTCACGACCGTGGACCTCCAACGTGTCGGGTACAAAGACGAACCATTCGTACTCGTCAATCAAGTTGTTCAAGTTTTCTATGTAACCGACCAGGCAAATAAGAAACGCCATGTAGTTCTTCATGGAAAAAGGAGAATTGTCAGAGTGGAGAATGTGGTGGACGAGGAGGAATACAATCAATTTGACGAGTTACCTCCTTTTGGAAATGGCATAAGGGTCGACGATGAACAACGTGACGAAACTAGTTATGTACGCATTGATCATGATGAAGGGCTAATTTTTAAAGGAAATAAACAAGTACAATAAGAATGTATATGTGAAAATGTGTGATAATTTTGAGATGTATGTGTGAAAATGTGTGATGTAGTCAATTTTGAGATGTATATGTGAAAATGTGTGATGTAGTCAATTTTGAGATGCATATATGAAAATGTCTGATGTAGTCAATTTTGAGATGTATATGTGAAAATGTGTGATGTAGTAAATTTTGAGATGTATATGTGAAAATGTGTGACAAAATGTATATGTGAAAATGTATATGTGTATTGGCATTTATGTATATGTGATGTATATGTGTGATGTACATGTGAATTGGCATGCATTTATGTATAGAACAATGCTGCAGTGTGATGTATTTGAGAATGACAAAATGTATCAAGAAATACACTATGTGAATGCAGCTGGTTGGTGTTGTATATGAATGCAGCTGTTTGGTGGTTGATATGAATGCAACTGTGGTTATTGGTGTTGTCTTAATAACTACAGTCGCAAAGGCTTATCACAGACGGTTCTAAGTTTAGAACCGTCTGTGATAACCTCCCTATATATACCCACTGGCTAGGGTTTTTCGTGTGCGCTACGCAGTTATTCGATCTAGATCAATCTAATTAAATCCCGATCGAGCCCGTCGTCGCCTCCGCCTCCCCGAGCCCCGCCGGCCGCATCCGTCGAGCCCGTCGCTGGCCACCTCCCCCGAGCCCGTCGCCGTCCGCCTCCCCCAAGCCCCTCGTCGAGCCCGTCGCCGGCCACCTCCCCCGAGCCCCTCGTCGAGCCCGTCGCCGACCGCCTCCCCCGAGCGAGTTCTTCGTGCCTTGCCCGATTGTTTGGATTCTTCGATTTACTAGCTTCTGGACAGTTTAGAGTACTGTCTGGTCAGTGAGTATTTGTGACTCTTTGCATTTACAGTAGTAATTCTTGATCTGTTAATTTGCTCAAGTATTAAAGGACTGCTGTGAATGGTTGTGGATGCAATTGAGTGCTCTGTGATGAACTTTGTCATATACTGAATTGATCTAGACAACAGACTTAGGCTTGAGCTCTAGGGTTTGATCTCTGCTGGCTGTTCTGTAGCTAATTACATTTCTGTCTTTAGATCTGATTACATGCAGTTGAAATTGTGAGTAGTGCTGTGATTTGCTATCCTGGTCATATTACAATGTCAGTGCAGTAGACCTTTTGATTCAGTCCTGTTTTATGACCTGTGTATCATTGCAATCTATCTAGTTCAGCCTGCTGTTTATTATCTAAACTATTTACTTCATTGCTTGTAATCTTTTAGTGGTACAGAAACTGCACAGAGGTCTGTTTTACTTGTGTCTGTTGGCAGACTATCAGTTAGAGCTCAAGTCTTATTTCCTAGTTGTTAGATCAATTATGAAGTGTTATGACATGTGCATGAGAAGGCCAAAATCTATGATTTTGCGCAACTCTGTTCTGAGAGCAATAATAAAACAATTAATTTGTTATATGCTGGAATTAGTTGTTTTACTGCTTTTAGGACTGGTTTTCATGTTATTTTCAGCAGCATGTAAGTTATATTCTTTGAATATACATATGGAGATGAATGGTAAGATAGAATTTCATGTTTATATGCAATTTGTGTCATTCTTCCTATGCTGGAAATATACTATTCACAACATCCTTTCTTTTTTATTTATTTTTATGCATTATAGGCTTCATCTATAATTATTTTAGGAATTCTTTATGTTAATTTAATATATGTATAGGCTACCATTATATATGTATATATCGCCAATATTGAGCGAAATAGATAGATATTGCACTTTCTTATCTTATGGTATGGCACTTTCTCATCTTATCCTAATAGACCCACAAAATGAGCAACATGTCACCTGCGCATTCTTCAACACCATCGCCGGAGGCATCTGCTCCAACATCAAGACGCCAAGGAAGAGGGCTATCGAAGAAGCCTGAGGGCCGACAGACCATCACAGCGGTGGATGCATCTGGGGTCCCTATCCTTCCTCAGAAAGCAGTAAATGCATTCCGAAGCATGGTCGGAATAGTTGCACGAGAACGAATTGAGATCACATACAATTCATGGAAGAACGTGCCTGACACTCGGAAAAGTGAGCTGTGGACCGAAATTTTGGCATCGTTCGAGATCCCAGAAGAACACCTATACGCTGTGCGACGACAAACCTACCTATCGGCGTGCAAAGCATGGAAGAACTTCAAGAGCACGCTTGTCAAGAAATACGTGGAGAGGGACGAAACGCCTTTTCATAAATACCCATTTCTGGAACCACAATGGGAAGAGTTCAAGGCGATGAAAACGACCGAAGATTTGGAAAGTACAAGTGTGGCGCACAAGGCCCTCCAGGCAAAAAACACACACACCCACAGAGTTGGCACAGCTGTGTATGCGGGTAAAATCCCGCAGTGGAGGAAGGAGGATGACCTGGCAGCTGCACAGGACATCGCCCTGCCGTTTTCTAATATCCCAGATGACCGCGCTCGAAATTGGATTAGAGCAAGGTCATCTACAACGACATCGGGGGAGGTCTCCTTTCAAAACCCTGCAGACCAGCAAGTGTCCCAGCGCCTGGTAAGATATCGATCGAACTACGTAGCTTGTAATTACTCCACAACTTCTTACAAATTGAAATGACATGTCGTGCTCTTGCAGGAAGAGCTGAGTTTTGAATCTACCCTGGGATCATTCCAGGGAACAAGGGAGAATGATATGCTCTCCATCGCCCTGGGAAACAAGGAGCACCCGGGTCGTACGAGAGGCCTTGGGCTTTACGTTCCTTGGAAACATGGTTTCCAAGATGACTCCAGAATGTATCGGCGTAGGAAGAGAAACAAAGCTGAGCGTGACACACAGCTACAAGAAGAGATCAAGGAATCTCTTAGAGAGGAGCTAATGGGTGAGCTGGCTTATGTAATCAGAGATGAGGTTCGGAAACAAACAGAAAGTCAGCAGGCCGCTACCGCCGCTCCTGTGCTAGCTAGCCCGCACAACCGTCCGAGTAGCTGCGCGTCCAATCCGACGCAAACCCAGGCCAAATTTCCTGTGGACGACATCCTGGTAATAATTATTACCTCTCGAATACTTGCTCCATTGATAGGCCTATTAATTGAAGTAGTTAATTTTGTATCGTTATGTAGGAGCCTACGAAGTGCAGGCTCCAAGTGAGATATGGCTCCATTCCCTTGTACGCTGCTTGGGGCCAGGCATATTCGTCTGGTATCGGGGCCATGGTCCACAGTCAAGCTTTAGCGCCAGGCTTCGCAAAAGTTAATGTGGATGGTGTGCATGTCAATTTTGAGGTGGTCCTGCTACCGAAGCCCCCCAACGACGAGATCGTGACTCTCGAACAGGCCATTGGAACATTCATCCAATGGCCCAAAAGTGACATCTCCCTGGAGGCTTCTTCACCGGTGGCAGGACCAGAGCAACATGCACTGCTACCATCTCCATTACAAGACCAGTCGGTTCCACCACCGGTAACTGCACCGGTGCCATCTCCATTACAAGACAAATCGGTTCCACCACTGGAAATTGCACTGGTGCTATCTCCACGGGTGTTATTCTCGCCAGATCAACTTGCACCGCTGCTACCTTCAGAGTCGACTGCCGTGAAGTCGAAATATAGCCGAGGCAGCAAGGCCAGCAAGGGCAAAGCAAAGAAGACCAATGATGATATATCGTACCATCCTTTGGCCCGCAAATTCGTGCTTGGCGAGCCGTTGCTCGAACAAAAAGCCCTCGAACGCCTAGCATATAGTTGCATACAATTGCACACGTGGTATATGCAGCAGTCCAATAAGCCAGAGGGAGAACGGATCTCAAGTATCACTGTCAAATTCACGTCGGATGATTTCCACCACAGTCTTCAAGAGTGTATGTTCGTGGTCGCCTTTGAGGATTTATTCGATCTGTTCATGCTCAACGCTCTCAACGTCTCAATCATTCGATGCTAGACGCTGTAAGTGTGTACAATCACAGTCTCCGTTCATGTCATACCGATAAATGTCATATCTAATTTGTTGCTTTCGTGTGTATATATATAGATACATGCTGACTAAAGCTAGATTATCCAACTCATCGGCTGGTTTCTTGGACCCACACTTGGTCGCCAAGGATACCATCGACCGGGATACAGCCCTCGTCGAGAGGTACATTGCAGCAGGACTGAAGGCTTGCCTCAATAAGGAATATGTACTTATGCCCTTCCATCAGAACTTTCATTGGATTTTAATAGTAATTGTACCAAAATGGAACAAGGTATATTACCTTGATTCCCTAAGTAGGAATAAAATGGACTTCACAGTTGTCAGCCAAGTAATCGATAGGTAAGTACATATTCTCCATACATGCCTATATTGTACTCTTTCTTTCCTTCCGAATGACTAAGGTTAACTTTTTCGAATCACGTAGGGCGTTCACGATGTACATTGAAATGGGAGGTGACTCGAAGCGCGGGGCCAAAGGCCTGCTGACACATACTCGAGATTTTAAGGTATTCGCTATTTCACAATAATTAATCCTATGCAACAGCCTCTTGAACTAACACATTCCATTTTTTGCAGTGCCACCAGCAGCAGCCGGGCAACACATGTGGATACTACGTTTGCCGACATATGGAACTACTCCTCGATTCCTCGAGGATCACCAATTCCAAGGTTTGTCAATCTTCCCATAATTACTTCATACTTATCACGTTACATATATACGCACATTGATATTCCTATCGACAGACTGCGTACATCTTGTCAACTCCATTGAAACAACCTGATCTTGGACGGATTCGAGCAGAGTTGGCGTACTTTTTTGCTGACTCAAGTCATAAAGCCAGAAGGCCGGTTCCACTCCGCACCATAGTTAAATGCAGTGTAGATCTTTTGTAATTGTGTATTTGTTAATGGATATTTTATTTCAATTCAATTAATTGATTTGCGAAATGGATGCTTTATGTTTGTGATCAAATGAAGTGCGCTGTCAATTGGATGTTTTATGTCTGTGAAATGAATTGAGATGTGAAATGTATCTGAAATGAAATGATATGTGTGAATTGTATATTTTATGCCTGTGATTATCTGCTTGTTTCAGATGGCATGGCTAGCATTTCCTGAGGCTAGCTAATAAACAGAAATAGATTTTGATTTTGGAGGAAGGAATATCACAGACAGTTTTTAATGAAAAACCGTCTGTGATAATACAAGTCAGGAGCGTGGATGGCAACAAGTTCCTACGTGGCTAGACGTGCCTATGCGATTATTGACCATGCGGATGACACAGTGCACAAGTCACACCCTTGTCTCACACGGATGAGCACAGAACACAATTCTTTATCCTTTTGTATTTGGTCCTGCGGGTTAATTTGCTGCAACACCAAATGTACATGCGATTGAGAATCTGGAACAAACTCAAATAATTCCTCAGGAATAATAGTAACAAAACTATTCCTGAGGAACTAACAACCGACAGTGGTCATGGTATAGGTCCTTACCAAGACTAACTTTTAGTTTTACAATATTTTCTTGCTTAAAATTGGTCGTGGTATAGGCCCTTACCAAGATCCACATAAGCCTATGTGACCCTTTGTAGGACTAGCCACATATATCTTATGAGCATGTGAGAGGGAGTTCATTTTGCCTTGATCAACTAATTAAGCTTGATAGGTAAGGGATTGTTTCAGTTTTATTTTAGAAAATCAAAATAAAAGACCCAGCTCTAAAACACCAGAGGCTTCGAAGGCTTGCGGTGGTGAGAAGAGATGAGTATTTTCTCTGAGGTAAACTGTTTGCACCCATTTTAGAAAAGTTTTCAGTTGTCGTTGATGCACCTAAATTAAATAATAGCAATTAGGAAAGAGATTTGTTTTTCATACTTAGTCAATTTGTTTTGGAAGCTTCAACTATGCTATAAGGAGAAATCTTAGTTTATCCCTTATTCTTGACCGGGGATGGCTAGAAAACTAAGCACGGGGATTGTGTTGGCACTATTTATAGTAACCTTTTTACCCCAACTTCTCCTGATACTTATGCTTAATTTATATGCTATACCATTGACTAACCCCTGAAGACTAACGATTTTGCAAGCTACTTCTATTTTCTATGTATGTTGCAAAATCAGTTATAAACAGTGTAAAAGGTGCACTTTGCTGAAGCTTCGGAAGATTAAGCCAGGTTGGGGGTGCCACAGGCGCCCAGGCTTACGCTCAGCCAGATGGAGCCGCCCAACGCTACATTCAGGAAGCTTCCAAGTCAACCCTTGATGCCCAAGTAACCACCATAGATGACTATAAATTTTCTCTGAGTAATTAAATTTAAAAAAAATAAAAAGTTATATCATCACAGGTAACCACCATAGTAACCCTTCAGGCATGTTCAACGTTGCTTCTAGCCGTTGGCTTCTAATTTTTTTACGCTTAGCAGTTAAAAATATATTATAATGACTATAAATTTTTTCTGAGTAATTAAATTTAAAAAAATAAGAAGTTATATCATCACGGGTAATACAAAGAATAAGAGAAAAAACAAAAGCAAAACAAGCCTTAAAAAACCAAAATCAAAAAATAAAATTAAGAAGCCAAATGGCATAAGCTAAAATTGTTTGGTGCAGGACTTAAAAGAGGACGCAGGACCAAGGTTCCTTTGTTATTTTTTTCAAAACAGAGAGCGTAACTAGTAGTAAACTAGAGTGATGCCAGAGTTACTTTGTCGGACAAAATGAGGTTAGGGACCACCTCTGAATTCTCATGTTCTTTTTTTCTTTGGAAAACTTAAGATACAGTCTTTCTAATCTTCTATCTATTATATTATTTTTAAATAAAGACAAAAGAAGCCACTATATTCACTTTGAAGGACTGAAAATTCTTATATTAATCGAAGGAAAAGGAGAAAAACCATACGTGCCCATGCCTGAACCGCTGTGGAGGGATGTATTATTGGTCATACAGGCAGTGCAGTCCTACCAGTCCAGTCCTCCGGACAAACTGTCCCGGACAGAGAGTCACAGACAGGCCAAGAGGCTGATATCGAATTAATTTGCCTTGTTGTGCATCTGGTCCCGTACATGTCACATGTGATTTGTTTTATTTCGCATGCATGCACTTGTCGTAGGTGGCCTACATTGAGCTGTACATACACGTAGAGACGACATAGCGCGTCAGTGTGGTGGCCTACGTTGAGCTGTACATGCATGTTTCACGTATACAATTTCACGTACATGTCACATGTGATTTGTTTTATTTCCCATTCGCCTGAAATTGTATATGTACATGTCACATGTATATGTACGACAATTTCACGTAAATGTCACATGTGATTTATTTTATTTCCCATTCGCCTGAAATTGTATATGTAGGACAAACTGTAGGACCGAAATGGCGACAGAGGGGGGTGAATGTCGATCTTTTAAATCTTGGCCCCAAAAGAAACCACACAAACCGTTTAGACTCCAGTAGCTAAAAAGCTAAGAAGTCTGAAGAAACGGCTACAGGAACCGAGAGGCAGAAAGACGATCAAGCCCGACCGGCAACAGAGAATCTCGTCCGACAACCGCACTTACAGAGTCGTAACTTCGATCAGTTGAACGAAAAGCAGTTCGAAGATCAAACAACACTGAAGGAGGTCGATAACTCCCAAGTCCAGACTGACGAGATCAAGAAAAACGGTTGAAACCGACGCAGTCGTAAACCAATGAATGGTCGTACGAACAACGTGGCCAAACACAAAACAGAGGAACTTAAGGCGCACACTCAACCGATACCGAAGGACTCCTCCGACCACTTACTGCTCTCGGGAAGTACTGGCCAAATGGCCTAAAGATGAATCCCGGTTCAGAGCAAGCCGAGACCAACTCAAAGCAAGATCAACTCAAATAGAGAACTGATAGCAATCACAAACATCAAGACATCTCAAGAGAAAACAGGCCAGATAGAATCAAAGAGATGAAACATAACATTGCAACGTCCCGATACGCCCGGAGAGCATAGAGAGGAGCTCACACCTCTTCTCTTTCTCTCTTTCTCGATTATTCGTACATGGAGGAAACCTTGCTCTACCTAGAGACAACTCACACGAACTGGTAACCAAGAACTCAGAGTCACTGATGTAGACGAGGTGCCCGATCTTTCGATGAGATTGATAGCTATCGATTTTGAGTGGAGGTGACCCTCACGATCCGACTACAACCGTACGACGACGCTTGCGCCTTAGCAATCGCTGAACCAACTCCGAAGTGTTATTGATCTCGCTGGGGGCGCGATCAACCTGAACACGAAGTTCAATCCCTGCGAGCAATCGAAGAACTAGCAAGAATAAGACGAAGGCAATCTGAAATTGCGAATATGAATGAAGCACAAATTGTATTGCGAATAACAAAGGTGGGATTCCGAAGATGTCTTGACAGGTGGTCAACCGACACAACTGAAGAACAAAGTTTGCACAATGGCTAAACCTAAATTCAACGAAATCCAAGTCTTAGCAACGAAGGCGGCGGCTCCTTTATAGGGAGAACGACCAGGGGGGGCGTCCAAGGGCACGCCCTAGGGTTACAAGGCCCATGGGCCCAAGTGGAGGTGGCGCAGCACCCTTTTTGACTCGGACTCAGAAAACAACGTGGAGTAATTTGATGATTACGGCCGGCTCAGATGGAATTTGAAGCTGAGGTCGGATCCGTTGGAAAAAAGACTTCCTAAGCTTTCCATGAAGTACAAGAACGTCCCAATCGGAGTCCGTATGAGGAAGTTATGCCCGTTTGAACTTGGTACCAACGCAGCAGTCCGAATCTGATTCCAGAACGTGCCCAACTCGAATTCTTGTTTGGCTTGGCCCCAAAGTGACGTGGTGAACTCCATTATTCCATCCAGGCATGTCCATGACTCCACGTCCTTCTCCTTCATCCTTTCCCAGGTTCCTAAGCACAATTAAATCACTTGCATTAGGTAGCGGTCTATTCTCAGTAATATATGAACCTAGGAATGAATTCACCTGGTAATTAAGTTGACGAGCACGAGCTCGAGTGAGTGGTCCTTGCAACCCTTGCTGTGGCTGAGTTGTATCCATGGAAGGGATGTCCTCATCATCCTCCCCTTCTTGCATTTGAGTCGTCCTCGACTCAAACTCGTCCTCTTCTCCCAAGTAGGGCTTTAAATCTGCAATGTTAAAAGTGGGACTCACAGCAAAATCTGCAGGCAGTTGAAGCTTGTATGCATTATCATTAATCTTTTCTAACACCTTGAAAGGACCATCAGCTCTTGGCATCAATTTCGATTTTCTCAATTCAGGGAACCTATCTTTTCTTAAATGCAACCAAACAAGATCCCCAGGTTCAAAAGTTAAACATTTCCTCCCCTGACTACCAGCAAGTTTATATTTAGCATTCATGCGTTCTATATTCTCCTTAGTTGTCTCATGCATTTTTAAAATCAATTCAGCACGCTGTTTAGCATCAGGGTTCAATTTCTCCGAAGATGGAAGAAGCATTAAATCAATAGGAGCACGAGGCACAAAACCATAAACAACTTCAAAAGGGCACATCTTTGTAGTAGAATGCAATGAACGATTGTAAGCAAACTCAACATGAGGCAAGCATTCTTCCCACATTTTCAAATTCTTTTTCAACACAGCCCTAAGCATGGTAGATAAAGTTCTATTCACAACCTCAGTTTGTCCATCAGTTTGGGGATGACAAGTAGTAGAAAATAACAGCTTAGTCCCCAATTTAGCCCATAGAGTTCTCCAAAAATGGCTAAGGAATTTAGTATCACGATCTGAAACTATAGTATTGGGCACACCATGCAAGCGAATAACTTCACGAAAGAATAAATCAGCAATATGGGTAGCATCATCGCTCTTATGACATGGTATAAAATGGGCCATCTTAGAAAATCTATCAACAACCACAAATATACTATCCCTCCCCTTCTTGGTCCTAGGCAATCCTAAAACAAAGTCCATCGAAATATCTTCCCACGGAACGCTAGGAACGGGTAAAGGCATATATAAACCATGAGGATTAAGTCGTGACTTAGCTCTTTGACATGTAGTGCAGCGAGCAACGTAGCGCTCGACGTCCCGTCTCATTTTTGGCCAAAAGAAATGATCAGCAAGTATGTCCTCCGTTTTCTTCACACCAAAATGTCCCATCAACCCGCCTCCATGTGCTTCCTGTAACAACAACAGACGAACGGAACCAGCAGGAATGCACAACTTGTTGGCTCTAAACACAAACCCATCATTAATGACAAACTTATTCCACATTTTCCCTTCTTGACAATTCAACAGGATTTCCGCAAAATCAGCATCGTGCACATATTGCTCTTTAATAGTCTCTAATCCAAAAATTTTGAAGTCAAGTTGTGATAGCATCGAATATCTCCTAGACAAAGCATCAGCAATAACATTCTCCTTTCCCTTCTTGTGTTTTATGACATAAGGAAAAGACTCAATAAATTCAACCCACTTTGCATGTCTACGGTTCAGTTTACCTTGACTTCGAATATGCTTTAAAGATTCATGATCAGAATGTATAACAAATTCTTTGGGCCATAAATAATGTTGCCAAGTTTCTAAGGTTCGAAAAAGTGCATATAACTCCTTATCATAAGTAGAATAATTCAAACTAGGCCCACTCAATTTCTCACTAAAGTATGCTACAGGTTTGCCTTCTTGCAACAACACACCACCAATTCCAATTCCGCTAGCATCACATTCTAGTTCAAAAGTCTTATTGAAATCAGGAAGTTGGAGTAGGGGTGCATGTGTTAACTTATCTTTCAATGTGGTGAAGGCGTTCTCCTGAGGGGTGCTCCAAACAAATGGCACGCCCTTCTGGGTAAGCTCATTCAATGGTGCGGCGATGGTGCTGAAATCCTTCACGAAGCGGCGGTAGAACCCAGCAAGTCCTAAAAAACTCCGCACCCGTGTGACCGTGTTAGGAGTCGGCCAACTCTGGATTGCTTCCACCTTGGCTTGATCAACTTCAATTCCCTGTGGAGTAACAACATAGCCAAGAAACGCAACTCGATCGGTGCAAAAGGTGCACTTCTCAAGGTTACCAAATAGGCGTGCATCACGTAAAGCATTAAAGACAGCACGTAAATGGTCAAGATGTTCCTCTAATGATTTGCTATATATCAATATATCATCAAAATAAACCACCACAAATTTACCAATGAAAGCACGCAAAACCTCGTTCATTAGTCTCATGAAGGTACTAGGTGCATTAGTTAAACCAAACGGCATTACTAACCACTCATATAACCCAAACTTAGTTTTAAATGCCGTTTTCCATTCATCGCCTAATTTCATGCGGATTTGATGATAACCACTACGCAAATCAACCTTGGAAAAGACAACAGAGCCACTCAATTCATCAAGCATATCATCTAACCTAGGAATAGGATGACGATACCTAATGGTAATGTTATTGATTGCTCTACAATCCACACACATGCGCCATGACCCATCTTTCTTTGGTACTAAAATGACCGGAACAGCACAAGGACTAAGGGATTCGCGCACATACCCTTTATCAAGCAACTCTTGAACTTGGCGCTGAATTTCTTTAGTTTCTTCTGGATTGGTCCTGTATGGTGCGCGGTTGGGCAAAGATGCACCAGGAATTAAATCAATTTGATGCTCAATCCCACGAAGTGGTGGCAGCCCCGATGGTATGTCCTTTGGAAAGACATCTTGGTACTCCTGCAAAATGTTAGTGACAGCAGGTGGCAAAGAAAGAGGGATATCCTCAAAAGAAAACAAAGTTTCTTTGCAAACTAATGCATAGCAAACAGAATCACTAGCATTCAGCTCAGTCATGTCAGATTTGGTAGCAAGGAAACAAGCACCTTTCAATTTAATTTCTTTATTCTTCGCATGAACAGATTTAGGTTCTTTCTTTTTGTGTTGCTCAAGTTCTTTTGCTACAATCTGATTTTCGCTCTCAGCATTCTCTCGGCTTTTCTCTCTACTAGCTCTAGCAAGATCATCTTTAACAATTTGTTCATGAGTCATAGGATGCAGCACAATTTTCTTTCCATTAAACATGAGAAAATATTGATTATTCCTACCATGATGCACACAATCAGTATCATATTGCCAAGGTCTTCCTAATAACAATGAACAAGCTTGCATAGGAACAACGTCGCAATCAACATAATCATGGTATGAACCCATAGAAAAGTGTACTCTCACCATCCGTGTTACCTTTAACTTACCACTGTTGTTGAACCACTGAATATGGTATGGGTGGGGATGAGGTTTGGTTGGCAAAGCAAGCTTCTCCACCATATCCATACTCGCCAAATTGTTGCAACTCCCACCATCAACAATTATGCGAATCGAGCGTTCCTTGATAACGCCCTTGATTTGGAACAAATTATGGCGCTGATTTTGCTCGGCATGAGACACTTGAGCACTTAGTACGCGTTGCACTATAATGCTCAAATACTTGTCGGCATCTTCGGCGCCAACATGCTCCTCCTCACGGTCAGATCCATCATCATGTCCTGCAGGGTCATTTGCAAGCATAGCATATGTTTCATCATCAAAATCACTAGCAGAGGAATACCCACCATCATCGCGTATAATCAATACACGCTTGCTTGGACAGTCCCGCATCATGTGTCCATAGCCTTTGCAACGATGACATTGAATGTCTCTCGTTCGTCCTGTCGAAGCAACCGAAGAGGATGTTTTTGCAGAAAGTTGTGGTGCTGATTTGGGTGCTTCGGAAACTCGTGGCGCCGAATTTGACGTAGTAGAGCGCTGCCTGTTGTTGGAGGGTAATGGCGGGGGCGTCACAGTGGATGAGGCAGAAGGTGTGCGCGTCCATGAATTGGTGCGACCTGCAGAAGAGTTAAATCGCGTCCTCACCTGGCGTCCCTGCAATTCGCGTTCAGCTTTGCAAGCAAGATGAAACAATCTAGTCATGGAGTTGTAATCTTTGTAATCAAGAATGTCCTGAATTTCACGATTCAACCCTCCCAAAAACCTAGCCATTGATGCCTCCTCATTCTCAACTAACCCACAGCGCAACATACCAATTTGTAATTCCTGATAGTATTCTTCCACAGACTTTGCACCTTGTTGTAAGCGTTGCAGTTTATTTAACAAATCACGAGCATAATATGAGGGAACAAAACGATGGCGCATAAGCAATTTTAAAGCCTCCCACGTGTTAGGTATGTTATTGGGATGTTGACGGCAATGTTCTTTCCACCAAATAGAAGCAAAGTCGGTAAATTCACTAGTGGCAGCCCTAACTCGTCTATTCTCAGGAAAATCATGGCAAGCAAATTTTTGATCAACAGTTAATTCCCAATCAAGATATCCATCAGGATCATATTTACCATTAAAAGAGGGCATAGTGAATTTAACCTTAGCAAAAGCGTCATCGTGGTCACGTACCTCACGTCGTGGGAGTTCTCTTCGCATACCTTGTTGGTTAAAACGCAATGGTCGATGAAGTCGATCGTTGTTGTGGTTAGCCCTGCCATCTGCCTCGGAATCACCCACATCGTCGAATTCATCTTGTCCCTCTACCATCACAGCAGGGGGAACAACAGCCGAAGCTTGGGCAATCTCCTCAAGGCGCGCCATAATATCTGCCAAAGAATTGTTAGTGATACCTTGTGCTTTCTCCATCGCAGCAAGCGTTGCGTTTGTCTGAATCTGGGCGCCCTCGAGTTGAGCAAGTCGCTCATTTGTGACTCTAACATCCTCCTCAAGGCCCTCCGTACGATGATTCATCTCGCGAGTGAAATGTTGTATGATTCCCTTCGTACGAGGAGAATGAGATGTATCCTGATTTGTAAACTCTCCAGAACCTGCCATTGTTAGCAAAAACACAAGAATGTGTCCCTAACAAGTACTAGGGTATGGTGGTTCAAAAGTCGCTCGTCTCAAACCTTCTATCGAACTCTTACCAATTCTTACCAAGCACACAGGGGTGATCGGCAACCAGTGATGACAATATATCTTCGAAGATTGGATGGAGCGATTGCCAGGTAAAGCTCACTCTGTACGGTGTAGAAAAAGGTGTAGCTGGGAAGGCTCAAGTTTAGTAGCAAGGAATAGCAATAATCAATTCAGACGAGGTGCCCGATCTTTCGATGAGATTGATAGCTATCGATTTTGAGTGGAGGTGACCCTCACGACCCGACTACAACCGTACGACGACGCTTGCGCCTTAGCAATCGCTGAACCAACTCCGAAGTGTTATTGATCTCGCTGGGGGCGCGATCAACCTGAACATGAAGTTCAATCCCTGCGAGCAATCGAAGAACTAGCAAGAATAAGACGAAGGCAATCTGAAATTGCGAATATGAATGAAGCACAAATTGTATTGCGAATAACAAAGGTGGGATTCCGAAGATGTCTTGACAGGTGGTCAACCGACACAACTGAAGAACAAAGTTTGCACAATGGCTAAACCTAAATTCAACGAAATCCAAGTCTTAGCAACGAAGGCGGCGGCTCCTTTATAGGGAGAACGACCAGGGGGGCGTCCAAGGGCACGCCCTAGGGTTACAAGGCCCATGGGCCCAAGTGGAGGTGGCGCAGCACCCTTTTTGACTCGGACTCAGAAAACAACGTGGAGTAATTTGATGATTACGGCCGGCTCAGATGGAATTTGAAGCTGAGGTCAGATCCGTTGGAAAAAAGACTTCCTAAGCTTTCCATGAAGTACAAGAACGTCCCAATCGGAGTCCGTATGAGGAAGTTATGCCCGTTTGAACTTGGTACCAACGCAGCAGTCCGAATCTGATTCCAGAACGTGCCCAACTCGAATTCTTGTTTGGCTTGGCCCCAAAGTGACGTGGTGAACTCCATTATTCCATCCAGGCATGTCCATGACTCCACGTCCTTCTCCTTCATCCTTTCCCAGGTTCCTAAGCACAATTAAATCACTTGCATTAGGTAGCGGTCTATTCTCAGTAATATATGAACCTAGGAATGAATTCACCTGGTAATTAAGTTGACGAGCACGAGCTCGAGTGAGTGGTCCTTGCAACCCTTGCTGTGGCTGAGTTGTATCCATGGAAGGGATGTCCTCATCAGTCACTCTAGAACCAAAGCCTCAACCAACACCCGAGCTCTACCTCTCAATTTATAGCCTCAAGCTATTAGGGGGAGAACCCGTTAACCCCAACTAACACCGGGTTTTACCACTCTCTTTACCCTTCAGCGAGAACGTGCATCCAGTGCTTTACCCGTTACACCCATCGGCTTCACTACTTTGCCCGTTAACGCTAACTACTCCAATGCTTTCGCAGAGACACAGCTTCCTTTGCAGCGCCGCATTTCACCAAAATGCCATCCCGCTGCCTTCTCGGAAGCTTCCTCCTGTCTTGCTGCTCAAGTCTTGCAACCACCTCGCGGACCTCGTCGTCTTCGGCATCTCCCGGCCGCTCTTGACCTCAGCACCACCCGTGCTTAGTCTCGGCCCTCCATGCCTCGCCACGACTAGTCTCAAAGTCCTGCAAAACATGCCAGACAAGCAAACATACATAGCACCGCACAAAACATTGTGTACCGACATCCTCAGAGGAGAACAAAGCTTAAACCATACTCTTACCAAGTCGTACCTGCAAACGATCAGTCGAAACCATAGAACAATGATTGCACATGACAAACGAGCACTATCACAAGTCCTACGACCACATTTCAGGTTTTACGACCAGCCAGAAGACCATACGACCAAGTCCAAGAGGCTACGACCATCGCTAACCCATGCTACGACCACGTTCAAGACTCTCGGGCGCTTCCGATCGCATCCGACCAAGTCCGAGGCCGTTTGACTGCACACTAGACAACTACGACAACTTCTGACGGGTTACGACTACGTCCGACCGGCTATGACCACAACCGACCGCATACACCTGCAACTGCGCGCGATCTGACCACGTTCGACTGCCTTCCAACGTGGTCGAATTCCCAACGTGGTCGTACGCCCGAGAACCGACCACCGTCTGCAGACTAGGGCCAACATGGTCGTAAGCTCTTCCGACTACGAACCTCGGCCAACGTGGTCGAAAATTTTCCTAATGACCTATGACCACACGCAAAATGATCGTAAATAGTGCGCATGGCTTTCGACCATGACCATCGTGGTCGTAAACCCTTCCGACCACTCGTTCAATTCTTCTACCCAGTTTCGACCGCGACCAACATAGTCGTACAAGCTTCACTGTGGTCGTACCGCCTCCCGATAGACTACAACCACAACCACGAAGAGTAAGAAAAGGTTTTACTAGTTCCGATTGCTGGCAAAGAGGTCGTATGGAGCATTGCTAACATCTGACAACGGTCAGTGCAGTCGTATGAACTTCGGCTGACTCTCGATGACGTACAGCGTGGTCGTAAACAACTTGGCTGGCTCTCGATTCTGCATAACGTGGCCGTAGACATCCCGGCTGGGTTCCAACCACTAGCAAAGTGGTCGTACGAGTCATTTGGACCTCGGCCAAGCTACGACTATGCAGTAAACGACCAAGACAAACTTAAATCTCCCAGAGACACAGTCAATTACTCATCACAAACATAGGGTTTTCTCCACATGGTCTCTCAATCTCTCCCTTGATGAGTATATTGACAAACCCAGAAAAAGCATGAAGTTGAGTTTGAGTTTGAAGAAACCAACATGGTCCAAAAAAAGAAAATGAAACTAATGACCATGTCGACAGAAGGAACACAAGAGCAACTCCTGAAAGAGCAAATTGTTCTGCAAAGCTCTAAAAAATGTTCCCAAATGACTTTTTCTCCTCTATTCTCCCCCTTTTGGCAATAAACACATCAAGGAGCAAAAGAGAGAATAGTTACGCATAAAGATGAAATGGCTGAAGTTTCATTATTCTAAGCATTTAGAGACATGAGAAGTATCCATAATGACCAGAATGTATTACACCAAGCCATAACTCAATAAAAAGCTATCTAGATCATGACAAGATATGTATAAGCTAGCTAGAACATAGAGATGACATCTGAAAATGTAGGACATTTAGTGAGCATGTCAAGTCATCAATAAGCAAAGTCTAGCTAGAGATATCCAAGGACGATGCAGGCCATGTCAATAAGCTAAGCGGAAACAAGAAGCTAGTGTTGAGTCAATTAGAGTGCTACAAGCTCAAGAGTTTATCATTTGGTTAAGCACTTTTCATCTTTAGGTGATTAAGCAAATCTTGCACACTTGACATATTTTCTTTTAAAGCTTATGGCTGTTTCCAACCAAAAAAAATTTGTCATGTGCTAGATCTCAAGCCTTATGTGACTACTCCAAGCGAAAAGCTTAAGAAGATAGTCTAGGTCATCCAAAACTCCCCCTGAGTTCATGCCTAGTGCAATGGCAAGCCGTCTCATGAGAAAGAATTGGTGAAATCAGTTTTTTTTTGCACATAAAAAGAGATCCTTTTGCTTTTTAATAGATTGTGCTAACTCATGATGTATCAAGATGCTAAAATAGCTCAATCTAAGATTCAACCTAGATTCAAGACTCAACTCAGCCTATTTGACATGGCATGAATCATACAAGGATAGCTAAAGATAGACTAAACTCAAATGCTAGCATGACAAGTTTTAATTTCAGTTGAGCAATTTTAATTAACTTATCATGGCAAAAGCTAGTCTACACATATAAAGTCATGATAAATCTAGCAAATAAGCACAAGTCATGGCAAGGTGTAAAGCCTTGTAAACATGACATAACAGGATAATAATCAAGGCTCAATATAGTTATATTACAATGCTAAAAGCTAAAAAAAGCAGAAAATCCAGCTCCCCTTCAACATTAGATGTAACTTTTAGTTCAAGTTGAGTTATGTCAATATTAAGCTCCAGAAGCTCCCAAAAGAACTCCCCCTGAACCAAAGCGATAAATGCAAGAAGCTGGCAAGAAAATCAGAAAGGGCAGTCCTTAAAGCATAGCTAAGAAATCGAAGATACTATGACTCAGACTGACTCTCATCTACCCCATATGACTCCAGGACTAACAGCTAACCGTAAAACACACACTAGAGAGCAAACACGTACCCTGTCTACCCGAGGTGGCCCAACCCTTGCTAGAACCTACAAGAAATGAGTGAGCTCAATCTAGTGAGATAAGAAACAGCTAATAAGCAGCATCCTAGAATCACAAGATAAGAGCAGAAGTCTAAGCAACTGGACAAGAGAAGCACTCTAATCTATGCTAGGAGGACTAATCCCAAGTACACCCAAAATGCAATGCAACAGTAAGGAGAAGAGCATAATTAATATAGTAAAGCTGTAAAGAATAGAAACTCCCCCTCACGACAGTCCATAAGGACAAACCACCCCAAGCTCTCCTCGCAGAGCTAAAAACCTCGAACTATCCAATGGCTTGGTGAGGATATCAGCCAACTGGTGGTCACTCTCCACAAACTGGAGCACTATGTCACCCTTCTCTACATGGTCTCTAAGGAAGTGGAAGCGAATGTCAATGTGCTTGGTCCGGGAATGCTGCACTGGGTTCTTGGCAATGTTAATCGCAGAAGTGTTATCACAAAAGAGTGGAACACTATCGATAGCTAACCCAAAGTCCCGCAGGGTTGAAGCCATCCAGAGCACTTGGGTACAGCAACTGGCTGCAGCAACATACTCGGCCTCTGCGGTGGACTGTGCAACACCGGACTGCTTCCTCGAAGACCAGGAAACGAGAGAGGTGCCAATGAATTGGCAGGTGCCCGAAGTGCTCTTCCTATCTATCCTACAGTCAGCAAAGTCTGCATCCGAGAAGGCTCTCAAGGAAAGACAGGAGGAGGAAGAGTACCAGATACCATAGTCAATGGTAGCTCGCAGGTACCGAAAGATGCGCTTCACCGCCTGGCGGTGAGAAACGCGAGGAGAAGCCTGAAAATGAGCGCACAGACACACAGAAAAATGTATGTCTGGTCTCAAGGCAGTGAGGTACAAGAGGGAGCCAATCATGCTGCGATACTCCTTCTGATCAACTGGCTCGCCATCCTCATCTGGGTCAAGATAGGCTATAGAAGCCATGGGAGTCGACACAGGCTTACCATCACTCATGTCGAAGTGTCTTAGGAGGTCACGAGTATACTTTCCCTGATGAAGAAATGTACCCTCCCGAGTCTGCTTGACCTGGAAGCCAAGAAAGAAGGTCAACTCACCCATCATACTCATCTCAAACTCGGTGCTCATGACATCCGAGAACTGTGAAACCAGAGTATGGGAAGAGCCGCCAAATATGATGTCTTCCACATAAATTTGGACGAGCAGGAGATCAGTGCCATGCCGGCGGATGAACAAGGTCTTGTCTACTTTACCCATCTCAAAACCATGACTTAACAAGTAGGACTTAAGCCTCTCATACCAAGCTATAGGGGCTTACTTAAGTCCATACAAAGCTTTGGAAAGCTTGAAGATATGGTTTGGGTATTTGGGGTTTTCGAAACCAGGAGGCTGTCGGACGTAGACCTCTTCCTCAATAAAGCCATTGAGGAAGGCACTCTTGACGTCCATCTGGTAAAGCTTGAAACTCTTAGAAGCTGCAAAGGCAAGCAGGATTCTAATGGCTTCAAGTCTAGCTACAGGGGCAAAGGTCTCCTCGAAATCTAGACCTTCAACCTGGGAGAACCCCTGAGCTACCAGTCTAGCCTTGTTCCGAATAACCACTCCATCCTCACTCTGCTTCTTCTTAAACACCCACTTAGTCCCAATAACATTGTGACCTCGTGGGGGCTCAACAAGCGACCAGACCTTGTTCCTCTCGAAATTTTCTAGCTCCTCATGCATGGCATTGACCCAAGACTCGTCAGAAAGAGCATGACAAACGTTCTTGGGCTCAAAGGAGGCAACAAAGGCAGAATAGAGACAGAATTGAGACATGCCAGATTTTGAACGAGTGACTCGCTCAAACAGGTCTCCAATAATCTGTTCAGAAGGATGGTCTTTTTGAATGTGTCTAGGAGGTCCAGGATGAGATGAAAAAGTGGCCTTTATCTCGTGAGCTGACGAGGTAGGAACAGAGCCACTAGCTCCAGAAGAAGTAGAAGGCAAAGGCTGATCACCTCGAGGTGCGGTGGAAGAAGGCACCTCAAGGGGTGGATGAAGGACTGGATCGGGTAGATAACCTTCATCTCCATCATCCTCACCATCCACAAAGATGGTCTCGGACTGCTCTAAAGAACCTGAGATATCTGGCCTAGTCCCCGGACTGGCCTCGTCAAAGGTCACCTCACAGGTTTCTACCATTTTGCTAGACTCGCAGTTCCAGACCCTATAAGCCTGCGAAGAAGTCGAGTAACCTAGGGATCCCATCACAAGAACGTGACTCGAACTTGTCTAGGTTCCCGGACTTCAAAATAAAGCACTTGCAACCAAACACACGAAAATGAGAGATGCTGGGCTTTCGCCCGTATCTCAACTCATAAGAAGTGCGGTGCAAGTGTGCCCGAAGAAAAACTCGATTTGAGACATGGCACGCAGTGGCTATAGCCTCAGCCCAAAACTTCCGCGGTGTAGATTACTCATCAAGCATCGTCCTGGCCATCTCCACCAAGGTATGGTTCTTTCTCTCCACGACGCCATTTTGTTGTGGGACGTGCGGAGAGGAGAACTGATGCTCTACACCTGTGTCACCACGGAATCTCTCGAAGTAGGAATTCTTGAACTCCGTGCCATTGTCACTGCGGATCGCTCGTAAGGCACCTGGGAGCTCAACAGAAAGCCTACTGAAAAGACGTCGAAAATGGGTAAACGTCTCATCCTTCGAGGCTAAGAAAAACACCCAAGAAAACCTCGAATAGTCATCGACCACGACAAGAACATACCACTTCCCTCCTGCTGACTGCACTCGAGCTGGTCCAACTGTGTCCATGTGGAGAAGCTGTCCCGGTGCATCGGTCATAGTAACTGTGACCGGACGGTGAGAAGCGGCATGAGAATGATTTTTAATTAGAAACCTTCTGTGATATCTGATAATCACATACGGTTTTAAAACCGTTTGTGATAACCTTGGATTATCACTGACCCATAAATTCAGACGGTTCAGAAAACCGTCTGTGATGACGTTTCTGAACCGTCTGTAATGTGCTTTTCTGTAGTAGTGTATGGGTCACATGATGTTGCCGCAGCTGTCACATGACTAACTTTTAGTTTTACAATATTTTCTTGCTTGAAATTGGTCATGGTATAGGTCCTTACCAAGATCCACATAAGCCTATGTGACCTTTGTAGGACTAGCCACATATATCTTATGAGCTTGTGAGAGGGAGTTCATTTTGCCTTGATCAACTAATTAAGCTTGATAGGTAAGGGATTGTTTCAGTTTTATTTTAGAAAATCAAAATAAAAGACCCAGCTCTAAAACACCAAAGGCTTCGAAGGCTTGCGGTGGTGAGAAGAGATGAGTATTTTCTCTGAGGTAAACTGTTTGCACCCATTTTAGAAAAGTTTTGAGTTGTCGTTGATGCACCTAAATTAAATAATAGCAATTAGGAAAGAGATTTGTTTTTCATACTTAGTCAATTTGTTTTGGATGCTTCAACTATGCTATAAGGAGAAATCTTAGTTTATCCCTTATTCTTGACCGGGGATGGCCAGAAAACTAAGCATGGGGATTGTGTTGGCACTATTTATAGTAACCTTTTTACCCCAACTTCTCCTGATACTTATGCTTAATTTATATGCTATACCATTGACTAACCCCTGAAGACTAACGATTTTGCAAGCTACTTCTATTTTCTATGTATGTTGCAAAATCAGTTATAAACAGTGTAAAAGATGCACTTTGCTGAAGCTTCGGAGGATTAAGCCAGGTTGGGGGTGCCACAGGCGCCCAGGCTTACGCTCAGCCAGATGGAGCCGCCCAACGCTACATTCAGGAAGCTTCCAAGTCAACCCTTCATGCCCAAGTAACCACCATAGATGACTATAAATTTTCTCTGAGTAATTAGATTTAAAAAAAATAAAAAGTTATATCATCACAGGTAACCACCATAGTAACCCTTCAGGCATGTTCAACATTGCTTCTAGCCGTTGGCTTCTAATTTTTTTACGCTTAGCAGTTAAAAATATATTATAATGACTATAAATTTTTTCTGAGTAATTAAATTTAAAAAAATAAAAAGTTATATCATCACGGGTAATACAAAGAATAAGAGAAAAAACAAAAGCAAAACAAGCCTTAAAAAACCAAAATCAAAAAATAAAATTAAGAAGCCAAATGGCATAAGCTAAAATTGTTTGGTGCAGGACTTAAAAGAGGACGCAGGACCGAGGTTCCTTTGTTATTTTTTTCAAAACAGAGAGCGTAACTAGTAGTAAACTAGAGTGATGCCAGAGTTACTTTGTCGGACAAAATGAGGTTAGGGACCACCTCTGAATTCTCATGTTCTTTTTTTCTTTGGAAAACTTAAGAAACAGTCTTTCTAATCTTCTATCTATTATATTATTTTTAAATAAAGACAAAAGAAGCCACTATATTCACTTTGAAGGACTGAAATTCTTATATTAATCGAGGGAAAAGGAGAAAAACCGTACGTGCCCATGCCTGAACCGCTGTGGAGGGATGTATTATTGGTCATACAGGCAGTGCAGTCCTGCCAGTCCAGTCCTCCGGACAAACTGTCCCGGACAGAGAGTCACAGACAGGCCAAGAGGCTGATATCGAATTAATTTGCCTTGTTGTGCATCTGGTCCCGTACATGTCACATGTGATTTGTTTTATTTCCCATGCTTGCACTTGTCGTAGGTGGCCTACATTGAGCTGTACATACACGTAGAGACGACATAGCGCGTCAGTGTGGTGGCCTACGTTGAGCTGTACATGCATGTTTCACGTATACAATTTCACGTACATGTCACATGTGATTTGTTTTATTTCCCATTCGCCTGAAATTGTATATGTACATGTCACATGTATATGTACGACAATTTCACGTAAATGTCACATGTGATTTATTTTATTTCCCATTCGCCTGAAATTGTATATGTACATGTCACATGTATATGTACGACAATTTGGGACTGGATTGGGGTGATGTGGTCCACCCATTTGTTTTGTGCTAGGGCTTTCTTGACTGTTAATTTTTTTAATGGCTTTAGCGAACATCGTTGGAGTAATGTTTTTTGCCAAGGTATTGTTGATCCAGAACATTGCAATCTTGCCATTTCCGACCATAGTGGCGGATCTAGAATTTTACCTAAGGGTACACCGTACAAAAAATTTCATATATAATTCGGTAAAACCATTTGCCCATTCAACAAACAATTGTAAATTTTGCAACTTAATTTGGTATACATGCACTAAATAACACGATCAGTCCTAAACTCAAAGATTAAGTTGGAAACTTGCACAAATTACAATATAAATAGTTCAAACGCGATAGTTCAAAATATAGGCATAAAAGAGATTAAGAGACTTACAATACTACTTGTCTGACTTTTTTAGTCGATGCTTGAAAGAAAATAATTTCAACTACCGATAAGTAATTAAGTACGCATTTTTTTAGAAAAAAAGAAAAGTGAATCCTAAACCTAGGACCGCAAACCTGTTTGGCAGTTTCTGCAGCTCCGCCCGATGTCGCGAGGGTGGGACCTGGCCATCACCGAGGCACCAACCGCGCTTGGCCTCGGTCCTCGGCATCAGGCGGTCTGGCGTGTGCTGTCAGGACAAGGGGGGGGTGTCGGCGTCACCTGTTGTCGAGATCGTGGCGTCCGAGTCGGCGAGTCTAGCGTCTGGCCGAGTCCAAGTATTCATGATCATCTCTTTTTCATTCAGTAGAACTTGGGATTCAGGATATCGATGCGACGTTGCGAGGCAGGTGAAACAACGCGACACTTGGGATTCAGAATCTTTGCGTGAGGCAGATGAAACGGCACGGTGCTTTATTGATCGATGATCAATCGGTTGTTTCGTTTACAGAGATGTACATGTACGTATTATGTTGGACTGGACCACAGAGGGATACCTGGCAACTGGCATACCCTCTACCTCCACCCCTGGCCAACCAAGACCTCTGTGGATGCGTTAAACAAATCAAGATCCACGCTATCACACGACACCTCAAGATACACGCTTCCATTTGAATTAGAGCCAACCAAGATCCACGCTATCACACGACACCTCAAGATACACGTTAAATAGAAATAGATTTAGGGGTAGAAATCAATATCACAGACGGTTTGAAAGTAAAAACCGTCTGTGATATTGATATACGCTCTATCTCCACCCCTGACCAACCAAGACCTCCGTGGATGAGTTAAACAAATCAAGATCCACGCTATCACACGGCGCCTCCAGATTTGACCATGCCCTTTCCTTGTGCTTCCATTTGAATTAGAGCCAACGAAGCCGTAAAGCCTGAGTAAAACGTTTAAGGTCTGGAATGCCAAGTCCCCAGATGTTCTTTGGGAGGCCCGTAGTTTTGGCCGTACATGTTTTTTTGACTCACAGTAGAGACGTAGACACTCATACGTATACTTGTCGCTGCATATTCATACCCAGTCCCCAAATCCAAATCCACGCTAAACGGGTAGGGTATGGGTAGAAAATCTTTTATTCATTAGCTTATCCATTGGCTTCCCCGTTATCCAATGGGTTTGGGCAAATGGACATGGGTCAGCTGGGTTTGGATTTGATTAAGATTGGATTTATCCAAACCCTCCCCAACGACAGGTCTACTCATACGTGCACGCACACTCACTCCTATAAACGCATGGGCATATATACATCTTGGGATAGACTATTGCACAGGTGACTGAAATTTTTTTATCTTTCAGTCACCTAAAGTTGCACTTTGAATCACCTAAAGTTGCACATGTTTTTTTGGAGGGGCTGCAATTTTAGTTGTTTGAGAGTGCAATTCCAGGTCACCTGAAGTTGCACTCTGAATCACCTAAAATTGTAGCTATTTTTTTTTTGGAGCGGGCTGCAATTTTTGCTTGCTCTCTTGTACTACCAAATACAGTATATCTGCCAATATACCTGTCGCGCTGGCTTCAACGTGCGCGGAGTTCTATAAATAGGCACCAAGCTGAAGCCAAGAAACCACAACCAAAACACACGAGCTAGCTAGTACGTACTAAGACACAACAAAGCAGGTTGCTGAATAGTAGCAAAGCTTAGGTACGGTAGCCATGGTGTCGTCTGGAGCTGGGACTGGAAATGGAAGCATCGCCGAGAGGTGGCGCGAGCTGCAAGGCGAGCACTCGTGGGACGGCCTCCTTGACCCGCTGGACTTGGACCTCCGCATGTCCATCATCTCCTACGGCGAGCTCGTGTCCGCCGCTCTCGACGGGTTCAACAAGGAGAAGCGCTCGCCGCACGCCGGCGCCTGCATGTACGTACCCACCGACCTTCTGTCCAGCTCGACGGTGGCCGCCGCCGGCCACTACAGGGTCACCAAGTTCGTGTACGCCACGGCGGCGGAGCCGGCTCTGCGCGAAGCGTTCCTTGTGCTGCCGAACCCGGCGCTCAAGAACCCGTGGTCCAGCGAGTCCAACTGGATCGGGTACGTCGCCGTGGCCACGGACGAGGGCGTGGCGGCGCTGGGGCGGCGCGACATCGTCGTGGCATGGCGCGGGACGTCGCCCAAGGACGTCGGCGACGCGCTGGTCCCCGCCGAGCCGGTGCTGGGCTCCGCGGCCGCCGCGTACCCGTCGGCCGCCGTGCACAAGGGCTTCCTTTCCGTGTACACGGCCAGCAACGCCAGCTCCGAGATCGGCAAGACCAGCGCCAGGGACCAGGTTCTCGAGGAGGTGAGGATGCTGGTGGAGCACTACAAGGACGAGGAGACCAGCATCACCGTCGTCGGTCACAGCCTCGGCGGGTCGCTCTCCATCCTGAACGCCGTCGACCTCATCAGCAACGGCGTGAACAAGTCCTCCGGCGGCCGGCCTCCGTGCCCAGTGACGGCCGTCGTGTTCGCGTGCCCGCACGTCGGCAACGAGTCCTTCAAGGATGCCTTCGACTCGTTCAACGACCTCAAGGCCCTCCACGTGAAGAACAATATAGACCCGGTGCCCACGCTCCCGCTCTCGTGGCCTGACCTGGGCGTGACGCTGCCCATCGACACGACACTGTCGCCGTACCTCAAGGACCCGCACAGCACGGCCCACGAGCTCGAGTGCTACCTGCACGGCGTCGCCGGAGTGCAGGGAAGCGCCGGAGGGTTCAACCGGCCGGAGGTGTACCGCGACGAGGCGCTCGTGAACAAGGATGCGGACGCGCTCAAGGACGAGTACCATGTGCCGGCGAGCTGGTGGGTGGCGGAGCACAAGAGCATGGTCAAGAACGCCAACGGGGAGTGGGAGCTCAAGGATTTCGAGCAGATAAACGTCATCTGACCACAAGCCGGCTTGCGCATGCATGATCTATATTATTATCATCAATTAATAATGCATATGATCGACACCGTCGATTTCGTATGCTCTCCTTAGTTTCGTTTCGGATCTACGTACGTTTACATTCCTATTTATGTTGTACTAGCCTCGCTTGCGTGGCGGCTGGTTTGTGTAAAATGTTAATAAGTATCAATATATTTAAATTGGTGTTGTTTAATTTAGTGAGTTTAATATAGAGAGATAATATATATTTCCTAGAGTAGCGTATTTTTTATTTGAGTGTAGCTAAATAGTAATATATCTAATAGTAGAAAACGGTATATTGTTATTTTGGGAGAACATATATACAGTGTGTTGTATTTGAATCTGTATTAGTGAACATGATAATAAATAGAATGACGAGTGATGTATGGTGGTAAGCAGCAAGTGTTTGTATGGTATGAAATGCTCGAGTGCTACCTGCACGGCGTCGCCGGTGAGCAGGGCAGCGCCGGAGGGGTTCAACCTGGATGCGGACGCGCTCAAGGACGAGTGCCATGTGCCGGCGAACTGGTGGGTGGTGCAGAACAAGAGCCAAAGGGGAGTGGGAGCTCAACGACTTGGAGCAACTCGTTCTGAACTGATGAAGAAGCGCATACGATAACGCCACCGTCGCCTACACACAGCTTATGGGTGACATTGTGGGAGAAAAGCAAGCTTCAACAATAAATGAAAACGGGACAAATCCATGAAAAAATAGATGGGGCTTCAAAAAAAGGAAATGAAAGTGTAAAAAAAGCTATGACATGTGGGACCCACTAAAATAGGTGGCAGTCGAACAAGTGGACCGCGCATATAATTAATGTTAAGAATTTTGAGAAAAGAACTTGTGACGAATCAGCATGGTCAAGGTGGCCATCAACGGAAGAAGGACGAGGTCAAGGTGGCCATCAACGGAAGAAGGTCGAGTTCGCGGTACGATGGCCATCCACGGAAGAAGGACGAGGTCAAGGTGGCCATCAACGGAAGAAGGTCGAGGTCGCGCCGCCGGAGGGGGCTCGGTCCGCGCCGCCGCTGGGATGAGGGAGAGGAGGCGGAGGGGAGGCGCGCGAGAGAGAGGTGCGGTCGGGAACTCGGGATGAGGGAACCCCCTCGCCGCCGCCGGGATAAGGGAAAGGAGTGTAAGGACCGAGATATTAACATCCGGATTCCTCTGTGATTTACTGCACTATTCCCTGGATCAGTAGATAGTGCTCACAGTCTACAGTTCTGAATATCAAAATACATATCATGCGAAAGCGTAAATGTAATAGTAAACTTACTCATGGGCCGATTAGGCCGAAATCATTAAATTGCAGCAGCGGAAGAACGAAGCACACAGGTGGGACCTTCAGGACATGCCCACAGGCAGCCAACTGGAGGTTCGCGACCTAGCCCTTGACATCTTCATCTTCTCGCCAGCCTGTCCAATCTTGTTGCTGAGGCGAGGTGATTTGATTTCCTGATTCTGAATTTTGTCGCAAAAGCGAGCGTGAGCACTCCGACCCCGTGCTCCGCGAGCCAATACACAGAATGCAAATAAATAGTATGCATGGCTTAACAAAGGAGAGGCTCGGGCTATTTTATTTTGCGTAGAGTGCTTTTGAATACAATTAATTAAAAAGCCCTATGACTTAGCAATTTTGGAACAAATCATAATGTACAAGGAAATGCATTATTAATATCGGTTCAGATTCCATCCACCGTTACATGGCATCTGCACCATATAGCAATTTCTTCAGCGTTATAGCCGCTTAACTTACCACTGGGACGACGCCCAGGACAATTCCAAACCAGGGCAGTCCTTCGCCCTTCACATTTCCATTCCCACCCACTAAACATTTTGAAATAGAACTATCTCGAGTAAGTTCCCATGTCCGCCCATGACCGTGGGCACGGCTATTCGAATAGTTTTAACTCTGCAGAGTTTGTACACTTTCACCACAAGAGATGAACTATCCTTTTTGCCAACATGCTTCCTTAGGCATGAGACCCAGATAATTTATCAGAAAGCCTTTACCTTACTCCGATCTAGCTAGACACCACCCACGCTGAGGTTTCACCGCTGAAGGGTTACACCACCACAGTCAGAAGCCCCCTCTTGCGCCGTGCGAGTACAGTACACCCTGTGCCTCACTGTGAGTAAACCAGTACACCCTGGCACCCACTTTCCTCGGTGATATCTGAACTAAATCCTTGCAAGTTATTCAGCTAGGTCGTACCCATTATAGACTTGTGGTTGTACTGTTTTACATCAGGAGGTCATCACAAGATTCAGTCCTTAGTATCATCTGAGCGGTTCTACCACACTCCATAATTTGTGCTCCCACCGCACCACATACCAGCCCCCAAACCATCCGCTCAGATATGTAAGCAATTTAAGAGTTTTGAGAGCAGAAAATAACCCTGTCAAAATATACCAGTCATTCCCACCATGACTGCCCAAATCAATTTCTCATGATTAAAGTGATGCTTGGGCGCCTTCGCGCCCATGAGTACCTAAACATTACTAAGCATGGCATATAATTACGGACTTATTTTCGAAAGGGTATTATTATAATTTTTGCTAGGGCGACAAGGTTCTCGACTTCAAGTATTCCAACGGAGGGGTAATATTAATTCAAGGCACACAATGGAATATAACTAGAGTCTAAATTAACATGTATTTGCATATAAATAACCGCATGCAATTTGATAATTTAAAGCAAAGTAATTTGCAGAAATGTAGGTTCGACATGATCAAAGTATTGACTCGCCTGGCGCGGTTTACCGCGGTCTTGAGCTCACTCAAAGCTATATCATTTGATGGTCTTGAGCTTCCAGTCTTTATCTTCAACTTGATCTCGATCTCACTTGATCCATTCATTCTTCGGGACTCCAGTTTCTAACTACGCGATAAACGAATGAATCCAAATAAAAGCAAATATCTCAAAAAGATCCAAATAAATCCAAGTAAACTCAATTTAGATTTAGTATGAGTGATTAGGATGATTTGAGGCAAGGTTGGTGGTAGGATACGATGACTCGATCTTTTTATTAATAATATCTTTTATTACTTTTGTATTTATTAAGGAAGTTCCATGAGTTAGATTAGATCTATGGGTTGGTATTATTAGTCTAGCTGGGTATTATTTTGTCGAGCGCTAATATTCAGGGTATATACTTTATACGCGATATATACAATTTTTAGCTTATCGAATTAATTTTAGAATCTAGGTGTATAGCATTTTATGGGGTAATATTTTATGTAGCCTTAGTTTTCACTAAGCCTATTTCAACTTGAATTAGGATTTAGTTATACGTCCATATCTTGTTATTTCGTGCTCATCATTATTATTTGATATATCTAGTATTAAGATTCAAATAAATAGTACCATTATTGTTTAATCTATACTTTAGTTACTATTAGGCTTAGCCTTCTTTCTAATTTTAGTTTAGACTCAGCAATCTGAGCAATACTTGCTATGTATCATTTTATGTGACACTAATTACTCGTGTTAATAGTTACATATTTACTTTAGAGCATCTTTATGTCCGCTAGGTTATTTTGATGCTTAATGACCTAGACTATTCCATTTTAGTTACCGTATACTATTATAGCCTTTTTATTTGAGCGCTCTTTGCAAGTTACTAATACAAATATTTTTATCCCTTTGTGACTCGAGCCTACTGTACTAGGTTATATTTTACTATCAATATTCTACTGAATCCACGACTGAGATTCATTTGTCGATGACATGCTAGGGAGGACTATTATTCACATCGCTACTTTATGTAGATTACTTTTAATATTTGATGACCTAGGGGTTACTTTATTATAATTGCCGCATGTATACTTATATATCTTTCTGATAAGACATTTCTACTTGAAGACGCCCTATTAATGAAAGGTTGCTATCAATTTATGTGCTTGTTGAGGACATAGGGGCGACCACCATAATTTAAACGGCTACATTTTATATTAATCAAAAGTACCACTAAAAATAAATCTAGATTTGACGTATAATAATCCCAGGAGGCAATCTCTACGTTGCATGAATCTTAATACTATGGTTTAACTCAACTTATCCTTACATCATATTTTTATTATGTTTTGCATTTCAGTTAATTATTCGAACTTTTACCTAACTATTTCCCTTAATCATTTATATGTCAATACACTCATAAATCCATATTTAAGGTAAAGTAAACTTTATTCGAATCTAAACTAATTTTCTTAGCTTCCTGGGGTTATTTTCTAATTATCTTCCTTAGACTTTCATTAGTTGAAATGGTTAACAAAATAAAGTAATGGAAAAAGATGAAATGCGCCAGGGAGGGATCGAACTCAAGACCTTCAGCGTGAGGACGGCTGGGCTGACCAGTTGGGCGACGGCCCACTCGTGCTGTGAACGGGAGAAATGAGTAGAAGAAGCGAGCCATTGCCTCGGTAGAACAGAGGAGCTCGGGGCCGGGGAAGGGCGGCGGGTGCGCCGGCGAGGAGGGACCGGGGAGGGAGCGGTGATGGCCAAAATGGAATCCCTGCGCCCTCTTGAGGTTGATAGAAGTGGCGGCGGCGGTCGGGGGTCACCGGAGGAGGGTCGGCGGCGTGCGGCGGCGGCCGGCGGTGAAGGTGGGACGGGGCGGCGCCGTTGCGGCGGGAGAGAGGGGGATTGAAGAGGAGCGTGAGCAGGAGTGAGCCACGGGGGTGCTCGCTGACGAACTGGCCGAGCTGGAGGGAAGCCACGGCGAGCTGGCGGCAGTGGCCTACGGCGGCGCGGGCGAGCGCACGACGCCGGCGAGCTGGGGCGGACCATAGCTCCGGCAGGTGGCGGGGAAGTCTTCGGGGTGGTGTGGGGGTGCTCTCCCGCAGAGGAATCGAGCCGAGGAGTTGCGGAGGAGAATTGGCGCTGGCGGCGGCGGTTTCGGCCGGAGTTGGGGAGGTTGGGCGGCGCGTGAGCTCCGGTGCGTGAGATTTCAATTAACTTGGAGGGAGGGTTGTTGGGGAGTGGTTACATGTCGTGATGCAGCCGGATTGGTGGGGGATGCACCAGGGTACCCGGACGGCATGGAGGCAGCGGCGGCTCGCTTGGGGAGAAACGGGAGAAGAGACAGGGAGTGCGCGCGGGGAGCTTCTTATGGTCACAGGGGGCTGCGGAGACGGTGGGCGGCGCGGGGAAACCGTGGGCGATGGCCAGGGAAACCGTGGGCGGTGCGGGCGCATGCTTGCCACGGGGCGGAAGAGATCTGCGGCGTCAGAGGAAGCTGAGCGCAGAGGGTGGCGACGCGACGGGGCTTGCGCGCGTGCCTGAGCAGAGGATGATGGCGACGAGTCAGGGAACGGCGCTGACGATGGGGTGCATGAGCGCCACGGGGAGGCGAGGCAGAGCGCGGGCTGTCCGAGCGGAGATGGGGCTCGGCCCCGTCTGAATGCCGCGAGGGCAGAGGGAGGAAGAAGGGGATGCGGGGGCACGGGCCCGCGGGGAAAGGAAGCGGGGTTGGGCCGGCTGTTTCGGTCGGTCTGACCCCAATCACTTTTCCTTTTTTTTTATTATTTCTTTGCTATTCACTTTTTTTTCATACATGTGCACAAATATATATATATATATATATATATATATATATATATATATATATATATATATATATATATATATATATATATATATATATATATATATCTTTATACCATTATTTTGGTATACATATATATTCACATTTTTTTATGCTTTTATTTACCATACTAGTCCTTTTGTATATAATTGCATTATTTTATTTATTTTTGTTGCCCTTGTATTATCAAAATGAAATTTTATATTTTATTAACTCAGGTTTCCTTCTCCTTATACTGGATCATCTTTTCAGATTAGTATTTAGAATTTTAGTTTTCTATTATTTGCTTATTCACTTTTTGGTATTACTAATGTTTGTCTTTGTCTTTCATGAATTTCTTAAATTTTTAGAACCTTAATCAAAGTCAGGAAAACTCCATGAAATCCAAATTCAATAGAATATATTGCAAAAAAATAATAATAATTTAAGAAATTCAGATTTTCAGATTTTAAATTTTTGGGATGTTACAAACCTACCCCCCTTAAATGAATCTCGACCCCGAGATTCCGGTAGAGTTGAAAGAAAGGAGGTGGGGTTATACTAGCTAGCAATGGGTTTCCAGGTGCTGCTCGACGTATAGTTCCTGAGCTCCACAGGGAGATGAAGATCTACACATTAGGGGTTAACACGTGGAGAAGTCAAAAGGGAAGAGAGAAGCCTTGTTCTTCTGGATAAGTCGTAGACTTCCAGGTACTTGCTCTTTGACGTTGTTGTCTTCACGTCGTCGTAGAATGGAGTAGTTGCATCGCCTATTGGACACAGGGTTGTAGAATTGCATATCGATAGGTGGGGAGCAATGGTCTGTGCCGTAGGGGTAAATAGAAGGGGAGAGGACCTGCACTTAAAGGAGGCAAAAGGGGAGGAAGGAGATCCTTATTCTTCCGGAGAGGTCGTCGTCTTCAGGGTGCTTGCTCCTTGATTTTGCTTTTTTTTTTGACATTTTATCTCATAGGGCTACCCCCCTTAAATAAATGACGATTGTCACTAATCATCCATTGTACTCTAGCTGTCTGGGTCATCACGAGATTGGCGGGTGGTCTTCTTCACAGTGATGTTGTTTTTCCTTAAATACTGGAAGGTTGAAAAGTCTTCGCTTCTTCTCGATTGCCCTGGTTTTGGGGTACTTGTTATTTCGTTCCTTTGGATCCGATGGGGTTTTCAGAAAAGGTGAGAGGGAATAGCATGAGATGAGGATTAAATCGCGGAGATAAGGTGTTCTAACCCATTTAACTTTAAAGGAAAATACCCCAGAAGCTGGGGTGATACAGAACCACACAAATTTTAAAAGCAAGCTTTTCCTGTGACTGCGAAATAGGACGCCCAAGGGCAAGAGGCAGTGCACAGAGCCAAATAAAATCTTGCAACAATACAACGTCTACTCGGGGAACACACATAGGAGGGTGTAGGGTTCATATGCACAGTCCGTCTAAAACGAGACCATCTTATCTTCATGATCATCTTCGACGTTCCTAACCTTAATATTTGGAGTAGGGGTATGAGAAAAGGATCAAAATTTTCCTTTTGTAATTAATAGAAAGAAGTGGATAGTATTTGGGGTAGTTTCATTGGTTTTGGCACTCATTTTTTTTTATAAATGATCCTGGTGGCTAAATAAAAAAAATTTTAAAAAAAAATATCCTAATCTCTCCCAACGTTCAACTATCCATCACTGAATCAATTCACTCCCATATGATGTTTTTGTACATAAGGCTTAGAATCCAATGGCCTTTATAATTTAACTTCCACTTTTGCAAACTGCACTCAGGCTATCTTTCTCCATTAATTGTTCATGGTATTACTGCCATCTAAAACTCCAAACAGCGAAGGAGATTATTTATTTTATTCGATCCACCAATCATACTCTTCCTATTGTATCATCCACCATTTCATTAATCTAGTCATGATTATCTAAGTCCCGCATAAATCTTTGACCTTCAATCATATATTTGTGGATTAAATATCATATTTTCACTATGACTGTATAATCAAAATCTCGAATTCACTATTGGTCAACTTATTGACTCTACAATCCAATGAAAATGCAATACCTTTACTATAAATCCACCTATATATAAATTGTCCATCTAAAACTTTTATTAATCGAATCAAGGTTACCAAAGTCTTATGTGTGCCTGAATTTCCACCACATTTTTATAAATCCAATCTCAGGTTCGTCAATTGCCGGTTTTATCAGCTTTCCAATCCTATGAAGATCTAACTTTCTTTATTTAGATCCACTGATGTCTTTCGTATCGTGACCTCCTAATAATCCAGTCTGGTGTCATTGATCCAAATCCATAGTTTGCTTCTCCAATGATCAACCTGAATCTTTATTGTCTATCTACTCCTCAATTCTGAATTCTGATGATTATCCAACATTATTACCTTTAAGTCCACCAGTGTCATGTGTATCAGGACTTCCTAGTAATTCAAGATTGTATTCAAAATCATAATTACTCCTCGGGTAACCACCTAAATCTTCAGTGACAACCTCCGATTTAATTCATTATTATGAACATCTTCCAGGAATAATGTTATTAATCAAGCATGTACTCTGATAATTGTTATCATCTCTCCCATTTCTCGAAACTCCATCAATTTATCTAGCAATCGATCATGTTCCATTATTCCACTATTGTAAATATCTCCCAAGAATTATGTTATTTATCAATGTGGTACTCCCGCGATTATTTCCATATTTCCTATTTCTCCAAGAATAACTTAATTCATCCATCTAGTCATTCTAATTCTTTCTGTTAGGCTCCACCAAAAATTTTTTGTTCTTCCAATTTTCACCCTATTGTTTACTCCAGAAATAAAACAATCTTTGATATTAAGCTTCAAGGTTAGGCACCATGACTCTTGGCCTTAAGTGCGTTTTCATAGAGAGTTTACAAGAGAAGTACTGGATTTTCATTACTTTGAATTTGGATAAGAGCTTCAGAAGTAAAATGGCTAGGGCAGCATATGGATGAGGGGGAATCATCTAAGATAGATAAGAATGAGCAATATAACTTATATTTTTGGAATTAGTATTTTAAAGAAGTATTTCTAGTTATGAACTAACGACCAAGCTAACTAGGTCACGACCTGCAGTCGATATGCTCTGATACCAAAGCTGTAAGGACCGAGATATTAACATCCGGATTCCTCTGTGATTTACTGCACTATTCCCTGGATCAGTAGATAGTGCTCACAGTCTACAGTTCTGAATATCAAAATACATATCATGCGAAAGCGTAAATGTAATAGTAAACTTACTCATGGGCCGATTAGGCCGAAATCATTAAATTGCAGCAGCGGAAGAACGAAGCACACAGGTGGGACCTTCAGGACATGCCCACAGGCAGCCAACTGGAGGTTCGCGACCTAGCCCTTGACATCTTCATCTTCTCGCCAGCCTGTCCAATCTTGTTGCTGAGGCGAGGTGATTTGATTTCCTGATTCTGAATTTTGTCGCAAAAGCGAGCGTGAGCACTCCGACCCCGTGCTCCGCGAGCCAATACACAGAATGCAAATAAATAGTATGCATGGCTTAACAAAGGAGAGGCTCGGGCTATTTTATTTTGCGTAGAGTGCTTTTGAATACAATTAATTAAAAAGCCCTATGACTTAGCAATTTTGGAACAAATCATAATGTACAAGGAAATGCATTATTAATATCGGTTCAGATTCCATCCACCGTTACATGGCATCTGCACCATATAGCAATTTCTTCAGCGTTATAGCCGCTTAACTTACCACTGGGACGACGCCCAGGACAATTCCAAACCAGGGCAGTCCTTCGCCCTTCACATTTCCATTCCCACCCACTAAACATTTTGAAATAGAACTATCTCGAGTAAGTTCCCATGTCCGCCCATGACCGTGGGCACGGCTATTCGAATAGTTTTAACTCTGCAGAGTTTGTACACTTTCACCACAAGAGATGAACTATCCTTTTTGCCAACATGCTTCCTTAGGCATGAGACCCAGATAATTTATCAGAAAGCCTTTACCTTACTCCGATCTAGCTAGACACCACCCACGCTGAGGTTTCACCGCTGAAGGGTTACACCACCACAGTCAGAAGCCCCCTCTTGCGCCGTGCGAGTACAGTACACCCTGTGCCTCACTGTGAGTAAACCAGTACACCCTGGCACCCACTTTCCTCGGTGATATCTGAACTAAATCCTTGCAAGTTATTCAGCTAGGTCGTACCCATTATAGACTTGTGGTTGTACTGTTTTACATCAGGAGGTCATCACAAGATTCAGTCCTTAGTATCATCTGAGCGGTTCTACCACACTCCATAATTTGTGCTCCCACCGCACCACATACCAGCCCCCAAACCATCCGCTCAGATATGTAAGCAATTTAAGAGTTTTGAGAGCAGAAAATAACCCTGTCAAAATATACCAGTCATTCCCACCATGACTGCCCAAATCAATTTCTCATGATTAAAGTGATGCTTGGGCGCCTTCGCGCCCATGAGTACCTAAACATTACTAAGCATGGCATATAATTACGGACTTATTTTCGAAAGGGTATTATTATAATTTTTGCTAGGGCGACAAGGTTCTCGACTTCAAGTATTCCAACGGAGGGGTAATATTAATTCAAGGCACACAATGGAATATAACTAGAGTCTAAATTAACATGTATTTGCATATAAATAACCGCATGCAATTTGATAATTTAAAGCAAAGTAATTTGCAGAAATGTAGGTTCGACATGATCAAAGTATTGACTCGCCTGGCGCGGTTTACCGCGGTCTTGAGCTCACTCAAAGCTATATCATTTGATGGTCTTGAGCTTCCAGTCTTTATCTTCAACTTGATCTCGATCTCACTTGATCCATTCATTCTTCGGGACTCCAGTTTCTAACTACGCGATAAACGAATGAATCCAAATAAAAGCAAATATCTCAAAAAGATCCAAATAAATCCAAGTAAACTCAATTTAGATTTAGTATGAGTGATTAGGATGATTTGAGGCAAGGTTGGTGGTAGGATACGATGACTCGATCTTTTTATTAATAATATCTTTTATTACTTTTGTATTTATTAAGGAAGTTCCATGAGTTAGATTAGATCTATGGGTTGGTATTATTAGTCTAGCTGGGTATTATTTTGTCGAGCGCTAATATTCAGGGTATATACTTTATACGCGATATATACAATTTTTAGCTTATCGAATTAATTTTAGAATCTAGGTGTATAGCATTTTATGGGGTAATATTTTATGTAGCCTTAGTTTTCACTAAGCCTATTTCAACTTGAATTAGGATTTAGTTATACGTCCATATCTTGTTATTTCGTGCTCATCATTATTATTTGATATATCTAGTATTAAGATTCAAATAAATAGTACCATTATTGTTTAATCTATACTTTAGTTACTATTAGGCTTAGCCTTCTTTCTAATTTTAGTTTAGACTCAGCAATCTGAGCAATACTTGCTATGTATCATTTTATGTGACACTAATTACTCGTGTTAATAGTTACATATTTACTTTAGAGCATCTTTATGTCCGCTAGGTTATTTTGATGCTTAATGACCTAGACTATTCCATTTTAGTTACCGTATACTATTATAGCCTTTTTATTTGAGCGCTCTTTGCAAGTTACTAATACAAATATTTTTATCCCTTTGTGACTCGAGCCTACTGTACTAGGTTATATTTTACTATCAATATTCTACTGAATCCACGACTGAGATTCATTTGTCGATGACATGCTAGGGAGGACTATTATTCACATCGCTACTTTATGTAGATTACTTTTAATATTTGATGACCTAGGGGTTACTTTATTATAATTGCCGCATGTATACTTATATATCTTTCTGATAAGACATTTCTACTTGAAGACGCCCTATTAATGAAAGGTTGCTATCAATTTATGTGCTTGTTGAGGACATAGGGGCGACCACCATAATTTAAACGGCTACATTTTATATTAATCAAAAGTACCACTAAAAATAAATCTAGATTTGACGTATAATAATCCCAGGAGGCAATCTCTACGTTGCATGAATCTTAATACTATGGTTTAACTCAACTTATCCTTACATCATATTTTTATTATGTTTTGCATTTCAGTTAATTATTCGAACTTTTACCTAACTATTTCCCTTAATCATTTATATGTCAATACACTCATAAATCCATATTTAAGGTAAAGTAAACTTTATTCGAATCTAAACTAATTTTCTTAGCTTCCTGGGGTTATTTTCTAATTATCTTCCTTAGACTTTCATTAGTTGAAATGGTTAACAAAATAAAGTAATGGAAAAAGATGAAATGCGCCAGGGAGGGATCGAACTCAAGACCTTCAGCGTGAGGACGGCTGGGCTGACCAGTTGGGCGACGGCCCACTCGTGCTGTGAACGGGAGAAATGAGTAGAAGAAGCGAGCCATTGCCTCGGTAGAACAGAGGAGCTCGGGGCCGGGGAAGGGCGGCGGGTGCGCCGGCGAGGAGGGACCGGGGAGGGAGCGGTGATGGCCAAAATGGAATCCCTGCGCCCTCTTGAGGTTGATAGAAGTGGCGGCGGCGGTCGGGGGTCACCGGAGGAGGGTCGGCGGCGTGCGGCGGCGGCCGGCGGTGAAGGTGGGACGGGGCGGCGCCGTTGCGGCGGGAGAGAGGGGGATTGAAGAGGAGCGTGAGCAGGAGTGAGCCACGGGGGTGCTCGCTGACGAACTGGCCGAGCTGGAGGGAAGCCACGGCGAGCTGGCGGCAGTGGCCTACGGCGGCGCGGGCGAGCGCACGACGCCGGCGAGCTGGGGCGGACCATAGCTCCGGCAGGTGGCGGGGAAGTCTTCGGGGTGGTGTGGGGGTGCTCTCCCGCAGAGGAATCGAGCCGAGGAGTTGCGGAGGAGAATTGGCGCTGGCGGCGGCGGTTTCGGCCGGAGTTGGGGAGGTTGGGCGGCGCGTGAGCTCCGGTGCGTGAGATTTCAATTAACTTGGAGGGAGGGTTGTTGGGGAGTGGTTACATGTCGTGATGCAGCCGGATTGGTGGGGGATGCACCAGGGTACCCGGACGGCATGGAGGCAGCGGCGGCTCGCTTGGGGAGAAACGGGAGAAGAGACAGGGAGTGCGCGCGGGGAGCTTCTTATGGTCACAGGGGGCTGCGGAGACGGTGGGCGGCGCGGGGAAACCGTGGGCGATGGCCAGGGAAACCGTGGGCGGTGCGGGCGCATGCTTGCCACGGGGCGGAAGAGATCTGCGGCGTCAGAGGAAGCTGAGCGCAGAGGGTGGCGACGCGACGGGGCTTGCGCGCGTGCCTGAGCAGAGGATGATGGCGACGAGTCAGGGAACGGCGCTGACGATGGGGTGCATGAGCGCCACGGGGAGGCGAGGCAGAGCGCGGGCTGTCCGAGCGGAGATGGGGCTCGGCCCCGTCTGAATGCCGCGAGGGCAGAGGGAGGAAGAAGGGGATGCGGGGGCACGGGCCCGCGGGGAAAGGAAGCGGGGTTGGGCCGGCTGTTTCGGCCGGTCTGACCCCAATCACTTTTCCTTTTTTTTTATTATTTCTTTGCTATTCACTTTTTTTTCATACATGTGCACAAATATATATATATATATATATCTTTATACCATTATTTTGGTATACATATATATTCACATTTTTTTATGCTTTTATTTACCATACTAGTCCTTTTGTATATAATTGCATTATTTTATTTATTTTTGTTGCCCTTGTATTATCAAAATGAAATTTTATATTTTATTAACTCAGGTTTCCTTCTCCTTATACTGGATCATCTTTTCAGATTAGTATTTAGAATTTTAGTTTTCTATTATTTGCTTATTCACTTTTTGGTATTACTAATGTTTGTCTTTGTCTTTCATGAATTTCTTAAATTTTTAGAACCTTAATCAAAGTCAGGAAAACTCCATGAAATCCAAATTCAATAGAATATATTGCAAAAAAATAATAATAATTTAAGAAATTCAGATTTTCAGATTTTAAATTTTTGGGATGTTACAAGGAGGGAGGAGGAGGCGGAGGGGATCCACGAGAGAGAGATAGAGAGGTGCAGTTGGGAACTTGGGATGAGGGAGAGAAGCGGCCGAGAGAGGGAGAGAGACGGATTGGAGGAGGCAAGTGTGCGAGGGGAGGCTAGGGTTCCCTATTATATACTCTGAGCCCGTTCACAGGCTGAGATGGGCCGGACGTGCCTTTTACAGAGATGATAGCAGTGCAAATATTTTCACCAACGGTTGATATACCGAACCATTGGTAAAAATAATTTTCACCAACGGTTCGTATTACGAACCGGTTGTGAAAAGTATCACCAACGGTTTTGTTCAAACCGACGGTGAAAATGCCATTGGTGAAAACCATTTATGTAGTAGAGAGGGCCGCCTCTATAAATAGGCCCTATTTATTTATAGAGGCGGCCCTCCTAAGAGGGCCACCTCTGTAAATTGGTTTCTAGAGGTGGTTTTCGTTACTTGGCACCTACCCGATTTATAGAGGCGATAGATTAATAGTGCCGCCTTATAAAATAAAATCAGGAGTCTTCTAAAACCGATTTTGTTGTAGTGCACAAAGCTATATTTAGTCTGAGCCACATATATATGTCGAAGTTGGATGCATTGAATCAAGTATTATGAGCCCGTAAAAAGCTCTTATCAAGTGTTGTTTTACAATGGTATAGGCACTTCAGATATTAAACATGTGCTTATTTGAAATTAGAAATATGGGATCTTGTATGGTGTGTGTTAACTTGTGTTCTGCGCACAAGAATGTGCATATTCATACTAACACTGGAAAAAAAACAACAAAAACTTAAGCATAGCTATGAACTTGAAATAATGAAATATAATTTGGGAAGCAATGAAGCTTGACAATGTCAGATTCAATTTGATAGTCAAGCGTAACTGACTTTTTTTGGTAATGTTTGACAAATCTGAGTCACGGATCTTAAAATTAAATAAGATGGTTGGGAAAAATAGGGTGTCCAAAGAATTTATCCTAAAAAATATCAATGACAAAAAGAGAAGATGGGCACATGAAGAATTAGGTCCCATCCTCAAAAATGTAGAATGTTGTTTTAGGTTGCGTTTGCTGGGGATTTAGATTCTTGTAGAAATGTTTCGGATTCACAGTCTCTCGGGAAACGTTTTCTATGATGAATCAGAATAGACCGTTTGATTGGTAGGCTAGGTTCTGATTAAAAATTGTTTTTTATTAAAAAAATCATATAAATGAAAATATGCTTAAAAAATTTAGAACTTTTTGTGGGTGAAGAACAACTTAAATACAACCCAACCCATTTTAACTAGTTGCACTTTAAAAAAAGGATTAACTGAAAAAATACATGTCCCAGTCCGTCACGACCCCCAGGACGTGATTCTTATCTTTGCGGAATTCATGTCCCAGTCCGTTGTATTTTAATTCAATTAACCTCTTTTAAATGGCTTTGTAAGTAAACATGATACTGCTGTTATTCACAACTGAACTCCTGAGCTGTTGTGGGTAGTACGATGTCTCTGTTCCTAAACATGGGGGTGTTACATGTTTTGGCGGGAGTGAGGGAGTTGTCAACCCGGCGGAGTCGTGTGCGGTTGGGGTTTTGAAGACGTGCGAATTGCCGGCGTGAGAGTGGAACAGGCGTCCTCGGTAATCGCAACTGGCGTGATCTGATCTGGTGTTCACAGTCGAATTTTTTTTGTACGGATAATCAATTTTTTATTCGAAATTACATAAATGTACTCGCGAGAAAATTTTTTACAAAAATAGGCTCCAGTCGCCTAATGGTTGGGCGATTGGAGCCTTTCGCCCAACCAGACCGCGACACAATTTGTCTCGCTGCACAGTAGAGCGACTGCATTCAGTCGTTCTTCCGTACGGCAACTAGAATGCAGTCGCCATCCCGTTAGGCGACTAGCATGCAGTCGCCATCCCGTTAGGCGACTGCATGTAGCCCCCCGTGATTGTTTTAGATTTTGTGAATTTTGTAACGTTGAACCGGTAAAAAATACGGTGAAGTTGTAATAAAAGTTTATGTTCATTATATATTGTAGGTGTGTAAAAAGTTTTAAAAATAATTTTTATGAAAGATTGAGTAGAGAACGATCGATACATACACTGTTAAGTGAGATAGTTTATGTGCGGAGAGAGATGATAGACTTATGTAAATTTCAATAAACTTCATAATATAACTGTGAGTAACATGCCGTATGTTTTTTCGTTACATGCATAACATATATAGCATCTGCAGCACGCCTCACTTGTCACCCTGGTGTGCCCCGTCACCGCGCCCGCGTCCTCCCATACGGCCCGCTTGGCCCTCCTCCGGTGTAGCGGGTTATGACGCTCCGAAAAAGTAAACCGAGCAGGAGGGTGTCGATCCCACCCCTGCGCAGGCGGAGTCAGCTGCACCTCTGGCTGTGTGGCCTCCGGTGCACCTGGGAGGGCACTGCCAGATAGAACCTCCGGTGCTGCGTCGGAGAACTGCCCGGGCCACTCTGCGAAATACTGGTCCACATCCTCCTGTCCTGGGGAGACGTCGTGCTGCTGGTAAGTACCTGCAATATTAATATCGTTAGTTTGTTGCATGTCGTCTATGGATAAACACGATATAAGACCCTCTGCGTACCCGTAGCTGGCGCCATGGAGGAGGCGTACACCCCCTGCGTGGGAAAGACAGGGGTGTGCGTAGGAGGCGTGAAGTGAACCGGTGTAGGAGGCCCTGCCCAGGCTGAACCCCCTGGCTGCTCCGGGTGAGGTGGTGGAGGACGTGTCCACGTAGGTGCAGCAGAGTAGTGCCATGCTGGTCGGGGTGGCACTGGTGGACGAGCAGTCGGAGCGGTGGACGTGGAGACCGCTGGTAGCCTCGTGCAGGACAGTAGGCTAACGATACGTCTACACCCCTCGTGCATCCGACGCGCAAAGCTGACGCCCTCCTCATGGGTCAGCTGCGCACCACTGGAGAGCCTCTCAAGTACTGTGCCGGAGTCGGCACATAGGGCAGAACCGACGTCAGCCTGGACACAAAGACATGAAATGGTCGATTATCGAAACGACATTACCATTTGGGAATCTTTGAAATGATATGTAACGTACCGCGAGGTGAGCGTCGCGCGCGAAGTGCGCAGGGTACGTGTCCGTCGGAGCGGCGACGTGTGTGGCAGGCGGGTCTACCACATATACGAGCCTGGTACAGGTCTACGGCTGGTACCAGCGCAGGTACTCCGCGTACTCCCTGCTGTCGTACGGGTGGTCCTCCACGCGGTCGTCGAGCGCACCCTCCCACTGCTCGACCCAGGGCTGCATCCTCAACGACCAGTCCGTGCCTCTTTTCACTCCCTTCGCGCTGTGCCTGCGTATAGAACCATTACATAATGTGAGATACTTGCGAACGCAATATTATGTACATATTTAGCACAAACGATCACTCACCCGTGCATGTGCCGTGGAAGCGATGGTCCGACTGGTACAAGAACCGGCTGCCGTAGCCCGAACTGCCGCATCACCCACTGGGGTGCGTAGTCCTCCACGTAGATGAGGTACACGAGCTTCCGGCGGGTGAGCCAGAAAGCCCAGTCACGCCAGCAAAGTGAGGACAGACCGCTAGGAGCACGGGCCTGCACTGCCGTATCAGCGTACGGCTCCCAGCGCACGTCGTCGGCTGTGATGCGGTCGAGCTGCTCCACAAAGACCCGGTACGCCCGCGTGACCTGCACGTGCGCGAATTGTACCTGCAAGAAAGACAAGTTGTTTAGAATGACGATCGTCAATAAGAAAGAAATAGTTGACTGTGATAATACTTACTCGACGACGGCACCAGATAGAACCCATCGTTGGCCGGTCGACGTCTCCCCCTACATACATCTCGGGCCCGTACGGACCCATGTCGTCTAGCACAGGTCGTCCGAGGCTTAAGCGCTCGAACGACCACAACTGCAGTAGAAGGGGACAGCCCGTGAGGATCGAGTTCGCCTTGACCCTCGTGCACGCATCGCACAGTGCGCGGTACGTCGCGGCAAGTACGGCCGATCCCCAGCTGACCTGGTGGGGCTCGCCGTCAGCGATCGCCCTCGCATAAGCGATAAGGCGCGCATCCACCGAGTTGCCGTGGCTGATGGTGAAAAGCACCCAACCAAATAGCCACAGCACGTACGCCTCCAGGTGCCGCGAGACCTGGTGATCGTCTGCCTGCGGAACCATGCGCTCCACCTGAATGCAAACAAGTTGTTATTAGTACGTAATACCACAAATAAGAGCTTCGAAGACACGATCGATTTTATATACCACGTACCCGGTACTGTGTGAGCCACCTCAGTGTCGGCCCATGGGTCTGCCCCTCTCCGAATATGTGGTGGTCATCGACCAGTGGAACGACACCCTCGAATCTGCCAAGCAGGTCAGCGCGCCAGTCGGCCGGGGCCTCCGGTAGGAAGGCAGCGTCTCCCGCGATTGGAAGCCCAAGGAGCAGGGACACATCCTGTAAGGTCGGTGTCATCTCCCCGAATGGGAGGTGGAAAGTGTGCGTCTCAGGCCGCCAACGGTCCACCAAAGCCGTCAGCAGGGAACGGTCGAATGGAAAGCGTCGTGATCGCTCCCCGCCCGCCTTGTCCTCGCCAGCGGCTCCATCCTCGTCCGTGGCCTGCACCATCCGGGCAAGAGGGAGTAGCCCGGCATCCCGCAGCCTGCAAACAAAGTGAAGGTCAGCCCGGAACGAACTTACGGTTGCACTAAACGCCGGAGTAGTGCAAACCTGGCAGTCCAACGAGGGTCGAGTCCCCAGGCCACGCGAGGTGTGCGTGTCCGGACCACTCCCAGCTGAGGCGGCTCGTCCGTGCTCCCCGGTGGCGGCACTAGACAGGAAGCGCGATGAGAGCGGTCCACGTGCTCGTCCAACAGCGCGAACCGCCACTCCGAGTCATGTCCAGCACGAGTCATACCTGCAAAATTTGTACAATAATTTCTACATTAAATTTTCTACATCTAAATTTGTACAATAATTTCAACATTAAATTTTCTACATCTAAATTTGTACAATAATTTCAACATTAAATTTTCTACATCTAAATTTGTACACTAAACTTTCTACATCTAAATTTGTACACTAAATTTTCTACATCTAAATTTGTACAATAATTTCAACATTAAATTTTCTACATCTAAATTTCAACACTAAATTTTTTACATCTAAATTTGTACAATAATTTCAACATTAAATTTTCCACATCTAAATTTCAACACTAAATTTTCTACATGTAAATTTGTATAATAGTTTCAACATTAAATTTTGTACATGTTCATTTAAATACTATATTTTGTACAATAATGCATTACAAATGGTATACAAATTTTATAAACTATATTTTCTAAACTAAATTTGTAAACTTAATTTCTAAACTATATTTACTAAACAAAATTTGAAAATTATATTTCTAAATTAGATTTCTAAATTTCATTTCTAAACTAAATTTCTAAACTACATTTTCTAAACTAATTTTGTACACTACATTTTCTAAACTAAATTTCTAAACTAATTTTGTACACTAACAAAAAATATAACACCAAAAAATTACCTGAAAATCGCGCACTCCCTCTCCTCTTCTCCCTCTCTTTCTCTCCCCCTCCTTTTCTCCTCCTCTCCCTCTCCTTCTTTCCCCCTCTCTTCTCTGCGCTGCGCGGCCGACGAAAACAGTGGGGGCGCTTCGGCGCTTCGTCGCGGCCGAGTGGGGTTTTATACCCACCTGAAGTCGCCGAACCGTTGGGCGACTGAGATTCAGTCGCCCAACGGTTCGGCGACTGCATGGAAGTCGCCCAACGGTGGGGCGACTGCAATTAATCGCCCAACGGTTGGTAGACTCTTCAGCTGCCGCGGTCTGGTTGGGCGAAAGGATCCAGTCGCCCAACCATGAGGCGACTGGAACCTATTTTTGTAAAAAATTTTCCCGCGGGTACATTTATGTAATTTCGAATAAAAAATAGATTATCCGTACAAAAAATTCGTTCACCGTCTGATCTCGAGTCCCCTCACCCTCGGTTGTCTTCGAAGTGGGTACGGTGACTGGTTGAGTCGAAGCAATGTCTGTTCTCCCTCAGCTGCTCAAGCAATGCCTGTTGGCCTAAAAATAATGATGCCAGGTCTCCTCGTGCTTCCTCATCGCAGCTTCAAACCTATCTTCTAGCTTGTCGTTTACTCATCTGAATTAGATCCGATTGTAGGGATTGCATCAGCTCGAATTGTGCCTGTGCCGTGTTTGGCTCAGCAGATGCATAATCCTCGTCCTCACTGTCGGTACCCAGTAATGCAGCACCGATCAAACCTTCAAGTCCAGAACGTGCCTCTGCCTCTCGCAAAGCTAAGTCAGCTTCCTCTTCGTTGGCTAATTCATCAGGTGTCATCTCCTCTGCGTCTGTCAGTAGGACCAGGAGGTTTATATATATTCAGGGAACTGTGACTTGGATTGGGTCAGGGTCGTCGTCATATGTTCAGGGACCTAGCCAACAGGTAACAGATGACATGAGCATAAGGCATCCTCCTCTTTCCCTTGAATCTGTCAGCAATCCAATCTTCCCACTCACAAATCAGCAAGTCTACTATATCAAACACCAAAGAAAGCAACCACTGTTGTATGACTGTGATTGCCTCACCAAATCACAGCGACTTGTTGAAGGTAAGGAGGAGAACAGCTGCTACTGGTGTGAGCTCTCCCGGCCGTGTCCTCAAAGAGTCTGGACTGAAAGGCTGTCTAAAAATAACCGAAACTGTATTTGACGACGAGGAGGAACTGCTCCTGGGTAACATAACTCATGAACCTGAGTGCTGGGAACAAGTCGAACACCCAGAGCTTCATCTATATATCTCTTCCCTATGTAGAAGGAATAGAGGATAAACTGAATGAATTCACGTGTTCGGGGTATCCACAAAGTAGCAAAGAATATCCTCACCCATTCTGCAACATATTGGTGCGACCAGGGCCAGTAGTCCTGGCATGTATGTCAAGTGAGGAGCGCTGATCTCTTCCTCAATTGTAATCCGGCGGTGAGCACATAACTTCACGCCTCCCTCAGTTATGGCAGCGTAAAATGTGGCCAGCTGCATTGCAGTCGAGAATTGAATGTGTCTTGGTTCCTCTATGGGAACAAACCTCAACTCCTGGATCTTGCTGCCTCTCAGGGTCAACAACTGCTCAGCAGGGGGAGGAGAGGGATGAAGGGTCCTGCAGTCATGTGGCTGCAGCTCAAGTTGTCTCTCCCTCGCTCTCTCCTGATCTGAACTAGTCCGAGCTGGAACAATGACAGTTTGGCGTCCACGACGGCGATTACTGCGTCGTCTTGTGGTCCGCGCTTGATTGTCCTCGTGTTTCTCTTAATGCCAATCTTGCTGACCTTGCCAAGGGCTTGTTGATCTTTTTTTAATCAATTGGACCGTACCATTGCCTTTCTTTTCCAGTCGCGAATCCCTCTGTCCCTGCCTGCTCCCCTAACCATATTGATAAATCCTCAAGTCCCAAAGCAAGAGACAAAAGTATTACATATGCACCTACCTACTTGCACAAAAGGAATCTAGACTCCACATGCAGATTTTGACTTTATAATCTAACCGCATAATGTCGTATAATCTGAGAATTTGAGTTTATACAAGTATCAGTGCATAGATTCAAACCTAGCTAGTCTCCACAAGCAACCTAGGGTTTGGACCGTTTCTCATATTTTACCAAGATTTGGCTATGAGGGTAAAGCGATGAAGAGTAAAATTTTTGCTTTTTAGCCCAAAATTTGAAAGTTTTTTACATATGGACCCCTGGAGAAAAGATTTGCAAAAATGGACCCTTACCACGGCGCCAAATCATATAGCGCCCAGGGTACATGTCACGGCGCCATATGATTTAGCGCCATGTATTGACACGTCGGAGCCACGGTGGCACAAAACGGCGCCATGTCACACGGCGCCGTGCTATGCACGTACGGCGCTGAAGGTAGTGGCGCCGTGTACTGCCTTAGCCACTCAAGCGTGGTCGCCGTGCCTTGCTAAGTCCACCTATTTCGGCGCCAAACATACGAGCGCCGCACGTAGCTTACACGGCGCCATACCATGTGGCGCCGAGATGTGTATATAAGGCGCTCGACTGTTTGGCGCCTCTTTTGGCGCCAAACAGTTGGGCGCCGTATATACACATCTCGGCGCCACATGTTATGGCGCCGTGTAAGCTACACCTGACAAAAAACACAGCAAAACAGCAAACTTTTCTGTAAAACATATGCACATACACAGACATACACACATACATTCACACATGAAACATCTGAAAACCTAAATAACAACATCGTTATCAATAAGTCTCAAAATACCACATAAATATACAAAAGTCTCAAAATATCACATAAGTTTGAAAATATGACATGTCTATAGAAAAAGTCTCAAAACATCACTGCCTCTTGGCCTTCCCCTTGCCCTTGGCTAGAGCATCACTCCCTGGAGTATACGTGCTCGGGGGACGAGCCGAACGACGAGGCCGCTGCGAAGCCTGAGTAGACGGTGCGTCAGGCATCTGGGACATCCCAATCTCGTCGTGGGTAGATGCCTCCTCGTCCTCGTGCTCCTCGTCGACGTCGTCACCCTGCTCCTCCTCGACGTCGTCACCCTGCTCCGCCTCGTCGTCGTCGTCGTCATCGCCCTGACTAAAAGTCGGAGTGCGTGACGAGCTCCTCGTGGACTGGCGCGTGCCGACGTGTGACGACGAGGCTGCAGCGGCACCCGAGCGCTGGGAGGCCGCCGGTGGTGCGACGTCCGTGCGTGCGCGGCAACCACACCGACCTGCCGCCCGACTGAGGCGACGTCGAAGTCTCTGCAGGAGGTCCCTCAGGCTGCGGTTCTCGCTGTCCAGGTCACCAACTGGGTGGCTGAGAGCCTCGTCGATGTCCCGCACCGAGGTTTGGAGAGAAGTCCCCTAAAGAATATCATGCACCGAGGTTTGAACATAAATAAGTACGAGATAAACGTATTGAACCAAAGTAAGTGTAAATATCATGCATTCCGTACCACTCGATCAAGAATCGGAGCGGCCTCGACCACTGTGCCCTCCCTCGCACGCTTGTCGTACGCGGTGTCCTCGTCCTCGGACGAAGCGAGGTCCGCGTAGTCGACATCGGTCCACTGCTGCCTCAGCCTGTAGCGGGTGGCGCCGTGGTACCAGGACAAGTAATCCCGGAAGCTGGCGTTGCTGTGAGGGGTACTGTCCGGCTCGCAGTTGTCCTCCATCCTCCTCCACCACTGGACGTAGTCTCGGTGGTAATGAGCGAAGTCCGTCACCTTTCGTTGGCGGACCCTGTCGAACCTGTACATATAGCAGATGTCAACAATAGTTGTTAGTACGAACAAAAAGAATTTTAAATGAAACACAAATTTTTACTTACTTGTGCAACTCAACAGAAGTCGACATCCCCTCTGGGGGGAAGAACTGCACGAGGCCGAACTGACGCGCAACTCTGTGGGGGAGGTGAATCTCCACGGCGTAGAAGCAGATCAGCGGACACCTCATCCTCCAAATATGGGAGTCCCTGCGGCACATGGTGCTGAGCGGTAGCGCTAGAACCTGTGCCTCGGAGTAAGGCTCCCAGGACACCTAGTAAGCGAACACACGATTAGCCATGTACAAAAACCAAGAACTGTAGAAAAAATAAATGCAGTACCAATTTCTTACCATCGTGGGAGACAAGGTGTCAAGCTCGTTGCTGAAATCCACGTACGCCCGCTGAGTAGTCGCGAACGGGACTGACACTGCATCCCACAGGTACGCAACAGTGGGGCCAAGGTCATCCACACCCTGTGGATGCCAAGGCTGCGCCTGCAACACTCGAGGGCGCCCCACTGGAATGCGTGTCCACATCCACACCTAGCAAGCGAACATAGGGGCAAACATACGATTAGCCATGTACGAAAACAAAGAACTGTAGGAAAAATAAATGCATTACCACACCTGCAGGAGGAAGACGCAGCCACCAAGCGTCGACGTGGGCGCCTTGCGTCGACAGGCCTCGCAGAGCTGGCGGTAGAGGAACGCGAGGACCGCCGAGCCCCAGCTGAACTGTCCAGCGTCTCCCCGGTCCTGGAGGCAGTGGATGTACATCCACGAAGCAGCATCCCCCGTGGCGTCCGGGAACAGCACTGCCCCGAACATGTGCAGGACCCAAGCGCGGCAGTGGAAGGTCACCGTGGCGTCGTCCGCGGCATCAGGGCATTCACCAAAGGTACCCCGCAACCATCTAAGGTGGACCCCCGAGACGCGGCCTCGCCTGGGATTATCTGGTACAGGAGGCAATGGCGTGCCCAGGAAGGCCTCCACACGTGCCCTCCAGCCCTCAGACACCGCCGGGCCGACCACCGGCTGTCCCCTGATGGGAAGTCCAAGTATCATCGCCACGTCCTGCAGCGTGACGGTCATCTCCCCACAGGGTAGGTGGAACGTGTGTGTCTCTGGCCTCCACCTGTTAATAGTACAAGGAGAAAAGAATTAGTTACGTATGTAAAAATATAGAAGCGAAAACAAATAGACCCGATAGAGAAAATGCACCTGTCGACAAGTGCGGTCAAAGCGGGGTGGTTGAAAACCGGCATGCCCCGCCGTATTAGGTTAGCGACCGTGTGAAGCCCAGCACGACGCAGCAGTGGGGTATAGCGGTTGTCGTATCTCATCAACTGGACCGCATCATGGGTTCGAGGACGAAGTATGGGTATGTCCTGAAAATTGCTATAAAAGTTAGCTGCGTGACCATCAAGTTGAACACATGTACAATTCGACCACACACATACCTGGCCGTCCTCCGTGAGCCTGCCGCGGTGCTCCCTCTCGTAGAACTCGTCTAGCAGCCGGTATCTCGCCATCCTGTGATAAATTTTAGAATTCAATGTTTAAGAAATATTCAAATAAGAAATTTATAAAACATATTTACAAATAAAAATAAGAATCAAATTGAATTATGAAATTTGAATCAAAATGAAAGTATTAGAGATTTACCCTTGGTTAAATACATGTCAGCTTGTATATGATTTACCCTCCATAGTTTTTTTTACGTATTTTGCAAATACCTTTATGAATAGTTTTCACTGGTAGCTTATTGATAATGAGGGCAACAAAATGATATAAGTCTCACCAATGAACGATAAATGCATCTATTCTCCGACATCAATCTTACTCAAATTTCTAAATATTCATCAATCTCACAAAAATCAAATCCTAAAAACGATTGTATACACAATACTACTCTTACATTACGCATTTCTATTGCAAATCTAACCTAAAACCGATCCAAATTGAACTAATTTCATCTAGGGTTTCAAATATTCCCCCACGAAATGTAGCTCAAATAATCCATATCTATTGCAAAAAAATCAAGGGAGGGGAGAGAGTTCACCTTACTTGTTCGATTTGGAAGCAAAACCGTGAGAAAAATCGGTGGATTTGAGAGGATTTGGAGGGGGAATAGAGGGGAGGCGGCGGCGGTTTACTGTTTGAACATAGCAGAGAGAGGGGGAGCTGGGGGGCCGGGGGCCGCGCTCGGGCTTAAGTCACGAAGCACGGCGCCATCACAGTTAGCGCCTAGGGTACATGAAACGGCGCCACAGACCATGGCGCCGTGCTGTGCCACCGTGGCTCCGACGTGTCAATACACGGCGCTAAAGCATATGGCGCCGTGACATGTACCCTGGGCGCTATATGATTTGGCGCCGTGGTAAGGGTCCATTTTTGCAAATATTTTCTCCAGGGGTCCATATGTAAAAAACTTTCAAATTTTGGGCTAAAAAGCAAAAATTTTACGATGAAGAAGGATCTCACCAAGGGCACAACACAAGCCCGCAGCAGATGAGGAAGGTGATGGCGACGGCCAGCGGAAGACGGTGAAGTCGAGATTAGGCGGCAGGCCTAGATGCGCGAAAGGATGAAGGCGGGCCACGATATGGTGAGGAACCCGAGGATCCTGACACCGGTGACAGATCAGCAGACACGGGCCAACGGCCGGGCGCCGGGCACCGGCCTGTGTCTCCGGAGATGGGAGCTCGTCGGCGGCGGACGGTCAGATGTAAATGGTCATTCAATTGACAAGTACTGTGGTGTTTAGGAGGGCCGGTTTGGTAGCAACGGATGGCCGAGATGTATCGAAGATAGATGGGCGGCACATATTAGGGTGTTGATCACCGGAACATATATACGCTCATGTCACGACCGGAACATACTGTCATCAACAAATATATGGCAGGCACCATATGTTCCGCTGACATAACACGGCCAATAATGGTGGCACATACTATGATCATCAGCTACATTGTCACCGGATGCACACAAAGGCCTGTAGAAAACGTCCCCGCACAACATTAATACTCAATCTAGGCCAAATGTTTCGACACCCAATATACAAGAACTAGTCATTGTCGACGAGAACAAATGGTAGTTACATGGAAGGTTTCAATTCACGATTGCGGCCTCGTCATGATCCAGTAGTCTTACGTAGGCAGTCTTCAAACAGAGCTGGGTCCACATCCGTTCCGAAAGGAGGCATGTCCTGATATCCGTTCCCTTCTTCCTCGGTTCTATTTTCAACACCGACGATCTTCCTTTTACCTTGAAGCACGACATGTCTGCCCTCATTGGCCAGGTCTTTTGCATAGAATACTTGGACTACATCTTTAGCCCATACGAAAGGTTCTTCTCTGTAACCCATGGCAATCCATCCAAGTATTGCTTGTGCAGCCTGACAAAGTTCGTTGATTATGGACTGTTCCTTTCGTGAGACCTCGATTCCGGAGTGATAGAGCAATAAAAAATCATTGTGCGCAGTGGAACTCTCTATCTGCTCTTATGACTTTATACCACAAAAACCAAGCGCACTCTCCTCGAATTCGTGCAAAGTTTGGCTGTTTCAATGCAGTTGTAGAGATGGGCGCAGCCTGTCGATAGGAATATCAATGCGCATACATATATAACCTGACAAGTATGAAATAAATGTGGAAAGATTGACAAACCTTAGCATTGGTGATCTTCGCGGAATCGAGGAGTAGTCTCATATGGTGGCACACGTAGAATCCACGCGTGTTGCCCGGCTGCTGTTGGTGGCACTGCAAAAAATAGAATGTGTTAAATCAAGAGGCATTACTACTAAGTGTTGTATAGGAATAATTAATGTGTAGCTAGCGAATACTTGAAAATTGCGAACATATTTCAAGGGCTTGGCCCCTGTCGTCGAGCCACATGTTTATGGAACATATGTGGCGAACGACCTTCGTTATTCGAAAAAGTTGGATTAGTTATTCGGAAGAAAAGAAAGAGTACAATGTATAATGTACTTACCTATCGAGTATTTCAGCGATAACTGTGTACTTGGATTTGTTCTTCCTTAGAGAATCAAGGTATATAGTCTTGTTCCATTTTGGAACAATTACAATTAAAATCCAATAGAAGTGCTCATTGTATGGCACAAGAAGAAATTCCTTATCGCGGTGAGCCAGTAGTGTTGATGTAATATAGCGCTCGACGAAGGTTGCATCCTCGTTGATGGTACCAATAGAGACCAAGAGTGGGTCCAGAAAACCACGTCCTCGACCTCAACCACGGCCCTTATGACCGCGACTTCCACTTTGACCATGATTTCGACTTTGACCCAATCCTTTGGCCACGACCCTTCGATGATGGCATCGATTTCGACCACGGCATGAACGTCGACCACGGCATTGACTTCGACTATGGCCCTTTGACCCTTCGACTATGACCACGGTCTCGACCTCGACCATGGCTTCGACGTTGCCCACGTCGACTTTGACCACGGACCACGGCCATAGCCTCAACCATGGCCTTGACCTCGAACACGGCCTCGACCATAGACCACGGGCCGTCGACCATAATCACGGCCTCGACCTCGAACACGGCTTCAACTTGGACCACAACGCTCTTCGACCATGATCTCGACTTCGACTACGGATCACGTTGTTTCGATTATAATATTTTTACTAAATCCTCCAATTTTTCTAAATTGCATACGAACCCTTTCAAATTACATATAGATCCTCGATTTTTTTGGCAAAACTATCGTTCACGGAATAAAACCACACTTTTCTTATAACACCTCGTTTTATGTAATTATACTTTAATTTTTACTAAAAACTCCTCTTATAAATTGTTCACTTTTTTCTTTATTCTACGTAGTAGTAGTAGCTAGCGCGGCATGATACACGCTACTGCATCTAGAGAGAATTCGTCGTCGAAGACATTGACAAGATGTGATTAGAAGAATTCGTCGGTGAGTTGGGCTGGACCAGATCTTTGTCCTGGGCCTCTCTCACTTGCTATAGGTCACTATTCAATAGCATAGCATATTGTACTATTCTTTTCAGCTTTTCTGTCCTACTATTCATTAGATCTATTAAATACAGTCAAAGCTATCAGCCGCAGCTAAAAACAACAGAACCATTGTTCTCTCTAAAAATACATAGCATATATTTTTATTTTTGCGCTCAACAATAACCAAATCATGGCTACACTGTTGGCTTGGCTACTGAAAATCTGAAAACTCTTTAGAACAAATCTAAAATTTATTGTGCTAGCTGGGCTGCAATGTAGCTTCAATTTTGAGAGTGCTTTATATGCAAATATATATCTATCAAAGTTTTGGTGCCAATCTGTTATACTAGTTCACAGTTTTTTTTACTATTTTACCTAAACTATGTTTGAAAGTCTTGGGGTGAATACTTGTACAAAAGAGCATGGTTCGGGATGATACCGTACTATTAGCTCATTGTTCTGATATAATACAGTCATACTATACCTTGCTATAGCACATGGTTGTGACACAATCTTGCACGAATGAAATTTCAAAATGACCAACATCAAATATACAACATGTGATGATTTTTCTGATGGAGACGCGAAAAGGCAAAAATAGCTCATGGAGGAAACAAGGCAAAAAACCTAGAGCTTGTCCCCCCCGTCCTCTCAAACCGAACATAATAATATACAGTTCCCCCATGTGTAGTTGCGCTCCGAGTGTGTTGATGTGTCGAACTGCAAAGAATGGTTGCAAGTTGCAACTTCACAATGTACAACTTGTAAGAATATACTTATCGTTGGCCTCTCCTCCTTGATGATGCAATGCGGGCTCGTGGAAGCCCCAGAATAGCTACCAGCCCGCCGATGAAAGCCGCAGCAGCTGCCACCGCAAAGGCCGGTGCATTTCCACCACCGAAGATTTGGTCCCACGGCCCGCTTCCCAGTGACACAATAACCTGCAGGCACCATTGTCAGTAAAAACACAACATCCTGAAGGTACAAGTTTCAATTAATAAGTCAGCATGCTTGCATGCAGATGAAGGTGGTATGCGCTTATTTCTTGTGAGCAAGCTCAGCCATCAAACTAAAGATGCCTTTGTTTTTTCTTATTTTTCTCACCATATCCACATTTTTCATTCTTTTGGAAATAACATGGAAGTGTCATTTGCCATGCTATCATTTACCAATTTATGTTGATGCTAAACTCTGTGCAACCGCACATTCACTTCCAATTATTTTTTTACGCACAAGTTTTCACGGTTCAATTGTGCTAATGCAGCTCATAAATTTTAGAAAAATTAAGTTTTCACGGTTCAATTGTGCTAATGCAGCTCACAAATTTTAGAAAAATTAAGTACAAACTCATAAATTTTGAGGACTTTTCAAGGCTGGTAGAAAACGGCAAATGCTGTAGCCCAGAGTTTGGTCATAAGTAGATCCTAAATTGCGCATTTGGCTTAAATTCCATGCTATAGCCCAAACGTGCAAACCTACTATAATATAATGTTCTTCAGCTGATTTCCAATGCAGAAACTCAAGGGTTTGGGTTTTCTGAACTATCAAGTTTCTGCCCGATTTATCCTACTATAGCCTGGATTCAATTTCTTGGTGGACTGGAAACCTGCGGAATGACCAAAAAAAAACTTAAGCTTGAATTTTGAATGAATAGAGTGATTAGATCATCTGTAGTTGTAACATGGGTGCATATTTTAGTATCAAACATGAGAAATGTGGAAACGGTTCTCTTATCTAATGCATAGCTTCAATTCCAAAAGTTATGTGCTTCTACTTATAGCACAAACCTAACAAAAGTATATTGGTCTGAAAAGTTTTAAATTTTAAATTTGAATTGGTGAATAGTAATTTTGGGTGGTAACCGGCCAGGAACCGATCAAACTAGGCGGTAATCAACCAAATTCAAAATTTGAGTTTAAATTTGATAATTGAACCCGTCCAGTAGAAAACTAGTCACCGGTGGTAACTAGATGAGCAGTAACCTGTACCAGCCAGGGTCTGCTATTTTTTCCGTAACTGACTTTTGAATCCTTGGATACAACCCCTTCCTGCCATGGAACCAGCTGGACTTTGGTTCCATGGAAGTGAACCCTGACTTTGGTTCCACTGTCATTTTGGAGCGCGCATTTACATTGCTGCAACTCTAGAAAATGCTGTACCTCGGATATCTGATCCAAATTCAGTCAATTCTAAAATTGTGTTATGGTAAAAGTGCCATTACCCAACGGTGTCAGCGCATTATGATCTAAAACTAACATCCTATACCGCCATAGCACATTTTAAAGCCAGTTCCAAAAGCTACAGCTCACAAATTCAGTTTAGTAACATATTTTGCAGCATATTTATCTTGCAGTAACTCATTGAAAATGCTACAGGTTAGATATCTGGCCCAAATTCAGCAGACCCTAAAATTGTGCTTTTGGCTAATTTATGCTACAGTCCACAGTGTTAGTGTATTATGATCCAACGAGTTTTTAACCCGATATATGCAAATACTTTTGGAGTAGCAACGAGTAGAGGTAAATCTTTGGAGTTGCAAATCATAGAACAACTTTGGAATAGCACCCAACTAAATTATTTGATCTATAATAGTTCATAGATCAGGGCAAATTTAAGCCAAGGTTATTAAGTCGTAAAGTCGAGTCGAGTCGTGATGCTACCGACTTGGAGATTAGTCGCGACTAATCCTGACTAGTCGTTGACTAATCTACTACTACTTGCTTGTTGCTTCTACTACTAACTGCCTTCTACCACCACTACTACTTGCTACTGCTACCCAGGCTCAGAGTGGAAGAATACTCGGATCTTGCTCTAGAAGAAAGCATCGAAACTGAGTCTAAAACAGAAAAAAAACGTAGGATCAAGATCTGAAACAGAGCAGCAAAGTAAAGGAAGAAGATGGGAGTAAGTGGGAGGAAGAACAAAGCGTCAAACGGATGAAGAACAGGGCAAGATCCAATTAGACGTTCGACTCGCGCTGGCTGACTAGTCGCGGCTAGTCGCCGACTAGTCGGCAAGTCGAACGACTAGCGCAACTAGTCGAGTCGACGGCACTAGTCGGTGCCTGTGTACCGACTTGTCGACTAATCGACGATTAGTCGTGACTAGTCGCGCGACTTAATAACAATGATTTAAGCAATCCTGAACTTCTAATCTTTCAGGTTCATTCATCATGTTCTAACTCATCATGTTCTAACTCACAGAATCAGGCCTTCTATAGACTCGAAAGTGGGTCTTTTCAGTCTGGTCTAGTATGGTACTCACCAATTTGATATACATTCAATTGATTATGAACTTGTGAGAGCTGATTTGTAATCCTGTAGCTCACAAATACCTACCAGTTTACATTCAGATAGGGGTTTCCCCTGATTTGTTGTGTTGAGTTTCAATCAAGTATTCAAATAATCAAGTCTGAACTTACACCTCACTACAAATGGTACGAAAGCAGGTTTTCCTAGCTTAGACCAGGGTTAAAATGACCGGCTACATGGGATTAATTTCCATTATCTGAAGTTGCTAATATAGGCATTTGATCTCAAGACGTTCAGATATTTCTTTTTCCTGAAGGTGCATGCTCTAACCCCAACTCTTCCTCATGCTAGCTTGCAATAAATTAGGCATTTAAACCATTTCTTAAATTGGGCTCCAGAACTGATAGTCATGTTAGAGCACATGAAGTCAGGTAAGTTTTCATCCATTATCTGCTCGTTAGTTTAGGAGGCATTTTTCCTGTTACTGCTCACAATTGTAGTAGGTTCAAATATGCATAGGAACGAACCAAACCCAAAAGCAAACATAAAAAGAAGAGGTAAATACCTGCGGTATGACAATAGCTAAATTGAGAATGCCCATTGCTAGACCTGCAAGGGAAAAAAGTACTTTGTAAGAACAGAAATCCAAGATGATACAGTCATACAGTTGACTCAAAAGGAAAATACCTTGGCCAAGCCCCAGATTTTCAACACGACTAGCGGCCATTGCATATGGTATACTGTATGTGATCTGCAATAATAAAAATGAATCAATACCCAAATGTATAACATATGAGAGAACTTAATAAAATTATACTGGTGAAAAAACAATTCCGTTACTCACCGCCAGGGGTGCTCCTAGAATTGTAAAAACTACCAGGGAAGCAATGACAATGCCAGTTGGAGGCACTCCACTGGGTGGATAATCCATATTCTTTGCCACATATGTTATTACAAGCATTGCCACGAAGCACAAAGCCATTACGATATTGGAGACACCCCATACAAGTCCAGCTCCCCACTTCCTACATAACTTTTCTAGTACAACTGAGGTGAATCCAAGAAGGACCGAGTTCAACATTAGACCAAAAGAACCCATTCTCACACCATCATGATAGCTTTGAGTCTCCCCTGGGTTGTCTGGGCTTCCCCTGTAGATCTCCCGACCCATCCAATCGGTGTCGAAGAGGATAAAAGGAAACCATCCAATCCATGTAAGGACAGTAACAATCAAAACCATCCAAACCGGTAATGTAAAGTATCTGAACGATCCAAAAAGTTCCAGAGGAAGGCTTCCTGTTCATTGCTTGGATGTTCTGCTTCAGCACTTCCAAAAGATTGAGGCTCTTGCACTGATGCTACAGTAAAGTATGTAGTAACAGCCAAAATGATAATATCGAGAAGAAAGGCAGACTTGAGGTTGGCACAATTGATGCTGCAGGATGGAGTAACAGTGAAAGGAAATACCCTGTACCAGCCACTGTATGCTCCAGTGGCATATCCGAGTATGTTTCCCAGGGCCATGAAGAGTGAAAAGTAAGCATTAGCTATCCGGGTCCTCCTTGGGTCATTCTCTGCAATAGAAAGGATTAGAAATGAGTCATTTATGAGGTCTAACATATAGCATGGCTGGCACAACCCTATCTCAATGCTGGTTACAGTTGAACATATTAAGCTACAAAACTGGATCTAAGTTGAACCTACCACTATAGCAGATAACTGAAAATTTCAGGACGGCACATATAATTACACGCCAAGCCCCAACTAGAGTTTCTGAAATGCTCCTCTAAGTTCGGATGTGCACATTTCAGGAGGGTGCATCTAATTACACGTCAAGTCCCAACCAGAATTTATGAAAAGCCCCTCTAAGCTCCGATGTGCACATGCACTGGGCAATGGAGATTGTGAGCCCAGCTCACTTGCCTAAACAGAAGATCAATATTTCATACTATTTTACTGACATTTACCCAGAAATTTCATCACTTCCATGCAGGGGCGGAGCCACACCCCGGGCAGGGTAGGCTTCAGCCTGGGGTATGGAAAAATATCTAGCGTATAGTCTGGGTAAATTCGGTCTAGTCTGGGTAATATTTTCATGGCTCAGCCCAGATAGCCTAGATCATTCCACCACTGAGCCTAGAGCGTAGCCAAATCCAGCCTCCGCCACTGCTTCCATGGCCACAAGCACACCCACCCAGATCATGCCATCTCAGTGTAGTGTCGCATCAGATCTTGCCTTGTAGCGCACAGGCCAATAGCAAGACCACAGCCACAAACCACTGGCAGCCTTGCAATTATTAACCAGGGTCCCTCAGAGAATACCTGGCTGTTGACAAAAGATGATTCTAAACTTGTGTTTTACTGTATCACTTAAATATCTCCCTCTATATACGCCTAGCTCAATCTGAAAGCGATCCCACAAAAAAAAAGAAAAGAAGAGAAATTGGTGGTGACATTTGTGCCAACCCTAATTATTCAAAGATTGCATTGTGTGTGTAATGGAGGGGTGAACCCCATTAGAATTGCCATGTCGTTGTTATTTGGTTCTCGCAACCTCGATGCTGCTTGCTAATAATAGGCCAGCTGGGCAATGTAAGGAGTTTGGAGGAGCAAGTAAAATGAGATACGCCGACCAAGGTCGCATCGGAGCAAGAATCTTCACCAAAAGTGGAAAGCGATTTACCCCTTGTGTTCACACACACAAGAACGTTTTGCGGTTTACCCCTTATCGTCTCGCCAAATTACCAATCCCAAATCTCTCGCCAAGAAAGATTAAGAAGCTCTTGGAATTCTTCGCTAAAATCGAAAGGATAAGCGACGATCAATTGCGACGGAGGCGAGATTAATCCGATCTGTCTTTGCGAGACGAGCAAGCAGGCAAGAACCTGAATTTGCGCTGAACTGCAGCAAGACCTCGCAACGCATCTGTTGACTTGCGATTGGTGGGCTAGACTAGTCTTGGGAGGAAGACGACGACGAAGGCTCAAGGCCCGGAGGGGGGAAGGAAGGAAGCGAAGTTAATTACCGGTGAGGTCGGCGAGGAAGGCCCTGCAGGGCCCCTGTGTGCCGTTGTTTCCGACGTCTAGGAGCCAGAAGCCGATGAGGTAGATGATGATGGCGCCGAGGCGGGTGGAGCCGGGTTCGACGGGGTCGCCGAAGAGGCGGCCGAGGTCGGCGGAGAAGCCGACGATGAGGACGGCGGCGGCGATGGATGCAGCCCCAGCGGCGATGAAGGGGCGGCGGCGGCCGAGGGGGGAAGCGGCGGGGGCGATGCGGTCGGAAAGGTGGCCGACGAGGGGCTGGACGAGGAGGCCGGAGAGGGGCCCGCAGAGCCAGACGAGGCTGGCGAAGGCGTGCGGAATGCCGAGCTCCTGCACGTAGGGCGTGAGGAGGTAGAGCTGCAGCGCCCACCCGAACTGCACGCCGCACGCCACCGACGCCGCCCGAAGCAGCTTGCGCAGGGGGACCTTTGTAATATCCCAAAATTCGGGTATTTGAAAATATAGAATTTTTTTAAAAAAATTTCTTGCATTTCGCTGGTATCCAGAATTCCTTTTGAGCAGTTAATTGAAATTTCTTGAGTTTTGTGGCATGCAAGTTACTAACCAAGAATAATTTGCCCCCATGCAAATAATAACAAGATAAAAAAAAATGGAAAAAGGGTCATTATAGGACATGACTTCAAAACACCAAAAATCTTGAACTCAAATGCAGGTCAATAAAATGAATCCAAAAAGAATATTAGAATATATCCCTAAATAATTAAATCAAAAATCCCTTCTTTTAATTCATTTAGCAAACCAAAACTTCAAAAATTGAATACAAAGCTTAAGTATAAAGGTCAAGATTTAAAGGTCACGCAAAAATTGAACTTAGCAAACCTGAATACAAATTAAGACTTAAATCTAAAATTTCAAACCTAACTTCAACAATTTATTCTCTCCTTCATTTACTTTCTTCCACTGCATAGGGGACCCATTTCTTTTCTTTTTCTTTCCTTCTCCATTCCATTCCTTGTCTGCCACTGGCCCCTCCCAAATCCCCCTCTGCCCGCGGGCCCATTCCCATTTCCCCCGGTCAGTATCTCCTCTCTCTCCCCCTTTTCTCCCTCTACGCGCGGGCCCGGCGCCCAGGCCCTCCTTTCCTCTTTGTTTTCTTCCTCCTCCACTCTTTCTTCCTTTTATCCTCTGTCACCCGGGTACAACCCCCTGCACCCATGTCGCAGCTCCGTCAGCCGGCCCCGCAGCAACTGTGCGCGCGTCTCACATCCCAAAATTTGCTATCTAGAGAAATTTAAATTCAAATTAATTATTTTAAAGTAATTGGATTTTATTTGGCTTTTCTGAATTTTCTGGAGTTTAAAACCTATTTTTGGAATTAAAAAGTAATTTAAAGTATAAAAATTAAATACCGACATTAGCTAGAAGTAATTTTATTTAGTCCAAAATATGTCCAGGAGATTCTGTGAATTTTTCTGGAATTTTTGGAGGTATTTTCATATTTTTCTGAGGCCTAAATAATTTCCTAGCCTTTTCTAAAAATCAAAATCAAATTATAAAAATAAAATCCAACTTCCCCTCCCTCCAGCCGACGCGTGAACAGCCCAGATCCGTCCACGTCGCCGACCGTCCTGATCCAGGCCGCACCTCCCCTTCCCCACGCTGCCAAGCGGGCCCGGCCCAGCCAGCCCGCCTTCCTCTCCTCTTCGCCCGACGCGTGGACGGCCCGGATGAGCCGCGTCCCCGCGCCCGGCCCCAATCCACCGTCCCCTCCCACTTAAGCGCACCCGCCGCCCAATCCGCCTCCGGGTCACGTGGCAGCAATCCGCGCCATCCGCTCACCCCCTCCTCCCTCTCACTGCGCGCGGGACCCACCTGTCAGATCCTTCGTTCACGCGGAGCGCCTCCTTTCCTTTCTTCCTCCCCTCTTTCCTTTTTCGCCGGCCGACCGAGACCGCACCGAATCCTGCCTTTCCTTCCCCGGCTCTCTCTGGCTTTGGAATCCCCGATCAACCGTGCGACCGAATCCCCGATCTCCCGTGCCCCCTTCCTTCCGCGCCCCCCTATTTCCTTTCCTCTCCCTTCCCATCCTTTTCTCGGCCGCCATCTCCGGCGAGCAATCCCGCGCCCGTGTCCCCTCCTCCGCCCTATAAAAACCCCACCTCGGCTTCGCCTCCCTCCGCCCAACACCCCGACGCACTCCACCTCTTTTCCCAAGCCCCGTAGAGCCCTGCCACTGTGCCACCTCCCACTCCGAGCTCCGCCGCACTCCGGCGAGCTTTTGTCGTCGCCTCGGTCTTCCCCAGAGCCAGCCGTCACCACCCCGAGCTTCCTCGCGCCCGGGCGAACCTCCCCAGCACCTCAGCCGCCCCTCCCCGCCGCCGGAGCACCGTCGCACCGGGGGACCCGTACTGCGCCGCCGCTCCTCTCGTCGCCGACCGTCCCCGCCCATCGCCGGACCCCGCCGACCCCACTGCCTGCACCGTCTCCGCTTGGGGACCGCATTTTGACCCTCACCCGGACCGCTCCGCCACCCTCTCGCCGTCGGCACCGTCGCCTCCGGCCACCTTCCCCGGCCTCCCCTCCGGCAGGTAACTCAAAAGAATTTGTTGCCCTATATGGGTAGGTAAAGCCTCCCCGCCCATCTGGTTATCAGCGCGATGTCTCTCTCTCCCCGGCTCCCTCGGCGCGCGTTCGAGCCCCGGCTCCGCACGTTGAGGTTGAGCCTTTTCCTCATTTTTCCGCGCTGACTAGTGGGCCCCACACGTCAGCGGCCGCCGGTCTGCGCTGGCCACTGTCGTCTGGGCCCCACCCCTCTGCGCTGGTCACTGACAAGTGGGCCCAGAGTCTAGTGGGTCCCACGTGTCAGAGGCTGAGCCAGTGGGCTCACTGTCCAGTGGGTCCCACATGTCAGAGACCGAATTATGTGGACTCACTGACCTGTGGACCCCACCTGTCATACTCTCGGATTAAAAATAAAGATTAAAAATTTAATTATTCCAGTGGGCCCCACCTGTCAGAAATTTGGGAATTTCTAGATTTATTCAATCTGAGATTTTCAAATGAGCATAACTTTCTCATTTTAACTCCAAAACCAGCCATTCAAATTTCTAAATTCGTCTAAAATCATAATATATCCAAATATGGCCTCTTTTGAATTTTTGAATTTTATTTAAATTTTGTTTGTATTTATTTGCTTTGTTGGCTTCGTCTTTTCTCGCGTAGATTCCAACGTTGTCGACGATCTCTCCACCCCGCAGCAAGAAGACCCAGAGAACCTGCAAGAAGGCAAGTCTCCTTTGATCATCTTGAACCTATGATTTTGAAATGTTTTAATTATTTTAAATTATGTGCATTGCTATTTACATAAACCATTAGTTCAAATCTTAAGGTGTTAGCTAATCCAATTTTGTTATACCCTCCATTGAAATTGAATGCCATGTACCCTTGTCACCCTAGAACTTCCTTTGTCTCAACAATGAGATTAGTATTAATCTTTGTGAATAGTAGAATGGTAGTATAATGCTTAGCCATGCTATCTAATACCTTTGGAAAAATCTTGAAAATGGGAAATTATGATCTATGAAAATACCCTTGTGTTTATAATGTAGTGGTAATTGGAGTTGCCACTTATCTTTTAAAAATAAAACAAAATGTGAAAGATGGTTTAGATTAGGGTGGATGGTTGGATTGGGTTGGTGCAGTTAGCATGAGATCTTGATAAGTGTATGTTCCACCCTAGTCATTTAAGGACCGACGCTTGTGTTTGTCAAGACTGAGTATTAAACGTACAACCACAAGTCTATATAGGTACGACCTAGTTGACTAACTTATGATAGTCTAGTTTAGGTGCCACCAGTGGAAAGTGAGTGCCAGGGATGGACTGGTTATTCACAGTGAGGGACAGGGATTTACTGTACTCATATGGTGCAAGAGGGGACTTCGGTTCGGGCAGTTAGCCTACCTGCGGTGAAACCTCAACGGGTGGTATCTAGCTAGATTAGAGTAAGGTAAAGGCTTTGTGATATTTTATCTGGGTCTCATGCCAAAGGAAGCGTCTTGACTTTTGGGATAATTTATCTCTTGTGGGTAAAGTTGTACAACTTCTGCAGAGTGTAAAACTATTCGAATAGCCGTGCCCACGGTCAAGGGCGGGCAAGGAATGCTTTCACATGGTAGATTTTTGGTTTTGCTTTTAAAAAATCAAAGTTTTGACAATCTGAGAGTGGAGGGAACTCTTGGAAGGATATCCTAGCAGTTGGAGCCAGAGAGGGTGGATGTAACCCGCAGTATTAAAACTTGTTCAAGTAGTTTAAGCTAGTGTTGGTGGATGGAACCTTCACTATAAAGTTATGATAGTTTCTGTTAAAGCATTTACTTTACCAAATTGATGCCTTCGAAAATAATTAGTAGTAATTGAAATTTAAAATATTGCTTTGTGCAAAAAAACCATATAGCCTTCCTTTGTTAAGCCTTGCATCTATGCATTTTTTCCACGACTTGCGGAGTACTTTATGTACTCACATGCTACACTCAAAAATAATCCCCAGAGGAATATGAAGCTCAAGAAGGTGACTACGACTACTTCGCGTGTGGATTTGATGAAGGATTCCCGGAGTACTAGGTCGCGCTTCCCCAGTCAATTGCTTGTGGCGTATTGATGGGACTTCGCCGAGTTTATCATTTGCTTCCGCTGTGTTTCATGTGTGTGAGGACTTGAAACCTCATTTGTAATAATGAGACCTTTTGGTCAGTACTCTCTATTATTGTAATAAATCGTTGTTGGTGATGTAATCATTTCTGTTTAACTGTGTGCACTAGCTTTGATCTGGGACTAGTGCAGTAATACACAGAGGGTCTGGGTTTGGTAATCCGGAGTCCCGACAGAGATGGTATCTGTCGGGACCCGGAGCAACAACTCCAGAACCCTCTGTGTAAATCGCACTATCCCAGGAAAAGCTAGTGCACACAGTAATAACAAAGACAAATATCATGCGTAATGACAAACTTTATTTAACTAATATGAGCCTGATGGCCAGAGTTTACAATAATAGCAAAAGAAGACAGCGGAAGAAATACATAAAGTAGCAGCCCATCCAGCCTTCCCACAAGGCGAATTGACTGTAAGACGTGGCCTAGTCGTCACCATCCTCACCGAAGTTGTAGACGTCATCCTCTGGCAACAGATTTTAGCAAGGTGAGCACATAAAGTACTCCCAAGGTAAGCACACGAAGTGCTTACGCAAGTTACACCAGGGAAATATAACAGAGTGTATGCATGCATAAGGGGTTACAAAAGAAGGCATATTATGGTTTATTTGCACAAACAGTATCATTGGAGTAAATATCAATAATAAGTGCAAAAGCTGAATTTGATACAATAGATAGAAACAAGAATTTAACAAAATAATATCGTTAGTGCAGGCTCCGACCAAACACTAACCTAACCACGAGCATCCCACCCGGACCATCTTTCCAAAAGATTTCACAAGTTCCACAAACCAGGTTTTAATAAAAACCAAAGTCTAATCCGTGAAAAACCATACTAAGCATGTCCTTGACCGTGGACACGGCTATCCAGGATAGTTTATTACTCTGCAGAGGTGTACAACTTTACCCACAAGACATGCTCTCTCGTTTTGCCACGCGATTTACACACTGCCTTAGGTGTGCGGCTGAGAGTTCATGACAAGGCTGTTCCAATGTTCCATTGCCAAATTAGTTACGCCGCCACTAAGGTTTCACCACAACATGAATCCACATGTTGGAGCCCCCTCTTGTGCCATGTGAGACTTCCCATGGCCTACGCCACGCTCACATTCAGCCTATAGCGAAAACTAAAATGGAACTTCACAAATTACTTAGCCAGGTCTGTCCCATTCCAGACTTGTGGTAGTACGGTGTGACTTTGTATTAGTAGCTCACAGACCGGTCCTTAATTTGACTTAGGCCTACCCGCATACCCCTTGTGCCTGGCAGTCAACAACGAGTCAACAAACTACGATGCATGCCAGCAAGCACCCACCACCATACCAATGCCCAAGTCTAAGAACAGGTTTTATAATTTGTTTGAAAACATCTCATAATCATTCTTGACTCACCGAAGTCAAGAATACCCTCGAAAACTTTATCATTTTATGTGAAACAAATCTTCCCACCCGAATTATTCTAAGCATGGCTAAGCAATTCCATAAAGTGTTCTAGTTAATACTAATGTACCAACTAGGTTTTCATCTATGGTGACAAGGTATGTTCGTTCAATATCGAAATTGGCCATACAAAGGAAATTGGGTGTAACTAAAGTTTTAAGCACATTTGAACTAATTTGAATAAAAATACGCATGCATATAAATTTAAAAACAACATAAATAATTTAAATTACTGGGATCAACATGGTCAAAGGTGTAACTTGCCTTGCTCGAAGTCTTGCTGCGATTCGTCGAAGAAATATTCTCCGGATTCGTCGTAATCTACACGCGAAGAATCAAAAGAAAATTCAAACAAAATTCAAATAAAATTCAAAAAATTCAAAAAGAGACTAGATTTGGGTAGTTTATGATTTTATAAGAATTTAGAAATTTGAACGGGTTAAATCGGAGTTAAAATGAAGAAGTTATGGCCTTCGGAAGATTAACAGGAGGGAAAAAGGAAAAAGGCTGGTTTCGGGAATTATTTTTGTACTGAAAAATGCTATTTATGACGTCAGCAAATTTCGAATTTTCCGAGCGGGAAAAATGATTTGAATGACCGGTGGGCCCGGTCTACCGTGGACCAAGTCCATGGACCGCGGGGTTTGCCGACGTGGCACACCGACCACATGGCGCCATGCGGGCGTGACGTGGAGGCCACGCGGGCGACCACGCGGGCGAGGCCGGCCACGCGGGCGGCGTGCACGGGCGGCACGGGAGATGGCCGGCCGGTGGCCTTGCCGGCGGCCGGCGGCCGGAGGCGGGGCGGCGAGCGGCGGCGGGGAGAGGTGGGGCGGCGGCGCACTCACCGGTGGCGGCGGCGGGACTCGGGGCGGCCGGCGGCGGCGCAAGGAGGAGGCGGCGGTGGTGAAGCGCGGGCGGCGGCGGGAGGCGGGCCGGGAGGCGGCCGGGGCGGCGGCAAAGGGCGGCGGGGTGGCGGCCGAACGGGAGGGGAGGGGCGGCGGTGAGAGGGAGGCCGAATGGGAGGAGGAACCGGGCATGGGGAGGGATTTTATAGATGGTGAGAGAAGAAACGGCCGCGGATTTAGAGGGGGATTAAAGGGAGGAGGTGGCCGGGCGTGAGTGGGGAGTGATGAGGGCTTCCGTTTCCACCCTTAAACGACGATTAAAGAGGTAGTAACGGCCGGGAATTGAAGCTTTCATTCGGCATCAATGGTGGAAGAGAGAGAAGACTAGAGGAGGAAGAAGGGGAGGAAGAAGAAACATATGACAAGTGGGTCCCATGTGTCATAGAGAGGGAGGAGAATGAAGGGGTACGGGCCGTCGGATTGTTGACACGTGGCAAGTGGATGGCTCATGTCCTTTGGATTTTATGAAGGGGTAAGTTGTGGTGGATGGCTAGGATTAAAACGTGGAGAGAGGTGGATTTAATCTGAGAGCGACACGTGGCGGGCTTGGAATAAATTGATTTTTATTTTCGGATTAAATTTTCAGAAAATACTAGAAGCTTTGCAAATACTTAGAAAAATAATATTTAATGTCTAAAAATTCCAGAAAAATTATAGAATATTCCTGGAAGCATTTTAGACTTAGTAAAAATATTTTTAATTTCAGATTTCCATTTAATAATTTTATAAAATACTTTTTAACCTTTAAAATTGATTTTAAATTCCAGCAAATTCTCAAAAATTAATTAAAAATTTAGGGAAGGCTAGGAAAAATCAAATAAACTCTTTTTGGCTTTAATAAAATATTTTAAATTCATTTTCTTGCTTTAGACTTTGAAATAAAATCCAGAAAAGCACAGAAAATCCGAATAAAAGCCAAATGCTTTTAAATACTTAATTTGAAATTATATTTTTACATAAACTCAAAATATTCTTTTATTTAATCATAATTTTATGTTTTTAGTTAAATTACTTTTTATAAAAGCCTTTTTAAAAGCTAAAAACAGACAAATAAAATCTCCAAAATTTAGGCAACCAAAGAACACTTTATTTTATTTAAATTAAATTAAATTAAAATTTTTTTTTCACTAAAAATTTTGAAATAAACAGCTGGGCTGTTACAGTATCAGAGCCAATTTGACTGTAGGACGTGACCTAGATTAGGAAGGACAAAACCTTAAGGACTTATATTTATAAAAAGAGTATATTAAAAATATATAAACTTCTTTGCTTCTACTCTCTTCTTACTTAGTATCTCGTTCTTTTCTCTACATTCCCTTGTTAAAACTTTTTACTAATCTTCTCTATTTTCAACTTTGTAGATGGCCGGTTCATCCTCCGCTGCCCTGTGAGACTTCTACTCTCATGGTGAGGATGCTGGAGCATTTGCCAGCCTCCTTCGTCAGCTTATGCAGTGTTTGGAGTACCGTCAGCCGCCCATTTTCAGGGGGCGTAAGACGCGGATCCTGGATCGAGACTCTTGGTCGATAGAGGTATTCCTGTATGCACGGGAAGGGGAATTCAACTCCCTCACATACCCCATCAAGCATCCTCGGTCCCGCTGTTATGACGCAGTCCAGGATGCAGCACGCCTCGCCATTGATGAGTTGTGCCATCTGCACAAGGATGCTGTACATCAGTCCCCTTTTTGCTTCTTCATCAATCCTCGAGCAGGACAGAGGTATCCAGATCCCTTTGATATTCCAGCTGACGATCCCCGACTGTCGCATCAGGTGCAGCTCACACAGGCGATGGCAGTCACTTACTCCAGAGCTTTGGAGGAGATTGGACAGCTTCGGATGCTGCTCACTTCCAACTATCAGCACTCCGACACTCTTCGCGCACATCTTCTTCATAGCCAGGCAGCAGAGTTCGAGTTGGGACGCCTTAGAGCTGTAGCTGACTACACGCCGTCTTCACCTGTACCAGCTGCCGTCCCCACCAACCACGCGCCGGTTCGACTCTTAGGACTCCGCACCAGGCTCACAGCACGCAAGAAGGTGCAACGCCCCAGTCCGCCACCCGTCATCACTCTCACCAAGCGCAAGCCTTCTCGCTCCCACTTGCGTTCGACTGCCTCCAGTCGTAACCGTCCCCATGCTTCAGCCGCTTGTGACTGCTCACGGCATCATGTAAAGGAGCGTGAAGAACCAGAGGAAGAACCAGAGGAGGACCCTGAGGAGCGCATCTTCGGAGAGGATTAGTAGTCTGTTGAGTCAGTAGTACCCAAATAAAATGTCCACGTCTTTAGAACACTTTATATTATGTTTTGGTGTGCTAGATGGACTGTACCAAGCATTCGTGCATGTGTGGTACAACCATTCTTAAACCTAATTTGATTTCAATATAAGTTCTTTTGTTAAGTTGATTGTTTGTGCTTCTCTCTTGTGTGTAGGTTTGGGATGTGGCTTAGTCTCCCTAAATTTCTTACCTTTGCTAATTCCCCCTTACCTTATGCTAACCTAAAACCCCTTCAGATGGTGAACACAAGAGGCAACCCTGGCAACAGCCGTGAAGTCAATGCTCAGCCAGATAACAACATTCCACCACCTCCTGCTCAAGCCCCTAACTTAGAGCAGATGATGGCCATGCAACTGCAGCTTCTGCAAGCCCTTGCTCAGAACCAGATGCAGCAAGCCCCACAGGCACCCAACCAAGCTCCACAGTCTAAGTTAGGAGAGTTTATGAGGACAAGGCCTCCTACTTTTGCTGGTTCAGTGGATCCATTGGAGGCAGACGATTGGATCAAGGATGTGGAAAGGAAGTTGATCCTAGCACAGTGCGGTGACAACGAAAAGGTGTTGTATGCTGCCCACCAACTCAAAGGAATTGCTGCTAATTCGTGGGAGAATTACTGCGCTGCCCATCAAAATGCACAAACCATCACCTGGGATGAGTTTGTTGAGGCTTTCCGCACTGCGCATATCCATACGGGGATAATGGAAATGAAGAAAAGAGAATTTTACCAACTGCAGCAAGGAAACCTCAGTATTACCGAGTACCTGAACAAGTTCACCCAACTGTCCAGGTATGCGTCAGAAGAAATCACATCGGAGGCAACCAAGATCTGGAGGTTCATGCAGGGACTTGATCCCAACCTCAAAGTGCAGCTGGTATCCAACGACTACCCAACATTCCAACACATGGTGAACAAGGCTTTGGTACAAGAGGATGCTCAACGTCAACTGTATGAAACTAGGAAGAGGAAGTTTCAGGCTCAGCAAGGAGCAGGCAGTTCTCGCTTTCGTCCCAATCCGCCTTAGTTCCATAGACCCTTAGAGACAAGTGTACCAAGGACTCCATTTGCTGCACCTCGTCCCAATCCTCAAGCTCCCCGATCGGGCAATGGTGGTCAACCACAGCAGAACAGGACTTCAGCACCAGGTGTGCAGTGTTTCAACTGCAAGAACATGGGGCATTATGCCAGCAACTGTCCCCAGAAGCGCCCAACTGTGACCCCTGTTCGTTTCAACTTGGGGACTACACCAGTTAGAGCTCCAACTTCAGGACAAGGCCGTGGGACACCTCAAACTTCCAGGGCTCCGCAAGCAATGAGCAAAGGACATCTCAACCATGTGACCACGGAAGCAGCCCAAGATGCACCCGACGTAGTTCTGGGTAAGTTCCTTGTCAACTCAGTACCTGCATCAACATTATTTGATTCTGGAGCTTCGCATTCTTTTGTGTCAAAAGATTTTGTCGAAAGATATAATTGGGAGGTGCGTAAACTGAAGAGTCCTATGCTAGTCCATTCGCCTGGAAAGGAAATGAGGACTAACACAGTTTGCCCTAGCGCAACTGTAGATATAAATGGGGTAAGTTCTTAGCGAACCTTATTATAATAGATTCCAAGAGCTTAGATGTTATACTTGGTATGGATTGGTTAACCAAGTATGAAGGATAGATAGACTGTGCCGATCGTGCTGTCACTGTTACCAACTCAGATGGAATCCAAGTAAGGTATAAGTCAAACCCATCCTCTCAGAATAGGTGCGGATTGAACAGTGTGAAGGGAGTGACCCTGGAAAAGGTACCTATAGTAAGTGAATACCTAGATGTGTTTCCTGAAGATCTGCCGGGAATGCCGCCAGATAGAGAAGTTGAATTTGTCATCAACCTGGTACCTGGTACAGCCCCAATTTCTAAGAGACCTTATCGTATGTATGCAAATGATTTGGCCGAAGTTAAGAAGCAAATTGAAGAATTGCAAGATAAAGGTTTTGTAAGGCCAAGTTCGTCACCCTGGGGAGCACCAGTACTACTAGTGAAGAAGAAAGATGGTAGTCTTCGCATGTGTGTGGACTATCGATCCTTGAACGATGTGACGATCAAGAATAAGTATCCTTTGCCTCGGATAGATGATTTGTTTGATCAACTGAAAGGATCATGTGTCTTCTCCAAGATCGACCTTCGATCAGGATATCATCAATTGAAGATAAGACCAGAGGATATACCGAAGACAGCCTTTGCTACTCGTTATGGATTGTACGAGTTTACGGTGATGTCATTTGGCTTGACAAATGCGCCCGCATACTTCATGAATATGATGAATAAGGTGTTCATGGAATACTTGGATAAGTTTGTAGTGGTATTTATCGATGATATTTTGATATACTCCAAGAATGAGAGAGAACATGCAGAACATCTAAGGATAGTTTTGGAAAAGCTCAGAGCACACCGGTTGTATGCCAAGTTTAGCAAGTGTGAATTCTGGTTGAAGAAAGTAGCTTTCCTGGGTCATGTGATTTCTGTAGGAGGAGTATCCGTAGACCCCGATAAAGTAAACGATGTGCTCAATTGGACACAACCCAAGTCAGTATCCGAGATCCGAAGTTTTCTTGGATTGGCTGGTTATTATCGTCGCTTTATTGAAGGTTTCTCTAAGCTCGCAAGACCTCTTACCCAGCTGCTAAAGAAGGAAAAGAAGTTTGAATGGAGTAAATCGTGTGAAGATAGTTTTCAAGAGCTGAAAAAGAGGTTAACTTCTGCACTAGTGTTAACACTTCCGGATATTAGGAAAGATTTTGAAGTCTTCTATGATGCATCAAGGCAAGGATTAGGTTGCGTTTTGATGCAAGAAAGAAAGGTGGTAGCCTATGCTTCAAGGCAATTGCGACCCCACGAAGAGAATTATCCAACCCATGATTTAGAACTTGCTGCCGTGGTGCATGCCCTAAAAATATGGAGACATTATTTGATCGGTAACCGTTGTGAGATTTACACGGATCACAAAAGTCTGAAGTACATATTTACCCAACCTGATCTCAATATGAGGCAAAGGAGATGGCTTGAGTTAATAAAGGATTATGATATTGGAATACATTATCATCTAGGAAAAGCTAATGTGGTAGCTGATGCCTTGAGCCGAAAGAATTATTGCACCAAGCTGTGGATTAAGGACAGTATGCCTGCCCTTCAAGAGAATTCCAGCAACTCAATTTGGAAGTAGTGGAAGAAGGATTCCTCGCTACTCTGGAGATTCAACCAACCTTAGAGGATCAAATCAGGGCAGCCCAAAAGGAGGACAAGTATGTCCAGGAGATCCAAGATAATATGAAGAAGGGAAAAGCATCAGGATTCTCAGAAGATGAACAAGGTACAGTTTGGTTTGGAAAAAGAATTATCGTACCTGAGAAGAAGGAAATAAAAGAGTTAATCTTGAAGGAAGCTCATGAAACAAAATACTCAATTCACCCTGGGAGTACCAAGATGTATCAAGATCTCAAAGCAAGGTATTGGTGGGCAGGTATGACAAGAGAGATTGCAGAGTATGTAGCTTTGTGTGATGTGTGTCAACGGATTAAAGCCGAACACCAGAGACCTGCCGGGCTGTTGCAACCATTGCAGATTCCGGAGTGGAAATGGGAAGAAATTGGTATGGATTTTATAACCGGATTACCGAAAACCCAATCAGGGCACGATTCCATTTGGGTTATTGTGGATCGTCTGACAAAAGTCGCCCATTTCATTCCAGTAAAGACCACATACTCTGGGGATAGACTCGCAGAGTTGTACATGTCAAGAATCGTGTGTTTGCATGGTATTCCAAAGAAGGTTGTGTCAGATCGAGGAACCCAATTCACTTCAAGATTTTAGCAAAAGTTACATGAACTTCTGGGCACAAATTTAAATTTCAGTACGGCCTACCACCCACAGACAGATGGCCAAACGGAAAGAGTAAATCAAATTCTGGAAGACATGTTGAGAGCTTGTGTCCTAGCGAACAAGACTAATTGGGATCAGAGTTTGCCCTATACAGAATTTTCCTATAATAATAGTTATCAATCCAGCTTGCAAATGTCCCCGTTCGAAGCCTTGTACGGCAGAAAATGTAGCACTCCATTGTATTGGAAGAAGACAGGAGAAGGACAAGTATTTGGACCCGATGTGTTGAAGCAAGCAGAAGAACAAGTTCGTTTAATTCGGGACAGATTAAAAACAGCACAGACCAGACAGAAGAGCTATGCGGACAATCGACGTAGAAGCTTAGAATTTGTACCTGGGGATCATGTTTATTTGAAAGTGTCACCTCTCAAAGGAATGAGACGCTTTGGAGTCAGTGGAAAGCTTGCTCCTAGATTCATTGGACCCTTTCCGTTGGTAGCAAAAAGAGGGGAAGTTGCCTACCAGTTGGAGCTTCCACCTCAGCTGTCGAAGGTGCATGACGTTTTTCATGTGTCATAGTTAAGAAAGTGTCTCAGAATGCCAGAGGAGCAGATGCCACTAGATGAAGTGAATTTGAAGGAGGATCTAACTTATCCAGAGTATCCTGTGAAGATATTAGAAGAAGCGGAGCGTCGTACGCGAAGCAAGGTCATCAAGTTCTGTAAGGTTCAGTGGAGCAACCACTCCGAGCCAGAAGTGACTTGGGAGCGTGAAGATGATTTAAGAGCAGAGTTCCCTAACATTTTTCCCAGTCCGTCCGAATCTCGGGGTCGAGATTCTTTCTAGGGGGGTAGATTTGTCACATCCCAAAATTTACTTTCTGGAGAAATTTAAATTCAAATTAATTATTTAAAGTAATTGGATTTTATTTGGCTTTTCTGAATTTTCTGGAGTTTAAAACCTATTTTTGGAATTAAAAAGTAATTTAAAGTATGAAAATTAAATACCAACATTAGCTGGAAGTAATTTTATTTAGTCCAAATATGTCCAGGAGATTCTGTGAATTTTTCTGGAAGTTTTGGAGGTATTTTCATATTTTTCTGAGGCCTAAATAATTTCCTAGCCATTTCTAAAAATCAAAATCAAATTATAAAAATAAAATCCAACTTCCCCTCCCTCCAGCCGACGCGTGAACAGCCCAGATCCGTCCACGTCGCCGCCCGTCCTGATCCAGGCCGCACCTCCCCTTCCCCTCGCTGCCAAGCGGGCCCGGCCCAGCCAGCCCCGCCTTCCTCTCCTCTTCGCCCGACGCGTGGACGGCCCGGATGAGCCGCGTCCCCGCGCCCGGCCCCAATCCATCGTCCCCTCCCACTTAAGCGCACCCGCCGCCCAATCCGCCTCCAGGTCACGTGGCAGCAATCCGCGCCATCCGCTCACCCCCTCCTCCCTCTCACTGCGCGCGGGACCCACCTGTCAGATCCTTCGTTCCCGCGGAGCGCCTCCTTTCCTTTCTTCCTCCCCTCTTTCCTTTTTCGCCGGCCGACCGAGACCGCACCGAATCCCGCCTTTCCTTCCCCGGCTCTCTCCGGCTTTGGAATCCCCGATCAACCGTGCGACCGAATCCCCGATCTCCCGTGCCCCCTTCCTTCCGCGCCCCCCTATTTCCTTTCCTCCCCCTTCCCTTCCTTTTCTCGGCCGCCATCTCCGGCGAGCAATCCCGTGCCCGTGTCCCCTCCTATGCCCTATAAAACCCCCCCCTCGGCTTCGCCTCCCTCCGCCCAACACCCCGAGCACTCCACCTCTTTTGCCGAGCCCCGTAGAGCCCTGGCACCGTGCCACCTCCCACTCCGAGCTCCGCCGCACTCCGGCGAGCTTTTGCCGTCGCCTCGGTCTTCCCCAGAGCCAGCCGTCACCACCCCGAGCTTCCTCGCGCCCGGGCGAACCTCCCCAGCACCTCAGCCGCCCCTCCCCGCCGCCGGAGCACCGTCGCACCGGGGGACCCGTACTGCGCTGCCGCTCCTCTTGTCGCCGACCGTCCCCGCCCGTTGCCGGACCCCGCTGACCCCACTGCCTGCACCGTCTCCGCTCGGGGACCGCATTTTGACCCTCACCCGGACCGCTCCGCCACCCTCTCGCCGTTGGCACCGTCGCCTCCGGTCACCCTCCCCGGCCTCCCCTCCGGCAGGTAACTCAAAAGAATTTGTTGCCCTATATGGGTAGGCAAAGCCTCCCCGCCCATCTGGTTATGAGCGCGATGTGTCTCTCTCCCCGGCTCCCTCGGCGCGCGTTCGAGCCCCGGCTCCGCACGTTGAGGTTGAGCCTTTTCCTCATTTTTCCGCGCTGACAAGTGGGCCCCACACGTCAGCGGCTGCCGGTCTGCGCTGGCCACTGTCGTCTGGGCCCCACCCCTCTGCGCTGGTCACTGACAAGTGGGCCCAGAGTCTAGTGGGTCCCACGTGTCAGAGGCTGAGCCAGTGGGCTCACTGTCCAGTGGGTCCTACATGTCAGAGACCGAATTATGTGGACTCACTGACCTGTGGACCCCACCTGTCATACTCTCGGATTAAAAATAAAGATTAAAAATTTAATTATTCCAGTGGGCCCCACCTGTCAGAAATTTGGGAATTTCTAGATTTATTCAATCTGAGATTTTCAAATGAGCATAACTTTCTCATTTTAACTCCAAAACCAGCCATTCAAATTTCTAAATTCGTCTAAAATCATAATCTATCCAAATATGGCCTCTTTTGAATTTTTGGATTTTATTTGAATTTTGTTTGTATTTATTTGCTTTGTTGGCTTCGTCTTTTCTCGCGTAGATTCCAACGTTGTCGACGATCTCTCCACCCCGCAGCAAGAAGACCCAGAGAACCTGCAAGAAGGCAAGTCTCCTTTGATCATCTTGAACCTATGATTTTGAAATGTTTTAATTATTTTAAATTATGTGCATTGCTATTTACATAAACCATTAGTTCAAATCTTAAGGTGTTAGCTAATCCAATTTTGTTATACCCTCCATTGAAATTGAATGCCATGTACCCTTGTCACCCTAGAACTTCCTTTGTCTTAATAATGAGATTAGTATTAATCTTTGTGAATACTAGAATGGTAGTATAATGCTTAGCCATGCTATCTAATACCTTTGGAAAAATCTTGAAAATGGGAAATTATGATCTATGGAAATACCCTTGTGTTTATAATGTAGTGGTAATTGGAGTTGCCACTTATCTTTTAAAAATAAAACAAAATGTGAAAGATGGTTTAGATTAGGGTGGATGGTTGGATTGGGTTGGTGCAGTTAGCACGAGATCTTGATAAGTGTATGTTCCACCCTAGTCATTTAAGGACCGACGCTTGTGTTTGTCCAGAATGAGCATTAAACGTACAACCACAAGTCTATATGGGTGCGACCTAGTTGACTAACTTATGATAGTCTAGTTTAGGTGCCACCAGTGGAAAGTGGGTGCCAGGGATGGACTGGTTATTCACAGTGAGGGACAGGGATTTACTGTACTCATATGGCGCAAGAGGGGGCTTCGGTTCGGGCAGTTAGCCTACCTGCGGGGAAACCTCAGCGGGTGGTATCTAGCTAGATTAGAGTAAGGTAAAGGCTTTGTGATATTTTATCTGGGTCTCATGCCAAAGGAAGCGTGTTGACTTTTAGGATAATTTATCTCTTGTGGGTAAAGTTGTATAACCTCTGCAGAGTGTAAAACTATTCGAATAGCCGTGCCCACGGTCAAGGGCGGGCAAGGAATGCATTCACATGGTAGATTTTTGGTTTTGCTTTTAAAAAATCAAAGTTTTGACAATCCGAGAGTGGAAGGAACTCTTGGAAGGATATCCTGGCAGTTGGAGCCAGAGAGGGTGGATGTAACCCGCAGTATTAAAACTTGTTCAAGTAGTTTAAGCTAGTGTTGGTGGATGGAACCTTCACTATAAAGTTATGATAGTTTCTGTTAAAGCATTTACTTTACCAAATTGATGCCTTCGAAAATAATTAGTAGTAATTGAAATTTAAAATATTGCTTTGTGCAAAAGAACCATATAGCCTTCCTTTGTTAAGCCTTGCATCTATGCATTTTTCCCAAGACTTGCGGAGTACTTTATGTACTCACATGCTACACTCAAAAATAATCCCTAGAGGATTATGAAGCTCAAGAAGGTGACTACGACTACTTCGCGTGTGGATTTGATGAAGGATTCCCGGAGTACTAGGTCGCGCTTCCCCAGTCAATTGCCTGTGGCGTATTGATGTGACTTCGTCGAGTTTATCATTTGCTTCCGCTGTGTTTCATGTGTGTGAGGACTTGAAACCTCATTTGTAATAATGAGACCTTTTGGTCAGTACTCTCTATTATTGTAATAAATCGTTGTTGGTGATGTAATCATTTCTGTTTAACTGTGTGCACTAGCTTTGATCTGGGACTGGTGCAGTAATACACAAAGGGTCCGGGTTTGGTAATCCGGAGTCCCGACAGCGCGCCGTCCTCGCTTGGGCTCCCACGTCGGCGCGGCGTCAGCCACCCTCCCCCGTCCCCTCACACCACGCGCCGCACCTGCCCCATCCCGACGCCCATGTCCTGCCACCCCCGGCGCCCTGCGCGCGCACCTGCCCCGCCATCCCGTCGCCCTCGGTCGTCGGCCACAGGGCAGCGCAGCGACCCCCCTCCGCTCCTATAAGCAGCTTGCCCCCTCCCGTTGCTTCCCCGCTCCCTCTCCCGTTTCCCCTACCTCCCTCTGCCCTTCAACCCGAGCGCCGGCCACTGCCTCGCGCCGCCCCGGCCGCTTCGACGACGCCGTCCCCACTTCGACCGCGTCACGGCGAGCCTCCACCCCTCAGCTACTCCCCGTATGGCTCTTCTTCCCCGAAACCGGCCAATCCCGCCACCGCCAGTGCCGTGCTCTTCTCGGTGGTTCCCGGCCTGATTCCACACGGTGGAAGCAGCCCATCGGTGCCCCGGAGCTTCTTCAATGGCTGGCTGATGCTCCTCCCCGCTGGTGTGATCTCTTCGTGCAAGCTATCCGCCGCCGCCCCTAGGCTCTCGTCGCCCTAGGATCTCGGTTGTAGTCGGATCGCAAGGGTCGCCTCCACCAAAATCGATAGTTATCAATCCTGTCGGAAGATCGGGACCACATTGCCTCTTCAGTTGGTATCAGAGCTTCAGTTGACCGGTAGAAATTCTTTGTATCTCTAGTTAGTAGATTGATTTTTATTTCCCATAGTCCAGAAAAATTGCCCCACAAAAAGTGTTAATTTCCGTTGTCCAAACCCCGTTGTGCCTTTCAATCTGTTAATTTTGGTTTGCTAAATTAAATTTGTGTCCGTTTTATCTTTGTCTAGTTTCTGGTCATATCCTTGATTCCATAAAAATTCCAACAAAAAAAATTCCCCCACCACAAACCCTAATTCCAATTCGACTGATTTTTCCTTTCTTTGCAGCCGCCACCAAAAAAGCCATAACTTTTGATTCCAAGATTATTTTTGCGTGAGACCACTGCCATTAGATTGAAAACTTCATTGTCCATTTATCTGTAAAATTTCACGTCATTCCAGCAAGGCAGTTAAGAGATATTTGCGGTGGAAGTTGACCTAAAATTCCAGATTGAATCTGCAACAGTCGGCAGTTGTGAATTTTGTGCGAATTTTTCGGTCAGTTTCCAGAACTTGGCCCCAAAACAAAATTTGTAGAAAAAGCCGTCAGGAAACGGAGAAAAAAAGGCAACTGACAAAAAGTTACGGCCGAAATACCGACGTGCTGTCCAGTGGACAGAAATCTTCAATTTTCAAGTTTGGGATCAATCCTTGTGTTCTTGATTTTCAAATTGTATTCGATTGAATTATCTTGTATTTACCACTCTCATACATTGCCATACACTTGTTTTTTGCCTTCTTCCATCCTTGGTTGATCAGCAACATAGGCTAAGTGCTAGATACGAACTATAATTCAATTCTGTGCAATTTCTGAAATTAATTGATTGCTTTCCTTTGCTACAAAATACATAGCCTATCCAAGCTCTACTTTTCTACTAACCGAACAGGTCTCGCTGTACCTTGCAATCGCTTTACTCATCACTTCAATTAGATTTATCACGAACCAGCCACCGGTTGCACCACCTGTTTGCTTTGGTAAGAACTCGTGAGAATTTGGTAAGAGCTTGAGAGATGCGTGACTTGATTTGAGCCTCCATATCCTAGTAGTTGATAGGAAAATTTACTTGTGATTTGTTTCCTTGTTTTCTACTAACAATGACAGGCTTGAGAAAATGGGTAGATCATGATGTCATCGCGGGCAGATTTGAACTCGAAGGGAAACAATTACCGGTATATATCTTGCCACTCACCGCTGAGAGTACGTCGTCGGACTACTTCTTTGGGTTACTATGTTGGATAGCTACTTTGAAAGACAGGATCTTGATCCTTTTGAGAAGATGAGCATGGCAAGGACGGCGCTGATTGGTGATGTTCAACATTGGTGGTTGTTGTGGTTACAGACCAAACAGAGAGAGATGGTAGTGGGGAGTGAGGATGTAGCGTGTAATGTCCTTGCCCCCCTCGTGGCCAGTGTTCCATATATATATATATATATATATATATATATATATATATATATATATATATATATATATATATATATATATATATATATATATATATATATATATATATATATATATACATGGGGAGCGATTTTACACTTATGCCCTTACATCAGTTCATCCCTACTGGGGGTATTTGAGCCATTACACGTGTTCTACTCTGGCCCTTATAGTCTTCTAACAGGCCTGCTGGGTTTAGGTGGGGGCCACCCCTACAACAGGAGCCTCTCATGGTAAAGGGCTTCACCGGGCCGAAGCCATGTTGCCGAGTCCTTTGGCCCCCTCCGTCCCTGCGGCCTGTGAACTTTTCCGCTTTTGCATAATGTTAATGTGCTTTGGAGCGTCTGTAACCGAAGCTGTGGGTGTTGTCGAAGTGGTTACGCGCGCTCCGTCCCCTACCCATCGAACGGGTGGCAACGGAGCTGGCGCCCAAGTCGAAGTAGAGGCGCGCGGGCTCCGTCCCCTACCCTTCGAATGGGTGGCAGCGGAGCTGGCGCCCAAGCCGAAGTAGAGGCGCGCGCGCTCCGTCCCCTACCCTTCGGACGGGTGGCTGCGGAGCTGGCGCCCAAGTCGAAGTAGAGGCGCGCGCGCTCCGTCCCCTACCCTTCGGACGGGTGGCTGCGGAGCTGGCGCCCAAGTCGAAGTAGAGGTGCGCGGGCTCCGTCCCCTACCCTCTGAACGAGTGGCAGCGGAGCTGGCGCCCAAGCCGAAGTAGAGGCATGCGCGCTCCGTCCCCTACCCTTCGAACGGGTGGCTGCGGAGCTGGCGCCCAAGTCGAAGTAGAGGCGCACGCGCTCCGTCCCCTACCCCTCGAACGGGTGGCTGTGGAGCTGGCGCCCAAGTCGAAGTAGAGGCGCGCGGGCTCCGTCCCCTACCCTCCGAACGGGTGGCAGCGGAGCTGGCGCCCAAGCCGAAGTAGAGGCGTGCACGCTCCGTCCCTTACCCTTCGAACGGGTGGCTGCGGAGCTGGCGCCCAAGTCGAAGTAGAGGCGCGCGCGCTCCGTCCCCTACCCTTCGAACGGGTGGCTGCGGAGCTGGCGCCCAAGTCGAAGTAGAGGCGCGCGGGCTCCGTCCCCTACCCTCCGAACGGGTGGCAGCGGAGCTGGGGCCCGAGGCGTTGTGGAGGCGCGCGCGCTCCGTCCCGCACGCTGCTGGTCTTGCCGCTTGGGGGCTAACGCGATCATGCGGGCGGGTAGTGCGCTTTTAATGGCAGCTGGAATTGCGCCGACGCCTGTCCTGGCAGAGGTCGTAGTGCAGTCTGGCATGCCGTTGCGGGACACGCGGCGACTCACAATTCGCGCGTCGTGGGATGTGAGCGGTTGCGTGACTGCAACCGTTCGCCTCTTCCCCAGGGAGATGGGACGCGTGTTGAGGGCGTGGTGGCGTTCGTGCGCTGTTTGGCCACCTACCGGGCACACCCCTCTAGGCCCCGGCAATCCTTCTTTCCAAATCGTGGGTAGTCGAACCGTTGTAAGCTTGGTGTACTTGCGTTTGAAGCCGCAGGGGAGGCGAGCAGGCTTTATAAAGTGGCTTGTTGAGGTGGGAGCGCTCCTTCTCGCCTGCCACCTTGCTCTGCCTTTTCTCGTGCTGCCCATAGCGCCATCTGCTTCTTGCATTGCTTCCTTCGCCACGATTAGCAAGAGGAATGGCCGGGCACGACGACGCCTCTCGTCCCTCTGGTGGTGATTCGCTGCCTAGCCGGGACGAGGGGTCCCATCCGCCTGGAGAGTACATGCTGGTGCCGCGGGTGAGCTCGCGCGCCAACAGGTGGTGGGATGCCACGGAGCACTCGGGGGGCCGCTGCTCCCGTGTGCTGGGGAGGAGCCGCGTAACCGAAGAGGTATTGCGACGACTTGAGCGGGAAGAGAAGATCCAAGATCGTAATGGGGCTCGCCTACCTCGCCGCGACGAGACGGAGCCGAAGCCCCAGGCGATGGATGCGATTGTTTTCGTCGCTTTCTTCGATGCCGGCCTGCGAATTCCCTCCGCGTTGTTTGTGGGCGAAGTCCTGCGGGCCTATGGTTTGGAGATAGCCCAGCTGACGCCAAACGCCATAATCCGCCTGGCTGTTTATGCGTGGGCGATGCGGACAGAGGGGCGGCGTCCCAGTGCAAGCCTGTTCGCCACTCTGCACGACGCGCGGTGCCAGCCCCGGAAAGTTGAGGGGGCGGTGTCCAATTTTGGCAGCGTGGACTTCGTGCTCCGGGCGTCGTATTCGACGCTGTTTCCTGCCCCAGCCTCCCGGGGGAAATGGGAATCCGGCTGGACACGGCAGTGGTTTTACTACCTCGTGACCGACCAGAGCGGCCTACAATGCCAAGGTAGGCCGATCGTGTTCAACAGTTCGCCGAGCCTGAAGGCGGAAGTTGACGATGCGCAAAGGCTACAGAGCCTTGTCGGTATCGCCCGTCGGATGAGCGTGCGCGACCTGGCCGAGGAGTTCACCATGTACGGGGTGGCGCCCCTTTCCAAGTGGAAGTATGCTGGACGGGGCGCCAACCGTGAGGACGGGTCGAGCCCAGCCGTGTCCTGCCTGCTTCCGCCCTCTGCTCCTTGTAAGCCGCCGGGTATCTGTACATGCGCCCTTAAACCTGCGTGCTCCCTGTTTGATTACCTTGCTCTCCGCTGTGCAGTGACTCGGCTGGAGGACGCGGAGGATGCGGTTGCGGCGCTCCTCGGCCCGTACACGCTGAAGGAGCACCAGGCTCGCGAGGCCGCAGTCGCCGCGGCTAAGCAGGGGCGGGTAAACCGCACCTGTGAGGTTCTGGGCATTGCGGTGCCTGAACGTGCGACCCCGACGGGGGCCCCCGCGGATGCTCCAAGTCCTCACGTCGGTGGCAGTCGAGAAGAGACGCCGTCCTTGCGGCGGCGGACCCGCTCTGCGGCCACCATGTGCGACTCCTCCGGTGGCCCTTAGCGATGCCGTCGGACCTGCGCCGGCGGCCCTCGCTAGGTTAGAGCCTGCCAATCCGGGGGGAGACACCATCCTCGGCGAGGGGGCCGTGGATAGCGGTGCGCCGCCGCCTGCTACGGCCGGCCAAGACGTGCCTCCGACGGAGGATATTGCGGGCTCCGCCGGGACTGCGCCCGGGAGCCTCGCGGGAGAGTCTCCTGAACTGCCCCGGGCGAAGCGCCCCCGGGCCCAGTCCCCGTCGCCCTCGAAGGGTCGATACAGCGTTGCGGGCTCCTGCCGCGGGATGATGCCTGGCGCGGCCGAAGGGGCCTTCGCGCCGAGCACCGAGGCGGCCGCACTCCTCCCTACAATCGACCCCATAGTGCCTCTCCTTGCGACGAGGGGCGCAGCAGGTAGGTGCGACTCCCCTTCTTCGCATAACTTCGCGAAACTCTCTCCGATCTGCTTGCTCATTCCATCGACCTCAGGCGAGACTAGGTCTCCCGGACGTGAAGGATCGAGCAACGGAGGCGTGCACGAAGCGCAAAATCCTGTGCAAAGTGCCCCCCCCGGCGCTTGTTGCCGCTGAGGCGGTCGACGCGTCTGCGTCTTCTGACGCAGCGGGACCCGAACCCGTTCTTTCAGACTTCCTCCCATGCTTGGAGATACTTCGCGTCCTCACGGCGGCCGCGGAGCGCGCGAGCAATGGTCTTGACCGACAGACGTTGTCCTCATGCGAGGGAGACCACCTGGCCCTCGCACTGCAGGCTTCGGAAATAAGGGTAAGTTATGCGCGCTTCAGCTGCTAGGGTACCTTTTGGTATTTGCTGAGTCGCTGTTCCTGTCAGACGCTTGCTATCAGCCGGGCGCTTGACGAGGTCCGCATTCGGGAGCGAAGAGCTATGGAAGCCAGCCTTCGTGCCGCGAACGACGCCTGCACAGCGAAGGACGAAGAGCTTCGCACGCTGGCGGGCGCCGTGGAGGCCGCGCTACTGAAGGCCGAGGAAGCGCGACTGGAGACCGAAGAGGTCAAGCGCACCGCAGTTGCAGAGCGTGAGTCCTTTCTGCAACAGATCGCCGCCCTGGAGGGGGAGAAAACCTGACTGGCTGAGTCTGTTGCGGCGAAGAACGGCGTCTTAAACAGCGCGTCCACGTCCGCATGGCGGGCCACGGAGGCTCTGAACCAGGCCCTCCGAGATTTGTGCGTTAATGTGCCAGACACTACGCACAGTCCGGAGGACTTGACGGAGACGCTCGAGCTGGTCCAAGAGGGGGCGAGCGTTGTTCTTCGCGGCGCCAGAACCTTCGGCGAACACTGCGGCTATGTTGGCGCGTGCCTTGCCCTTGCCATGCATCATACTCATGGGTGCCGACACACCCATGCCCTGGTGAATCCGCAGCTAGGTCTTCCAGGTCGGCCGGAGGTGATGGTAGACGCTGTTCGCTTCATCGGGCCTAGCCTGCAGATCTTCCATCGGCGGATCTGGGATCGCTTTGGGGAGGACGCGGCGAAAGCCGCCGTGTGGCAGGCGCTGCATGGAGAAGAGGACCCTCTCCACTGGCTTGAAGCAATCTTCCGAGGCCACGACGGCGGTGCGAGCTCGTCGGGACCGCGCCAGGGTTGAACGGTCCGTCGGGGAGGTCGGGGAGGGGGGGGGGGGGGGGGTAAAGGCGCTGCTGCTCATGCTTGTAATCGCGGAACCCCCTTATGTTCACAACGAATCAAAGCAGCATTTCATTGTCAGCTTCGTGTGTAGCGATCTCCCCGCATTAATTACACTCCGAAGAATACGTGGGATCTTGTTTATACTTCGAAGAGTACGCACGGAGGCAACGCCCGTGCGCGCACGAGATTCGTGTCTTGTTTATACTCCGCGGAGTGCGTGCGGAGGTGAACCTCGACGCTACGTCTTATTTAGAGTCCGTGGACTGGCGCGTGCGGAGGCGAACCTCGACGCTACGACTTTCTTTATAGTCCGAAGACTCTCGCGTGCGGAGGTGAACCTCGACGCTACGTCTTATTTAGAGTCCGTGGATTGGCGCGTGCGGAGGCGAACCTCGACGCTACGACTTTCTTTATAGTCCGGAGACTCTCGCGTGCGGAGGTGAACCTCGACGCTACGTCTTATTTAGAGTCCGTGGACTGGCGCGTGCGGAGGCAAACCTCGACGCTACGACTTTCTTTATAGTCCAGAGACTCTCGCGTGCGGAGGTGAACCTCGACGCTACGTCTTATTTAGAGTCCGTGGACTGGCGCGTGCGGAGGCGAACCTCGACGCTACGACTTTCTTTATAGTCCGGAGACTCTCGCTTGCGGAGGTGAACCTCGACGCTACGTCTTATTTAGAGTCCGTGGACTGGCGCGTGCGGAGGCGAACCTCGACGCTACGACTTTCTTTATAGTCCGGAGACTCTCGCGTGCGGAGGTGAACCTCGACGCTATGTCTTATTTAGAGTCCGTGGACTGGCGCGTGTGGAGGCGAACCTCGACGCTACGACTTTCTTTATAGTCCGGAGACTCTCGCGTGCGGAGGTGAACCTCGACGCTACGTCTTATTTAGAGTCCGTGGACTGCGGGGGTAAGCAACTCGAGGAACAACAGGCTTTATTGAACTCCCGTTTGCGCGGGTGAGCATCGTGCAACAAAACGGCTGATGCCGCTACATTTGCCGTGTTGCTGCTAGGCGTAATATCGCCGCAACTTGTCGGCGTTCCATGTATGGCGGAGGGGCTGTCCCTCGAGCATGGCAAGATGGTATGCCCCCTTCTGTAATGCTTCTAGGACAATAAAGGGACCCTCCCACTTGGACTCCAGCTTGCCCACGGTCTCCGCGTGGAGTGCCACTCTGAGGACGAGGTCGCCAGGCTTGAACGTTCGTGGATACACAAAGCGGTCCCGAGTACGCACTGTCTGTCTTGTGTACTTCTCAGCATGTTGGGCCGCACTCGCCCGTGTCCCATCAAGGAGGTCCAAGGACACACGGCGCTCTTCGTCCGACGCTTGGACGAGGACCCTCCGCGAACCGGCCTTGATTTCTTCGGGCGTCACCGCTTCGTCGCCGAAGAGGAGCTTAAAGGGCGTGAATCCCGTCGGGCACGTTGCCGTTGTGCGGAGGGACCAGAGGACGCTGTGAAGCTCGCTCGGCCACCTGCCCTTCGGCAGCCCGACTAGACGTTTCTTGACGGCGGCCGAGATAGCGCCGTTCGCCCTTTCCACCGCTCCGTTGGACTGGGGGTGCCCCACCGATGCGAACCGGAGCGTGATGCCCATGTCATCGCAATATTCTTTAAACAGGGTGGCGTCGAACTGCAAGCCGTTGTCGACGGTGAGCTCCCTGGGCACGACGAAGCGGCATATGATGTTCTGCCAGAGGAAGCGTTGCATGGCCGCCGATGTTATTTTGGCCAGGGCTACCGCCTCCGGCCATCTGGAAAAGTACTCTAGTGCGACCACCACGAATCGCAGGTCCCCTGGGGCTCGGGGAAGCGGTCCTACTATGTCGATGCCCCAGCGTGCCAACGGCCACACTGGGGGGATAGGATTGAGGCGCGTCGGGGGCCTGCGGATGATGCGTCCCATCCACTGGCATCCCTAACACCGGCGCACGAGGTCCTGGGTGTCGGCGATGGCAGTTGGCCAGTAAAAGCCTTGCCTGAACACCTTGCCGACCAGAGACCTTGGTGCCAGGTGAGACCCGCACATACCTGCGTGAATGTTCGCGAGGAGGTTTCTCCCTTCCTCGGCCGAGAGGCACCGCAAAAGTGGTGCGCAAACCCTCTTCTTGTAAAGTGTCCCTTCGAACACCTGGAAGGACCTGGCGCGGTGCTGTAGACGCCGTAACTCGGCGGGATCCTCCGGCTCGGCGATGCCCTGTAGGAAATTAAAGATGGGCTCTCGCCAGTCGCCCTGTGGGATGATGTGGTGTACAACGGCCGCGTCACGGCTATCTTGCGCGATGGCCGCCTGCGGCAACACCTCGTCAGTGACGGAACCAGCAAAGTGAGAAAGGGGGGGCCAGTGTGGCCAGACAAACCACAAGGATCGGCAAAGTGTATATATATGAAATATAAATATCCATATAATCATAGTTTTTATTGTGACAACACATAGAACTGACTCTTTAGTAAAAGAGGATAAAAGAAACTTACTTCTTTTTTTCATTTGAGCCTCACTTTGCGCGTCTTCATGGCATAGAAATCATCAATAATGGCATCCGTTGTGAATTGTATTGCCAGTTCCTTCTCAATATAGATTACCAAACAATCTCTCAAAAATGCATCTTCCATTTTATTTCGAAGTCTTGTCTTGACAAGCTTCATTGCAGAAAATGCTCGTTCTGATGTTGCAGTTGAAACCGGAAGAGTAAGGACAAGTCGAATTAACCTAGAAATCAAAAGGAAAGGGAGAATGCATCTTGTTATTTCTACAAAAAAAAACAAAATGCATAAATAGTAGGGAATAGGAAAATTGTATACCTGTCAATCAAATAATAGTCCTCTGATTTTTTTGTTTCTACAAGCCGACGACAAAGATCACCTACACTTGTTAAATCCTGAAACTTCGGATGGGTAGGCACATCAAGCTCATAATGTTGTAATTGGCATCTCAATTTAACTATTTCTTGATCTGAAAAGTCGGCGGGATAAAACTTTGAAGCTAAAGTACACACATCATCAATCTTGAATGAACTGAATGAATCTTTAGGATCCAAACTAGTACACAAAATGAGGAGCTCAGTTGCTTGTTCACTGAACCTAGAATTTAGCTCTTGCATTTGCTGATCAACTGCAACTATGAAAACATCATATCTGTAGTGATGCTCAACTGTTGTCTCACTACTTGAACGAGATCGAATATAATCAGCATAGAACCCATTCATATCTGGAACAGTAATGCCTTGTTTAGTACAAAAAGATGTCACTTCTTCGAGAAGTTTGCTCCAACCATGATCTCTTAGATTCTGAATCAATCTTTTTGTGGTGCCAACATCATCCATAGCATTTACAATATCTTGAGATTTCTGTTGTAACTTTCTGCAAAGAAGATCTGTTATTCCCATCAACTCTTTCATTAGATGTAAAATAAATACAAAGTCAAATGACATCATCAATCTAACAGCACCAGCAGCCTTCCCTCGTACTGAAGCAGTACTTCCTGGACCTTTAGAAGTAGCAATATCTTTAAGTACTAAATAAGTAGCTTTGTATGCTCTCAAAAGGCTACAAACAGAATCATAATGGGAGCTCCACCTAGTGTCACCAGACCTCCTTAATGTTCCAACTTGGTTTGCTCCACTTGCAGTTTCTAAGTCACCAAGTTCAATAAGACGTTCCATTTCAGCTACTTGATTAGCATGCAGATCATCATTTCTCTTACTGGAAGAAACAACGGTATTGACAATAAAAGAAAGATGATCAAAAAAGTTTTCAACCTCATATACTTCTTTAGATGCAGCAACAAGAGCTAATTGTAATTGATGAGCAAAGCAATGCACATAATATGCATAAGGGCAATCTTCTCTGAATTTGGCCTGCAGTCCATTCCACTCTCCACGCATGTTACTAGCACCATCATATCCTTGTCCACGAATATTTTGCACATCTAGATTATGATATGATAAGACAGTGCATAATTCTTGGTGAAGAGTGGCTGATGATGTATCATGAACATGGACAAGATCAAGAAACCGTTCCTGAATGAAACCCTCTTTGTCAACAAAACGAACAACAACTGCCATTTGTTCTCTTTTTGACTCATCTCTAGACTCATCAACAATCAAGCAAAATTTAGAATCACCAATTTCACGACGAATTGCCGATTGCACTTTAGTAGCCATAGCATCCAAAATTTCCTTTTGAATTTTTGGTGAAGTATATTTGGCATTTTGTGGAGCATTATCTAGGACAACTGCATTGACCTCTTCGTTATATGAAGCTAGAAGTTTCACCATTTCACGAAAATTACCTTGGTTCTTTGAAGTAGCTGATTCATCACGTCCTCGAAAAGATTGCCCTTGAAAAGCTAAGTATCGAACTGCATCAATAGATGTCCCAAGACGCAACCGATTCTTCTTGATATCTTCTTGTGTTTGTTTCTGCAGCACATGCTCAATATGGCCTATTGTATTCTTCAGATTATCATAACACTTCATATTAAAATTATGAGCAGATTTACTATCATTTCCCATGTGAACCAAGAATGAACAGTTAGCACCATCATTCACTTTTTTCCAATTATTAAATCCTTTCACTATAAATGTATCAGACCCTGCCTTTCCCGATGGCTTCTTAGAAAATAGAAAGCAAGGAAAACAAAAGGCTGCATCTTTTGCGGGTGAATATTCTAACCAAGGAAAAGCAGTGAACCAGTGAGATTGAAACCTGCGTGGATGATTTGCTGGACCAGAAGCAGGATATGTGTCCATGTGAAATTGATAAGGGCCATGCATAATGTATACTTTGCGAACTTGATCTCTTTCATTAGCAGGATACTCCCAAATTTGCCGACGTAAGCCCGGATCTCGTTCAACTATCAAAACGCTGGCATCAGCAATTTCAGCATTAACCCTTTGAACTTTTGGTGCTGGCTGTCTTGGTGCTTCTTCTGCAGTCCTCTGTTCTTCAGGATTGGGGGCTTCTTCGTCGACCACTGGAGAGTTATTTTGCTCCAATTGTCCATCACCATCTCTATCTACCTTCTTGAAAAAAGAATCAATTGTCCTTTTAGGGGGCATTATTTCCTACCTGAATATGCATACAATGATACAAAATCAAAAATTTGCCCGGATGATCATTGCAAATTATCAATTAAAAAATAGAAATCGGACTAATTGATCAAGTTCACACAGGGCAAGGTCTTTTACACATTAATCTGCATAGGTTGTATGTACGCGTGAATCGTGATTACACTTTTTTTGTTACTACAATATATATAGTAGTACACTTTGCAACACCTTACACCTGCCATTTCTAAAATCTTTGCGTTCCATGTGCATCAATGTGTACGTACTCTACATATATTTTCCTCATTTCTTACTTTAAAAGAGAAGGCACCACACATGCTTCATTCATACAATACCTTGGATGGCTCATGGCTGCTGCTTTTATTTTTCTTCTGAACTCGTCTGAAAGCTCCTCTGAAACGACGATGACCATGTCTGCATCTCTTCAAACCTGCTTGACCTGCGGCTCGACCATCAGTCCATCACGTTTGACCAACCGCCAATTTTATAGCTGGGAACGGGAAGAGATTAGAGAACAAACCCACCCGTCGTCGCCCAGGCAGATCACTGTGCCCAGGCCGAGGTGCGGCGCGACGGAGCGGCAGACGGCAGTGCTACCCCGCTTCGCAATTTGCCGATGGACGCCGGCCGCCGAATTGCCGATGAATCGCAAATCGCAATGCCGAATTGCCGATGGACGCCGGCCGCCGGGACGCGATCACGCGATCGAGATGCTTCGTATACGTGACCTTTCTCCTTCCACGCTTCCGTTGTTGGGCTGGGCTGCGCTGAGGCCTGAGGGGGGTCTAAAAATTTTTTTGCGGCATAGGGGGGGCCGTGGCCCCTGCTGGCCCCCCCCAGTTCCGTCTCTGCACCTCGTAGAACGCCCCATCGGGGGGTACAAGTTGCTGGCTGCCCGCCTTCGCGAGGGCGTCGGCTTGCTCGTTCTCCGCTCGAGGGATGGCCTTGACCGTTACGCCCAGGAAGTGCCGTTCCCTTGCCCTGACCGCTGCCGGGTACTTGGCCATGTCCGGGTCCTTGGCTTGATAAGACGTGTCGACATGGCCCGCCACCAAACGTGAGTCCGTGCGGACAAGCACTCGCCGCGCTCCCATTGCCTTGAGTTTTGTCAGGCCGAAGAGCAGCGCCTCATACTTGGCTGTATTGTTGGTAGCCGGGAAAGCAAGGCGCGCCGAATACAGCAGGCGCTGCCCTTCGGGTGTGACAATTACCGCGCCTACACCCGCGCCTGCCACGCCGTAGGCTCCGTCGATGGTGAGCGTCCATACCGGCTCTGCGTTTTTCTGGACGAGCTGAGCCGACAGGGTCCACTCTGCGAGGAAGTCAGCGAGAACTTCGGATTTGATCGCCGTCCGCGAGGCGTAGGACAGGGAGAACGGGGCAAGCTCGGCGGCCCATTTGCCGATGCGCCCCGTGGACTCCTTGTTGTGTAACATCTCTGCCAGGGGAAAGGAAGAAGGTACCGTGATCGGATGGGCCAGAAAATAGTGCCGGAGCTTTCGAGAGGCCATGATCAGCGCGTACGCGAGCTTCTCGAGCTCCGTGTACCTCGTCTTGGCACCTTGGAGGGCTTCGGAGACGAAGTACACGGGTTGCTGCAGGGCACCTTCTTCTAAGACCAGGACGGCGCTGACCGCTGTAACTGAAGCGGCGAGGTAAAGCAGGAGGGGAGCCTCTGGTGCTGGGGCGACCAGAGTGGGGAGGCTTGCCAGATGCTTCTTGAGCTCGCTGAAAGCCTCCGCGCACTCGTTGTCCCAGCGAAATCCGTCACATCCACGGAGTGTCTTGAAGAACGGCAAGCCCCGCTCCGCCGCCCTAGATAGGAAGCGACTTAGGGCTGCCATACGGCCCGCCAGCCTCTGGACCTCCCTCGTCGTCTTGGGTGGCTCCATGCCCAAAATAGCATCGACCTTGTCGGGATTCGCCTGGATACCCCGGCCGAACACGAGGAAGCCCAGGAGTTTGCCCGCCTGTACGCCGAAGACGCACTTGTCGGGGTTGAGCTTGATGCCGGCCTTTCTTAGGTTGTCGAAGGTCTCCTGGAGGTCCCGGCCGTGCAGCGCGAGGTGCCGAGTTTTGACTACCACGTCATCGACGTAGGCCTCCACATTCCTCCCGAGCTGGGCGGCCAGAGCAAGCGCAATGAGACGGGTGAAGGTAGCGCCCGCGTTCTTCAAGCCGAAGGGCATTCTGACAAAGCAGAAGGTCCCAATCGGTGTGATGAAACTGGTCTTCTCCTCGTCGTCTTCGGCCATGTAAACCTGATGGTAGCCTGAATAGGCGTCCAGGAAACTCATCAGCTCGCATCCGGCGGTGGCATCGACTAGCCGATCGATGCGTGGCAAAGGGTAATTGTCCTTTGGACACGCCTTGTTGAGTGCCATGAAGTCGATGCACATACGCCAGGCCCCGCTGGCCTTCTTAACTAATACTGGGTTAGCGAGCCATTCTGGATGGTGGACTTCGCGGATGACCCCGGCCCGGAGAAGCTTTGCCACCTCTGCCTTGGCCGCCTGCTGCCGGTCCATTGACATGCGCCGCAGCTTTTGCTTGACCGGCTTGGTGTTGGGGCGGACCGCCAGGCGGTGTTCGATTACCGCTCGATTAACGCCCTTGAGGTCCTCAGGAGACCATGCGAAAACGTCGGTGTTGTTTTGAAGCACCTGGAGCAGATCTCGTTCGACCTCCCGGGGGAGCCCCTCTCCAATGGACACAAATTGTCCCTCCGCCTGGAGCGGCATCTTCTTGACTCCGCCCTCGGGCCGAGGCTTGGGCGTCCACCCGGGTGCGGAGGGCCCGTCGCCGAGGGTGCCGGAGAGGGCATGCACCGGGCGATGGGGGACTCGGCTGCCGGTCTCCGCGCGCCTGGCCAGGTCTTGGTCACCGAAGACGGTGATGACGCCCTCCGGACCCGGGAGCTTCATACACAGGAAGGCGGGGTGCGAGATCACCTCGAAAGAGTTGATGGCAGGTCGCCCCAGTATGACGTTGTACGGGTACGGGATATCCACGACGTCGAAGATGACGTGCTCGGTCCGGATGTTGCCCTTGTTGCCCTCCTGGCGGAACGTGACCGGGAGGGACACGTGCCCTAATGCCTGCAGCGGTTGGCCTCCGAAGCCTTGAAGTGGAACTCCTGGCTGCTCTAGCCGGCTGCGAGGGATTCCCATGCGGTCGAAGGCCTCTGCGATCAGGACGTTCGTGGAACTTCCCCCGTCAACCAGGACGCGCCTGACATCGCTGCGTGCTATGTGGGCCTGGATGACCAGAGGGTCATGGTGAGGGTACTCCACTCCCCTGGCGTCATTCAGGCCGAAGGTGATGTTGCAGGGCGGCATCCACAAGTGCGGCTGCTCCAAGGGGGCCCGGGGCAGGGACCCTCCGGTGATGACACCTACGGCGCGGCCCCGTGTGTCCTCTCCGGCGGGCGCTCGCGGGGGGTTATCCCGCGGATGATGCTCCTGGGCTTCGGCAAGGGGCTGGGAGAGCGAAGTCTGCGATTCGACCATCGCGCGTCGCAGTTGCATGACCGTCGCACACGCCTCTGTACGGTGATCGCTGTAACCGTGCACCTCGCACCATTTGCCGTAGTCGAAGAGCTCCTGTTCCGCGTGGGGGCGCTCGTTAGACCCGGGTCCGGCTTTTCGTCCTCGGCCCCTTCCGCAGCGGATGGGGGCCGGTTCTCGAAGGACGCGCCTGATGCCGAGTCCATGGTGGGCCCTTTGCTGTTTACGCTGGTGACGCCGAGGCTTGTGCCTACCCTTGAGCGAACTTTCCTGTTCTCCGGTGCCTCCGCTCCCAGGAGTGTCCTCCCTAGGTTGCCGACCCCAGGCCCATTCCGGGGAACTGCCACCTTCCTCGAGCGGCGGGGCCTTGGCGGGGGCGGGGGTGGGGATACTGCATCTCCGCGCTTCTTCCGCGGCCCGCGCATAACCCTCCATTGCGTCGAAGAGCTCCTCGATTGCCGCTTCATATACGCGCGCGAAGCCACCAGGGGCTGTCTCGCCTTTGCCTGGCTCGGTGATACTGGGTAACTTGAAGTCTTCGGGCCGCTCCACCCGCCGTAGCCCTGCTGAAAGCGGAGACTCCAGATCGGCACGCCGCGGCGGTAGGCGGCTTGATGCGGGGGCGCCACGATTGTTCGCCTTTTCTGGGGTGGACTCCAGCGCGACCTCTGGCGTGGCCCGCGGGCTCCGAGCCTCTTGCATATTCCGGACAGCTCCGCGGAGATCCCCTAGCTCCCGCTGGAATGCGCGGAGGGTTGCCAGGAGAGTGCCTTCCATCGACGGATGGGTCGGTGCGGGGGTGGTCGCCTCGCAAGATCCCGCCCCATCGGTCGCCTCATCGCGGCTTCGTGCCATCCGCCGGTCCGCGCAGCCGGTGGGCGTCGCGACGAATGTGGCCGGAGTAGATGTCGTCGTCTCGGCGGCAGGGCAGGTTGTCGTCGTCGTGCGAACGTCGACGCTCACGCCCGCGGCAGCCGACGCCGGGGTCTTTGTGTTCACGCGCCGCTCCGACCCGACCGTCTTCCTTCCCTTCGCCGGCGTCGATGAAGCTTTTTTCGTTGCCATCTTCTTCTTCGATCTTCGGGCTTGTCCTCGTCGGTCCCCACGGACGGCACCAACTGTTGTGGTTACAGACCAAACAGAGAGAGATGGTAGTGGGGAGTGAGGATGTAGCGTGTAATGTCCTTGCCCCCCTCGTGGCCAGTGTTCCATATATATATATACATGGGGAGCGATTTTACACTTATGCCCTTACATCAGTTCATCCCTACTGGGGGTATTTGAGCCATTACACGTGTTCCACTCTGGCCCTTATAGTCTTCTAACAGGCCTGCTGGGTTTAGGTGGGGGCCACCCCTACAACAGTGGTCAAATCTCGAGTACCACTATATATACACATGGGAGCAGATGAAAAGGAAATTGCGACATCGTTTTGTACCTCCAGCACCCACGGTCACAAGCGAGGTGCAACCTGAGGTAACTGAAAATGTTGATATTATTTTGGTTCCTACTCCATCTACAGATACCACCGAGAAACTTGAAGAGGTGAAGGATGATCTGGTGCATCTTATGCCATTAGTGGAGAAGTTTGAGATACCTACAGTATCTGATGAGGACGATAATGACAAATGTACTGATTTGGTGCTACAACAAGACATAGAGCAACCTTGTGAGTATATACCTGCTATAGTGCAATCTTTTGATATTCCTTGTGTTGACTTGAATGAACCATATGTTGATCTAAATTCTCATAATTTTGCACATGTCGAATTAATTACACATAAGGAAGTATTTGATAGAATATCCCCTGCTGATGCATTGTGCTATATCATGCTTAATGAGGCCGTTAGTTTGGATCATGCTATAGAGAAAATTTTTGAACTTGCATTTTCGAAATTCTTGTTTAGTGCCTACACCCCTGGGTATAAGTTTAATTTGATTGGAGATTATGGTGTAGAAAATCAATTTTTTGTATATCAAATATGCATAACTTGTGATCACATGGATGAATTGAAGCTTACTATTTTGGACAACAATTCTTGTGTGTTGAATCTTGTTCAATATGAGAGGGAAGTAAAATTTAGTACTCATCCAATGCCTATGTGTTCATCTCTTTTTGCAGCATCTAGTATGGATAATCTGAATAAAGATGATGAATTATGGAAGAACATACAAATCTTTTCACCCTTGCTAGATAAATTTGTTATTGCTCAATTGAGATATGATTATATGGAAAAGCTTTGCTCGATTCCAAAAGTTGTAGCTTTGCCCATTTGTGCCGCCACTGCAAGTTTACAACTTCAGATTTTTGAAATGCATAAATGCCTCACTTACATTTGCAAAACTAGTTGCACTAATTGTTGTGTGAGAAATTTTGATTTGCTCATTAACATATATGATTACTCTTGGGTTAATAATACAATGAGCTTTTCTGATCACTGCTGTTTTAGAACATTAATTGTACAACAATGAAGAATTATTAAAATGGATGACATATACATATACCATGCATACACCTTTGCTTCTTTGTTACCATACTTTCAGCTTAACAAAAGCCGAGGACGGCTTTGTTTGCAAGAAGGGGAGGATGATAAGAACATATACCCTATGGATACAACCATATTTGCCATACTTGTTATTCCAATTACAAGATCTCCTACGCATCACTTAAATTATCAGGTGAGTTCGTTTCAAACAGATTTTGCTTTGTTTGATAACGAACTTATGATATTACATAATGAGGGTTTGTTGCGTTTGTTATTATGTACCGAGATTTACGATGAAGATCATGCAAAACGTGAGGCTACACATATGCTAAAACCGAGGATGGTTTTCTATTAAGAAGGGGAGGATGATGTGACCACGCCACCAACACATACAACCATTGCGCCCAATATCAAGATTGAACTAAAGGTGAATTCGTTTCTTCAGTTTCAACATATTTTAAATAAGAATATGATGCTACCTAATGATGAAAATATATATTTTGGTAGCACCACATCACTTTTGCACTAATTCAAGCAAGAGTTCAACTTGAACATATTTTGGAATCCAATTCGGCCTCCAGATCAGTTCGGATTCAGCTTGACGCCCCAACTTCAAATGTGCATAACTTTCACATACGGAGTCCGTTTGAGGTTCACGAGTACTCGATGGAAAGCTTTTCTCGTCCTCTTTCCAATGGATCTAGCCTCATCTCCAAATTCGTCCTGGGCTTACCGCAATTGCTTAAGGAAAGTGCTATGTCACCTGTTTTGGTCAAATTGGGCCTTGTAATGTTTGGGCCCAAAGGGGAGGTGCCTCCCCTCCTAGGCCCGTACTGTTCACATGTTACTATTCACATGAACAGTGCTGTGAATAGTATCACCCCCTTTTTTCCTTAGTTTTGTGTGGCTTTCCCACCCCTATTTAAGGATGCTGCACCCTTCTAGTTTTCTGGGATTTCGTTGAGTTTAGGTTTAGCCATTTTGCAAACTTCTGCTCTTAAGTTGTGTCGGACGACCACCTATCAAGACAGCCTTCGAAATCCCAACTTTTGAATTCAATAGAAATATTTGCAATTTCAGATTGCTTGTTATCTTGTTCATGCGTGTTCTTCGGTTACAAAGACACGCGTTCTCACTCTCCGTCAAAGACACGTGCATGAGTATAAATAAAGACACGCGTTCGCGTGCGCACTCTCCGTCAAAGACACGGGCATGAGTATAAACAAAGACACGCGTTCGCGCGCGCACTCTCTGTCAAAGACATGGGCACGAGTATAAACAAACACACGCGTTCGCGCGCGCACTCTTTGTCAAAGACACAGGCATGAGTATAAACAAAGACACGCGTTCGCGTGCGCACTCTCCGTCAAAGACATGGGTATGAGTATAAACAAAGCCGTGCGGGGGGACGCCCCCACACGCACTCCACGGAGTATAAATAAGACGTAGCGTTGAGGTCCGCCTCCGCACGCACTTCGCTACCCACAACGCGCGAAGGCTTGCCTCCGCGCGTAGTCCACGGACTCTAAATAAGACATAGCGTCAAGGCTTGCCTCTGCACGCACTCTACGGAGTATAAATAAGACGTAGCGTTGAGGTCCGCCTCCGCACGCACTTCACCGCCCGCAACGCGCGGAGGCTTGCCTCCGCGCGCAGTCCACGGACTCTAAATAAGACGTAGCGTCGAGGCTTGTCTCCGCACGCACTCTACGGAGTATAAATAAGACGTAGCGTTGAGGTCCGCCTCCGCACGCACCTCGCCGCCCGCACCGCGCGGTGGCTTGCCTCCGCGCGCAGTCCACGGACTCTAAATAAGACGTAGCGTCGAGGCTTGCCTCCGCACGCACTCTACGGAGTATAAATAAGACGTAGCGTCGAGGCTTGCCTCCACACGCACTCCATGGAGTATAAATAAGACGTAGCGTTGAGGTCTGCCTCCGCACGCACTTCGCCGCCCACAACGCGCGGAGGCTTGCCTCCGCGTGCAGTCCACGGACTCTAAATAAGACGTAGCGTCAAGGCTTGCCTCCGCACGCACTCTACGGAGTATAAATAAGACGTAGCGTTGAGGTCCGCCTCTGCACGCACCTCGCTGCCCGCAACGCGCGGAGGCTTGCCTCCGTGCGCAGTCCATAGACTCTACATAAGACGTAGCGTCGAGGCTTGCCTCCGCACGCACTCTACGGAGTATAAATAAGATGTAGCGTCGAGGCCTGCCTCCGCACGCACTCTACGAAGTATAAATAAGACGTAGCGTTGAGGTCCGCCTCCGCACGCACCTCGCCGCCCGCAACGCGCGGAGGCTTGCCTCCGCGCGCAGTCCACGGACTCTAAATAAGACGTAGCGTCAAGGCCCGCCTCCGCACGCACTCTACGGAGTATAACGAAGACGCGCACCTCGCGCATGCATGGGCGTTCAACCCGTGTGTACTTTTCGGAGTATAAATAAGACATCGATGCTGATCCCATGCACTCTCTAGAGTATAAAAAGAAGCGGATGCTGTCCCTGCGCACTCTACGGAGTGCAAACAATGCGCCAAGATTCGCCCCCATATGCACCCTATGGGACATAAGCACGATGCATCGTGGAGGCCCACTTCTATGCGCATCTCACGAAGTACCAAGAAGACGCACCCGAGGCTGGCCCCCGCGTGAGTGCACGCCCAGGCGAGGTGCACCAGAGGCTGTCTTCGCGCAACCCGAAGGGGGTGCACGAATGCTGTCCCCGCACACGGCCAGCGCTCGCGCGTCGGCCCCGTTCCGAAGGGTAAGGGACGGAGCGCTCGTGCGTCTACTTCGACTAAGGCGCCAGCTCCGCTGCCCCCGTTCCGAAGGGTAAGGGACGGAGCGCTCGCGCGTCTACTTCGACTAAGGCGCCAGCTCCGCTGCCCCCGTTCCGAAGGGTAAGGGACGGAGCGCTCGCGCGTCTACTTTGACTAAGGCGCCAGCTCCGCTGCCCCGGTTCCGAAGGGTAAGGGACGGAGCGCTCGCGCGTCTACTTTGACTAAGGCGCCAGCTCCGCTGCCCCCGTTCCGAAGGGTAAGGGAAGGAGTGCTCGCGCGTCTACTTCGACTAAGGCGCCAGCTCCGTTGCCACCGTTCCGAAGGGTAAGGGACAGAGCGCTCGCGCGTCTACTTCGACTAAGGCGGCAGCTCCACTGCCCCCGTTCCGAAGCGTAAGGGACGGAGCGCTCGCGCGTCTACGTCGACTAAGGCGCCAACTCCGCTGCCCCCATTCCGAAGGGTAAGGGACGGAGCGCTCGCGCGTCTACCTCGACTAAGGCGCCAGCTTCGCTGCCCCCGTTCCGAAGGGCAAGGGACGAAGCGTGCGCGTCCACTTCGTCCGATTACTCTAGGCACGCGATCAACTCAACTACCCTACCCTCCCGAGGCGCAAACCGTCATGTACAGGCAGATGCGATAACCTTCCGAGCTCACCATGGGACAGCATAGCCAAAGGGGCGGACACGCACCCCGCAAGTTCCAATCAAAACTACTGTCTGCATTCGCCATAAGGGAAGCATCCACAAGGTAAGGACCAGAACCAGCCCCCATGGCGGAGTTTGCGTAGCTCACTTTCGACCCGAGCCTCCGATCATGCCGGGACGTGGCAGCATAAGGCCGCGAGCCAGTCAATGCCAGCAGCAACGTCGACACGATCTCTGCCCCAGCGGAGATACCTCGGCCCCGCCAGCCAACAAGTCCCCGCAAGCGAATACCTTGCCGTACCATCGCAGCCCCCTCGGGCGGAGCCCAGGCTCACCACGACCATGATGGTTCCACAAGGCTCGGCCCCTACTTCGGGCCATACCTCCGCTTCTCGTCCGTGTACAATCACTGGTACCAGCAACAGAGCGCGCTCGCTAAAGCACAGATGAGCAGCGGAAAGCCTATTCACGGAAGAATAATGGCACAGAATGGAAAAAGGCATCCGTCGACTCACAGGGCCCGGCATATGGTCGAAGATAAGTCTTTCCCGAAACTGATTCTCGCGCATTCTTCCTACCAAGCGACCCGGGACCAGGTCCATTGATGCTAACCCTGCCGTAGGATCTCCCTTCGAAGAGTGAAGGATAGTACAGGTGGCTACCAGGCGCTGGTTAACGCCGGAGGATGTGGATGAACTCAAGCATATCTGTCTACGACAACGGCCGTTGTCATGCAACCGCTCACATCCCACGGAACCCGCAGTGGAGGGCAACTCGGGCAGCTAGCGACCTCGCCAAGGCGGACACGACTTCGACTCCGACTCTGGCTCCGACTTCTACGCCGACTCCGGCCCCGATCCTCACAACAAACCCGACTTCGGCCTTCGACCCAGCGGGCGACAACGACCCCAATACGACGGAGCCCGGGGGATGGCGAAAACTTTGCCAACCCGACCAGCGCCATACCGACGCGCCACGGCGAGCGTAACACCAGGCAATAAGGCTCCACAAAACGTCGACAAAGCTCACAGGCCGCAGGGACGGAGGGGGCCAAAGGGCTCAGCGACATGGCTTCGGCCCATGAAGCCCTTCACCATGAGAGGCTCCTGTTGTAGGGGTGGCCCCCACCTAAGCCCAGCAGGCCTGGTAGAGGAATGTTAGGCCCAGAATGGGGCATGTGAAATGACATAAGTGCCCTTGTAGGGAATACTTGGATGTAAGGGTACAATTGTAAAAGCACTCCCCATGAGGATGTATATATACGGCACAGGCAATGGGGGGAAGCCCTAAGCCATTCCTCACCTAACTATCCACTACCATACTCTTTCTGTCTGGTCCGTAACCACGACAGGTGTCATGAGCAATTAATCATATTGTACATGCAAGATCATGAGCACTTTGTTTCAGGTTGGGAAGCAGCAAGCTATCAACTGGTGATTCTCTAGATATTTCACCTCAGGATTTAATCTTTGTAATCTTGATGCAGGCCATCGCCTGTAACTATGGTATCAGGATGTCCTGAACTCTGTTCTATTCTCAAATGAAAAGGTTTCTACGGTTTTTGTGCTAACTCTAATGACTGAATTGTTATGTGCAGACTGCTCTGATGCAAGCTTGTCTATATTGTCAATTGGTCATTGTAAAGTTGTACAGATTCTAGTTCTTTCTAAAGCTAATGTTAGTGAATATCAACTAATTTATTTTTGGGTTAAGCTACACTGTAATGTATACTGATGTAAGTGATCTGTTTCTTTAATTTTCTAGGTTCACAAAGTCACATTGTGCGTATTGCAATGGCACGAGTTAGCAAATAAGAAGTATATGGTGTTTCAATGCATGACAATGAAGATACATGATGGATGGTAAGGGGGAGGTTTTGATGATAAAGATGAGCTTTTCATACATGGACTGGAAAACAATTGAACATTATGAGCCTTGAAATTTCCTCTGGATTAATTTTAGGAGTTGTGATTTTCTGATTGCTTTTGGGCAAAGCAAAGTACTAATTATGTATAAGGCAGATGTTCCATATTCCTAGATTTTGTTTGGAATTCTGTAGAAGCACTTGGTCCGACAATCGAAGCACTTGGTTCAATAGAAACCCCTTCCCCTTCAACAATTTAAGCCCCTAAAAGGTTTGCAGATTATGTTTATTTGTCTGGACTAGTGCATCGTGTCAAACTTTAGTAACCCAGTGTGTGCCATGAGCTTTGTGAAAAAGATGTATGCTAAGTTATTACAAACTGATCACTGAGGACCTGTGTATTACATAACTTGGGCTACAGTTGTTGTTTGTTTATATATTTTCACTAGATCTAAGTATTAGCTAATCAATAAATAGCTTTACTATTTTAATTGGGTATCTATCATACCTTTCTGATTGATTTTTTTGTTGCCTTAGCTATTTTTTTTTATTCTTTTTTGTCTAACCATTGGATGGAATTCCTTTTATTATGAGCTGTTCATATTTTTCATATGCTATTTACTAATAATGATTTTGGTAGTGCAGATGAAGACTGGATGTGTTGCACTTGTATTATGTTTAAATATTAGTGTTGATCCTCCACATGTAATTAAAATTTCCCCTTGCGCAAGAATGGAGTGCTGGATAGGTAAACATTCAGTCATATGTATAAATATATATGCTTATCGAAATTTCTAATCAGCTGAGCAAAACTATAACTGCCTGCAATTGATAATTCTGTTTTGTGTTTGTGGGATGCAGCTCCATAATTGTTGTATTTTCTTTCAGTACATGTCTTAGAAGTTAGAACACATGTAAACTGTTATTTTTTGTTAAATCTTTTTCACCATTTCAGTGATTTTTTTAAAAGTTGTTTCTTACTTTTGCATTTTTGAATGCCAAACACAGTTATATTGTTAATCAGAGGTGATTGAAACAAGGAAACTGTCTGATGTCTACTATTTTAAAAAACTACCATTGATTTTCCGTTCCCATTTACCCAAATGAGAGTTAGTGTTGCACTATAATTTTTAGCTATCAAACTTTTGATCTGTGATTTTGAAGTTAGCAATTGATGTTTGGTTGAGGAGGATTTAAAGTTTCCTAGGACACACCATAAGATACTATATTTCTAGGTCGTGGAGGATATGAACCTGATTTATTAATATTTGTGATGATTGTTTGTTGATGAAATTTTAAATGTCAAAATTTGAATTTAAGACCGCTAATTGGAAAACCTGGTCGATTACAACATTTGTAGGAGGATATTCGTATTCGACCGAATTAAGCATATATCCGATTCGAATTCGTATTCGTTACGACATTCGATTCGTATTCATATTAAAAAATATTCGAATTCGTATCTATATCCGTTTTAAAAACATGAATTCGCATTCGTATTTGAGACTATTCGATCATATCCGATCCGTTCCCTTAGCCGCGCGGGAAGGACATAACTTGTGCGGCGCTCGCGCTGGCCCTTTAACTCGCGAGATTAGGCTGCTGGAAATTTTGCGTATTGTTTTGCGTAGGTTTTCATTGCAGATCGCGTCTGGAAATGAAGTGGTAGGAAAATGCGAGCAAGCAAACTAGCCAGCCACAATATAATCTTAACCTGCTGCGAGCATGCATGCATGCATGTAGATCTTTATGTATTCACGTACGTATAGGTAATTAGTAGCTAGGTAACTTGATCCAGATCCTTATTATTATGGTGAACATGTATTACAGAAGTAGGTAGGTAAATATTACGTACAGATAATTAAACATGCATGGATGGATCATGAATGGATCTTAATTAATTAAGATCCAGATACAGATCCAGATCCTTATTATTATGGTGAACATGTATTACAGAAGTGGGTATAGAGGTAAATATTACAGATAAACATGGATGGATGGATCATATATGAATGGAGCTTAATTAATGAAGGGGAAGGAGGGACGAATGGCAATGCCACAGAGCCCAGCCGGATCCCGTATATCCTTGGTAATCCGAACGTAACCTCGCTCGCCCCAGTTGCTCCCCCAGGAGTTCTTGACGATCCAGTACTTAGAGTATCTCCAAGGGGCGCCATTGTTTGGCTCCTGCCCGTAGCCGACCACGGTGACGGCATGGGTCGTATTGGTTTCACACGGGCCGTTGTACACGCCTCCCCGGTACGTAGTGCTTGAAGTTGGGGCTTTCGGCGTAGAGGGCGACGGCCACCGGCTGCGCGCTTAGCCACGGCGTTCATCAGCGACACCTCGCTCCTGCTCGTGACCTTCGTGTAGCCGCTGATCGTCACCTTGTCCTTGTCCCCGGGGTCCCTTGCGCACCACCGTGTATGGGTAGGCAGACTCGTTGCTGAGCCCTCCTCTTCGTCTGATCCAATCGAAGGTATCCGGAGGATAGCCACCGTCGCAGCCATCATCAAACGTGTCGCAGTCTACAAGCTCTAGCTCCGACAGGGACACCAGCTTCCCTCTCCTAATCTTGTTTATTCCTTCCACTGCAACCACAGCGGCGAATGCCCAACAAGATCCTGCATGCATGGCAAGGATCGATCGGTTATTGCCGGCCTACTTAGCTTAATTAATTAAATCGATCTATTCCGAATATATATACAAGCTAGCTCGTATTCGTATTCATTTTAAAAATATGGATTCATATTCTTATTTGAGAGTATTTGATCGTATCTGATCCATTTCCACCCCTAGATGGAGGACACTCTTTGCCGCTCGGGAAAGGGATTCCGTCCTCAACCTTGTTCTTCTGTTCAAGTGCAAAAAGCCGTACAAGTTCTTATGACAATGGAGAGGCATATGTATAACCTTGCCAATCAAGCAGCAGCGATCGATTCTAAGGAAGCGTACCATGGCTTCCTCTATGAGATTCTAGACCATGATGATGATCTGGCTAGGCTAGAGGAGGAAGTCAAGAGGACAAGGCAAATCTTGAACACATTTGAGGACACAGCCACCGATCCTCATATTCCAAAAGCAGAAGAGGAAGCATATATATATATGAAGCATAGAAGACCAAGATTTTGGATTTTCCTTTTCTTTTGTCTTTGGAATAAATCAGAAAACTCTTTTGTAAAAGTGACTGGTCACACTATTTGGCCAATATCAATGGAAAAAATGTTTCTTCCACCTGAGTCGTATGTATGTGAAATTTTAACTTACTTGTTCCAGCTAAGAACTCCTGAAGAGATACCTTAATAACCTGCTGCGCGCATGCATGCATGCAGAACTTTATTTATTCACGTACGTACGTATAGCTAGGTAAGTAGGTAACTTGATCCAGATCCTTATTATGGATAACACATACAGAAGTAGGTATATAGGTAAATATTACGTATACGTACGTAATATTTACCTACGTAGGTAAATATTAAACATGCATGGATGGATCTTAACCTAGCTTGGCCCTGGCTGCTGCTTATAACTAATATATCACGGGGTAGGAGGGACGAATGGCAATGCCACAGCGCCCAGCCGGATCCTTTATATCCTTCCTAATCCGGATGTAACCATGGTAGCCCCATGTGGGCCCATAAGAGTTCTTGACGATCCAGTACTTAAGGCCATTGTTGGGCTCTTGCCCGTAGCCTATCACGGTGACGGCATGGTCCAGATCGGTTCCACACGGGCCGTCGTACACGTACGCCTCCCCGGTAGTGCTGGAAGTTGGGGCTACCGGAGTCGAGGGTGACGAGCACCGGCTGCTTAGCCACGGCGTTCATCAGCGACACCTCGCTCCTGCTGCTGACGTACATGTAGCCGTTGATCGTCACCTTGTTCTGGAGGTTCCTTCTGCACGTGCCATTGCGTGCCGTGTATGGGTAGGCAGACTCGGTGCTGAGCCCTCCACTTCGTCTGATCCAATCGAAGGCATCCGGAGGATAGATAGCCACCGTCGCAGCCATCGTCAAACGTGTCGCAGTCTACAAGCTCTTGCTCCGACAGGGACACCAGCTTCCCTCTCTTAATCTTGTGTATTCCTTCCACTGCAGCCACAGCGGCGAATGCCCAACAAGATCCTGCATGCATGGCAAAGATCGATCGATCGGTTATTGCCGGCCTGCTTTGCTATTGCACAGGTGACTGAAATTTTTTTACGTTTCAGTCACCTGAAATTGCACTCTCAATGAACTAAAATTGCAGCCCCCCTCCAAAAAAAAACAGCTGCAACTTTAGGTGATTCAGAGTGCAACTTCAGGTGACCTGAAATTGCACTCTCAATCAACTAAAATTGCAGCCCCCCTCCAAAAAAAACATATGCAACTTCAGGTGATTCAAAGTGCAAGTTTAGGTGACTGAAAGACAAAAAAATTTCAATCGCCTGTGTAATAGTCTATCCCTTAATTAAATGATCTATCTTGATCAGTAACTCAGCTAATATCTTGATCAGTAACTCATCCATCTTAATTAATTAACGTGATGATCAGCTCATAAACAGAGATGCATGCAGTACTCTCCTTATACGTACGTACGTACCGCAGTCTCCTTGGTCTTTAACCCGCGTGACCGCGCCGGCCTTCCTCCAGTCTTTACTTGGCGGCGCCCCGCGCGACAGGTTCGCGTAGACGAGGCCCCTCCCTGTCGCCGCCCCATCGTCAACAGGCCCCGCGCGGGTGGTAATCACCTCCGGCTCCGGGAGCTCCGGGAGTGGCGTAGTGTGGAGCGCCCTGAACTCCTCGTTCGTCAGGTCGGTGAACGGGCCCTCGCCGAGCTCGTACGTCAGCCCCAGGGTGGCGGCCTCGTTGTTCACGGCCTCGATGTACCTCATGTTGCTCGCGTATATCTCGAACCGCCGTCGCTTCTCCCCGGCGCTCGAGTATGACCGGTTCTGCGCCGTCATCCACCGGTGGAACCTGTCCATCATCAGAGGCTGATCGTCGGACGCCGTCGTTGGCCGCGCCGAAGAGCAGCCCAACATCAGGAAGCTGCACGTGACCATAACAAGTAGGCGGCACACTAATGAGGAACATCTGGAAGAGGTAGCCATGATCGCGTGTGTTAGCGTATAGCTGTATGGTGACCACGTCCCGTGGTTCTCCTTGTTTGTAGCCAATGCAGTTAGCTTATGCACCTGTATATGTATCCCCTTACACTGATCAATACAAGTGCGGTTGCATCATTCTCCTGCTTACATGGTATCAGCCATCTCCCGATCCTAACCTTCCGCTGCTCTTCCCCTCGTCGCCATGAGCTCTTCTTCCTCCTCCTCGTCAGACTCGGACGTCAACTCCGACCCGCATCTTCCCAACACCGCCCAACTCCACTCTAATCCCTCCCCCCCAACGGTGGTTCAGTCCATTAACATTCAGTCCCGGGTTCCCATTATCTTGGACCTCAACGACGACAATTACACGGCCTGGGCACGTGCGTTCTCCGCCGTGTTCGGCCAGTATGGCCTGGGCGATCACATCAATGGCTCCCCACCCAACGGCGACTCCGACTGGGTACAAAACGATTGCGCCATCGTTTCCTGGCTCTACAACCGCGTCGCCCCCGACCTCCTCAGCGTCGTCTCCAATGACGAGGACACTGCCCTCTCTCTGTGGTGCGGCATTCGTAACCTGTTTCGCGACAACAGGTCGACTCGTGCTGTCTACCTCAACGCCGAGTTTCGCCACTTCTTCCAGGGCGATCTGTCGGTGCTCGCCTACTGCACTCGGATGAAGTCCATGGCTGACCGCCTGGCCAATCTGGGCGCCCCCGTCACCGAGCCCGATCTCGTCCTCAACATCATCCGGGGTCTCAGTCCCAGCCTGCACCAAGCCGTTCCACACATCACCATGCGCAAGCGTCTCCCCTCCTTCCTCAAGACGCGCTCCATGCTTCAGCTTGAGGAACATCGGATCGGCGAATCCGCCAAGCTGCAGGCTGCCGCGGCGCTCCTCGTCCAAGCCCGATCCGCCCACGAGCCGCCGCAAGGCTCCACGGGCGGTTCTTCATCACGTACCAACTACCGCCCACCTGCGCCATCCTCCTCGTCCAACAAGAAGAAGAAGAAGAAGCCGTCCAGCGCCGCTTCGTCCACATCTCCTGCACCACCAGCGGCGCCGCCAGGCTTTCAGCCCGGCGTCAACCCGTGGACCGGCCTGGTGCACGCCTGGCCATTCCCACCAACACCACGCGACAACGCCGGCATCCTCGGCCAGCGCCCCGCCGGTGCGCCTCCGCAAGCACACGTCGCCACCAGTACCCAGAACGACCCGTCGGCAAATGTTGACCCTCAGCTGCTTGCTGCGCTGACGGATCTCTCCCTCCACAACTCCGGCGGCAATTGGTTCCTCGACACTGGCGCCTCGTCTCACATGGCTTCTGATTCCGGTAACATCTCCTCCATCCAACCCCACTCATCTCCCACCAACATCATGGTCGGCAATGGTTCTCTGTTACCGATCACACATGTCGGCTCCTCCACCATCCCCACCTCTCTTTCTCCTCTTGCTCTCCGCAATATTCTCATCTCTCCCTCCCTGATCAAAAACCTCGTCTCAGTTCGTGCTTTAACTCGCGATAATCCAATTACTGTTGAGTTTGATAAATTTGGCTTTTCTATCAAGGATCAGCACACCAAGGCGGTGATTCTCCGCAGTGACAGCACCGGAGACCTCTACCCGCTTCAGCTGTCCGCACCGCCGTCTTCTCCACACTGTCTCGCCACCGCCACCGCTGATCTTTGGCACCAGCGACTCGGTCATCCCGGCAACGAGAGCTTTCTTCAGTTACTCAAGCATTTCAAATTCAGCTGTAATAAAGATTTGTCTCACTCTTGTCATGCTTGCCGCACCGGCAAAAATGTTCGTCTACCTTTTCATTCTTCAATTCCAAAAACAGCAGCACCATTCGAATTGATTCACTGTGATGTTTGGACATCCCCCGAAACCAGTTTCTCAGGCTATCAATATTACCTTGTTGTTCTAGATGATTTTACTCATTTTGTCTGGACGTTTCCCCTTCACCGCAAATCTGATGTTGCTGCTACAATTCGGTCATTTCATGCTTATGCTCGTACACAGTTCGATCGACCCATAAGAGCAATCCAATCCGATAATGGCGGTGAATTTGACAACGCCACTCTACGCTCCTTCTATGACTCCAATGGCATCGTGATACGCCTCTCCTGCCCATATACTTCCCCCCAAAATGGAAAGGCCGAGCGCATTTTGCGTACGCTAAATGATGGTGTCCGCGTCCTTCTTCTCCACGCCGGGCTCTCACCCAGGTTCTGGGTTGAAGCTCTCCACACCTCCACCTTTCTTCTCAACCGGCGGCCATGCAAACCAAAGTCACTCGACACTCCTTTTCAGCTCCTCCATGGGCGTGCTCCTGATTACAGTGTGCTTCGCGTCTTCGGATGTCTCTGCTATCCCAATACCCAAGCCACATGTGCTAACAAACTTGCTCCACGCTCTGTGGCCTGCATCTTCATTGGCTATTCGCAGGATCATCGAGGCTACCGGTGCTATGACCTGACGTCGCGACGCGTCATCGTCTCGCGCCATGTTTACTTCGACGAAGCAACGTTCCCGCTCCGCCCCCGGTCAGTCGCGCCGCCCCATGTCTACGAACCCTGGCGCACAGACCTTGACACCACGCACAGCTCGGTCCTCCAGGCTCCTCCTCCCGCCCCAGCTCCGCAACAAACAGCGCCTGCTGCGCCGATCGAATCTGCGCCCCGCTCCGCACCTTCGGCCGCGCCGTCCACGATCTCGCCGCCTGCACCGGCGTCGGGTGCGCGTGCGTCCACTCCATCTTCCGTGGAACCGCCCGTGCCAACACCGCCGGCGTCAGCCATCCCAGTCGTTCAACGGCACTCGATGGTCACTCGGGCTCGAGCTGGCACGTTCAAGCCCAACCCCAAGTATGCGACGGTGGCTATGACAACAGGCATCTCGCCCATTCCCACATCTGTGCATGCAGCCCTGAAGGATCCTAACTGGCGCGCGGCGATGCAAGCTGAATTCGACGCCCTTCAAGCCAACCACACATGGGAGCTCGTCCCCAAACCATCTGGCAAGAATCTCGTGAGTGGAAAGTGGATTTTTCGTCACAAGTTCAAGGATGATGGCAGCCTCGAACGCTACAAGGCGCGGTGGGTCGTCCGCGGATTCACTCAGCGCGCGGGAATCGACTACGGCGAGACATACTGTCCCGTCGTTAAGTCGGCCACCGTGCGCACTGTACTCACGCTTGCCGCCTCCCGCGACTGGCCTGTACATCAATTGGACGTCAACAACGCGTTTCTCCATGGTGTACTCGACGAGGATATCTACGCCCGACAGCCAGCCGGCTTTGCTGATTCGATGCGCCGCGACTACGTCTGTCACCTCTCCAAGAGCCTCTACGGCCTCAAGCAAGCGCCGCGCGCATGGTACAGACGGCTTGCAAGCTTCCTCGGCGAACTCGGCTTCAGGCCAACCAGGTCGGACAACTCGCTGTTCGTTCTCCATCAAGGCACTGAATCCGCATATCTCCTCCTCTACGTGGACGACATCATTCTAACGGCATCGTCCAGCGCGCTGCTTCACCAGGTCACCGCCTCCATCAACGCCGAATTTACACTCAAGGACATGGGCTCTCTCCACTATTTCCTTGGGATTCAAGTTCGTCGAACATCAACTGGCTTCTTCCTCAACCAGCAGCAGTATGCTCTCGATCTCTTGGATCGCGCGGGTATGACGAACTGCACGTCCTGTTCGACGCCAATCGACACAGCCGGCAAACTCTCGGCGTCCTCTGGTACCCTGTTATCTGCCGACGACGCCTCCGCATACCGCAGCATGGTCGGGGCACTTCAATACCTCACCATGACGCGGCCGGACATCCAATACGCTGTACAACAAGCTTGTCTTCACATGCATCAACCGACAACGGCACATCAAGGAATTGTGAAGAGGATACTGCGCTACGTCCGTGGCACCATCTCCCTGGGCATGCGTCTGTCCGGCTCCGAGCAACTCGACATCGTCGCCTTCTCAGACGCCGACTGGGCCGGCTGCCCGGACACCCGCCGTTCCACTTCTGGGTATTGTATCTTCCTTGGTGATGCTCTGGTCTCGTGGTCTAGCAAGCGCCAATCAGTGGTGTCCCGTTCAAGCGCGGAGGCGGAATACCGTGGCGTGGCAAACGCTGTGGCTGAATGCACATGGCTGCGCCAGCTCCTCGGCGAACTTGGGCACAACCACAGCAAGGCGACAGTTGTGTTCTGTGACAATGTGTCCGCATGCTACATGAGCAAAAATCCTGTCCATCACAAGCGCACCAAGCACATCGAGCTAGATGTTCACTTCGTCCGGGAGAAGGTGGCCATCGGCGCGTGCCGCGTTCTGCATGTTCCTACGACACAGCAGTTTGCCGACGTGATGACCAAAGGATTGCCTACAGCAAGCTTCAACGAATTCCGTTCCAGTCTGTGCGTCTCCGGTGACTCCGACGCTCATACTGCGCGGGGGTGTTAGCGTATAGCTGTATGGTGACCACGTCCCGTGGTTCTCCTTGTTTGTAGCCAATGCAGTTAGCTTATGCACCTGTATATGTATCCCCTTACACTGATCAATACAAGTGCGGTTGCATCATTCTCCTGCTTACAGCGTGAACCTAGCTACGTACTGATCACAAGGCCAGTGATATCGTAGGAGGCTTTGGTGGTGAATATACAGCTCTGCTTGGTTTGTGTTTATATAGCTTTGGTGGCGTATTCCATGAGAAGATTCCTTCGTCTTAATTAGCGGATGCTGAGTTTTATATGTCGAGGTATTTAGACCCAATTAATACGACGCAAATAATTAATAACCACTTCCTAGCTGACAGGAATATGCAAATAAAGGTTGAGGTACCTGTGTTCAAGTGTTTGAGAGATGCAAACTTAATTTAGCTATAACACTAACAAAACCAAATTATGAAATTAGTACTGTAAGAACTGTACAGAAATGCACAAATACATTCTTTTTAAGAGCAGTGCTTCTATACTCTTCTTAAAACTAAATCTCTAAGTGAGGCACTCTGGAAAGACCACTTGGGATAATAACTAGCTTGGGCATTCTCCCCGATAGATGATATAATCACTTGGGTTGAAGTTCTGTTCCCCGAGCGTCTTCGTTACTAGGGAATGTTGGTGATGAGGACCTGAACACGAACTAAAAAGATTAATCAACAGGTGAAGTCTCTCCTAATTAAATTTGACTTTAATTTACATGAGAATTGGCTACTACCTAATGCTAGTATTTTAATTGGTTTCAGGTTTTTGCATGAAGAGATGTTGGGATGCCAAAGTCAGAGAAATCAGATGAGCAAGAAAATCATACATATGCATGTGAATCGAGACAAACAAAAAATAATCGAAAGAAGTATATGCATGCATGATCGAGACCACTTGATGAAATTCCAAGTCAAGGCTTCACTTCGTGCATGCATGCATGGGGCTACGAAAAAAAAATGAAGCAATAGAAGAAAAATTATGCATGCATGACCACGCTAATACACGAATGTATCCAGATGGTTGCCACGCAAGACCATCTCGGACGTGAGACCCAGTTTTCTTCGGTCGAATACTTTGGAGCCGACCTTAAATATTTTTGCGTGCATGAGTCTGAGGGACAGACCACACAGAAATCAATCTATTATTTTCAGAGAGTTATACGCTTGTTCTTTCTAGGATTTGGCATATGATTGCAACCTAGAGGGGAATCGGGCGTTCTTCCCTGTCGTTCTTATGTTTCCTTGTGATTGGCTGACCGACGACGCGTCTACTTGTTGGTCGGGTAGACGGGATCACGAGCGTGTGGTTGGGTGAATTTTTTTTTATCGCAGATCACTGTTCTAATAGTGGTTGGCGCCATCGATTCATCAGGTTGCACAAATCAAATTATCTTTATCAATCCTATGCCGTGAAGATCGGACAATCCCCCACATCAGTTTGTACATTACCCTACTGAACAATATTGCCACGTAAGCTGCCACATGGACTTTAGTGTTCCATAATGTTCATTAGCATTCTGGAAAGGTTATCGCCATGTACATGCGTGGCTATCCACCTGCATTTCCTAGAGTGTCAAACACTGGGGAAGTTTAGATGCTTGTTTCTTTTCCTTGATCTTTTTCCCTAAATACTTGTTTTACGAATAGAAAATACAGAAAATTATCATATATGCACAATTATCGATCGACCTTTGCAATTAGCACATAAAGCCCAAACCACCGGGGAAGTTTAGATGCTTGTATTTTGTATAAGTAACATCAATCATCAAGAATCCGATCCAACAGATGGTCAATCCAAAGTACACACTTATCGACCTTTGAAATTAGCGCATGAGTCCAAACCACATATATCATCGGCATAACTTTAAACTTCATTTCTGCTACCGATCCTGCTTTCGCCGCGTGATCCTTCATCTCATCCAGGTTTAGTAAGCACTCAAGTCTATTCCGTTCTCAACTTAATTATCTCAAGTTTCACCTGTACGCTATTGCTTTATTCCTCTACTTATGTATGCCTTCTCCTATTGCAATTGATTATTCACCTTTTCCTCTCATTCTCTCAAGAAATAATTTCTTTCTTTGCTCGTAATATGCTCTGTTGTGGCTACAGACCAAACAGAGAGAGAGTATGGTAGTAGAGAGTTAGGTGAGCAATGCTTAGAGTTTTCCCCATGGCCTGTATCGTATATGTAAATCCACATGGGGAGTGTTCTTACAATAGTACCCTTACATTTGAGTATCCCTCTCAGGGGCACTTATGTCATTATACATGTCCCATTTTGGACCTTGCAACATTCTAACAGACCTGCTAGGCTTAGGTGGGGGCATCCCTACAATAGGAGCCTCTCATGGTGAAGGATTTCACGGGCCGAAGCCATATTGCGGAGCCCTTTGGCCTCCTCCGTCCCTGCGGCCTGTGACCTTCAATGCTCTTGGACAGGATCGTTCCTTGCCGGTGCAGCCTGCCGTCGCACTGAGGGTATGGGGCCGGGCCTGCTGTCGAAGGTGTTTTTGGCCTTCGGACCCGTTTAGCCGCGGAACCGAAGATGCCAGCGGGGTCGAAGATGCCGGCGGAGCCGAAGATGCCAGCGGAGTCGAAGTCAGGGCGGAGACAGGCCCATGGTACGGGCACCACCAGGCTTGAGGCAGGCGAGGCTCCCGCTGCGAGGTAGCACTGGAGAGTCCAGCGGAGGAAGGGGCTCCGCCCGGTCTGACGTCGACGCGGCCCGACAGTTTCATGGTCTAGAGATTTCGTCTTAATGACGGCGAGAATCGCGCCGACCCCTGAATTGTTAGGGGTGGGCTGTTGCAGCCATACGCGCTGTCCCGATGGGAAGACACACGCGGCGGGACGTGATTGGCGCGTCTTGGGCTGCCAGTGGTCGCGTGACCGCGGTCGTGCGCCCCTTCCCAAGATAGGCGGGACGCGTGGCGTAGCGCTACTGGCGCGTCGTGCGCTGTTTGGTCGCCTGCCACTGCGCGCCCCCAGCTGCCAGCGGTTGCCCTTCCCAATCGTGGGGAGCTAAACCGCTGGGCTCACGCCAGTTGCATTTTCGATTGTGGGGGAGGCGAGGGGGCTTTATAAGGCGCCACCACCGGCGTGGGAACGCTCTTCTTTGTTGCTCGCTTAGCCTTGCCTTCTTTCTCTGCTGCTAGTGCGATCTGCCTCTGCCCCTGCTCTTTGGCCCCCACCACGAAAAGGAATGGCGTGCCACGACGATCCCGCTCGCCGGCACAGTGGTAGCACCTTGTCTAGCCAGCGCGGCTTGTCGCCTCCTCCGGCGGAGTATCCTCTGGTGGTGCGAGAATCAACGCAAGTCAACAAGCAGTGGGACGCCATGAAGCACTCGGGAGGCCGCTGCTCCCGTGTGCTAGGGCGGAGTCACGTTACGGAGGAGATGCTCCAGACTCTCGTCTAGGAGAAAAAGGTGGAGGAGCGTGCCGGGGCTCGCCTGCCCGATCCCGATAAGACGGAGCCACGCCCGGTAGAGATGGAGGCGATTGTCTTCGTCGCATTCTTTGATGCCGGGCTCTGGATGCCTTCGACGGTCTTCGTCGGCGAGGTCCTGCGGCTTTATGGGTTGGAGCTGGCACAGTTGACCCCCAATGCGATAGTTTGCCTGGCTGTTTACGCTTGGGCGACGCGAACAGTAGGTGCCCGCCCCAGCGCAAACCTGTTCGCCATTATACACGACGCCCGCTGCCAGCCAAAGAAGGTCGAAGGAGAGGCGCTATCAAATTTTGACAGTGTCAATTTTGTGTTGAGGGCACATTGCACGGATCTCTTCCCTGCGTTGGCTACGCGAGGGAAGTGCGAGTCCGGCTGGATGCGACGGTGGTTCTACTACCATGTGACGAGCACGAGCGGTCTGCTGTGCCGGGGACAGCCAATATCATTCAACAACTCGCCGGATTTGAAGCCGAAGGGCTACGATGAGCAGCAGGCGCGGAGGCTTGCCAGTGTCGCTCGCCGGTTCAACATGCGTGACCTCGCTGAAGAGTTCACCATGTACGGGGTTGCGCCACTCTCCGCCCGGTGGAAGTACGAGCGCCGAGGCCCCACCCGGCGGGTTGGCATCCATCCGACAGCATCTTCGCTCTTGAAGCCCTCCGCTCCTTGTACGTCCTTCAGCCCGAGGCTGTGTGCTCGTGCATGTACGCGTGCGACCTTTTATGAACAATGCTCCACTTTTGTGTGCAGTGCCCTGGCTGGAGGATGCGGAGCGCGCCGTAGTTGCCCTCCTTAGGCCATACTCGGCCAAGGAGCATAAGCTACGCGAAGCTGCAACTGCCTCGACGAAGCAGGGGCGGGTAAATTGGGTATGCGAGGTCCTGGGCCTCCTCGTGCCCGAGCGAGCGATGGCGATGACAAGGTGGGGGCGTCTTCTCATCGGTGCAGGACTCGGTCTGATGTCGCCACATCCAGCTCGTCGGCGGTGTCACTGGGGGGCACCATCGAGACCGAAGGTATGCCCGACGCCAGGCCGGAAGCGGCCGGCTCCAAGGAGCACACTGCCCCCGACGAGGGTGTTTCGGGCGACACCGAAGGGTAGGTCGCGACGTTGTCGCCTAAACGATGCCTTGTCGCCTGCACCAACCGCCGAGGGCTCATTACCTGCTCCGGTCGTTGCAGCCGGCGAGGAGACGTCCCCGAAATCCCCGGGGGCGAAGCGCCCCCGGGTGCGGTCGCCCCCGCCCTCCAGGAGACGGTTCAATGTGGCGGGCATGGTCACCGGGGTCCTGGCGCCCGGCAGGGAAGCCATCGAGGCTTAGGAAGAAGTCGTCGCTCCTCGGGTCGACGAAGCCCCTGCACCCCGGATGGAGGCTGAGCGGACATCTCCCTATGCCTTGGTAGAGGGTGTCGAAGGTAGGCGATTCCTTTTCCTCCCGCGACTTCGCGAAACTCTCTGCGATTTGCTCGCTCATTCTGTCGTCAAATCAAGCGAGACGAGGTCTCCCGGACGCGGTCAAGGATCGAGCAATGGAGGTGTGCGCGAAGTCTCCGACCTTGTTGCGTAGGACGCGACGTGGGCATCCGGTGCCACTGGCGCAGAGGGGCCGAGGCCCGTCGTCTCCGATTTCATCCCTCGATCGAAGATACTTCGCGTTCTTAACGAGGTCGCGGAGCGCATCGGCGGCAGCCTGGATCGACAGGTGCTGTCAACGTGCGGGGGACACCTTCTGGCGCTCGCTCTGGGTGCCTCGGAGATAAGGGTAAGTGGCTAGGTGTGGGACCCGGAGTAGAAACTTCCGGACCCCCCTGTGCATTACAGTACTAGTCCCAGATCAAAGCTAGTACACACAGATAACCAGAAAAAACGGTACATTGTCATCCACGATTTATTACAATAATAACTGAAGTTTTACATTGGTCATTGCCTTACAAAGGTTCACAGAACCTTAAAACGAAAATAAACACAGCGGAAGAAAAAAGTAAATTAATCGACCCATCAATCTGCCACAGGCAATTGACTGGGGAAACGAGTCCTAAGCATCCGGGAAGAATCCACCGCATCCACACTCGGCACAGAAGTCGTATTCTCCAGCTTGAGCTTCTTCATCCTCTGTTATTATATTTATAGAGCAACAGGTGAGTACAAAAATGTACTCCGCAAGTCTTGGGAAAGATGCATAGATGCAAAGCTTCACAAAGGAAGGCTATATGTTTCTGTTGCAAAAATCAGCATTTTATTTTAAATCTACTTAATTACTTCGAAAGCCATTTGATAAACGCCTTGTTTTTCATAATTGAAGTTAGATAAATAACTTAGTGAAGGTTAAACCACCAACACTAATATCTCAGGCTATCTGCCAACTTTCAAAAACCTCAGGTTAAACCACCTGATCTGGTTACACCACCAGTCTGAACATCACGAGAGTTACACCACTCCCGAGTTTTCCCAAATCATTTAATTTTAAAATCAAAACCAAAATTTCTACCATGTGAATGCATTCCTTGCCCGCCCTTGACCGTGGGCACGGCTATTCGAATAGTTTATTACTCTGCAGAGTTTGTACACTTTACCCACAAGAGATAAATTATCTTAATAGTCAACATGCTTCCTTTGGCATGTGACCCAGATAAAATATCACAAAGCCTTTCACCTACTCCAGTATAGCTAGATACCACCCGCTAAGGTTTCACCACAACTCGAATCCACGAGTCGGAGCCCCCTCTTGCGCCGTATGAGTACAGTAAACCCTGTCCCTCACTATGAGTAACCAGTACACCCTGGCACTCAATACACCACTGGTGATATCTAAACTACACCTTTATAGGTTAGTTAGCTAGGTCGTACCCATATAGACTTGTGGTTGCACTGTTTTACTCAGTTTGGACAAACACAAGCGTCGGTCCTTAAACGACCAGGGTGGTTCATTCACAATTCCAAAAATTCTCGTGCTAACTGCACCAGCCAAACCTTCCATCCACCCTTGTCAACTTTTCCTTTGAACTTCATTTTTATTTTCAAATTAACAGTGGTAACATCCATTACCACTTTTCAAACAGATCATTTAACAATGGTAACATCCATTACCAATGTTCAAACAAATCATTCATCAAAACATTTAGCAAACATGCTACTCATTTGAGCATTATTACATTGATTTGCTACGCTAAGCATTTGCTAGTATTTACAAATTCAACAGATGTAATACTAACTCATTATTGAGTCAAAGGGATATCCTAAGTTGACAATGGTACAAGTTAAACAATTTTCAATGGAAGGTATAACAAATTGGGTATTTAACTAAATTTTCTAAATCAAATTATCACTTGATATAACATAAGCATGCAATAATTTAAAATAACTACCTAATCATTTTATAATTCATTTGAGCAAGTTGATCAAAGAAAACTTGCAAAACATAGGATCAAAATGATCAAAGGAGACTTGCCTTCCTGTGCTGGGTTGAAATTTTCCGGGGCTTGCTCTTGAAGTTCCTCGGGCAAATCGGTCTCTACACGTAAATCAAGAAATCCAAATAAATAAAATAAAATAAAAAAAAATTCAAATATTGAAGATAAATATACCAATTGAAAGATTAGAATTTTAGATGAATTTAGAAATTTGAATGGATCAATTTGGATTTAAAATGAGAAAGTTATGGCTTCCAGAAGATTAAATAGTTGGGAAAAAGGAAAAATCGGGTTTCGGGAATTATTTTTGTACTGAAAAATATTATTTATGACGTCATCAATTTTCGAATTTTCTGAGCGGGAAATATTATTTGAATGACGGGTGGGTCCGGTCTACCGTGAACCGGATCCACGGACCACGGGGTTCGCCGACGTGGCACACCGGCCACATGGCGCCATGCGGGCGCGAGGTGGCGGCCATGTGGCCGTCCACGCGAGCACAACCGGCCATGCGGGCGCACGCGCACAGCCGCACGGGAGATGGCCGGCCGGCGGCCTCGCCGGTGGCCGGCGGCCGGCGGTGGGGCGGCGAGCGGCGGCGGGGTGAGGAGAGGCGGCGGCGGCTTACCGACGGCGGCGACGGGAGGTGGGCGGCCGGCGGTGGCGCAAGGAGGAGGCGGCCGGCCGTGAGGTTTGGGCGGCGGCGAGAGGCGGGCCGGGGGGCGGCCGGGGCGGCGGAAAAGGGCGGCGGGGTGGCGGCCGAATGGGAGGGGAAGGGTGGCGGGGAGAGGGAGGCCGAAAATGGAGAAGAACCACCGGAGTTCGACTTTTATAGGTGGAGAAAGAGAGATGAAGGGCCGGCGGTTTAGAGAGGATTAAAGGGAGGAGGCGGCCGGGCGTGAGTGGGGAGTGATGAGGGGAGATTATTGCGCAAACGCTCGGGGTTTAAAGGGCAAGAAACGGCCGGGATTAAGAGCTCCAATTCGGCTCTAATGGAGGAGGAGAGAGAGAGTGGGAGGAGGAAGAAGAGGTTGAAGAAACATATGACATGTGGGTCCCATGTGTAATAGAGAGGAGAGGAAGTGAAGGGGTATGGGCCGTCGGATTTGCGACACGTGGCAAGTGGGTGTATGAGAGGCTTTGGATTTTATGAAGGGGTAAGTTGTAATGGGTGGCTAGGATTAAAACGTGGAGAGAGGTTGATTTAATCTGAGAGCGACACGCGGCGGGATAGGATTAATTTGATTTTTATTTTCGGAATAAATTTCAGAAAATACTAGAAACTTTATAAACGTTTGGAAAAATAATATTTAATGTCTAAAAATTCCAGAAAAATCATAGAATATTCCTGGAAGTATTTTAGACTTTAATAAAAATATTTTTAATCTCAGATTTGAATTTAATAACTTTATAAAATACTTTTTAACTTTGAAAATTGATTTTAATTTCCAGAAAATTCTCAAAAATTAATTAAAAATTTAGGGAAGGCTAGAAAAATAAAAATAAATTCTTTTTGGCTTTAATAAAATATTAAAATATATTTTCTTGCTTTAAAGTTTTAAATAAAATCCAGATAAATCCAAATAAGACTCAAATACATTAAAATAATTATTTTAAAATTAAAATTTTTCAGAAAACGAAAATTTGGGATGTGACACTAGGTTTGCGGCCTAAGCCGCTGTCCAGTGCATAGCTAACACCCGCAGTGTCTTTCAGACGCTTGCTCTCAGCCAAGCCCTGGAGGAGGTTCGCATTCGCGAGCGGAGGGTGCTGGAGGGCCAGCTTCGTGCTGCGGGCGAAGCTCAAGCCGCCAAGGACGAGCGTATTTGCGCGTTGGGGGCGGAAAACGCGAGGGTGGTTTCTAACGCGGAGAACTCCGTGGCTGCGGCGCAACGCGTCACGGAGGAGAGCCTGCACACCGCGGCGGAGGAGCGCGTCGCCTTTCTTTAGCAAATCTCCGCGCTAGAGGGAGAGAAGGTCCAGCTCGCCGCGTCCCTTGCAGAGAGGAACCGAACCTTGGACGATGCGTCTATGTCGGCGTGGAGGGCAATGGAGTCTTTGAAAAGGGCCCTCCAGGACCTTTCCGTTGACGTGCCAGACATTACGCATGGCCCCAAGGATCTGACGCAGACGCTTGAGCGAATCGAAGAGGGCTCAAGCCTCACCCTCCGCGGTGCCAGAGCCTTCGGCGATCACTGCGGCTTTATCAGTGCCTACATCGCCTTTGCCATGCTTCACACCCGGGGGTGTGGACATGTCAACAAGCTGGCGAACTCTCAGCTGGATCTGCCAGTGGAGCTCGCGGTGATATCCAATGCTATCCGCTTCATCCAGCCCGCCCTCTGAACTTTTTATAGTCGAATCTGGGGTACGTCGGGGAGGACGCGGCCAAGGTCGCGCTGTGTCGAACGCTGCATCAGGAGGGGGACTTCTCCAGTGGCTCGAGGAAGTTCCCCGGCGCAACGAAGATGGCGTGGACCCTAGGTGTGATGTCGGGGTTGGGTGTGTTGTGTCATGTACGCCTGGCTGTACGGTTGCCATGCAGCCACCCCTTTATATGAATGAAACAACACTTGCCCAAGATCTTCTGTTGTTGCGTACTATTTTGCTCTGGGCGGGTGTGCCATGTGAAGGTCGGGTTCTCATGCTCAGCCTCACCTTGCTTATCGATAATTGTAGCTGAAGTAGACGCGCGAGTGCTCTGTCCCTTACCTTTCGAAGGGGTGGCAGCGGAGCTGGCGCCTAGTCGAAGTAAACGCGCGAGCGCTCCATCCCCTACCTTTCGAAGGGGTGGCAGCGGAGCTGGCGCCTAGTCGAAGTAGACGCGCGAGCGCTCCATCCCCTACCTTTCCAAGGGGTGGCAGCGGCGCTGGCGCCTAGTCGAAGTAGACGCGCGAGCGCTCTGTCCCCTACCTTTCGATGGGGTGGCAGCGGAGCTGGCGCCTAGTCGAAGTAAATGCGCGAGCGCTCCATCCCCTACCTTTCGAAGGGGTGGCAGCGGAGCTGGCGCCTAGTCGAAATAGACGCGCGAGCACTCCGTCCCCCACCTTTCGAAGGGGTGGCAGCGGAGCTGACGCCTAGTCGAAATAGACGCGCAAGCGCTCCGTCCCCTACCTTTTGAAGGGGTGGCAGCGGAGCTGGCGCCTAGTCCAAGTAGACGCGCGAGCGCTTCGTCGCCTACCTTTCGAAGGGGTGGCAGCAGAGCTGGCGCCTAGTCGAAGTAGACACACGAGCGCTCCGTACCCTACCTTTCGAAGGGGTGGCAGCGGAGCTGGCGCCTGGTCCATGTAGACGCGCGAGCGGTCTGTCCCCTACCTTTCGAAGGGGTGGCAGCGGAGCTGGCGCCTGCTCAAAGTAGACGCGCGAGCGCTCCGTCCCCTACCTTTCGAAGGGGTGGCAGCGGAGCTGGCGCCTGGTCAATGTAGACGCGCGAGCGCTCCGTCCCCTACCTTTCGAAGGGGTGGCGCCTGGTCAAAGTAGACACACGAGCGGTCCGCCCCTACCTTTCGAAGTGGTGGCAGCGGAGCTGGCGCCTAGTCAATGTAGACACGCAAGCGCGGCATATGAGCGAGCCTCCGCTGCGTCTTATTGAAACTCAAGGTGCGTGGGAATGTCAACCACGTCTTATTTATACTCCGGAGAGTACGCGCAAGGGCAATGCGCGCACGTGCGTGGGGACATCCGTGTCTTGTTTATACTAGGTAGAGTGTGTAGGGACAACATCCGCGTCTTATTTATACTCCGTAGAGTGCGCACGGAGGTATGCCTCGACGCTGCGTCTTATTTATACTCCGTAGAGTGCGCATGGAAGTATGCCTCGATGCTGCGTCTTATTTATACTCCGAAGAGTGCGCACGGAGGTATGCTTCAACGCTGCGTCTTATTTATACTCCGTAGAGTGCGCGCGGTGGCGTCCCCTCGCTGCATCTTATTTATACTCCGTATAGTGCGTGCGGAGGTGGACCTCGATGCTACGTCTTATTTATACTCCGTAGAGTGCGCACGGAGGTATGCCTCGACGTTGCATCCTATTTATACTCCGTAGAGTGCGTGCGAAGGCGGACCTCGACGCTACATCTTATTTATACTTCGTAGAGTGTGCACGGAGGTATGCCTCGACGCTGCGTCTTATTTATACTCCGTAGAGTGCGTGCGGAGGCGGACCTTGACGCTACGTCTTATTTTTACTCCGTAGAGTTCGCACAGAGGTATGTCTCGACGCTGCATCTTATTTATACTCCGTAGAGTGCGTGCGGAGGCGAACCTCGACGCTACGTCTTATTTATACTCCGTAGAGTGCGCACAGAGGTAGGCCTCGATGCTGCATCTTATTTATACTCCGTAGAGTGCATGCGGAGGTGGACCGAGATGGAAGCTTGGCAGACGATCGGCTTTATTAATCTCCCGTTTGCGTGGGCGAGCGTCTTACAATGGACAAGGTACCGATGTTGCTACATGCTCCCCTTTTGTCCTAGACATAGTACCACCGCAAACTGTCTGCGTTCCATGTGTGGCGAAGTGTCTGCCCTTCTAGCATGGCAAGGCGGTAGGCTCCCTTTTGCAGAGCTACCATGACAATGTATGGGCCTTCCCATTTGGATTCCAGCTTACTGACCATTTTCGCATGGAGCACCATTTTGAGGACGAGGTCTCCAAGCTGGAATTCTCGTGGGTACATGGAGCGACCACGCGCGCGCACCATCTACCGCGCGTACTTTGTGACATTCTGGGTTGCGCTTACTCGCTCTCCATCAAGGAGGTCTAGGGACAATTGGCCCTCTCCTTCAGGCGCCTGGACGAGGACCCTTCTCGAACCAGCCTTGATTTCCTTTGGTGTCACTGCCTCATCGCCGAAGAGGAGTTTGAATGGCGTGAACCCCGTCGGGCGTGTCACCGTTGTGCGCAGGGACCAGAGGACACTGTAGAGCTCGCCCGGCCACTTGCCCTTTGGCAGCCCGACGAGACGCTTCTTGACCCCAGCGGAGATGGCGCCGTTCGCCTGCTCGACTGCTCCGTTGGACTGCGGGTGCTCGACCAAAGCGAACCATAGCGTGATGCCCATGCTGTCGCAGAACTCCTTGAACGGGGTAGCGTCAAACTGCAGGCCGTTGTCAATGGTGACCTCCCTGGGCACGCCAAAGCGACATATGATGTTCTGCCAGAGAAAGCGCTGCATGGCCGCCGATGTGATCCTAGCTAGAGCCACAGCCTCTGGCCACCTGGAGAAATATTTAAAGTGACCACCACGAACCGCAGGTTGCGTGGAGCCCGGGGGAGTGGCCCCACAACATTTATGCCCCACCATGCCAGCGGCCATACTGGGGGGATGGGATTGAGGCTCGTCGGGGGCCTGCGAATGACCCGTCCCATCCATTGGCAACCTTGACACCGACGCACGAGGTCTTTGGCATCGGCAATGGCAGTTGGCCAGTAAAAGCCTTGCCTGAATGCCTTGCCGACTAGCGACCTCGGCGCAAGGTATCGAGTCACGTGTGAATTTCTGCAATGACTTGCTTTCCTTCTTCGCGTGAGAGGCACCGCAAAAGCGGTGCGTAGACTCCTTTTTTGTAGAGCACTCCGTCGAGCACCTGGAAAGACCTGATGCGATGTTGCAGGCGCCAGAACTGGATGGGGTCGTCTGGCTCCGCGATGCCCTGCAAAAAACCGAAGATGGGCTCCCGCCAGTCACCCTGCTGGGTGATCTGGTGGACGAGGGCTGCATCGCAGTTGTCCTGCGCGATGGCTGCCGCTGGTAGGATCTCGTAGAATGCGCCCTTAGGAGTTGGGAGCTGTTGGCTGGCGGCCTTCGCAAGGACGTCGGCTTGCTCGTTGTCCGCTGGAGGGATGGTCTTGACCGTGACACCCAAAAAGTGTCGCTTGTTCGCTCTTACGGCTGCCAGGTACTTGGCCAACTCCGGGTCCTTGGCCTGGTATGACTTGTCCACGTGGCCCGCTACCAGGCGTGAGTCGGTGCGGGAAAGAACTCGCCGCGCGCCAAGCGCTTTAAGCTTCGTGAGGCCGAAAAGTAGCGCCTCGTACTTGGCCGTGTTGTTAGTGGCAGGAAATGCAGGGCGCGCCGAGTACAACAGGCGGTGCTCCTTAGGCGTGGTAACCACTGCACCTACGCCTGCGCCTACAATGCCGTAGGCTCCGTCGGTGTTGAGCATCCACACCGAATCTTCTGGCTGCTGGGCGGGCTGAGCCGGCGGAGTCCACTCCGCGAGGACCTGGGACTTGATCACAGTTTGTGAGGCATACGTTAAGGAGAATGGGGCGAGCTCGGCTGCCCACTTGCCGATGCGCCCTGTGGACTCCTTATTGTGCAGCATCTCTGCCAGGGGGAATGAGGATGGCACCGTGATTAGGTGGGCTAGGAAATAGTGTCGGAGCTTCCTCGAGGCCATGACCAGTGCGTAGGCGAGCTTCTCAAGCTCCGTATATCGCATCTTAGCGCCCTGAAGGGCCTTGAAGATGAAGTATACGGGGCGCTGGAGAGCGCCCTTCTCAAGGACAAGGACAGCGCTAACCGAAGTCGCTGAAGCGGCGAGGTAGAGCAGGAGAGGAGCCTCTGGCGCCAGAGAGACCAAAGTGGGGAGGCTTGCGAGATGCCTCTTGAGGTCGTCAAAAGCCTTCGCACAATCGCCGTCCCAATGGAAACCGTCGCAACCACGGAGGGTCTTGAAAAATGGCAAGCCCCGCTCTGCTACCCTAGACAGGAAGCGGCACAATGCAGCCATGCGACCGTTAAGCCTTTGGACCTCCCTTGTCATCTTGGGTGGCTCCATAGCATGGATCGCGTCGACTTTGTCAGGATTCGCCTGGATGCCCCGTTCGGATACAAGGAAGCCCAAGAGCTTGCCCGCCTGCATGCTGAAGACACACTTGTTCGGGTTGAGGTTGATGCCCGCCTTCCTAAGGTTGTCTAAGGTCTCCTGGAGGTCCTGACTGTGGGAGGCAAGCTGTCTGGTTTTGACAACTATGTCATCGACGTAAGCCCCACGTTCCTGCCGAGCTGAGAAGCCAGCGCTAGCATGATAAGGCGGGTGAAAGTTGCGCCCGCGTTCTTCAAGCCAAAGGGCATCCTGACAAAGCAGTATGTCCCAATCGGTGTGATGAAGCTAGTCTTGGCCTCGTCGCCCCTGGCCATGTAGATCTGGTGGTAGCCGGAGTAGGTGTCTAAAAAGCTCATGAGCTCACACCCCGCGGTGGCGTCGACCAGTTGATCTATGCGCGGCAGGGGGTAGTCGTCCTTCGGGCATGCCTTGTTGAGGGCAGTGAAGTCGATGCACATTCGCCAAGCACCGCTGGCCTTCTTCACCAACACTGGATTAGCAAGCCAATCTGGGTGTTGGACTTTGCGGATAACCCCAGCCTGGAGAAGCTTCGCTACCTCGACCTTGGCCGCTTGTGCCGGTCCATGGACATACGCCGAAGCTTCTACTTGATCGGCTTGGCATCAGGGCGATCCCCATGCGGTCGAGGGCCTCCGCGAACAGAATGTTCACGGAGCTGCCCCCGTCGATGAGGACGCGCCTCACTTCGCAGCCTGCGATGTTAGCCTGGATGACCAGGGGATCCTGGTGGGGGAACTCCACGCCTTGGGTGCCGGCTGGCATGAAGGTGATGTTGCAGTGCGTCATTCCCGGGAGTGTTCACGCGGAGGAGGTCCCCGGCGAGGAGCCTCCGGAGATGACGCTGATGACGCGGTGCTGGGCCCCCTCTGTGGCTGCAGCTCGCGGAGGGCTCCCTTGCGGATGGTGCACGTGGGCCACGACAGGGGGCAACACTTCCAAGGCCCGGGTTCTGGCGGCTGCTTGCCGCAGCGCCATGAGTGTGGGGCATGCCCGCGTGATGTGGTCACCATAACCATGCACTTCGCACCACCTGCTGTAGTCCAAGATTTCTTGCTCCACGCGCGGTCTCTCGTCACGGCCTCCTCCGCGCCCCCATCCTCGACCCCCTGGCCCTTCCCACGCGAGGCAGGGGTAGGCTCCCGGGGGCGTCCTCTATGCCGAGGACGTGGCAGGCCTTTTAGGGCCTACGCTGGTTGCGTCGGGGCTTGTGCCTACCACTTGACGAGCTCTTACGCGCCCTGGCATCACCGTGTTCAGGGCGTCCCCCTCGGACCCTTGCTTGCATTTTCCTTTCGGGGAGTCATTCCCCGTGCTTCCTTTTTGCGACAACCCCTCCGCCTGAATGAGGTCGGGGTCATCGCCCTTACGTCTCCGCGCATCCTCCTCCGCCCGCTTATACTCTTCCATTTTGTCGAAGAGTTTCACAACTGTCTTGATTGGCTTGCGGGCGTTCTACTCAGCCAACGGCCCTGGGCGGAGGCCCTGTACCGCTGCATTGATGATGGTTGTTTCGTTGACATCCTTGACCTGACAGCGGACCTTCGTGAAGCGCCTGAAGTTCTCCCGGAGCTTCTCCGAGGGCTTTTGCTTGACCGCGAAGAGCTGATCCGCGTCGATGCGCTCGACATAGTTCCCCTGGAAGTTGTTGTAGAGTCGGTCACGGATCTGTTCCCATGCGTAGACGGAGTTCGGCTCGATGGTGAAAAACCAAGAGAGCGCCACTGCTGTAACGCGAGGGGGAGCCCCTTCGCCTTCGTGGTGTCATCTCCACCGGCGGCTTCCATGGCGGTCTCGTACACCCGCACGAACTCCCGAGGGTCCATTGCGCCTTTGTACGGCTCGATGGCATTGGGGAACTCGAAGTCCTTCGGCCATGCCGCCTGCTGCAGGCCTGCTGAGAGTGGGGACTCTGGGTCCATGCGTCGCAGCGGGACACGACTGGACGTAGGGGCATCGCGGCTATCCGCCTGTTCTGGCGTGGGCTCCGGTGTGACCACTGGTAGGGTCTGGTGACTCCGAGCCTCATGCATGTCCTGCACGGCCCTGCGGAGATCCGCCAACTCCCGCTGGAGTGTGCCGAGGGCCACCAGCAGGGCGTTCTCTGCCGTAGGCGTAGTCGGGGTAATCGGTGCACCTTGTCGTACTGTCGTGGTAGCGGCGACCATGGCCTGAGCTCCTGGGTTGCCTGCTACGTCGGCACGGTGGACTCCGGAGTCGAAGACGAGGCCCGCATTGCTGCCGGAAACGCTCGCCGCTGCCGCACCGGGTGTAAGGGCGGCGGCCGTGCCAACATGGGCACTGGCGCTGTCACCCCCAACCACCCGGCCAAGGCTGCCGATGTTGGCCGCCGTACCCACGGTGGGATCACTCGCCGTGCGCGGGGCAGTGTCGACTGTCGCGGCAGCAGTGCCGGTGTCGACCGTCGTGGCAATGGTGGCAGGGTCGACCGTCGTGGCGGCAGTGGCGGGGTCGACCGTCGTGCTGTGAACGCCGATGTTTGCGGCCGTCGCACCTGCGTCGCCGTCCACGCCTGTGACTACCGACACCGAAGCCCTGGTGTTGATGCGGGACTCCGTCACACCCGCCTTCTTCTTCCTCGCCGCCGCCGATGAAGCCTTCTTCGGTGCCATCCTTCTTCGGATCTTGAGGCTTGCTCTTGTCCTCCCCACGGACAGCGCCAACTGTTATGGTTACAGACCAAACAAAGAGAGAGAGAGTATGGTAGTGGAGAGTTAGGTGAGCAATGCTTAGGGTTTTCCCCATGGCCTGTATCGTATATGTATATCCACATGGGGAGTGTTCTTATAATAGTACCCTTACATTTGAGTATCCCTCTCAGGGTCACTTATGTCATTATACATGTCTCATTTTGGGCCTTGCAACCTTCTAACAGGCCTGCTGGGCTTAGGTGGGGGCCATCCCTACAACATGCTCCTTTCTGTTTTCTTCGTAGAACCCAGCTGAGCATCTCCAAAATCACATGCAAATACTCTCGAGTGATGTTTCATATAAGCATCTCAAATTGTGTTATGATACTGTTGGTTCTATTAATTTGCTTATAAGTTAAAGGTGTTCAAATAACTACCAGTATTAGCCTTAATATTGTGTAATACTTATGAGGTATTTCAGTATACATGTATCATGTTGTCATTGTTACTACTACAAAATGTCATCACAGACGGTTCAGAAACATCATTACAGATGGTTTCGTAAGCTGTCTGAATTTATGGGTCAGTAATAATATGAGATCATCACAGACGGCTTTTAAACCGTCTATAATGCAGTATTTCACAAATGGTTTCAACTACAAACTATCTGTGAAAGTCAAATATCACAGGCGGTTCATAGTTGAAACCATCTATGATATAGATATATCACAGATGGTTCGTAGTTGAAACTGTCTGTGATATAGATATACCACAGACGGTTTTAACTACAAACCGTCTGTGATATTCGACTATCACATACAGTTTGTAGTTGAAACTATCTATGATATTATCTCTTCACAGATGGTTTTTGGCTCTAGTATCAACACAGACGGTCTTTAAACTAAAACCGTCTGTGCTTGTATTTAACACTGACAGTTTTAGGAACCATCTGTGATGTGCCGTCTAATATTAGGCTTTTTGTAGTAGTGTATATAACTTCAAAAACCAATGAGTAATGTTTTTTATATTAATTTAGTTTTTGTTCTCGTTAGGAAACTTTGTCACATATTTTTTTGTTCAAAACTATTAACACAGAGCACAAGAAGTGATCTATATTTGCTAACATAAACAACATTTCAAAGTCTATTATACTGAGCAAAGCAAGTCGGTTAGTCCAAAAATAAAAATAATAACTAAAATCTGCAAAAAAATTAAAAAACTAAGGGATAAGCTCACTTAATATCCTTGAGAGACCATGTGGAGGTCATCCCATGTGTGTGATGAGTAACTGACATTGGTTTAGGAAAGTCGAGTTTGATTTGGTTGGTTCGGTCCTTGACGTTGCGTGGTGCAATCGGGCTCGGTCGGACTTGGTCAAACCTGGTCAAAATGGTTAGGATGCATATTATGTCGACTTGTCAGGTTTGGACTATTTCATTAATGCATTTATGCTTACATGTATCGAGCGGTGCTATTTGATGTGTTTCTTGTCTATGTTCGCTGCAGGACGTCGAGGCAGAGTCGTGGCGAGACACGAGGTGACCGGACTAGACACGGGCGGTGTCGAGGTCAGAACGGTCGGATGTGTCGAAGACGGCAGAGATTCGATGTGGTTGCGAGTCGTGGACGACAAGGAGCGCGGAAGCTTCCCGGAAGGTGCAGGAGGGGCGAATTGGTAAATTCACGAGGCTGCACAAGCGGGAGCGGGTTCCGTTGGATTTAGCGGGCGTAACGGGCTGGAGACGCGTTAACCAAGGGCTATATAAAGGAGGGAGTGGCTGCATGCCCCCTTGTGGCTTTGGGAGAGAGTTAGGGTTGGCTAGAGTCAAAAGAAGCTTTAAGAGTTTGTTTTGGCTTTAGGCTTTAGTTGGTGAGCTTTAGTTGGTGGAGAGTGGGTGGAGGAGAGGCAGAGGTGTGTCTGTGCTCTGTCCCCCTTCGATGTGTTCTTGAGTGGCTCTCTTCCTCCAAGCATGTAGTGTGTGTTCTTGATGTTTAGGGAGAGGGAGAGGATGAGTTGAGAATCCATGTAAACATTCCTCTTGTTCTAATGTTCATGCGTATGGGGACTCCTCTGTAATCGTTTGATTGGGATTGAAATTTCTGAAGTTTTCTCTCGTGCAGCCTCTCTGTTCTTCGATCCTCTCTTTGCCTGATTTTTGAGTTTTTGAGTTTTTGCTCGTTTCTTGCTAGGGAGTGCCAAAATGGGTTGCTCTGTGATGGGATGATGCCTCAAGGTCATTTGATCGACTTTTCCCAAGAGCAAATCAAGTTTAATCTCAGTTCTTGCACTTTGGCCTCCCCTGTTCAACTTTCTCATTTCTAGGGTTTGAGGTGGTTTTTGTTTCCCTTCATGAGAGGGCATGAAACTTGGTTTCTAGAGTCCCAAGGCTATTAAGTAGCTATCATCAAAGTTTCATGGCCAAAAGATCAAAGATTGGGGAGTAATTTGTTTTTTTGGTTTTGGCCTGTGCATTTTTCAGTTCTTGAGTAGTTTCTGAAATTCATGAGCTTGTGTTGATTTTCTGTGTTGTTTGGAGCCTCTTTGTTGTTTAGATTAAGCCTTTAATGTCTCAAGCCAAAAAGGAAAGGAGCATCTCTACCAATTTTTGATTTTGGCAAAAATTGGAAAATCAGGGTTTTTCAGTTTCTACCTCGGGTCCCTGCTGCACAAATTCAGGTATAAGCGGTCAGACCAGCCGCACCCTTGCGGTCTGACCGCTCGTGCCATAGCGGTCTGACCCGCGTGAGGGGAGCGGTCAGACCGGCGGCACACCTGCGGTCAGACCGCCCGAGGCACTGCGGTCAGACCGCCCCTCCAGTTTTTGCAGTTCTATTGCTTTTAGGGTTTTAGGGTTTGCCTTCCCGGCTTTCTTCTTGATGACTTGTTTGCCTCCTTCTCTGATCTCCATGTTTTTCCTGTGAGTTCATAACTTTGCACAAGATCTTCTTTTCATAGCACATAATTGCTATTGGAAAGAATGTGGTTGTGAGAACTCTACTCTGCATGGTTGAGGTTATCTCAAGTTCTTGATGCCCTCTACATAGCTCTGTAGCTACTGGAGAGAAAGCTCATTCGTGGATATTTTAAGGGGGACAATTTTTTAATAGTCGACATTCACCCCTCTCTGTCGCCATTTCGGTCCAACAATCCTTTTAACTCTTACATTTATCTAAATTTCAACTTTCGTCACCGTCAAGCCCTGAACTCCCTCGCCACTGGCAAGCCCTTGCATCGTGTGTGTCACCAATGTCTCACCTGCACTTTGGTTCGCTTCACGAAGCGTCACCACGGTCCACCCATACATTATCAATAACATCACCTACGCCACATTTTTATAGACCTTGTCCACATGAAACGAGTCATTGACACGGGTGTCCCACCTGTCAAGAGCCACTGTTTTATAGACCTGAGCCATGTTGTGTTACCCGTGCCACGTCAGCTCAATACGTAAGCATTAATGTGTCGGACCTAGATTTCATAATCTGGAATCCCCTGTGATTTACTACACTATTTCTTGGATCAGTAGATAGTACTCACACATATAATATGTTGCTCTCAAAATTTTGTCCCCCACAAGTACCCACGATCAACTTTTATCTCCGATAGCTATAAGGAGCTATGAAGATGAAGTAAAAGCTCACTGGAGGTCTACTGGACAAACACAAGAAGGACTGACAATAAAAAAGGATCAATTGAAGCTAGCTGACTGAGAGAAATAGACACTGCAGATCATGGTCAAAACAAAGAAAGCAAGGAATCACAAGACTTGACCAACAGCCAACTTGAATAGAACATATCCTGCACTGCCGAGAAACAAGAACTGCACCAAGAAATTCAAATGCATTTGGCTGAAATTTGCATGATGAAATCTGAACTTGACAGGATAAAAAGGCTACTTGAAAAGGCTGAAAACTGCAGCAAGTAACTTAAATGCACTAGGCTGAAAACTGCATGACAGTAAATAGCAAAACTGCACCCAAATTGCTGATTTTTGACTGCTGAAACTGCTGAAAACTGAACTGAAACTTGCTGAAAATTGCAGCCTGAAACTGCTGAAAACTAAGCTGAAAATTGCAGCCTGAAACTGCTGAAAACTGAGCTGAAACTTGCTGAAAATTACTGCAGTCTGTTGCTGGTTTTTGTGCTGAAAACAGAGAGTAGTTTAGTCTGAAAACAACACACAGTTAATGCTGAAAAACAGCAGAAATGAGCGCTGAAAACTGTAGTGAATAAGTGCTGAAAACTGCAGAGATCAAAAGCTGAAAACAACAAAAATAAGAGCTGAAAACTGCAGTCTACAACCCCTGAAATCAGCTGAAAACAGAGTTTGTTGCAGCCACCTGAAAAACTAAAATTGTAGCAAGATTGATTGTTTTTTTCAGGATTTTTGGGCATGACTTGAAGTGAAATAGCAAAACAAACCTAGGACAAAGAGAGTTCAGACCAAGACCAAGAGAAATCAAGAAACAAGGATTTTCCCAAAATCTAAAAATGGAGAGAAGACCAGAGCCTATTTTCAGATTCCTCTTGATTTATCCAATTTTTGCTTATGAGAACTTGCAAATAGATTAGCAATAGCCTCAGGACTTGCAAGGAAAAATCTCAAGCCATCTCATGAAGGGAATCAAAGGGGGCCAAACATCCTCTGTTTAAAAAAACCCTAGAAAAGAAAGAACAGAGGAGGTTGGGAGAAAAAAATCTAAAGATTAAACGAAGTTTGCTCTTGGGAAAATCGATCAAATGATCTTGAGGCTTCATCCCAACCTAGAGCAACCCATTTTGGCACTCCCCAGCAACAAACAACAAGAAAACAAGAAAGTCAAAAATTCAACAGAGAAGGCAACGAAGAACAAACAGGAGCACGGGAGAAGAACTTTCAGATTTTCATTCGAAATCAAAAAGACTACAGAGGACTCCCGATACGCATGGACACTAGAACAAGAGGAATTATTACAAGACTCTCAACTCATCCTCTCCCTCTCCCAAACTCAAGAACACACCCACACTACATGCTTGGAGTAGGGATGAACATAGACCCAGAGAGCTCACATAGAGAACATCGAAGAAGACACAACTCTGGCCTTCTCACCAACTTCAAACCACTAAAGACTAGAGCCAAAGCAACTCTATAAAGCCCATTTTGACTAAAGCAAACCCTAACAACCCCTCACAACACTTGGAATGCATACAACCACAAGGAGGCACCTCCTCCTTATATAGCCTTCGGTTAACAGGTCTCCAACCCATTACGCCCACCAGACCCGAACGGAACCGCTCCCGCCTATGCAGCTTTGCATTTTTACCGAAACTCCCCTCCTGCACCTTCCAGGAAGCTTCCGCGCTCTTTGTCGTCCAAGCCTCGCAACCACCTCGAGTCTCTGCCGTCTTCGACTCATCTCGACCGTTCTGACCTCGACACCGCCCGTGTCTAGTGCGGTCGCCTCGTGTCTCGCCACGACTCCGCCTCGACGTCCTGCAGCCAACACAGACAAGAAACACATCAAATAGCACCGCTCGATACATGTAAGCATAAATGCATTAATGAAATAGCCCAAACCCGACAAGTCGACATAATATGCATCCTAACCATTTTGACCAGGTTTGACCAAGTCCGACCGAGCCTGATTGCACCACGCAACGTCAAGGACCGAACCAACCAAATCAAACTTGACTTTCCTAAACCGATGTCAATTACTCATCACACACAAGGGATGACCCTCACATGGTCTCTCAATCTCCCCTTTGATGAGTATATTGACAAACTCAGAAAAAGAGCAAAGTAGAGTTTGAGCAAGAAGTCAAACATGGTTCAAAGGAAGAAAATGAAGCTAATGACCATGTCGACACAAGGAGCAAAAGAAAGAACAAATTTTCCTCAAAGCTCCCAAAATGGCTTTTTCTACCACTATTCTCCCCCTTTTGGCAATAAACACATCAAGGATGCAAGGAAGAGAATCAGTCATGGAAATGGATGAAATGGTTGAAGATTGATTATTGTAAGCATTTAGAGCCATGAGAATTATCCAAGATGACCAACAAGTATTACATCAAGCCATAACTCAATAGAATGCTATCTAGATCATGACAAGATATATATAAGACAACTAAACCAAATAGATGACAATCTGAAATTTAGTGCAATTTGAGAGCCTGTCAAGTCATCCATGATCAAAGTCTAGTTAGAGGTATCTAAGGATGATGCAAACCATGTCAATAAGCTAAGCGGAACCAAGAAGCTAGTATTGAGTCTAATTAGAGTGCTACAAGCTCAAGAGTGAAACATTTGTTTAAGTACTTGGTTCTTTTTGTAGATTAAGCAAAAGAAGCACGAGTGACATATTTTCTTTTGAAATTCAAGGTTGTTGCCAACCAGATTTTTGTTTAGTCATGTGCTAGATCTCAAGGCTTATGCGATCATGCCAAGCAAAAAGCTTAAGACAATGATCTTGGTCATCCAAAACTCCCCCTGAGTTCATGCCTTGTGCAATGGCAAGCCGTCTCATGAGAAAGAATTGGTGAGATCAGTTTTTTCGCAGAAAAGAGATCTGTTTGCATTCTTAATGATTGTACTAACTCATGCTACATCAAGAACTAGCATAACTCAATCTAAAGCTCAATAAAGATTCAACGCTCAGCTCAGCCTATTTGACATGGCATGAATCATAAAAGGATAACGCAAGAAAGACTAATCTCGAGAGCTAGCATGACAAGTTTTAATTCAAGTTGAGCAATTTTAATGAACTTATCATGGCAAAAGCTAGTCTGTACATATGAAGTCATGATCAATCTAGCAAATAAGCACAAATCATGGCAGAATGTACAGCAATGTAACGATGTCATGAAAGGATAATAATCAAGGCTCCATGTAGTTATTTAGAATGCAGAATGACATGCAAGAAATCCAGCTCCCCCTCAACATGTGATGCAACTTTTAGTTCAAGTTGAGTTAAGTCATCATTAAGATCGAGAAGCTCCCAAATGAACTCCCCCTGAACCAAAGCAATAAGCAAGAGAAGCTGGCAAAGAAAATCTGAAAGGTCAGTCCTTAAAGCATAGATAAGATATAGAGGAAACTATGGCTCAGACTGACTCTCATCTACCCCATATGACTCAAGGACTATCAGCTGGTCTACTAACAATCTAGGGAGCAAACACGTACCCTGTCTACCCGAGGGTGGCCCAACCCTCGCTAGAACCCACAAGAAGTGAGTAAGCTCAACCTAGAGAGAAGAGAGACAGCTAACAAGCAGCATCCTAGTGTCACAAGACAAGAGCAAGAAGTCTAAACATCTAGTCAAGAGAACCACTCTAACCTATGCTAGAAGGACTATCCCGAATGCACCCAAAATGCAATGCAACAGAAAGGAGCAAGAGCATAATTAATATAATAAAGCAGTAAAGCACAAAACTCCCCCTCACAACAGTCCATACGGACAAACCGCCCCAAACTCTCCTCGCAGAGCTAAAAACCTAGAGCTATCCAATGGCTTGGTAAAGATATCAGCCAACTGGTGGTCACTCTCCACAAACTGGAGCACAATGTCACCCTTCTCCACATGGTCTCGAAGGAAGTGATATCGAATATCAATGTGCTTGGTCCGAGAGTGCTGCACTGGGTTCTTAGCAATGTTAATCGCAGAAGTGTTATCACAAAAGAGTGGAACATTGTCGATAACTAACCCAAAGTCCCGTAGGGTCGAGACCATCCAAAGCACTTGGCTACAGCAACTGGCTGCAGCAACGTACTCGGCCTCTGCGGTGGACTGTGCAACACCAGACTGCTTCCTCGAAGACCAGGAAACGAGAGAAGTGCCAATGAACTGGCAGGTGCCTGAAGTGCTCTTCCTATCTATCCTACAGCCGGCAAAGTCTGCATCCGAATAAGTTCTCAAGGAAAGACAGAACGAGGATGAGTATCAGATACCATAGTCAATGGTAGCTCGAAGGTACCGAAGAATGCGCTTCACCGCCTGCGGTGAGATACGCGAGGAGAAGCCTGAAACCGAGCACAAAGACACACAGCAAAGTGTATGTCCGGTCTCGAGGCAGTGAGGTACAAGAGGGAGCCGATCATACTACGATACTCCTTCTGATCAACAGGCTCGCCGTCCTCATCTGGGTCGAGTGAAGCTGATGTAGCCATCGGAGTGGACACCGGCTTACCATCACTCATATCGAAGCGCTTCAGGAGGTCTCGAGTGTACTTGCCCTGATGCAAGAAGGTACCCTCTCGAGTCTGCTTAATTTGGAAGCCAAGGAAGAAGCTCAACTCGCCCATCATGCTCATCTCAAACTCTGAGCTCATGACATCAGAAAACTGGGAAACGAGAGCATGCGAGGATCCGCCAAAGATGATGTTATCGACATAAATCTGAACGAGCAGAAGATTAGTGCCATGCCGGTGAATGAACAAGGTCTTGTCTACTTTACCCATCTCGAACCCATGACTCAACAAGTAGGACTTAAGCCTCTCATACCAAGCTCTAGGGGCCTGCTTAAGTCCATACAACGCTTTGGAAAGCTTGAAGACATGGTTTGGGTATTTGGGGTTCTCGAAACCTGGAGGCTGTCTCACATAGACTTCTTCCTCAATAAAGCCATTGAGGAAGGCACTCTTGACGTCCATCTGGTAAAGCTTGAAACCCTTAGAAGCCGCAAAAGCAAGCAGGATTCTAATGGCTTCTAGTCTAGCTACAGGAGCAAAGGTCTCATCGAAATCTAGACCCTCAACCTGGGAGAACCCCTGAGCTACCAGTCTAGCCTTCTTTCGAACAACCACCTCATCTTCACTCTGCTTGTTCTTGAACACCCACTTGGTCCCAATGACATTGTGACCACGCGGGGGCTCAACAAGCGACCAGACCTTGTTCCTCTCGAAATTTTCTAGCTCCTCATGCATGGCATTGACCCAAGCCTCGTCAGACAGAGCATGACAAACGTCCTTGGGCTCAAAGGAGGCAACAAAGGCAGCATGGAGACAGAATTGAGACACGCCAGATTTTGAACGAGTAACTCGCTCAAACAGGTCTCTAATAATCTGCTCAGAAGGATGGTCTTTTTGAATGTGTCTAGGAGGTCCAGGATGAGATGAAGAAGTGGCCTCTACCTCGTGAGCTGACGAGGTAGGAACGGAGCCACTAGCTCCAGAAGAAGCAGAAGGCATGGGCTGATCGCCTCGAGGTGCGGTGGAAGAAGGCACCTCAAGGGGTGGATGAGGGACTGGATCGGGTAGACAACCCTCATCTCCATCGTCCTCATCATCCACAAAGATGGGCTCGGACTACTCTAAAGAACCTGAAATATCGGGCCTAGTCCCCGGACTGGCCTCGTCGAAGGTCACCTCACAGGCCTCTACCATTTTACTAGACTCGCAGTTCCAAACCCGATAAGCCCACGAAGAAGTCGAGTAACCTAGAAAGATACCATCACAAGAATGTGACTCGAACTTGTCTAGGTTCCCGGACTTCAGAATAAAACACTTGCAACCAAACACACGAAAATGAGATACACTGGGCTTTCACCCATATCTCAACTCATAAGAAGTGCGGTGCAAGTGTGCCCGAAGAAAAACTCGATTAGAAACATGGCACGCAGTAGCTATAGCCTCAGCCCAAAACTTCCGCGGTGTAGAGTACTCACCAAGCATCGTCCTGGCCATCTCGACCAAGGTACGGTTCTTTCTCTCCACAACGCCATTTTGCTATGGGACGTGCGGAAAGAGAACTGGTGCTCTACACCTGTCTCATTGCAGAACCTCTCAAAGTAGGAATTCTTGAACTCCGTGCCATTGTCACTGCGGATTGCTCGTATGGCATCCGGGAGCTCAACAGAAAGCCTACTAAAAAGACCTCGAAAATGTGTAAATGTCTCATCCTTCGAGGCTAAGAAAAACACCCAAGAATACCTCGAGAAGTCATCGACCATGACAAGAGGGTGAGAAGCAGCAACCATCTTGCCGTGCCGCAAGGAGCACAAATTAGATCTTTGACCATTTTGAGTTTCGGCAGACCACGAATGAGGTCGTGGCCGCTAACTCGGGTCAAATGGTCAAATCCAATATGACCTAGTCTCCTATGCCAGAAAGAAAGGTCGTAGGACTCAGAAGCAACCAAACAACGGAGAGGATCACTAGAAGACTCAGAAAAATCAGCACGAAAGATCCTCCCAAAATGAGAAATCCTGCAAACCAGACTACCCGAAGAATCAAGAATTTTGCAAGTGTTTTTCTTAAAGCTCACCTCGAAACCGTCATTGGTAAGCTGAGACACATAAAGCAAATTATACTGCAGCTTACTAACCAAGACAACATCTTTCAAAATGAAAGAATCATTAACGCGCACTGTACCTTTGGCGATGACGCGCCCAGATGAAGCATCTCCGAAGGTGATCGTCTCATCACCTGGAGCACGGGCAAGGGAAGAAAACCAATGGGAGTCTCCGGTCATGTGTCGTGAACACCCGGAGTCTACGAGCCAAACCTTTCCCTTCCCTGCCCGGTGAACCTCGTCCAAGTCGGAGTACAGCTCGCTGTCGCTCAGTTCGCCTTCAAGGGCCATGAAGCACATGCTGGAGAAGTCGTCGCCACCCTTGGGTTCTTGCTTGTCCGTTCCATCGTTGTAGCTCCACCCCTCCACCTCGCTGAGATCGAGGTCGTCGAAGGCGGTGAGGACGCGGTGGAAGAGCTTTTTGGCCTTTCCAAAGTCGCGGAACTACTTCTTGCCTTGTGCAGGAGCTGAGGGCTTCTTGTTGCGGTTCTTGTCGGTGTTGTCGTTCTTGTCCGAACCGCCGTAGTCGTTCTTGCCCTTCCCTAACTTGGGGCAGTTCGCTTGAATGTGGTTGGGGCCACTACACTCGAAGCAGATCACGGGTCCTCCTCTCATTCCGTCCTTCTCCTCTTGTAAGCATGAGAGAATCTCCGAGCTAGGAGGGCTAACTACTCATCCGCAAGTTGCTCTAACTGATCATCAGTTATGTCACAGACAGCAGCAAGGGAGAATCCACACGGCAAATCAGAGGAAAGACCAGAAGCCGAACCGGGATCGGTGACTAGGGCCATCGACTGTGACTTCGACTTGCGAGAGACAATGTCAATCTCGTGAGTCTTGAGGCGCGAGTACAGCGCATCAAGAGTCAAAGTCGAGAGGTCTGTGGTGTCCTTGATGGTAGTCACCTTCATCTCCCAAACACGAAGGTTGAGTGCAGCGAGCATCTGTCGAGCGTTATCCGAGTCGGGGTATGTGAGACCGACCGTTCGGAGGTTGCTCAGAATCTTGTGAAAACGCGCAAAACACTCATCAAGGGACTCGCTAGCGAGCATTTCAAACTTGTTGTAATCTCGCTTGAACTGGTCCTGTCGCACCGTCTTTATTTGGGAGGTGCTCTCATGGTAAGCATCGAGGGTCTCCCAAATATCGCAGGCGGACGAAAGATGAGATATGCAGTCAAACTCACTACGACTCAGGCCCTAGATAATGATGTTCCTTGCCTTAGCATTTACCTCAACATCAGCCATATTCCTGGCATTGATGTTCTCATCGGCAGGAACAACAAACCGGACCCCTGAGCCTGGATATATGTCTCCATTCGGCTTTTCCAGAAGGGGTAATCGATGCCATCAAAGACGGGAGGCTTGGTCGAGTACTTGTCCGTCGCCATGGCTCTAGAGACCGGTTAAGATCTATGGAAAAGAGCTAACCGGCTCTGATACCAATTGTTGGATCGAAATCGGCAACAGAGGGGGGGGGGGGGGGGTGAATGTTGCTCTCAAAATTTTGTCCCCCACAAGTACCCACGATCAACTTTTATCTCCGATAGCTATAAGGAGCTATGAAGATGAAGTAAAAGTTCGATGGAGGTCTACTGGACAAACACAAGAAGGACCGACAATAAAAAATGATCAATTGAAGCTAGCTGACTGAGAGAAATAGACACTGCAGATCATGGTCAAAACAAAGAATGCAAGGAATCACAGGACTTGACCAACAGCCAACTTGAATAGAACATATCCAGCATTGCCGAGAAACAAGAACTGCTCCAAGAAATTCAAATGCATTTGGCTGAAATTTGCATGCTGAAATCTGAACTTGACGGGATAAAAAGGCTACTTGAAAAGGCTAAAAACTGCAGCAAGTAACTTAAATGCACTAGGCTGAAAACTGCATGACAGTAAATAGTAAAATTGCACCCAAATTGCTGATTTTTGACTGCTGAAACTGCTGAAAACTGAACTAAAACTTGCTGAAAATTGCAGCCTAAAACTGCTGAAAACTCAGCTGAAACTTGCTGAAAATTACTGCAGTCTGCTGCTGGTTTTTGTGCTGAAAATAGAGAGTAGTTTAGTCCGAAAACATCACACAGTTAATACTGAAAAACAGCATAAATGAACACTGAAAACTGCAGTGAATAAGTGCTGAAAACTGCAGAGATCAAAGGCTGAAAACAACAGAAATGAGAGCTGAAAACTGCAGTCTACAATCCCTGAAATCAGCTGAAAACAGAGTTTACTGCAGCCACCCAAAAAACTGAAATTGCAGCAAGATTGATTGTTCTTTTCAGGATTTTTGGGCATGACTTGAAATGAAATAGCAAAACAAACCTAGGACAAAGAGAGTTCAGACCAAGACCAAGAGAAATCAAGAAACAAGGATTTTCCCAAAATCTGAAAATGGAGAGAAGAACAGAGCCTATATTCATATTCCTCTTGATTTATCCAATCTTTGCTTATGAGAACTTGGAAATAGATTAGCAATAGCCTCAGGACTTGCAAGGAAAAATCTCAAGCCATCTCATGAAGGGAATCAAAGGGGGCCAAACATCCTCTGTTTAAAAAAACCTTAGAAAAGAAAGAACAGAGGAGGTTGAGAGCAAAAAACTAAGATTAAACGAAGTTTGCTCTTGGGAAAATCGATCAAATGATCTTGAGGCTTCATCCCAACCTAGAGCAACCCATTTTGGCACTCCCCAGCAACAAACAACAAGACAACAAGAAAGTCAAAAATTCAACAGAGAAGGCAACGAAGAACAAACAGGAGCACGGGAGAAGAACTTTCAGATTTTCATTCCAAATCAAAAAGACTACAAAGGAGTCCCGATACGCATGGACATTAGAACAAGAGGAATGATTACAAGACTCTCAACTCATCCTCTCCCTCCCCCAAACTCACGAACACACCCACACTACATGCTTGGAGAAGGGATGAACACAGACCCAGAGAGCTCACATAGAGAACATCGAAGGAGACACAGCTCTGGCCTTCTCACCAACATCCAACCACTAAAGACTAAAGCCAAAGCAACTCTCTGAAGCCCATTTTGACTAAAGCAAACCCTAGCAACCCCTCACAACACTTGGAATGCATACAGCCACAAGGAGGCACCTCCTCCTTATATAGCCTTCAGTTAACGGGTCTCCAACCCGTTACGCCCGCCAGACCCGAACGGAACCGCTCCCGCCTGTGCAGCTTTGCATTTTTACCGAAACGCCCCTCCTGCACCTTCCGGGAAGCTTCCGCGCTCTTTGTCGTCCAAGCCTCGCAACCACCTCGAGTCTCCACCGTCTTCGACACATCTCGACCGTTCTGACCTCGACACCGTCCGTGTCTAGTCCGGTCACCTCGTGTCTCGCCACGACTCCGCATCGACGTCCTGCAGCCAACACAGACAAGAAACACATCAAATAGCACCGCTCGATACATGTAAGCATAAATGCATTAATGAAATAGCCCAAACCTGACAAGTCGACATAATATGCATCCTAACCATTTTGACCAGGTTTGACCAAGTCCGACCGAGCCCGATTGCACCACGCAACGTCAAGGACCAAACCAACCAAATCAAACTCGACTTTCCTAAACCGATGTCAATTACTCATCACACCCAAGGGATGACCCTCACATGGTCTCTCACGATCAAACCGAATTCAATAAAATATAGAAGAGAAAAATGAAGCACGCAGGTGGGACCCTCAGGGCGTGCCCACAGGTAGCCAACTAGGGGTTCGCGACCTAGTCCTTGTCTTCTTCATCTTCTTCGCCATTATGTCCAAGTGTAGTGCTAAAGCGTAGCAATCTGACTCCTGATTCTGGATTAATTGAGTGAGTGAGGGTGAGCACAAACCACCATGCTCCACGAGCCAATACACAGGATGCAAATAGATAACATGCATGACTTATCAAGAAAAGGCTCTGGTTATTTTATTTGTCATAAGTTGCTTTATAAAATGTGATACATAGAAATTTCCTAGGACCTAGCAGTTTTAACTAAAAGAGATTTTATCAATGCATGAAAGAATGTAATAATAATAGCGATCCAAATTCCATCCACCGTTACATGGCCCCTGCACCATATGCTAACCTTTCAGCGTTATAACCACTTACATTATTACTAGGGCGACACCCAGGGCAACACAAATCAGGGCTTTCCACTGCCCACCACTTTTCCAATTCCACCCATAATATTTTTGAAATAGAACTATATCTGGTTTAAGTTCCCATGTCCGCCCTTGACCATGGGTACGGCTATTCGAATAGTTTTGACTTTGCAGAGTTGATACACTTTACCCATAAGAGACAATCCGCTCGTTGCTCCACACGATTCCTTAGTCATATGGTTGAGCAGACCATCACAGTAACTTTTCAAAATATCTGGCCCCTTTTATTATCTCACCCTATAGGTTGCTCCCACTTATGGTGGGTCCCATACGCTGCACGAGATGTTCACCACGGCTACTAGCACATTCGGACTCCACTCTCCACAACGCTAGTATGACTAGGAAACTTTACCCTTCTCTCGGTATCCCTTTAGGCCTCCCATTGCCCTTGCAATATCCACTCATTTCCACTACCAGTGAGATGAGTCCGGGTGTTCGATAGTTTTACTTAGCCAAGTTGCAATTTGCAAACTTGTGGTTGTACTGTTTTACATAGGAGGTCATGACAAGATTCAGTCCTTAGTGGTATCTCGGTGGTTTTACCACAATCCACACACTGTGCTTCCACTGCACCACATACCAGCCCTCCATACCATCCGCCCAGATATTTAAGCAAGTTGGGGTTTTTGGGAGCATAAAATAATTATGTCAAGATATATTAGTCATTTCCAACCATGACTTCCCAAATCAGTTTCTCATGATTAAAAGTGATGTTTGGGGCATTTTGGTGCCCCCGAGTATCTAAACAATACTAAGCACCTGTTATCACAGACACATAAATTCAAACGGTTTGATAACCATTTGTGATGATAGTTGCGAACTATCTGTGATGGCCATTTCTATCGTAGTGTAATCTTATTGCACTACAAGGAATCAGGTGTTTCGCAACGACGTGAAAACGTTGCAATAGGCCCAGTTTGGTTGCAATAGGTACCAATGCCAACCAAATCACTTTCGTTGCCAAGCGTTGCTAGTGCTAGCGTGCTCTAAAGTTTGCGCATCGGTTTTGTGTTTCGTTGCAATAGATATGCTAATTGCCATGAAGTGGAGCATGGCGATACATAGGAGATGCAACGAAGTTATTTGTGGCAACAGAGGCTTTTGCCACGACTGTCATGGTGGCGATAACCTCTAGTGCCACGAACCTATTGCATTGCGATTGCAAATATTGCCACGAGTGACGCCGTGGCAATAGTGTTTGGCGCCACGAACATGCTCCGTTGCAATAAACGTTATTGGCACGACAAAACTGTCGTTGCAATAGAACCTTTTGCCACGTTGTAACATCCTGATTTTCAGAGCCTTTTTGAAGCTTTTAAAATAAAATTCACCATTTGAATTTTTCTGGAATTAATTAAAAGCTTAAATGAGTTTTTATGAATTAAAAGGATTTAATATGAATAATCCGAACATGAACATTTGCCAAAGTTATTTTATTTGAGTTCCCTGTGTCTCAAGGAATTTATTGGAATTGTTCTGGATCTTTCTGGATTCATTTGCTATTTTCTAGAGCTCAAAAGGATTTAAATGAATTTATGAAAAAGAAAAACCCTCCAAAAATCCCATCCGGCCCGTGGGCCGAAACCCACCAGCCGGCCCAGCCTCTCCCGCCTTCGGCCCGGCCTGCCCCGCACCCCAGCCACGCGTCGCCGATCCGCGCCACGCCCGCGCCCGCCTTGCCCCTTCGGATGCGCGCCACGTGGCCGCCATCCGCCGCGTCCGCGCCCCCGCATCCCGGCCACCCGCTCGCCCGCGCCACCGACAGGTGGGGCCCACCTGTCAGGACCCTCGTCCCCGGCCGGGACTCCCGTGTCCGTGTCCAGCACGACTCCGCCGCCGCCGCCGCGCGTTTCCGCCCCGGACTCGAAGTCCGTGCCCGAGCGGGACTCCGTCTCCGCCTCCAAGACGGCCTCGGCGTCCGTGTATTTAAGGGGGCCGACCCCCGGGCTTCTCCCTCGTCCCGAGCCGCCGCCGCTCACCGCCGTCGTCGCCCGTGTGCGCTCGCCGCCGCTCGCCGTCGCCGCCGGAGCTCGCCGTCGTTCGCCGCCGTTCGTCGCCGGTGAGCCTCGCCGCCTCCCGCCGCCGTCCCGTCGCCCGTCCCGGACCCCGCCGTTGGCCAGACCCCGCCGCCCGAACCCCTCGTCGTCGGCCAGGTCCGCCGCAGCCCCGCCGTCCGCCGCAGCGCCGCCAGCGGAACCGCGCCCGCGCCTCCTCGGTCCCCGCGCCCGCGTGCGTCACCGCTGACGCCAGCCGCGCCCCTTTGCCTTCCCGTGCTCCCGGTCTCCCGTGCGCCGTCTCGCTGCCAGCCGGGTCCCACCCGTCAGCCGTAGACCGTAGACCGCACAGCCGCGCCAGCCAGCCACGCAAGCCGTCCACGTCAGCCCAGGTGTCCACGCGTCCTACCACGTGGTCGCCACGTCAGCCGCCACCTCAGCCTAGCCGCCACGCCAGCTGCCCGCCTCCGCACTGTTCCATGCGCCGCGTCCACCGTGAACTCAGCTTCCCGTGCGCCCGGTCCACAGCACAGTGCACTTTTCCAATTTTCCCCGATTTTCTTTAGATCCAATTTTCCAAGAGCCCGTTCTCCCTCGTCCTAGCTCCGATTGATCCGATTCTTTTTCCTAAATTCATCTAAAATTGAGCTCTTCCTGTTGGTCCAGGTTTGGAAGTTTTTGGAGTTCATTTGAATTTATTTTGTCTTTTCGTCCCGTTTTCTCTCTCGTTAGATCGCGTGTTCAAAGGAGCGGAAGTTGGATTTGAAGATCAAGAGCCCTCAGCTGAGCAAGGCCAAGGCAAGTCGTGTCCTTTGATCATGTTGAACCCAGTTTTCAAATCTATTATGTATTACTTTGCTTTAAATTATCATGCATCGCTACTTTAGTATAAAACCCTTGTATTGGTAGTTATCGTCCCAATTGTTTATTTCCCTCCTTGATATTTTGGAATACCGTGCTGCCCTTGTCACCTTAGGTTGGGAATTTAATTAGTGATGCTATGTTATTTGTCACATTGGGTTGGTACGATTAGAATGCTTAGCCTTGCTTAGTTTGCGGAAGGGTTCATCATCGCATGTGGTTAATTAATCTTGACTTAATGATATACTTGAATGTGGTGGTTAACCACGGTTATAAAACTTGTTGCCATGGCATGGGTAGTGTCATTGGTGTTGGTTATACAAAATTGGTTTTCACTTGGGCGATTGATCGTGCAGTAAAGGGGGTGCGAGAGGCACATGGGATGTGGATGTTTCGCCCGGGTAATTCTTAAGGACTTAACTTTGTGCGCCATTGATCTGAGTCTTATCGTGCAAACCACATGTCTGGTATGGGACAGACCTGGCATAATAATTTGTGAAGTCTCCACTTTGGTTCTACTACCGATGTTGTTGTGGCGCAAGAGGGGGCAATTATCGACTAGGGGGTTACCCTACTCGACGGCGAAACCTTAGCGAGTGGGATCAGGTGGAGATGGATCATTGTAAAAGCCTTGTTGTGATTTCCTTAGCGCGAGGCTAATCACATCGTGTGGGTACAGTTGTGCAACCTCTGCAGAGTGTAAAACTATTCGAATAGCCGTGTCCTCGGTCATGGACAATGCTCGGTGATTTCACACGAGGGGTAGAGTTTTCCTAAAAATCTGGTTGGGTTGAGCTGGGAAGTGAATGGTCAGTTCACTTGTGGTTATATTCAATTCCTTTGATTATTTATTTAACGTCCTTTGTTAAAGATGCTTTTCAATCTATGTATGATATTTACTTCAAATTGTTGCTTTATGCAAAATTAACCTTTCAGCCATCCATTGTTAAGCCCTGCATATTATATTGCATTCATTTGTTACAAACGACTTGCTGAGTACCAATGTACTCACGGCTTTATACCCCTGTTGCTCAGTTGAGGAGGAGGAGTATCACCAGCAGGAGGTTCCAGAAGGAGAGTACTTCGACGTCTTCGCGGATTAGGCTTCGTTCTCCACTCGATAGCCTGTGGGCGTGTCGATTGGCTGCTGCGCTTTCTTTTGGATTTCCGCTGCTAGTTTCTTTTAAGCCTTCCGGCTAATAATTGTAAGCTTGGCCATAAGGTCATACTCTGATAATTATCAATATAATTTGGTTTTTCCTTAGAATATCGTGATATGGATGATATTTATCTTTGTACATACTGTGTGCACTAGCGTGATCCTGGACTAGTGCAGAATACACAGGAGAGTCCGGATTTGTATATTCGGGTCTCTACAGAGATGGTATCAGAGCTATATCGACTGTAGGACGAAGCCCTAGTTAGAATGGTCGAATTAGTCAAGTTTTCAAAATTTATTTTCTAAATCAAATCAACCAAATGATTGACTAGTAATTCTTGATTCTTACCTCATTCTTAGGATTCTTGCTCCTTGTCTCCTCTGAGAACTTGTTTTCGAAATTCAATTTGACTTCTTATCCCTATAATGCCCATAGATGTCTCGAGTGTCTCTCCATCAAAGTGAAAGTTGGCATGGAATTTTTCAAGCGTTGCTGTGAAGATTGGATCAAGGAAGCACTCAAGATGTTCCAAGACAAGATCGAAGACTGCCATGAAGATCGAGAGCCATTGGATTAAAACCCTGCCATAGTTTTAGCATCGTGTAGACCGTTTTGCTTTTTCTTGCAGTTGCATGTGATGTGAGCTGCAAATTTTGCCCTTAAAAGCATTATATTGCAATCATGTCAATCTTTTATTGGTGTTATTTCCCCGGTTTTGCTGTTAGCCTTTTTCGGCTAAGTGTTTGTTTAGTTTAGGTTGCCATTAGAAATTCCCCTTAGACGAGTTTACCTCTCATCTATGCTTTTCCCACTTATCTTTAAAACCCGGTCAGAGTTTTGAAAGTGTCAGAGCAACTAACCCGGAATAAAGTTGTCCAAGTTCAACCTCAAGTCCTACCTATGCTTTTCCCCCTTACCTTTTCACCTGGAGCAGTCAGTAGTGTTTCTCTTCAGAGCAGCAGCAAGATGGTTGGACCCAGAAACCCCGCAGAAGCGTCAAGGAATCACGCCAATTCCGTTCAATCTTGGAAGTACCCCTGCCAAGACTCCAGGAGCAAGCCGTGGAACGTCATCAGATTAAGGAAGTTAGATACCTCAGAGTGTTGCGAGGGGAAGCTTGAACAACGTCGTCTCCAACGTCGAACCTGGTAACCTATTGTTTTAGTGAGCCTGAATCTCGGGGTCGAGATTCCGTTTAAGGGGGAAGGTTTGTAACATCCTGATTTTCAGAGCCTTTTTGAAGCTTTTAAAATAAAATTCACCATTTGAATTTTTCTGGAATTAATTAAAAGCTTAAATGAGTTTTTATGAATTAAAAGGATTTAATATGAATAATCCGAACATGAACATTTGCCAAAGTTATTTTATTTGAGTTCCCTGTGTCTCAAGGAATTTATTGGAATTTTTCTGGATCTTTCTGGATTCATTTGCTATTTTCTAGAGCTCAAAAGGATTTAAATGAATTTATGAAAAAGAAAAACCCTCCAAAAATCCCATCCGGCCCGTGGGCCGAAACCCACCAGCCGGCCCAGCCTCTCCCGCCTTCGGCCCGGCCTGCCCCGCACCCCAGCCACGCGTCGCCGATCCGTGCCATGCCCGCGCCCGCCTTGCCCCTTCGGATGCGCGCCACGTGGCCGCCATCCGCCGCGTCCGCGCCCCGCATCCCGGCCACCCGCTCGCCCGCGCCACCGACAGGTGGGGCCCACCTGTCAGGGCCCTCGTCCCCGGCCGGGACTCCCGTGTCCGTGTCCAGCACGACTCCGCCGCCGCCGCCGCGCGTTTCCGCCCCGGACTCGAAGTCCGTGCCCGAGCGGGACTCCGTCTCCGCCTCCAAGACGGCCTCGGCGTCCGTGTATTTAAGGGGGCCGACCCCCGGGCTTCTCCCTCGTCCCGAGCCGCCGCCGCTCACCGCCGTCGTCGCCCGTGTGCGCTCGCCGCCGCTCGCCGTCGCCGCCGGAGCTCGCCGTCGTTCGCCGCCGTTCGTCGCCGGTGAGCCTCGCCGCCTCCCGCCGCCGTCCCGTCGCCCGTCCCGGACCCCGCCGTTGGCCAGACCCCGCCGCCCGAACCCCTCGTCGTCGGCCAGGTCCGCCGCAGCCCCGCCGTCCGTCGCAGCGCCGCCAGCGGAACCGCGCCCGCGCCTCCTCAGTCCCCGCGCCCGCGTGCGTCACCGCTGACGCCAGCCGCGCCCCTTTGCCTTCCCGTGCTCCCGGTCTCCCGTGCGCCGTCTCGCTGCCAGCCGGGTCCCACCCGTCAGCCGTAGACCGTAGACCGCACAGCCGCGCCAGCCAGCCACGCAAGCCGTCCACGTCAGCCCAGGTGTCCACGCGTCCTACCACGTGGTCGCCACGTCAGCCGCCACCTCAGCCTAGCCGCCACGCCAGCTGCCCGCCTCCGCACTGTTCCATGCGCCGCGTCCACCGTGAACTCAGCTTCCCGTGCGCCCGGTCCACAGCACAGTGCACTTTTCCAATTTTCCCCGATTTTCTTTAGATCCAATTTTCCAAGAGCCCGTTCTCCCTCGTCCTAGCTCCGATTGATCCGATTCTTTTTCCTAAATTCATCTAAAATTGAGCTCTTCCTGTTGGTCCAGGTTTGGAAGTTTTTGGAGTTCATTTGAATTTATTTTGTCTTTTCGTCCCGTTTTCTCTCTCGTTAGATCGCGTGTTCAAAGGAGCGGAAGTTGGATTTGAAGATCAAGAGCCCTCAGCTGAGCAAGGCCAAGGCAAGTCGTGTCCTTTGATCATGTTGAACCCAGTTTTCAAATCTATTATGTATTACTTTGCTTTAAATTATCATGCATCGCTACTTTAGTATAAAACCCTTGTATTGGTAGTTATCGTCCCAATTGTTTATTTCCCTCCTTGATATTTTGGAATACCGTGCTGCCCTTGTCACCTTAGGTTGGGAATTTAATTAGTGATGCTATGTTATTTGTCACATTGGGTTGGTACGATTAGAATGCTTAGCCTTGCTTAGTTTGCGGAAGGGTTCATCATCGCATGTGGTTAATTAATCTTGACTTAATGATATACTTGAATGTGGTGGTTAACCACGGTTATAAAACTTGTTGCCATGGCATGGGTAGTGTCATTGGTGTTGGTTATACAAAATTGGTTTTCACTTGGGCGATTGATCGTGCAGTAAAGGGGGTGCGAGAGGCACATGGGATGTGGATGTTTCGCCCGGGTAATTCTTAAGGACTTAACTTTGTGCGCCATTGATCTGAGTCTTATCGTGCAAACCACATGTCTGGTATGGGACAGACCTGGCATAATAATTTGTGAAGTCTCCACTTTGGTTCTACTACCGATGTTGTTGTGGCGCAAGAGGGGGCAATTATCGACTAGGGGGTTACCCTACTCGACGGCGAAACCTTAGCGAGTGGGATCAGGTGGAGATGGATCATTGTAAAAGCCTTGTTGTGATTTCCTTAGCGCGAGGCTAATCACATCGTGTGGGTACAGTTGTGCAACCTCTGCAGAGTGTAAAACTATTCGAATAGCCGTGTCCTCGGTCATGGACAATGCTCGGTGATTTCACACGAGGGGTAGAGTTTTCCTAAAAATCTGGTTGGGTTGAGCTGGGAAGTGAATGGTCAGTTCACTTGTGGTTATATTCAATTCCTTTGATTATTTATTTAACGTCCTTTGTTAAAGATGCTTTTCAATCTATGTATGATATTTACTTCAAATTGTTGCTTTATGCAAAATTAACCTTTCAGCCATCCATTGTTAAGCCCTGCATATTATATTGCATTCATTTGTTACAAACGACTTGCTGAGTACCAATGTACTCACGGCTTTATGCCCCTGTTTCTCAGTTGAGGAGGAGGAGTATCACCAGCAGGAGGTTCCAGAAGGAGAGTACTTCGACGTCTTCGCGGATTAGGCTTCGTTCTCCACTCGATAGCCTGTGGGCGTGTCGATTGGCTGCTGCGCTTTCTTTTGGATTTCCGCTGCTAGTTTCTTTTAAGCCTTCCGGCTAATAATTGTAAGCTTGGCCATAAGGTCATACTCTGATAATTATCAATATAATTTGGTTTTTCCTTAGAATATCGTGATATGGATGATATTTATCTTTGTACATACTGTGTGCACTAGCGTGATCCTGGACTAGTGCAGAATACACAGGAGAGTCCGGATTTGTATATTCGGGTCTCTACACACGTGCATCATTTTGTTGCAAGTGTTTTTCGCGCCACGTGACACATTTCGTTGCAATGGAAATTATTACCACGATTATAATTTGGATGCAATAGGTTTTATTGCAACAAGAAATGTTTGGTGGCTAGAGATGTTAACGCAATGAAATGAGTTAGGTTGTAAATAAGACTTATACCATCGATGAATGTACGTGGCAATAAGAGCTGCATCGCAACGAAGGAGCAACGTGGCAATAAGCAATGTATCGCAACAAAATAATAATTCAGGGCAGCATATTGCATTTTATATATATTCAATGAACCGCTGTTGCAATACAGTAGTAGCGACATATAAAATGCAGCATGACATATGAAATCCAAACATCTATATTTTCATCCACCATATTATGAAACTAAAAGGAGTATCATGTCCAGTGAAGCAAATAATACAAGATTATAATGTCAATCTCCAAAATGAGACTAAAAAGATCCTAAATAATCTTGCGATAAGAAAAGAAATCTCTAAGGTCGATCTTTGTTCATATGCGAGTTGCTCTGAGAATTCTTGAACCTTAGCGCCCCGCTCAATTACTTTCCTGTGCAACACAAGCACAAAATTGGCACATTAATCAAATAGGCAAACTCATCCATGCAAGAAACCTATACAACTTGGGCTACAACATGGTTCTAAGCGAAAATACAAAAATTTGGTTAGCGACGATGATGGTGCCCAGGTAACTTAACAGTTCCAAGTTTTTTGATAATAGGGTGTGAATTTAGATGGCTCCTTAAACTGCAAGAATTCTGGGCTTAGAAGAATGCCTAGTAAACATGCAATCTTCCATTTACTGTTTCTCAGAAAAAACATGATGTATCTATTAGTAAGCTGGTTTAGTTACCTATTGAATATTGTTTATCAAAATGGATCATCACACTGCACAGACACATGGTTTATCTATTAATAAGCTTGTTGTGGCTACAGACCAAACAGAGAGAGAGATGGTAGTGGAGAGTGATGAAGATAAGTGTAATGGCCTGGGTCCTCCCCATGGCTTACCGTCATATATATATATGCACATGAGGAGCGCTTTTACAATAGTGCCCTTACATTGGAGTGTCCCTTTGGGGGTGCTTATGTCATTACACATGGCCTATTCTGGGCCTTGTAATCTCCTGCCAGGCCTGCTGGGTTTAGGTGGGGGCCACCCCTACGACAGGAGCCTCTCATGGTAAAGGGCTTCACAAGGCCGAAGCCAGGTCGTCGAGTCCTTTGGCCCCCTCCGTCCCGCGGCCTGTGAGCCTGTGCAGTACTCGACCCGGGGCTGTGCTGCGGCCGAAGCAGACGTGCGCGCTGTTGCGACGCTCGGACTTCTGGGCGTCCACGTGGTGCAGCGTGCTCGGCGTGGTGCAGGCCTTGAGGCGTCGTGACCGTCCGTGTGACGGCGGACTTCCGGCCTCTGGACTTCCGAGGCGCGCGCATTCCGCACTCGTTGCGACCTTGCCGCCTGGCTGGGTGCTCTTTAATGATGGCTGGCTTGCCAGGGGGCAGGCTGTCGCATCGTGCAGTGTGCCTTCTCGTAAGTGGAGCGCGCGACGGTTTCCGGATAGCATGCGGTGGAGTGCGGACGATTGCTCTTGCGCGCCTCTGGTAACTGCACTGCCCGACGCCTTGTGCTTGTGCTTCCGTCGGTTGGCATGCCTCCCTGCTGGCGAATCTTCGCCTAGCGAGGCTGAGTATAAATATGCTGGCGCCCGGGGCTGCTCCCTAGACATCCTTGGTGCACATCCGGTACCTGTTCATGGTTAACTTCTCACATGTAGGAAAAGTTTTGTGCACCTGTGTTTGATGACTGCGACAACCGGCGTCAATGCCCGCAAGCGCCGGCGAACCAAATACCGTCCCATTTGTGGGAATGCTTCACCGCTTGGCGCGGAAATGGCAAGGCCTGACTTGCTCTCGTAGACAGATATGGAGTCATCCGTACGCCATGCTCGTGCGAACGAGCATGTGCTGGTGTGGCGACTCATATCTGCCTACGAGATCATGTCTGCTCCTGCCGCAACATTGCGCTTTGCCTGTTCGAGTTACGGTGGTCGTATGTGCTGTTCTTCGTTCTTGGCTGGCGCCGAAGTCGAGGTAAACGCGCGCGCGCTCTGTCCCCTACCCTTCGAACGGGAGGCAGCGAAGCTGGCGCCTGGTCGAAGTAGACGCGCGCGCTTGGCAGCGGAGCGGACGCCTAAGTCGAAGTAGAGGCGCGCGCTCCGTCCCCTACCCTTCGAACGGGTGGCAGCGAAGCTGGCGCCTGGTCGAAGTATACGCGCGTGCTTGGCAGCGCAGCAGACGCCTAAGTCGAAGTAGAGGCGCGCGCTCCGTCCCCTACCCTTCGAACGGGTGGCAGCGAAGCTGGCGCCTGGTCGAAGTAGACGCGCGCGCTTGGCAACGCAGCGGACGCCTAAGTCGAAGTAGAGGCGCGCGCTCCGTCCCCTACCCTTCGAACGGGTGGCAGCGAAGCTGGCGCCTGGTCGAAGTAGACGCGCGCGCTTGGCAGCGCAGCGGACGTCTAAGTCGAAGTAGAGGCGCGCGCTCCGTCCCCTACCCTTCGAACGGGTGGCAGCGAAGCTGGCGCCTGGTCGAAGTAGACGCGCGCGCTTGCCAGCGCAGCGGACGTCTAAGTCGAAGTAGAGGCGCGCGCTCCGTCCCCTACCCTTCGAACGGGTGGCAGCGAAGCTGGCGCCTGGTCGAAGTAGACGCGCGCGCTTGGCAGCGCAGCGGACGCCTAAGTCGAAGTAGAGGCGCGCGCTCCGTCCCCTACCCTTCGAACGGGTGGCAGCGAAGCTGGCGCCTGGTCGAAGTATACGCGCGTGCTTGGCAGCGCAGCAGACGCCTAAGTCGAAGTAGAGGCGCGCGCTCCGTCCCCTACCCTTCGAACGGGTGGCAGCGAAGCTGGCGCCTGGTCGAAGTAGACGCGCGCGCTTGGCAACGCAGCGGACGCCTAAGTCGAAGTAGAGGCGCGCGCTCCGTCCCCTACCCTTCGAACGGGTGGCAGCGAAGCTGGCGCCTGGTCGAAGTAGACGCGCGCGCTTGCCAGCGCAGCGGACGTCTAAGTCGAAGTAGAGGCGCGCGCTCCGTCCCCTACCCTTCGAACGGGTGGCAGCGAAGCTGGCGCCTGGTCGAAGTAGACGCGCGCGCTTGGCAGCGCAGCGGACGCCTAAGTCGAAGTAGAGGCGCGCGCTCCGTCCCCTACCCTTCAAACGGGTGGCAGCGAAGCTGGCGCCTGGTCGAAGTAGACGCGCGCGCTTGGCAGCGCAGCGGTCGCCTAAGTCGGAGTAGAGGCGCGCGCTCCGTCCCCTACCCTTCGAACGGGTGGCAGCGAAGCTGGCGCCTGGTCGAAGTAGACGCGCGCGCTTGGCAGCGCAGCGGACGCCTAAGTCGATGTAGAGGCACGCGCTCCGTCCCCTACCCTTCGAACGGGTGGCAGCGAAGCTGGCGCCTGGTCGAAGTAGACGCGCGCGCTTGGCAGCGCAGCGGACGCCTAAGTCGAAGTAGAGGCGCGCGCACAACTTGGGCTCTTCGATGCGGCCTTGCGTTATACAGGTTCCTTGAATCACGCCGGTTCCTGGCCTGACAGGGTTAGGTTCCCGTACCGTGTGACCTGACGCGCCCGGGGCACGCGGCATCCTATGACTGCTGGACGGCGGGATGTGGACGGTTGCGTGGTTGCAGCCGCTCGCCTCTTCCCTAGGCAAGGGGGACACGGGGCGTGCAGCGAGTGGCGCCTGTGAGGCGTTGCGCTGTATGGGCGCTTGTACGACTGCGGTCGCGCCGCGTGCACGGACCTCCGCGACCCTTCACTTTCGATTACGGGGAAGCGTGCGGGGCGGGCCTTTATACCGCTGCGTTTGCATCCTGCACGCGGATCGTTGCGACGCTTCAGTAGCGGCGGTACGGGCGAGGCGGCTTGAAATAGCCCCCCGTAATAGCGTCCCCGCACCTTTGCGCCCTCATTCCTGTTTGCTCGGCCTTCTCCACCTTCGCGCTATCTTCGCCGTATTAGTCTCGTCGTGGGAAGCGATGGCCTCCAGCAGCGAGCGCGGCCAGGCGGTTGGTGGCCCTGCCATTCACCGGCGATCCTCACCGTTGGAGGTAAAATACGCGCTCGAAGAGCGCGACCCGGCGACGGCTGACCAGGAGCGGCTGGCGGCGGAGGAAGGCACGTTTTCCGGCGAGCTAGGCCCCTCGCGCGTGACCGAGAAGACGATCCAAGGGCTCTTGCGCGCGGGGAAGCTGTCCGGGCGCCACGACGTACGATTGCCCGCCAGCGACGAGACGGAACCACATCCCGAGAGGTCGGAGGCGATCGTATTCGTTGCCTTTTTCGACGCGGGGCTCCGGATCCCAGCGGCGAGCGTGGTGGGCGACGTACTGCGGACCTTTGGGCTGGAGCTGGCGCAACTGACTCCAAACGCCGTGGCCCGGCTCGCGGTGTACAGCTGGGCCTTGCGCTCGGGGGCGTGCTGGCCCAGCGCGTCGTTGTTCGCCTATCTCCACGAGGCGCGATGCCAGCCGAAGGGCCGGAGGGGCGGGACGCTGTCGAGCTTTGGCAGCGTTTCTTTTACTCTCCGCTCGTCTTGCAAGAAGCTCTTCCCTACGAACTCAACTCGCGGGAAGTGGGAGTCCTCCTGGATGAAGCGGTGGTTCTACCACCGTGTGGAGAGCGGGAGCGGCCTCGTGTGTACGGGCCGACCTATCGCGTTCAAGCCTTCGCCCGGTCGAACGCTCGATGATGAGGACAAGCGGAGGGTCAAACGGCTCATAGGCATGGCCGCCCGCTTCAATATGCGCGATCTTGCCGAAGAGTATGTGATGTACGGCGTGGCCCCGCTTGCTTACGACTGGCATCTTGCCGCCGAGAGGCGTCGAGATGACAATGTTTCGCTGTGGGTTTGTTTGCTACCAGCGCCGCCCGGTCCCCGTAAGCCTCGATGGCGCTCCTCCTTTTGCTGACGCGAAATGCGTTGTATGCTGATGCTGCTCGCCTTTGCTTTAGGGGTTCCTTTGGAGGAGGCGGAGCAAGCCGTGCGCGTGTTCCTGGGTCCGTACACCGCCAGGGAGCACGAGCAGCGCACGTCTGCTGTCGCCAAGGCGGGGCTGGGGCGACTAAACCGCGTGTGCGAGGTCCTGGGCCTTGCCGCGCCGGACCGTGTCGCTCCAGCCGATGGTGGAGCGAAGAAGAAGAAGGCGTCGTCTCGGAAGAGGGGCCGCAGCGGGGCACCTGCCGTGCCTGCTGCTAGTGTTTCCGGGGACGCGGCGGACGCAGACTCAGACTCTGCGAGGTACGCCGATTCGGGCTTGGGTGGCGCAGGCGCCGAAGGTGAGGTGTCTTCGGCAGGCGTCCCGGACGGTGGGTTTGCCGCGGGCGGCCGGAGGGGGGAAGCCTCACCACCCGCCGGAGTCACCGAGGTGGATCCCGTGCGGACCAGCGATGCCGAGGTGGAGGCCTCAACGGCGGCCGCTGCGGTGCCGGAGGCGCCCTCCGCGGGGGCGCACGTAGCCGTGCTGTCCTTGCCAGCGGCAGCGGGGACTGAGGTGCCCCCTTCTACGACTGCTACCCTGGGACCTTCGCCTCCGGGCGTAGCAGCCGCGGGGTCTTCCCCAGCCACGGCTGCGGGGGCAGTGGCGCTGCTAGCTGCCCCGGCCAAACGACCATGCGTGCGGCCGGAGCTCCACCGGACGCCGCGGGGATTTGTCGTGGCCACGGGCATCAGAAGCCTGTGGGACGCCAGCGCGAGCGCCGGAGGCCCTGCGGCATGTGCACCTTCCGGCCTCCCGACGACGCCGTCCACCGTGCGGGGGCAGCCGCCGGCCTCCCCGAACGCGGAGGCTTCCGTCCGCGGCGGAACCATCCCTTCGGCTACCGAAGGTAAGGTGGCCGAGCTTACTCTGGTGTATGATTTTATGCCTTGGAGTGGTCACCCGCCTCCTTCTTTACAGCGTTGCTCATCCCGGAGGGGGAGCATCCGACGGAACCCGGGGCCTCCGAGCCCGTGAACCCTGCGGACTTCGTGCCGCCTCCGGAGATGCTGAGGGCGTGGCGCGGGATTGTGGATGACGCGGCCAGGAGCGTCGACCCGCAAGTGCTGCAGGCCTACGGCGCGTGGGCACCTCGAGGACGCTTTCGAGGTGTCTGGGGTGAGGGTAAGTACTCATGCGACCACGCCTGAGTCTAGCTGAGTTTGCTAAGTCTTTTCCCTTCTGCAGACACTCGTGCTGGGGCAGGCCCTGCAAGCGGCCTATGCTCGCAGCCAAAAAGCGCTCGAGGATAGGCTGCGAGCCGCCGAGGGGGAGCTGCGCGAAGCCTCTGACGCCCGCTCTGCCCAGGACGCCCGCATCCGTCAGCTGGAAGCGGAATGCGCCGAAGCGAGGGTGCACGCCGACGGGCTTGTTGCATCGGCGCAGGAATCAGCCGCAGCAGCTGCTGATGAAAAGTTCGCGGCGGAGCAGGACGGGCTCCTGGAGCAGGTCGGCGCGCTAGAGAAGGAGAAAGGCGAACTTGCCTTGGCTCTAGCGGAGCGCAACCGGACGCTGGGCGACGCCTCGGTGGTTGCCTGGGACGCCATCCAAGCGCTGGAGAGCCATCTTCAAGGGCTGGTGGCGGAGGTGCCGGGACGCGCCTTCGGTCCGGAGGAGCTGTCTCGGGCGCTTCGCTGGATCGGGGATGCCGCCAACGTCGCGCGCGACGCGGCGACGTCCTTCGGCACCCACTGCGCGTACACTTCGGCCTGCTTGGTGTGCGCGCTCCTCCAGCACCGCGGCTGTACGCATGTCACCGGGCTGAATGACCCCCAGCTGGAGATGCCTGGCGGGGCCAGAGTAATGTCCGGCGCCGTCCGCTCCGCTCGCCGTGCCCTTGGGCCCTTCTGCGACCGGCTCTGGGGTCCTGTCGGGGCGGAAGCTGTACGGATCAAGCTCCGGAAGTTGCTCTACGGGAGGGGGAGCCTCGGCCAATTTCTGGACGGGGTCCCTCGACGTGATGATGGCGGCGCTGGGCCCTCCGAAGGCGCCGGGAACCCGCAGGTCTGATGCCGCGGCGCCTAGGTGTAGGCGTGCATTGTACCGTCCCTTGTTTTTGTTAATAAAGCGCACACTTTCTGCATGCGTGCTGATTTTCACCTATATCCCGAGCAGCTTCCTTGCTGGGGCCGGCTTCGGGCGGCCGACCTTTCAACCCGACGACGCCTTCAACGCTGGCGAAGGGCCGAAGATTCGCTCGACTTTTGGGCGAACCGGCCTTCCTCGAGCGAGGTGCCGCCTTTGGCGCGTGTTAAGGACGAACCCGCGGGGTAGTGGCTTAGAGCGGCCGGGATGTTGGCGGACCTTTGTATATGTGACTCTTCCGGTAAGCAGGCCTCCTGGCACTTTAAGTTGTGTGCTGTGTGCTGATGCCGCTGTTGGCGACGTAGCTGCGCTAGGGTTCCGTAGAACGGACAGTCCGCAGACCGACGTGTGCGGAGGCGGACCTCCGCGGTGTGCCTTGCTTTATAGTCCGGAGACTCACGCGTGCGGAGCAGGCCTCGACGCTACGTCTTATTTAGAGTCCGTAGACTATCGCGTGCGGAGCTAGGCTCGACGCTACGTCTTCTTTATAGTCCGGAGACTCGCGCGTGCGGAGCTACGCTCGACGCTACGGCTTATTTAGAGTCCGTGGACTATCGCGTGCGGAGCTAGGCTCGACGCTACGTCTTCTTTATAGTCCGGAGACTCGCGCGTGCGGAGCTACGCTCGACGTTACGTCTTATTTAGAGTCCGTGGACTATTGCGTGCGGAGCTAGGCTCGACGCTACGTCTTCTTTATAGTCCGGAGACTCGCGCGTGCGGAGCTACGCTCGACGCTACGTCTTATTTAGAGTCCGTGGACTATTGCGTGCGGAGCTAGGCTCGACGCTACGTCTTCTTAATAGTCCGGAGACTCACGCGTGCGGAGCTACGCTCGACGCTACGTCTTATTTAGAGTCCGTAGACTATCGCGTGCGGAGCTAGGCTCGACGCTACGTCTTTTTTATAGTCCGGAGACTCGCGCGTGCGGAGCTACGCTCGACGCTACGGCTTATTTAGAGTCCGTGGACTATCGCGTGCGGAGCTAGGCTCGACGCTACGTCTTCTTTATAGTCCGGAGACTCGCGCGTGCGGAGCTACGCTCGACGCTACGTCTTATTTAGAGTCCGTGGACTATTGCGTGCGGAGCTAGGCTCGACGCTACATCTTCTTAATAGTCCGGAGACTCGCGCGTGCGGATCTACGCTCGACGCTACGTCTTATTTAGAGTCCGTAGACTATCGCGTGCGGAGCTAGGCTCGATGCTACGTCTTCTTTATAGTCCGGAGACTCGCGCGTGCGGAGCTACGCTCGACGCTATAGCTTATTTAGAGTCCGTGGACTATCGCGTGCGGAGCTAGGCTCGACGCTACGTCTTCTTTATAGTCCGGAGACTCGCGCGTGCGGAGCTACGCTCGACGCTACGTCTTATTTAGAGTCCGTGGACTATCGCGTGCGGAGCTAGGCTCGACGCTACGTCTTCTTTATAGTCCGGAGACTCGCGCGTGCGGAGCTACGCTCGACGCTACGTCTTATTTAGAGTCCGTGGACTATTGCGTGCGGAGCTAGGCTCGACGCTACATCTTCTTAATAGTCCGGAGACTCGCGCGTGCGGATCTACGCTCGTCGCTACGTCTTATTTAGAGTCCGTAGACTATCGCGTGCGGAGCTAGGCTCGACGCTACGTCTTCTTTATAGTCCGGAGACTCGCGCGTGCGGAGCTACGCTCGACGCTACAGCTTATTTAGAGTCCGTGGACTATCGCGTGCGGAGCTAGGCTCGACGCTACGTCTTCTTTATAGTCCGGAGACTCGCGCGTGCGGAGCTACGCTCGACGCTACGTCTTATTTAGAGTCCGTGGACTATCGCGTGCGGAGCTAGGCTCGACGCTACGTCTTCTTTATAGTCCGGAGACTCGCGCGTGCGGAGCTACGCTCGACGCTACGTCTTATTTAGAGTCCGTGGACTATTGCGTGCGGAGCTAGGCTCGACGCTACGTCTTCTTTATAGTCCGGAGACTCGCGCGTGCGGAGCTACGCTCGACGCTACGTATTATTTAGAGTCCGTGGACTATTGCGTGCGGAGCTAGGCTCGACGCTACGTCTTCTTTATAGTCCGGAGACTCACGCGTGCGGAGCTACGCTCGACGCTACGTCTTATTTAGAGTCCGTGGACTATTGCGTGCGGAGCTAGGCTCGACGCTACATCTTCTTTATAGTCCGGAGACTCGCGCGTGCGGAGCTACGCTCGACGCTACGTCTTATTTAGAGTCCGTGGACTATTGCGTGCGGAGCTAGGCTCGACGCTACGTCTTTTTATAGTCCGGAGACTTGTGCGTGCGGAGCTACGCTCGACGCTACGTCTTATTTAGAGTCCGTGGACTGTTGCGTGCGGAGCTAGGCTCGACGCTACGTCTTCTTTATAGTCCGGAGACTTGTGCGTGCGGAGCTACGCTCGACGCTACGTCTTATTTAGAGTCCGTGGACTATTGCGTGCGGAGCTAGGCTCGACGCTACGTCTTCTTTATAGTCCGGAGACTTGCGCGCGCGAGGGCGTCCCCCCGGTGCGTATTTTGTTTATACTCAGTTCCGTCGCCTTGGCGACGGCGAGTGCACACACGAACGTGTGTCTTTGGTTTATACTCAGTCCCGCCCACCCTGGCAACGGCGAGTGCACACGCGAACGTGCGTCTTTGGTTTATACTCAGTCCCGCCCACCCTGGCAACGGCGAGTGCACACGCGAACGTGCGTCTTTGATTTATACTCAGTCCCGCCACCTTGGCGACGGCGAGTGCACACGCGAACGTGCGTCTTTGATTTATACTGCGGGGGCACACGCGCTGGCCAAGCCGGCGCGCGCCCTCACCGCGTGCTCGTATGTGACGAAGAAGAATTAACGGCAAACGGCGATCTTCATTATATCCCCGTTTGCGCGGGTGAGCGTCTACAAAGGGTGAATATACTGACCGTTTGCCCTTGATGCTGCCGCAGCCTCTAGTCGCTAGACGTCTGCAGGGCCCGCGCAGGCGCCTATGGATGACCCCACGGACCTCCGCGCTGTGACGTCGGCTCTAAGGGCGTCGCTGGGCTTCGCGGCGCGGGCATCTGGTGCCGGGCTCGATGCGCTGAGCCATATCCTGGTCGCCTCGGACGGTGATGATGGTCCTGGGGCCCGGGATTTTCATGCACAGATAGCCATGATGTGGTACCTCGCCGAAGGAGTTGAGGATTGGGCGCCCCAGAATGGCATTGTAGGGATACGGGAGGTCAACCACGTCGAAGGTGGCCTCTTCGGTCCGCACATTGTCATTTCGACCGAAGGAGACTTGAAGGCCTATCTGGCCCAGCGCCCGCAGGGGCTGTCCTCCGAAGCCCTGCAGTGGGATTCCCGAGGGCCCCAGGCGGCTTCGAGGAATCCCCATCTGGTCGAAGGCCGCCGCAAACAATACGTTCGCGGAACTACCCCCGTCCACCAAGGCGCGCCCCACGTCGCATCCCACGATGGTGACCCGGATGACCAGGGGGTCCTGGTGAGGGAAGTCCACACCCTGGGCGTCATCAGGTGTGAATGTAACCTCGTGCCGCGCCCATTCCGGCGGTGCTTGCGCTGGATATGCCGCCACGTGATGTAGTCTTCGCGCGTAGGCCTTTTGCTGCCGCGCCGAGGTGAATTCCTGCGCAGAGCCGCCGGATATAACATTAATGACCCTGCGGTAGGTTGCGTCCGGGGCCTGCAACGATAGGAGGCCCTCCCGAGGCTGCTGCACGTGAGCTTGGATCCGCAAGGTGCCTTCCTGGGGTTGCATTCCCTGCGCCTGTAACTGCATCCCCCTGCGCATGTACCTGCATGGGGGCCTCGTATGGGAATTGGACGTGGGCCACCGCAGGCGGGCGCGCCTCCGGGTTCCTGTCCCGAGCGACGCTGTCGTGGAGCGCTGCGATGGAGGTGCAGTTACGGGTATCATGATTGCCGCGGCCGTGGACTAAGCACCACAGCCCCTGATGCTGGTCGTCATAGTCTCCACGACCCTTATCGTTGCGGCCCCTGCCACGGCCGCGGCCCCGGCCACGGCGCCCCCGGCCGCCGCGGCCCGCTGGAGCACCCTCGTCGGACCCGCCTTCGATGTCGAGGATGTACCGGTTTCGCCTCGACCTTTGCTGGCCGCGCTTGGGCTGATCTGACGACTCCTTATGCGAGTTGTCCCTGCGGCCGGGCGCGTCCCTGGACGACTCCTGCTTATGCTTTCCCTTCGAAGAGCCGCCCCTCGACGGATCTTCGGTTTTTGCCGAGGTTCCAGCCTGGTTAGTGTCGGAGTCGTCACCTTGCCGTCGCCGCGCGTCTTCCTCCGCCCTGGCATATTCTTCCATCTTGTCGAAGAGCTTCGCCACCGTCTTGATCGGCTTCCGCGCATTGTACTCAGCCATCGGGCCCGGACGAAGGCCCTGTATGGCTGCATTAACGATGGTGGTCTCGTTGACGTCCTTCACTTGACACCGGATCTTGGCGAAGCGTTTGAAGTAGTCCCGGAGCTTCTCCGAGGGTTTTTGCTTCACGGCAAAGAGCTGGTCCGCAGCGCGGTCGACGTAGTTTCCTTGGAAGTTGTTGTGGAGGCAGGCGCGGAGCTGTTCCCACGCGTAGATGGAGCCCGGCTCTATGGTGAAAAACCAAGAGAGCGCCACTCCTTGTAGCGCGAGGGGGAGTCCCTTTGCCTTCGTGGTGTCATCTCCGCCCGCGGCTTCGATCGCGGTTTCGTATACGCGCACAAACTCACGGGGGTCCGTGTCGCCTTTATACGAGTCGATGGCGCTAGGGAACTTGAAGTCTTCGGGCCATGCCGCCTGCTGCAGCCCCGCCGAGAGCGGGGACTCCGGATCCACGCGTCGCAGCGGCACGCGGCTGGACGTGGGGGCTTCGCGACTGTCCGCCCTTTCCGGCGCGGGCTCGGACGCGGTTGCTGGCGCAGCCGACTGACTCCGAGCCTCTTGTATATCTTTGACGGCTCCGCGAAGGTCCCCCAGTTCCCGCTGGAACGCGTTGAGGGCCGCCAGCAGGGCGCTTTCCATCCCCGGTGCGGGCGGGGTCGCCGGTGCTTCCGACGGGCGGGTCGGCGCGGGGACGACCGCGTCGCGGGGTCCCGAGCTGCCGGTCGCTCCGTCGTGGCTACCTCGGACCGCCCGGTTCGCATCACCGGCAAGGGTTGCGGTGGGGGCGGCGGGGTCGGCTGTCGTTGCGTCGGCGGGGTCGGTTGTCGCCGCACCCGTGTCGGCGTCTTCGGCCGCCGGGTCCGTCCTCGCAACGCCGGTGGCGGGGTTGGTCGTCGCTGTGCCGGTGACGGGGCTGGTCGTCCGCGCGCGAACGTCGACGTCTCCGGCCACCGCGCCTGCCTCGCCACCTGCGTCCGCCGCTGCCGATGCCGAAGCTCTGGTACCCATACGACGCTCTGGCCCGGCCGCCTTCTTTCCCTTCGCCGCCGCTGAGGAAGCTTTTCCCGGTGCCATCTTTTTCTTCGGTCTTCAGGCTTGTCTTCGTCCCTCCCCACGGACGGCGCCAACTGTTGTGGCTACAGACCAAACAGAGAGAGAGATGGTAGTGGAGAGTGATGAAGATAAGTGTAATGGCTTGGGTCCTCCCCATGGCTTACCGTCATATATATATGCACATGAGGAGCGCTTTTACAATAGTGCCCTTACATTGGAGTGTCCCTTTGGGGGTGCTTATGTCATTACACATGGCCTATTCTGGGCCTTGTAATCTCCTGCCAGGCCTGCTGGGTTTAGGTGGGGGCCACCCCTACGACAAAGCTGATTTAGTTAGTTGGTAAGTGATTACAGGTTTTTACTAGTAACCTGTAAGTGTTTACAGAAATTTGGGCTTACTAAACTGGTTTATCAAAATGGATCATCACACTACACAGACACATGTTGTCTCAGGTAACATATTTGTTATTTCCATTTGTAAAGATTCATAAATTCATGAGAAGGGGAAAATAATATGTTCTTCTACATCGGTTGTTACCACAGCATTCTACATTTTCATTAAGACAATTGCAGTATATTTGCATGTACCGACGATTAAGGATGAAGTACAAGAAACAAGATTGTACAGGGTTTTCATTACCGGATTTTTAGCTTAGTATATACTGAAACAAGAATTAATATCTGCAGGAATTGATCAATTGATCATAAACAATGATTATCAAGTCCTATGCAACCATATGATTTTTACATGATTTTATGTAGTCTTAAAACATTGGGGAAGCTGAGAAAATATAGGACTGCACAATCTGAAAATTACTTGGCAAAAATCTGTACTGACATTTGCATTTCTTACCTTGTTCTTTTTCTGTGCACGGGTTTTAGCAGTATTCTGCAGCTGTTGTAATGAAATAATAGTTGGTGCCGCATTGGCATTGTTGTTATTGAATAGACTTTTGTTAACAGTAGAAGCTCTATTGGTGCGAGGAGGTGGTCTAGCTTCTTTTTGTGTGGTCAGAACACTTTCCGGCTGAGTCTGAAAATATTTAGATGTCGGATCAATATTACGTTACATTAATGCAAGGTAGAAATCCAGGATGGTTGGATCCATTGTTCAATTAACTTACCTGTTGTAATATATCTTCTCCATGTACTAGGGTTTGGACATTGTTCTTATCACTTATCCTCGCAGCAACCTCTGTTGTACCTAAGGTTTGAACTGGTTCACTGCAGTTGGTAGACTGCTAAAAGCAAAAGATAAATGGAATGTCACTAGATGTTCTATGCACGAATAGAAGTATAAAATGCTGTCCAAAAGGAGAACATGAGCAGCAACCACAATTGTGGAGGGCAAGGAGAAAGAAAACATATACATTCTAAACTTGTAAAGTTCAATAGCTGAAAATGTACAACCCGACACAAGGTATACTAGTTAATAGTTATTACTGATATGTATTCCTAAGTGGAACAAAGCAAATCCTAGTATACTAGATATTACTTCATTCTTGGTCAAGTAGATAAAATTGCATTGCATTTAGTTCTAAGGAAAAAAGACCAGGGCATATGTCTACTCTGGCCTGTGCTATAGTAATAAAGGTACTAATCTGAAATCAATATATTGTCTACATTGGAGAACATCACCTATGCTATAGTAACAGATGTACTAATCTGAAATCAATATATTGTCTACATTGGAGAGTGAACATCATGCAATCTACTCTATCAATGTCCTTCAATTTTGTACAGAAACTAACAAAGTGTGAAATTAATAGGAAGCCAAATCATAGCACAGTGCAAAACAAATAAATTCACACCAGCTTGACACAGTGTAAGGCTGGTGCTTGGATCAGGCTATATAGCATAACACCGTGTAAGCAATTTTTAGTGATTTGAAACAGGTTTTCTTGAACCATGTCTAGTAGGTTAACACATTACTACTAGTTGTTGTGTTGCATAGGAAGATAACATTAGAAGATCAACACAATCAGTGCATGCATAGTTCGATCAGAATGAGGTACTTTGGAAAGAGCAGCTGAAACCGTGCTTACAGTATCCTAGAATGCAAAGAATCATAAATCTAAACTCTTAACTGGATTTAGAGAACAAACAACTGCAAGAGCAAGTTCAGTTGACATGTATGACAGCTAAATAACATCTTTCTCCTCATTGGAAGCATGTCGTCTTGTTGAGGCAAGTGCAACTATCCTATCTATTTACAAGTTACATCATTTCTCTATTTTACAGTATCCTTTTGTTACATTACAGTTTATTTTGATTTAAGCTGACAGTTTATTCAGCCATCCAAAATCTATATCTACCAAAAGATGAGCTCTATGGTGAGAAATGACATTGGAGCAGTGGCGGAGCCACCGCCCGACCAGCCCGAGCTCCTAAAAGCTTCTGGCTCCGCTACTACATTGGAGGAAGTTCAAACTAAGCAATATGGCTTAATGAACAATGCAAAATCTACAACCTTAATGAAAAGAATCATGTAAATTAGCTTTGTGCATCTGGAGATTATCTCACATACGGTGTACAAATCCATGAAGGTTTAAAAAATACTCATTATTTTTTACCTGATGTAATGCTGCTTGTATCTGTTGCGCTACCATAGACTGGAACTCTTGCCTCATTTCTTGCATCTGTCTCATGCTTTCTTCCTTGTCCCTTTCCCTTTCAGCTTTTTCATTTGCAAGCTTTTCATTTACAATCTCAAGCTGTTCTTCAAGCACATCATTTTTGTGTTGGGTTGCAGCGGCAGCACGTGCTTGTTCTTCAAGTTTGTCATTCAACAGTTGGCTGCGAGTTGGATATTTTGCCAAGTATCCATGGCCATGAACTTTGGATGATTTGCTTCACGTGGTTTCCTTGTACGTTGACTGGAAAATAATTTTTCCTCTTCGGATGTAATCACGGCTCTTTCTGATGATGTTTGTCTCTAAGTAATTTTGGAAGCTGCATTATACTAATTGACAGTACATAATAGATTAGATTTATTAACAAGGGCAAATGAATCACGATACTACTCGCAATGACAAATTCATGAAGAAAGTTGTACTCACGTATACATCCTTAGAAACGTCGTTTGACCATTTGCCATGCTTCGTGTGAGTAGCCATCCAAAGAGATAAATCACTTGGCTCTTTGCCAGTTTCGCGGTTTCTCTAAGAAGGCAATAATATATGACATGGATATCACATCATATAATGGAAAGTCTAGATTAATGAACCAAATGATTACCTGCTCATAGCTTAACTGGGAGAATGGTTTGGAACCCATCAGATGCATGGTTTTTTGTTGTTGACGGTTTGCAGAGTTCTGGCTGCTTTTCTTCTGTAAAAAATGAAGTGTTATTCAACAATAATGTAATATTTAGATCATGTGCGTTTGCTGAAATAATTGAAGTTAGTACCTGAAATTGTTCAGTTCCAAAATATAACATCAAGTAGTGCCACTCAACAATGTCTACATCTTCAGGCATATGTTTCATCCTCAGCATAACTGGCGTATGCCTTGTAGGTAGAACTGAAAATTGATCGCCATCCTTTGTACCGCTCCTTTGCAACCTTCCATATCTTTTCCTTTGGATCCTCAGTGTTGATAAAGTCCCATCTACTCTGTTAAAAATAGAAAAACAAATATGGGTTTCAGGATAAGATAATAGCGAAGTATTGCTGGATGGTAAACTGAAGAAAACTTTGCACATACAAGTGTCAAGTATGAGTAGTTAATTATTTGCCATGAGTAGTTAATAAAAATCTGGTGCCCTACACACAACAGATTAATATTGAAAATTAATAGTAGATTCAGCACAAAACCAAGTATCCTATGCCATGATTTGTTACATGAAAACTGTGATTAAATAGTAAAAACAAGATGACATAACCAATTCTATATTTGTTTGGCCTGATTATAAAATATAAAAAGAAACTATCCTATGCATATTAAGAATAGTAATGGGAATGACATAATGTTAGACATAAATACTTTGCCCAGCAATGTTCCTAAGACCTTATTTTATTTGTTTTACGATAAATTTTGATCTGTGTTGATGTTATTCTCAATTCCGTAGTGAGAACTGTAATTCACATATGAAAGCCGTAGTGAAATATGAATTATGGATATGTACAGATTACTCTACAGTAATGATACTAGTTGAAGGATACTATCAAGTGATCCTTATTGCTTGAATGGGGGCACAAAAACTGAAATTAACACTTTTCTGTATGAGCAAAATGCCCTATTGTAACCACAACAGCAAAGAGTATCATATGCAAATCCTACATCTCTATCATGATCCCCACTTATCTTCCATAATACCTGCTGGATCCTTCAAGAACCAACTGATCGTCTTCAGCAACCTCGGATTGAACCTCTTCACGATCACGACGTGAGCCGGCCAAGTTCCCACCTGGTGCCCTACAGAACAACAGATTCGTATTGAAAATTAAAACAAGATTTAGTAGAAAACCAAGTATCCTATGCACTCTAGTTATATGTAACGAAAATAGGAGGGAGCAGCATCAGTGCATCACACATAATTTTACTCATATTTCTTGATCCTTTAAGGAGCACTGCTGCATAGTATAGTAGCACTGAAATAAAGATTGTGCTCTTTGTTTGCTTGATTCAGAAAGTGAAGCTCCAATATTTCAGCAAAATCGAGATATGCTGTTCGTAAAATTCGATAAATGTGAGTTGCTGGTCTTCATGATCATGTCTATTGTAAATGCCTTTTAAAAAAAACTTTTATTCACTCTTTCTGCTAAGTGAATAGATACAGAATTACTAACTGAATCTTGTCCTTGGAAACAAGATGAGGATGAACATATTTTTCACCAAGAATTACTAACTGAATCTTTGTTTGCTTGATTCAGAAAGTGAAGCTCCAATATTTCAGCAAAATCGAGATATGCTGTTGGTAAAATTCGATAAATGTGAGTTGCTGGTCTTCATGATCATGTCTATTGTAAATGCCTTTTAAAAAAACTTTTATTCACTCTTTCTGCTAAGTGAATAGATACAGAATTACTAACTGAATCTTGTCCTTGGAACCAAGAGAAGTACTCAGAAAACAAGATTGAAACAACATGACGTACTTGCAATGATCCTGTATATTTCGCAAAAAAAACGTTCCTGTTCTAACCCTGGGAAGAACAGAATCACAGACCTGTGCCCTATACTCAGACTTGTAACGATCCCCATTAATCATACATCATCATTCGTCCGATCTAACACCAGGTTTTGGTAAACCCTAGGGGAGAGTGTCGGCAACATACCTGTAGGAAACTTGAGCAGCCAACGACTCCTCTTCAGCAGCACAGGCATCAACGTCTTGAGGAACACCACGTTGGCCGGCCATGGTGGTAGGGGACGGCGTCCTGGTGGTAGGGGCAACGCCATCAGTGTAGGCGCGGTGAGTCGTAACCCAGGCGGCGCGTCTGATGATGAGGGAAAAGTGGGGCCGGGGGCGTGGGGGTCGTGGGCTTTAACTTTGGAGCCAAAACTAGCGGGCGATGGAATTTGTGCAAAATTTTGGAGGGAAATTTCCACGGACTATGGTTTTGGGTTACAGTGCAACTCTTTTAGAATATTTTTGATCAAATATGTTGAGACCATACGATTTAATAAACATAGGATTAGATGGGGAGACAGGGAGTAGGGAGGGTCGGACCGTCGGAGGGAGTACCTGCGGTTGCGGAGCCATGGCCGAGGCGCCAAGCTGCAGGGATGGCCGAACGGGTGGCCATTTGGTCGGATCCGAGTCGACAGTCGAGGAGGGGCGGCGCCGGCGGGGGAGAGGAGGGGTGTCGGAGGGAGGAGGGGCGGCGGCGGCGGCGGGGGAGAGGAGGGGCGCCGGGGGGGGGGGGGGGACGAGGAGGGGCAACGGCGAGGGGAGGAGGGGCGCCGGCGGTGGCGGAGAGGAAGGGGACGGGGGGAGAGGGGGTGGCGGCGGGGGGTCGAGGAGGGGCGGCGGCGGCGGAGAGGAAGGGGATGGGGGGGGGGCCGGGAGAGGAGGTCGGCGCCGGGGGCCGGGAGAGGGGGTCGGCGGCGGGGGAGAGGAGGAGGGCGACGAGGGGGACGGGAGTGGGGGGCCGGCCGGCGGCGGGGGCGGCTAGGAGTGGAGGAGGGGCGGGGGGCAGGCGGAGCCGCGGAGGCGGGTGGGGGAGACGGGAGAGGAGGGAGGGGTGTGGGGGCTGCCCGAGGGGGGATTTGAGAGGAGACTATAATTTATTTTATGATGACCATAGCATCCATAATATAATTCAATATTGGCAATCATATGACAATGTCCTATTAAGTCTGTATCAAATTAAAACACAACATTGATAGGTTTTTTTTCATCATTCAGTCATAAGGAACAGAATTTACTCGTAAATATATCGTAACTTTAATTTTCATACTATCCATGTGTTGGTAGAGCAGCGAATTTGTACGAGATGTTAGCAGTTAAGGTGAAAATTTTATGTGAACTTTTTAGCTCAATCGGACAAAAAATGCTATCTTAAATGGTTGATGGTGACGAACGGCATAGTAAAATACGTGTATGTTGACTCCCATCATTTTTTATACGTCGTACAGAATGATTTAGAGCGGCGAATTTGTACGAGATGTTAGCAGTTAAAGTGAAAATTTTAAGTGAACTTTTTAGCTCAATCAGACAAAAAATGCTATCTTAAATGGTTGATGATGATGAACGGCACAGTAAAATACGTGTATGTTGACTTCCATCATTTTTTATACGCCGTACGGTATGATTAAGAGCGGCGAATTTGTACAAGATGTTAGCAGTTAAGGTGAAAATTTTATGTGAACTTTTTAGCTCAATTGGACAAAAAATAGTATCTTAAATGGTTGATGGAGACGTGTATGTTGAATGCGTGAGTTGACTTCTATTAATTTTTACATGCCGCACTAAATGATTTAGAGCGGCGAATTTGTACGAGATGTTAGCAGTTAAGGTGAAAATTTTATGTGAACTTTTTAGCTCAATCGGACAAAAAAATGCTATCTTAAATGGTTGATGCTGACGAAACACATAGTAAAATACGTGTATGTTGACTTCCATCATTTTTTATACGCCGTACAGAATCATTTAGAGCGGCGAATTTGTACGAGATGTTAGCAGTTAAGGTGAAAATTTTATGTGAACTTTTTAGCTCAATCGGACAAAAAATGCTATCTTAAACGGTTGATGATGACGAACGGCATAGTAAAATACGTGTATGTTGACTTCCATCATTTTTTATACACCGTACGGAGTGATTTTGAGCGGCGAATTTGTATGAGATGTTAGCAGTTAAGGTGAAAATTTTATGTGAACTTTTTAGCTCAATCGGACAAAAAATGCTATCTTAAATGTTTGTTGATGACGAACGGCATAGTAAAATATGTGTATGTTGACTTCCATCATTTTTTATACGCCGTACGGAATGATTTAGAATGGCGAATTTTGTACAAGATGTTAGCAGTTGAGGTGAAATTTTTTTGTGAACTTTTTAACTTAATCGGACAAAAAATGCTAGCTTAAATGGTTGATGGTGACGAACGGCATAGTAAAATACGTTTATGTTGACTCCCATCATTTTTTATATGCCGTACAGAATGATTTAGAGCGGCGAATTTGTTCGAGATGTTAGCAGTTAAGGTGAAAATTTTAGGTGAACTTTTTAGCTCAATCGGACAAAAAATGCTATCTTACATGGTTGATGATGATGAACGGCACAGTAAAATACGTGTATGTTGACTTCCATCATTTTTTATACGCCGTACGGAATGATTTAGAGCGGTGAATTTGTACGAGATGTTAGCAGTTAAGGTGAAAATTTTTTGTGAACTTTTTAGCTCAATCGGACAAAAAATGCTATCTTAAATGATTGATGGACACGTGTATGTTGAATTCGTAAAGTATTGATTTGACAAAACAAAGGAATTCTAAAAATATTTATTTCACATAAAAAAATTTATTAGAAGTCAGAAAACGTGAAGGAATTCCAAAATATTTGATTTGACAAAACTAACGAATTGTGAAGAAAAATTTGACAAAACAAAAAATTTTGTGCTATTGGCTGAATAGGGCCAGCAATTCAGTTCAGTCAGGCTCGACCAAACTTGAGCAAGGAGCCTAACCAAGCCAACCGGCCCAATTAGCCTAGGGAGCAGAAGTGCCACGTAGTAGTGTCGTAGTGAGTTCGAGACAGCAACTGTCTTCTCGTATTTAAGTTGAGCTGGCTTCATCAGAGTAAGCGAGGTGGTACAAAGTTTCCATTTGCAATCATCACACCTCAATGCAAACAGACGGTGATAATGGGCCAGGCCCATTGGCTTTTCCATTTGAAGTCCAGTCGCCCGTTCTTCTCTTCCCCTTTCCTGTCATCGTTCCCATCCCCTTCGACACCTTCCATCGGCGGCGGCGGAAGTGCAGCGAAGAACGCCATGCCGCCTCTCGAATTCGTCTCCCCCTCCCATTCATACGAACCAATCTATTCTGTCCTCTCCCCTTTAGTCCCCAGTCCGAGCCCGTTCGGTTCTTCCATCTCACCCGAGCCATTTCCTCTCATCCCCATCTTCTCCTGAGCAGGCGGCCATGGCGGCGTGAGCGCCTGCAACCCCCATCCCCGCTGTCGACCTGCACCTCCCCTAAATCATGGCAGCAGCTAAATCGGCTCCCTTCCTCGAGCCCTAGACCACGGCGGCTCCTCTTCCTCGAGCCCTAGACCACGAGGCGGCGCTAGGAGGCAAGGGGCGAGGTGGCGACCTGGGCCGCAAGGATCGTTGTGTGGAGGCAGTATGGAGTCCCTTCCCCCCGGATCCCCTCTCTCGTAAGTGCGTTGAACCCGATTTCGTATACATTTGCTGTTGGAAATTACACAAGATGGGCATTCCGTATACAATAATTGTCTGCCCCCAATTGCTTATAGCTCAAACTACAGGTGTTTTGCAAATCTATCTATCATGTATCATATGCCAGCTCTAACAAATCCTTATGATTTGTAGCCTTAAGACTAAATTTTTTAGTAGGCAAAAACTATTCTAGCTGGATAAATCATGGAAAATTTGATATATGCCTTCTGTGAATAGGATTGATCCGAGAATGGTGTTTACAGTAGAAGTTAAAGTTGAAGGTTTATGAAGACGATGGGATTGTGTCATTACTAATGCCGTAGGAAAGCTATGGAGAAAACAATTCACATTGGTAAATTAGATTGTGCATTCCTGATCCATGTTGTTTATGTGGTTATGCTAAAGACGGGCTCTATGAAAAGGATTTCAGATTTAGGTGTTTGGTTAATTGAGCTATTCGGGTTATTCTGGTCATATATTTAGTCGTATGTTATATTAGAGGTAGGTTATATAGTCAAGCATAAACAAATATCTTTCTTTTGAGCAACAATATATAACTGTAGTATAATATTTACTCATAAATTTTATTTTCCGTTGCAACGCACGGGCATTTGACTAGTATATAGAATAAATTTGAGTCCTCTTAATCAGTACAGAATAACTTAAAATTCACAAAATATATGATTTACACAAAAAAAATCATCTTCTTCATGTCCTTGGCCTAGAGAATTAACAGGAGCAACAACCCCATCAGCAAGGTAGGTGTCATCAACATCTTCATCTTCATCAGGTAAGTCCGCATCATTTGGTTCAGGCATGGATTCTGCAATCGCCTTTTCAATGACAGAAGCTTCACCACTAACCCCCTCTATGCCACACCTTCTCCAATTTGTCAATTCTTCATTTGAACGGGAAACACTCATATCCTCCACCCCCACGACAAGTGAGTCCAAATCGATTTCTCCCACATTGTCAGTATCCGATGTTTCAGGCATGGCAAACAGATTTCTAGGTTTCATTCTAACAACACTGCACCAATCTGGTTTCTTCGCACCTTTCACATAAAACACTTGCTCCGCTTGTGTCCCCAGACAGTAAGGATCATTTAAATAACGAAATCGAGTGGTATCAATATCGATAATCCCATATTGATCCTTACTATACCCTCTACCTTTGGTCTTTGTAGCTGCAGGTACATCAAACCAGTCACACTGAAACAGTATGACCTCCTTCTCATAAGGGAAATCAAGGAAGATGATTTTTTAATCATGCCATACCAGTCCATATTGCCAGTACTGTCATCGCCCTTCACAAGAATACCACTATTTTGAGTATTTAGGCTCCTCTCTATGGAAGAGGTGCAAAACAGAAAGCCATTTATGAAGCATCTGTTATATACACGAACTCGATGGTCTGGTCCTCGTGAAAGTGCATACATCAGGTCGCTTGTTTCTCCTTTTTCATAAAGATTTCTGATCTGCAGTCCAAAACATTAACAAAAACTCTTAGGTAATAGAACAAGGACAGATTACAGCTTCACTACAAATTAATGATATAAAAAACTGTCACTTACCTCACGCTCAAACCAGCCTACAAATTCAGCCTTGTGTCTTTTTTCAAGATTACGTGGGTTGATTGCTTTCAATTCATCCATATGCTTGCTGTAATGATAATACAAAAAAGGGCATTAATTCGAAATAAACATAGACACGGATACCAAAAAATAAGTAAATCAAAAATTAAGCTTACTTAATCCATGGCCTAGCCTCATCACAGTTTGTTATTATGTAGTGCCTCATCCTATGCATTTCAAAATTGGAAACCAACTCGATACTACTTCCTTTCCTATTGTAGTCAATGTTCCCAAATATGCTAAGACCAGATGGTGGTTCAATAACGGTGGCGCTTTCGTAACGCTCCGGTCGATTAAGCTTCGTATCAACATCTTCAAAGAAGCGAGAACAAAATGTAAGGCACTCCTCTGAGATATATCCCTCGGCTATTGATCCTTCAGGGTGCGCTTTGTTCCTCACATAGCCTTTTAGCGTACGTAGGTACCTCTCAATTGGATACATCCATCTATAGCACACAGGGCCTCCAAGTCTAGCCTCTTCAGCAATATGAACTGGCAAATGCATCATGATATCAAAAAAGGCTGGTGGGAATATCATCTCAAGCCGACAAAGAGTCTCCCTAATTGACGAGCTTAGGTTTTCAATATCTTTTTCCTCCAGCTCCTTTGAACATATTGAGTTGAAGAACCTACTAAGATCAATTAATGCGAGTGCTACATATTGAGGCAATATGTTGCGTACCACTAAGGGTAAAAGTTTCTGTAAGATAACATGGAAGTCGTGTGTTTTAAGTCCAGACAACTTACAACCTTGGACGTCCACGCATGTCTTTATATTGGAGGCATAGCCATCAAGCATCTTCACTCCTTCTAGAAATTTACATAGAATTGTCTTCTCATCCTTATCCAAAGAGTACAAAGCTGGTGGCAAAGTATACTTACCATTCTCGACTAAAGGATGCTGATCCTTCCTAATACCCAAATGTTGCATGTCAAGTCGAGCCTTCTCACTATCCTTACACTTACTTTGTAATTCGAGCAAAGTCCCCAATAAGCTCTCACAAATGTTCTTCTCAATGTGCATCACATCTAGATTATGGCGTATAAGCAATGATTCCCAGTAAGGTAGATCAAAAAAAATACTCTTCTTCCTCCAGTTGTGCCATCTAGTTTCCTCCTCACGATGCTTCCTCTTTCTTGTTGCCTTACCAAAAGTCACCTGCTCAAAACTCTCATATTATCGCATCACCTGCTTACCAGTGAGCGGCACTGGAGCCTCCCTGGTTTCCACCTTGTTATTGAAGCTATCCTTGTTCCTGCGCCACCTGTGGTCCAAAGGCAAAAAGCGGCGATGTCCCATGTAGCAATGCTTCGAACCGAATGTTAACCACAAGTACTCGGTATCCTTGTGGCAATAAGGACAAGCAAACTTTCCTTTTGTGCTCCAACCAGATAACATCGCATATGCAGGGAAATAATTAATTGTCCAAAGTAGAACTGCACGTAGAGTAAAATTCTTTTTCTCCTTCGCATCCCATGTTTCAATACCTTTAGTCCAAAGATCTTTAATCTCATCAATCAGGGGCTGCAAATATACATCAATGTTCATTCCAGTAGATTTTGGCCTAGGTACCAACATCGACATCATCCAGTATGATTGTTTCAAACACAACCAAGGTGGCAAGTTGTAAGGTATTAGGATCACAGGCCATGTAGTGTATGTCACATTCAGCATCCCAAATGGATTGAAGCCAATAGATGCAAGTCCCAGCCTAACATTGCGTGGATCCAATGCAAAGTGCTTATACGTGTCATCCACGTGCTTCCATGCCAATGAGTCAGCAGGGTGCCGCATTTTCCCATCACGGACCAATTCTTCCTTGTGCCATTGCATATATGATGAAGTGGACTCTGTCATGTATAATCTTTGCAGCCGAGGAATAAGCGGAAAATACCATAGTATTTTACGAGGAATACGCTTCTTTGCCCCACTAGTGCCACTAGCCTCACCAGTCCCATCTGAATCCGTCGTTTTCCATCGACTCTCACCACATTTTGGACACGAATCCATGTTAGCATAATCTCCTCGAAATAAGACACAATCATTCTCACATGCATGAATCTTTTGGTAGTCTAGGCCAAGATCTCGAACAACCTTTTGCACTTTCTCCAAGGTGTTTGGGACACAGTGGCCTTCAGGGAGCACATGCGAGAACAAAAGAAGTATGGCCTCTATGGATTTGTTACTAAGACCATTCATGCACTTAATCTGGAAGAGCCTGACATTGAAAGATATTTTAGTAGCCTCCTTGCAACCTGGATACAATTCTTTCTCTGCTTCTTTCAATAAATTATAGAATTTCCTAGCACTCTTATTTGGCTCTTGGTTATTACCTATAATTTCTCCATGTATTGCGCCACTGATTAATGACGAAACCAGATCATTGGCAGAGGGACCATCACCTGCTACGCCTTCATCATAATCTCTGTCATTAGCTGAAGGTTCAGCATTACCTTCACCTTCAATGAAAGTCTGATCAAACCCTCTAATCAGCAAATGCCTTTGAACCTCACTTTTTGTTCTGTATGCCATGCAACGACACTTTGAACATGGACAAGGTGCAGTTTGTCTTTTATACGTTCCCTCAATTGTATTATCAATAAACTTGTTGAATCCTTCTTGCCACTCATCAGTTGACCAATCCAAGCGCATCCAACTCCGGTCACCATGCGCCATGCTTTCTTACTAACTGAGTCAATCAACTAGCACCCAAGCTGTCCAAACACTGCATGAATACCAAAGTAAAAAAGAGAAGATTAGTGCCACGAGCATGAGATAAAACATAAACCTTCAAAAACACATGTACTATTATTACCAAAATATTTATGAAAGCAATAACACTGGAATAAACACACTTCCAATACTCTGGTTTCTTTTCAAAAACACTGGAATAAACACACATACATCCTATTAATTAACAACTAGGTTAGTGCAAATAAATCATGGAGCTGCAGCCACACATACACAACATTTAAGTTGTTACATATACTAATGAACCATATCAACGGGAAAAATTGTGCACAACTACTTTACCTTCATTATTCCACTTGTATGAGCAGTGTGCATAGAAATTTCAAATTCTTTGTAGTGTTTCAGTATAGTGTGAATTGCTCATCTTTTAATGTATCTTCATGGAGTCAACATTGTGATTTTTATTTTAGATTTAGGTGTATGTTATTCATGTTAATACAGATCTCATTATTAGAGGAATCTCTACATTTGAACTAATTTCATGTGTTGAATGAGTAACTTCGGTATCCCCACCTTGTTTTCTCTTTTGGACAAATTGTATGTCAATAAAAGTTGTAGGACAATATAATTCTAGATAGATATGCTACAAGAAGGCTCATGTTGTTGCAACTGGTATACTTCTAAAAGGGATACCTCACATGTTGCTTTGAGCTGGTGGTCAAGTGGTCATATTTCATAACTGTTGTTGGATTGTGCCAGCATAAACTCTAAATTCCATGTGTGACTAAATATTTGAGTGATTCACCACAATTAGAAACCAAAAGTATTGTAGTATATATGATCAGAAATGCATGTTTTCTCATTAACGTTTAAGCTTTATTGCTTGATTGATTGTTCACAGGAACCGCATCAGCCACAACCATAGATGCAATCCAGATGTGTTTCTCCAGTTTATTATTCATAGCAATGAGGATGAATCATATCCTCACTTGATGGTGTTTTCCATGGAGACCATCCCACCTATGCAGGAGCCAAACATCAATTATGGCATGGATCAGGATTCATTAGAGGGAAGGATGCCGAAGCGACATTCTGAATCAGATGCTCTGTCCTTTCTGGATAGTGTAGGTGAGGAAGTTTCTTTTTTGGGTTTCTATATATTGCTTTCAGATTGTTACAGTATGAAACAGTGGGGAAGCCCTAGCGGTTCACATTTCTCTTGGTAGTTTTTTGGTTGCCGGTAATCTTTTTGTTGGTGGTGTTGTTATTGCTGCTACGACAATTCTAGGGCTTACTAATAGAAAATATGCTTAATCTTTAACTGGTGTTGTAGAGTTGTACTGATATGGTTGGCACAAACAACTTTATATTTAAGAACCGTGTTCTGCAGAATAATCTATCTGCACCATAGTTTTTTCCTGCTGAAGTTCCACCTTGTTTTTAGCTTTATTATGATGTACAAAACATTCAAACCATAGCCCGAAAACATACACAAACCAGGAACCTGTTTGTTGAGTTGGTCCTAAAACCTACTTCATGAATCCTCTAAATGTGTCATTTGTCAATTGTAATAACTCATTATATATTTTTTTGAAATTTAATCATTACATATTTATATTTCCATTTTATCTGATGTCAAAACAGTTGAGAAGCTTTCTTTCCAGAAAGTAATGCTATGTCTGCAAACAATTTTGCCTCAAACATATGTTCGAGTATTTCAGTCATATGCCCTTCCAATTCTTGAATATGATGAGTTTGAAGGCTATGGCTCTTTTATTGACTATAGGTGAGATATCTGTTAATGGTCAGTCGATGACTCAATACAAGTTTCTTTACACTAGATAGAGACACTTGTACATTATTCAGTCAATGGTTAAGGCCATGAGTTGTGCCTTGGTGATTAGCTTAGTGATTACTCGCAGATTCATTTCGTATTGTGGCACTCTGTTGAGAACATCAATTCTGTTCTTTTCTTGCAAATGGTCATTTCTTTTTTTTCATTTATGTAGAAAACGAAGCCTACCTAACATAGTCTTTGTGGGCAAGAACTTGGATTGGCACCGGATATCTTTTGCATGGCACGATTCTGGTTGCTGAGGTACATCATCTAGCCATAATCCCTTCTTTCATTCTTTACAGACATCTATGGTTCATTTCCTTTGCACTGAAAATTATTGTACTCATGGCCATATATGCTTTTGGCAGCCAGTGGAAGAAATAGAAAACAATAGTACGAATTTTGTTTGTTAAAGCACTGACTTGAAATTTCAGACCTTGTGTTCATTGCATTTGCATAAAACCTGTATATTATTTGAATTTTACCTGTATGTTATTTAAATTTTATGTGTTGATTCTATATTGGTTGCAGAAAGGTTGTAAAGGGTACGTGTGTACATTGCTATGTGCATGAAATACAAAGGTTGATTGGGAGAACTGCATCTTCAAGGTGATATATGGTGCACATATCTCTCCAAGGTAGTGGAGAGAATTATATGATTCTTGAAATTCAGCGGCACCAATTGTGATATCCATGATTTTTGTGAGTTTAGAATTTGTGGTAACGTTTAAATAAAATCCGTTGCAAAGCACGCGCACCTGACGAATTGATGGCGCCAACCACTGTTAGAACAGCAACCTGCGACAAAATAATTCGCCCAACCACACGCTCGTGATCCCATCTACCCGACCACCAAGTAGACGCGTCGTCGCTCCGGCCAATCACAAGGAATCATAAGAACGACGGGGAAGAACGCCCGATTCTCCTCTAGGTTGTAATCATATGCTAAACCCTAGAAGGAACAAGCGCATAGCTTTCTTTGAAAATAATAGATTGATTCATGATGGTATGTCTTTACAAAAGGGTATATAGACCTATATATATAGCCAGACTCAATAAACAAAACAAAAAAACCAACTCGTACGCAACAAACGGAAACAACCGACACGGAAACATACTCGTAAACAATTCAACCGACTAAAAAAACCGATCCAATCTACTGTGCCAACCAATCACATGGCCAAAACAAAGTTGTATTCGGTCATTAGGAAGGCATGCAGACATTGATCTCCTCACGATGCATTGCCTTGGCTGTTTTGATCCGTATTCCTTGCGTCAAACGAAATCAACATAGAGCATCAATTGCTTGCCCATGCATGTGGTCCATCCGAAGCATCTAAATAATTCTCTCACGTGCATGACAAATGAAGACCAACTAGATAAGTCTTTCACGTGCATGCATGTATTTTCTTCTTTTTTTCCTTGATATTTCTTTCTTGATTGTGTATGGTATGGTTGCATATATTTCTTTTCTTCCTTTCGTGAGGCTTCTTTGCACCACGCAGCATGTGTATTAGCTTCCAAAAATATCCTCATCTATAAACCTAAGAACAATTAAAATGCTAGTCAATTCCTTTCGTGAGGCTTCTTTGCCCCACGGGGTATGAGGCTTTATATTACACTTGCTTATCGCACTTAAATAATAAAAATTTGCAAACAACATTGTTCAAAAAGTCATGGTTGTCTAGTGGTAAGCTCCTCAATTCTGAGCTAGGAGGGTCAGGGTTCGAGCCCTCTATAGCTGTGATTTCACTTTTTTTTCAAATTTTTAGCTGTGATTTTACTTTCATTTTTCAACTGAATTATTGAATTTTGAACTTATTATGTTATTTAGTACCTATATACCGAATTGTGGAGCAAATTTCTATAATTATACCGAATTGCTAAATGGAATTTATCGAATTGCATGAATTTTTTTGTGTGGCATACCCTTTGGCAAAATCACCATGTCGAAGTTTTAGATAGAAAATATTTGCATCTTTGTGCAATAATAAGTTGGTAACTCAGTGGTAAGCATTGAAGTGTTTAATTGACAAGTCATTGGTTCGAGTCCTACTTAGCATAGCTTAAAATTTTATTTTTCCTATGTTTTTTATCCCTCGAGGCCCCTACAAATTAACTAGATAATTGCGCTTCCTACCGAGCACAACTGAAATCTTAATTTTAATTTTCTAAATTTTTATCCCTCGAGGCCCCTACACATTAACTAGATATTTGCGCTTCCTACCGAGCACAACTGAAATTTTAATTTTCTTAATTTTTATCCCTCTACAAATTAACTAGGTATTTGCGCTTTAGTTACTTTTTATTTTTCTACTAGTATTTTTCTTTTATCCCACTAGCCAGTGCTAATACAAATAATTTTCTTTTCAAACAACGGAAGCTGTCTTATTGTAATGAAAGATAGTTTTATATATCAACGACTAACAACTGTGGCAATACAACTCTAGAAGATGCAACGATCTCAAATTTCGTGGCAACACAACCTTGTTATTGCAACGAAATATAGTCTTCTATACCAACGACTAACAACCGTGGCAATACAACCCTAGAAGATGCAACGAACCCAAATTTCGTTGCGATAGATAAAACCCTATTGCAACGCAAGCAATGATTCATGCAACGAATCAAATCCGTTGCAAAACTGTCCAGTATTCGCAACCATCAGCAAAAGCGTGGCAATAACGTCGACATATTGCAACACAAATCAAACGAATCACAACGCAAATTCATTACGTGGCAATATTGTCAAGTACTTGCAACCGTTTTATAAATGGTGGCGACAGCACCTACCAATTGCAACGAAATGCATGGTAATCGCCACGCAAAAATATCCGTGGCAACATGGTCGACTATAGCAACCAAAAATGAAAATGGTGGCAATAGCTCCTACCTATTGCAACCAATTTCGTGTCGTTGCAAAGTTGATCGTGGCGTTAGGGTCAAAACCTTGTAGTGTACTGAGTTGGAAACTTACCCAGAACTACGTCGGGTGCATCCTGAGCCGCTTCTGCAGTAACATGATTAACATGTCCTCTGCTCATTGCCTGCGGAGTCCTTGGAGTTGCAGCTGGAGCTCGCGCTGGTGTAGTTTCCAAGTTGAAACGAACAGGGGTCACAGTTGGGCGCTTTTGAGGACAATTACTGGCATAATGTCCCATGTTCTTGCAATTGAAACACTGCACTCCTGCCGCTGAAGTCTTGTTCTGTTGAAGTTGGCCACCATTACTTGCTCGAGGAGGTTGTGGAACTGAGCGGGGTCCAGCGAATGGTGTCCTTGGCACACTTAGCTCTAAGGGCCTACTGAACTGATGTGGATTAGAATGATGACGAGAACTGCTTGCACCATGCTGAGCTTGGAATTTCCTCTTCCGAGTCTCATACAATTGACGTTGTGCATCTTCTTGTATAAGGGCCTTATTCACCATGTGCTGAAATATTGGATAATCATTGGACACCAACTGCACCTTGAGGTTGGGATCAAGTCCTTGCATGAACCACCAAATCTTGGTTGCATCTATTGCAACATCTTCTGGTGCATACCTGGATAGTTGAGTGAACCTATTCAGGTACTCAGAAACACTAAAGTTTCCCTGCTGCAGTTTGTGAAACTCCCTTTTCTTCATCTCCATTATTCAACAAATTCAGCCCATGTGATGGCTTGCACATCCTGATGAGCAGAACATTAATTTTCCCACCAATTAGCAGCGATTCCTTTTAGCTAATGGGCGGCATACAACACCTTCTCATGGTCATTGCACTGAGCCAAAATCAACTTCTTTTCCACATCCTTGATCCAGTCGTTAGCCTCTAACGGATCTACTGAACTGGCAAAGGTAGGCGGTCTGGTCCTCATAAATTCTCCTAGCTTGGACTGCGGTGCTTGAATGGGTGCCTGCTGAACTTGGTGGACTTGATTCTGAGCAAGGGCTTGAAGAAGTTGCAGTTGCATAGTCATCATTTGTAACATTGTTTTCTGGTTAGGCATTGGCACCACGACTGCTGCCTACGATGTTCCTTGTGTTCACCATCTGAAGTGGTATCCAGGGTTAGCAAAAGATAAGAGGGAACTAGCACATGTAAGAGACTTAGGGGAAACTAAACAACATCCCAAACCAACACACAAGAGAGAAACAAACAACAACTTAGAAGAAACTTAACTTGAAATCAAAATAGTTTTAAGAATGGCTGTACCACAAGTGCACAAAGGCTTGGTACAGTCCATCTAGCACACCAAAATATAATATAAAACATTCTAAGGACGTAGACATTTATTTGGATACTACTGACTCAACAAACTACTCGTCCTCCAAGATGATGCGCTCCTCAGGATCCTCCTCTGGGTCCTCCTCAGACTCGCCCACGTGGTGCTGCCCACATCCACACGAGGTGCAGATGCCTGATGAGCAAGAATGATAACGGTTATGACTGAAGGCAGACGACTGAGAGCAGGAGCGGGAACGAGAAAGACTACGTCCTCTGCTGGAGTCTCCAATGTTGATGACGGGTAGCGGGCTAGGGCGCCGCACGCTCTTGCATGCTGTGAGTCTGGTGCGGGGTCCCAAGCATTGAGTCAGCACTGGATTGTTGGGGATGATGGCAGGTGCAGTTGAAGACGGTGTGTAGGTAGCTGCGGCCCTGAGACGCCCCAGCTCGAACTCTGCTGCCTGGCTCTAGAGGAGCTCAGCACGGAGTGCTGGTAGCTAGAAGTAAGGAGCATCCGAAGCTGTCCAATCTCCTCCAATACGCTGGCATAGGTAGCTGCCATCACCTGAGTAAGCTGAACCTGGTGCGCCAATCGGGGGTCATCCACTGAGATCTCGAAGGGCTCCGGGTAGCTCTGTCCTGCTCGATCGGATAGAAAGAAGCAGAAGGGTGATTGCCGCAGGGTGTCCTTGTGAATCTGGCACAGGTTAGCTATGGCTAAACGAGCTGCGTCCTGGATAGCATCAGAGCAGTGAGTCTGAGGATACTCGATCGGGTATTTGTGGGAGTCGAATTCCCCTTCCCGTACATACAGGAATACCTCCATCAACCAAGAATCTCGATACGGCCATCTACAAAGTTGAAATAATAGAAAAGATTAGTAAAGGAAATTAGCAAATGAATATGTGGACAAGAACGAGATACTGAGTAAGAAAAGAGTAGAAGCAAGGAAAATTATTTTTTTAAAAAAAATATACACTTTTTAATAAATATGAACCTTAAGGTTTTTCCATTTTAATCTAGGTCACGTCATATAGTCAAATTGGCTCTGATACCATCTCTGTCGGACGCCGGATTTTCGAATCCAGACCCTCTGTGTATTACAGCACTAGTCCCAAATCAAAGCTAGTACACATAGTCAAACAGTGATGATTACATAACCAACAACGCTTTATTACAATAGTAAAGAGTACAAACCAAAAGGCCTCTTTATTACAACTGAGGTTTCAGGACCTCACAAACTCACAAAACACAGCGGAAGCAAAAATAATTCTGATGAAGACCCATCAATACGCCACAGGCAATTGACTGGGGAAAACGCAGCCTAGAACTCCGAAAAGCCTTCGTCGAATCCACACGTGAAGTACTCGTAATCTCCCTCTTGAGCCTCATATTCCTCTAAGTTAGATTTTGAGTGCAACATGTAAGAACATAAAGTACTCCGCAAGTCTTCGGAAAAAATGCCGTAGAAGCAAGGCTTAACAAGAGAGGGTTTTATGGTTATTTTGCACAAAGCAATATTTTGTTTCGAATACCATTAAATATTTTTGAAGGCATTAATTTAACAAAGTAATTGTTTAAATGAAACTGTCAAGCATTTTATAGTGAAGGTTCTATCCACCAACACAAGTTAACCAGCTTTAACCGCCAAGGTTCAAGACTACGGGTTCCACCCATCAGGACACCCTCCCGAGAGTTCCAACCACTCTCGAATTTCCAAAACTTTGATGTTAAAACCAAAACCAAAGATCTACCATGTGAATGCATTCCTTGCCCCCCTTGACCGTGGGCACGGCTATTCAAATAGTTTAACACTCTGCAGATGATGTACATCTTTACCCTCAAGAGATAAATTATCCTAATACTCCACATGCTTCCTTTGGCATGAGACCCAGATAAAACATCACAAAGCTTTTACCTCACTCTAATCTAGCTAGACACCACCCGCTGAGGTTTCACCACTGAAGGGTTAAATCCACCCAGTCATAAGCCCCCTCTTGCGCCATGTGAGTACAGTATATCCCTGTTTCTCACTGTGAATAAACCAGTAAATCCCTGGCACCCACTTTCCACTGGTGGTACCTAAACTAGACTATCGTAAGTTAGTCAGCAAGGTCATACCCATATAGACTTGGGGTTGTACGGTAATGCTCAGTCTGGACAGACACAAGAGTCGGTCCTTAATCGACTAGGGCGGAACATAGACTTTACAAAATCTCGTGCTACAACGGCACCAATCCAATCTAACCATCCGCCCTGGTCTAAAACAATTTTAACATTTTTTTTTATTTTTAAAGAACAGTGGCAACACCAATCGCCACTAATTTCTGAATAAAAAAAACTAGATCAATGAAATATAATTTTACATTCCAGGGTTACAAAGGTTGAATAGCTTGACTAAGCATTTACTACCGTTCTAATGTTTGGCAAAGAATTAATGATACTCTCATTACTAAGACAAAGGAAGTCCTAAGGTTACAAAGGTACATGGCATTAAATTTCAATGAGGGCATAACAAAATTGGATTAACTAATACTTTAAGACAGAAGCTAGTGTTTTATGTAAATAGCAATGAAAATAAATTTAAAATAATAAAAAGCATTTCCCAAACATGGGTACAAAATATTCAAAGGAGACTTGCCTTCTTGCACGCTGTCTGGACCTTCTTGCTGCGGATCGGCAAAGTCTTCGGCAACGACAGGTTTTACGCGCGAAAAGACAAAACAAACAAATAAATAAACACAAATAAAATTCAAAAAGAGTGTATATTTGGGTAGTTTAGGATTTTAGAAGAATTTAGAAATTTGAACGGGTCAAAACGGTGTTAAAATGAGGTTTTACGGGCTTCTGGAAGTTTAAATAGAAGAAAAAGAAAAAAGACTAGTTTTCTGATTTATTTTTGTACTGAAAAAAGGCTAAATATGACGTCAGCAGGAATTTAATTTCGGCTGAAATATTTTTCTGAAGAAAAAGATACTTTATGACGCAAGGCTGACGTCAGCGGGAATTTGAAATTCAAATCTTTGGACATGTGGGCCTGGTCTACCTTGGACCGGGTCCACGGATTAGGATGGAGGCCGAGGTGGCGCTCCCGGCTGGCGTGGCACCACGAGGCGGCCACGCGTGCACGCACGCGCTGACGTAGCACGGCCGGCCGGAGGCGGCACTTGTTAGTGATATGCCCTAGAGGCAACATGGAGATGTTATATATATCACATACTATGTTTATGATGCATTACTTTGTTCCTTGAAATAGACATTATCATTATTGATCAATGAGTATGTGACTTATTCATGAGACTCTTAATGCTAAAATGTTGCTATTTCTAAATGATCCCTGATCATATATCATATGAGGAACAAATATGATTCAAAGATCAACATATGTATTGATTGATGATCATGTCTCATGGATCATAGTATGGTGATACCAAATCAATAATATGGACATGTGTTAGTGAACATATGTTGGATAGACCCGCCATGAGACACTGCAGAGATTCCATGTATCATCAGTTGGTCTCAAGTAGTGTTTATGTAGAATCCTTAGACTTGAGATCATCATGGTTCCAACATGCGTAGTAGCTTATTTTGGGACTACTAAACACTACTCCGTAACTGGGTAGTCATAAAAGTAGTCTTCGGGTTTGCCATGAAACATGTAGTGGGATGTGAATGATCAGATAGAATTTGTCCCTCCTTATGGGAGAGATATCTCTGGGCCCCTCGATGTAATGGATTATGAAAGTGCATGGCCATGCCAAGGTGATTGAGGAGTCAATCACAAGTTTATAATCCATCACGGAATCGAGAGAGTGATTGAGCTATTAAGAGGATGACACAGGTCTCGCCTTGAGCTCAATCTATATCGTGAGGCAAAGGGATTCGTACATGAGAACATTACAGGTTTAGCCGATATGATCTTTACGTATACTTTGGGGTTAATATGTCATACTAGAGGCCGCTATTAACAGGGTGATCGGAAAGGCGTTTCCGAGTCGCGACCAAGTATACGTGAACCTACAGGGTCGCACACTTAACGGGTTGGAAACACTAATTCGAATGTGATTCGGATGTGGGCTCAATTCGGATACAGATCCGGATAAGACCTCCTATTGGGCCTCGGTCCACGAGGCCCAAGTGAGGAGGTCTATATATATGGAGGCGAGGGGCTGAGGGGTGCATGCTTCTGTTAATCCCGAGCCAAACCCTAGCCACCACCTCCCGAGCCAAACCCTAGCCGCTCACGAGTGCTGGTACACTCGCGATCGGCGTTCCAGCCCCGGACGTGTGGATACCGGTGGAGGCGCTGCTCGTTGCGGCGTTGATCGGCATCAACAATCTACAGATTGGATCTTGCATGTGGTGTGGTTGATCGCGTGGAGGAGACGATCTGTTCGGGATGATCGACTAATTCCACTACTACCTCGACGCGCGTGGTTGGATCGGCTTCTCCAACTCTTCTTCCGCTGCGCTGCGCGTTTAGTGGTAACGATCCATGATCCCTCCTTAGCATGATGTCCTGGTATGCACGGTAGAAAAGTTTTGTTTCTGCTATCGTAGCCTACGCGCAATCCTTTAGCGCTCAGGCCCGCGGGTTGCGTTGGCGAAGAAGATGCGGTTGTAGCGGTACTTGGAGGCGGGGTAGACCCAGGAGTTGGCGACGAAGACGACGGTGCCGCGGCCGGGGACGTTGTCGAGGGTGATGGTCTTGAGGAAGAACTCGGCGGTGTGGTTTTTCTCGACGATGATGGCGCCTGGCACGCCGAGCTTCTCCACCTCCGACTCAAACGTCACGCCGAACTTGGACTCGCCCGTCGTCAGCGATGGCAGGCTCGTCAGCCACTGCTCTAGGCTCGCCTCCGCACCCACCATGTGCGGTTCCGTTGTCTGCACGTGCGCGCACGCACGTCAGTGCGCCGTTTCACGCATGCCCATGTCACATCGAGATATA